>JAWNOX010000203.1:17415000-18615000 GCA_035045555.1 Drosophila fulvimacula | reverse complement strand
TCTTTATATGGGCCACAAAGCCATATATAGTTAAATAGATAGTGTAGCTATTTATAATGTGAATTAAATCAGGCAACCAGTCTAGGTAATGAATTGATCGATTAATCGATAAACTATTTTCAATCACAAATTATAAAATAGTTTAAAATATTTCATTGATTTTCAATAAATATTTAAATGCTATATTGCCAGCAGTCAAAGCTAACGGTTTATTAAACAATTGATCGATATGCTGATAGACGAATTATCGTTGAATTATCGATGGGTTAGCCTTCATCAATAACAATTACACACACTTATCGATTATTTTAAAGCATCAAGTATCACATATAGTTTATTAATAGTTAATATATTGTAGGACAGTCTAAATCGATAACTTATAGACACTTATCGATTAATTAAAAATTTACTAAAATCGCACAAACAAATTACTTATAGGATAGGCAAGATAATCCCTAATATAAAGCTAAATTTCATTGCTTGCCTTATCAATCCAATCTAGCTATAAGTTCAGCTCTCCAAGTACCTATCGATGGTCAAGAAATACTGTAAGATCTTCCTAGAAAAAGAGTTGTAAAATTATAAGAAAACTTCGCCCGCCCTTCTGGCCCCCTCCTGAATGTTACAACATTTGTTCCCATCAATTTGTTGACACTTTTGTTCGAGTTCATGTCAATGACCATTCAATAACTGCCACAAAAATAGTTTCCACTGCTCAAGTGCAATAGACGTTTATTTCTATTTCTATTTCTATTTCTATTTCCATTTCCATTTCTGGTCTATGTGTGCGTTATCCATCATTAGACTCAATTTGTTGGCAACGCCCCGAGCATGACTCGACAAAGAATATATAGCTACGATTCTAACTGCATGACGAGCGACAAATGGAGGCTGGGATGCTGCTAAAAGGGCTGCAACTGCATAATGCATTCATTATAAAATATTACAAAACAGAAACAGCAGAGAGGGCAGAGAGGGGAGAGGGAGAGGGAAACTGTCAACAAGCGGACAATTCCCAGAGACAGTAGCTGGGCTAAAACAAATACAAATAAAAAAAAAAATATATATATATAAAGAAAACAACACTCGATGACCAGTTCAATCAACTCAGGTTCAGGCCAGGCTCGAGGCTCCCAGCTTGAACCGAAACTGTCAAAAGGCTCGAGCAACAAAAATGTCAGCGCTTTGTAATTAGGCGGCATGTTGCAGCAACAAAGTTGCCAGCGTCTGACAATTTGCAACTGTCAGCGTGACATTTGGCGGCAAGTCGCGAATATGTTGCAAATGTTGCTGCCGGGGTTAATGGCAACGTCGCCACATCTCTTGCAACATTATGACAGCTACACACATACACATTTGCCATACACACACACACACACACACATACAGAGAGAGTGTGTGTGTGTGTGTGCCATTTGTTAAGTAGCCTTGAAAGCTGCGCAAATGCGCCCACAATTCACAGCTCACAATTTGTGGCTAGTAAAAATGTCTATTGGCCTGAGTGCACCTCACACATATAAGATATATTTATAGACTATCGTATATATATATATATATATATATATATATATATATATATATATATATATATATATATATATATATATACATTTATATATATCACCTCTATATATGTACATTAAGAGCTGCTCTAATATTGACATCGAATTGCGCTACTTGTGCCGCACTCAAAGCCATAATTGAGTAATTTATGGAGCGCAAGTGCCAAATGCGTAAAACACATTCCACAGCAAACAAAAAACAACTCTGAATGCCTGTTGACAATTTATAAAAATATAAAAAATATATAAAATATTTTTTTTTTAAATATAAAATTTAAAAAATATGATTAAAAAATATATAAAATAAGAATATACAAAATATTTAAAATACAATTTTAAAATATATATAAATAAAATTTTAAAAACATTTTAGAAGGTTTTTGATGATACTTATCAATAAAATCAACTATTATAAATAATTAATAATTAATAATTTATGATGACCTATTCAAATATAACTGATCAGATCTAGACCAATTTGATGTAAAATATAAAATATATCAATATTTTTAATATTATTTAATTAATACTATTTTCACTAAATATTTTTTTAATTATTTTAATTTTAAAATAAAACATATTTGTGATATATTATATTTAGCTTAACTAATAATTAAATATATAATCATATAATATGATAATATAATTTATATTATTTTATTTATATTATTATTACTTTTTTTATTATTTTTAATTTTGTTATTTTATTTTTAAATTTAAATAATTATTATTTATTATTTATTTTATATAATTTAATAATTTTTTCTTTTCAATAGTGATAATAAAAAATATATATAATATGATATATCGTGTATATTTTTACTATATCCACATGTCTAATATGGTAAAGAAAGAACAAATATATAAGAGCTATAATATCTTTTTTTGGCTATATTTTAAGCTTGTTTCCTCAGTATTCTCAAATCAAAAATTTTACTTATATATACTTATATATATACTTCTACATATATAACTCCTATACTTCTGCACATTTTCATTTCTTTGATCCGAATTGAAGTCATTTACTAATTCCAACAAATATTTGATATTTCCCACAGTCGTGTGCTTGTCGCTCAGTCTCAGTTTCCATTTCAGCTTAAAAACAAGTTAATCGCAAACATACGCCAGTTCTGTCCGCTTTTCTATTCGATTTGCATTTTGTTAATCAAGTTTTCCGCTTTTCACTTCCATTCAGCTGGAATGGGATTCTGTGAGTGAAGCGCAAGTCAAATCATCAAATCACACTCGCATTAATCAACCGCAATTAAAATCAATTAAACTAGTTGCAAACAGACGCATTTCCCGGCTCGCGCCATGCATTTTGCACTTCCAACTCCCTTACTTTGGCATGGATATACGCTCAAACTCTCTTTCCCTTTGCCAGCTATTGTTCGCTGTCAAATCAGTGGCTCGCCCCGTTGACATTTCTATTATGTCCAGGGTATTTAAGCATTCTAAACACAGGCGCATACACTGTCCGTCAAAAGTTAATGACCAGCGAGACGACCACGTCTAAAAATAAAGCAAAAGCCCAGCCGAGCGCCACGTCTGCTGCATCCAAAGAGGCGTCTGCTGCATGGCGAATCAAGTGCAGATTAAAGGCAGAGGAAGATGGACCAGAGCGTGGCCCAGAGAGAGAGAGGGGGCAGGGAACACCCTGTAAAGGCAGCGTATCAAACGCCTGGCATCTGCAACTGAATTTGACTTTAATGCGCGGTAATTATGAAAAGCGAACTTGACCAGGCCCGAAGAGCTCCAATCGCTTCTGGTCTTCAGCTTGGCTACGATTTTGATTAGTTGCGGTTTACTGAAGGTCGAACACGACGATGGGCTCCAGACTGAGTCTGGCTCTGTCAGCTCTTTCTGTGTGGCTTTTCTGTTGTTCATATGCATACATATGAATATATATATATATATATATATATACATATATAATTCAGTGCGTCACTTCGCCTGACAGCTTCATGCAATGTAGTTGGCAGCACGTTCGTGTGACTTTTGGGTGTTTCTTTCAGTTCAGTTTATTTTCCTTTATTTTTATTTCATTTATTTTTATTTTTATTTATTTTTTTTGTTGTTGGCGCTTTTCTGACAGCCGCACACAACAGTAGCAGGAGCTGGGAGTGGATATGGATGTGGGTGTGGGTGTGGGAGCAGGAGCAGGAGCCAGCTCTGGGTTCACTTTTTGCATAAATGCATAAAAATTGTTTTCCATTGTTTGCAGTTGCTGAAGTTTGGGGTTGACTGCAGTCGAGCTGTCAAAATATTGAGCTGTCTGCGGATTTTGGTCAACAGATTGGACTGACAGTTCTATATATGTGTGCACAAATATATATATCTATATCTATATATACATAAATATCGCGCATTCATGAATGCGAGTGCGAATATTTTCAGACAGCATTTAAATTGAAAAATAAACTAGTTATAGACAGTTGCCGCACGTTGGTTCAAATATTTTCGAGCTTAGGCAAATTGCATTTCGTTAATAGACTAAGCACGGGATGTGAATCAAATAAGAAAAATAATAATATAACTACTAAAAATATATAACAGACTTTATAAAACCATCATCAATATAAAGAAACTCATGAAATGCTTGGAAAAATAGTTCTAAATACTTTTAAACATTTAATTAACTAATATATTATTTTTAAATTTATATAAATTATATTAGATTTAAAAACCGACAATAAATGTTATTGCTAAAATTATTATTTAATTGAATATTTTTCATATATAAAAATAAATAAAATAATTGAAAATAATTATCAATATTTTTCATATATATAATTATATATAATATATATATATATAATATAAATAATTATTTTTTAGCTCATATATATTTTTTTATATTTATATTGTATTGCAAAATATGCAATAAATATTTATTTAATATATTATTGAATATTAAAAAAAAATATATAAATAATGGAAAAATTATTAAATATTATTTACATTATATTTCTTTTTTTGTATATTTTTAAAGAACAAAATAATTATTTTAAATTTATATTTAATATGCTTTTAAACAAAAATTAATTATTTATTTTTTATATATAATATATTATTCTAGCGAAAAATAATAATTTTATTATATTTATTTATTTTTTTTTAATATTTTTAAAATTTTTGGTATATAATTATTGTTGTCATTATTATTTTTAGTGGTTTTAAATATCATTTTTATAATGATGCAAAGTTTTTTGTGTAGCCAATATAAAATGGATTAATTCTTTTCATAATTATATATTTTGTGTACAATATTAATATTATTATTACTTGAATTTTTAATTACTTATTATTATAGTTATTTATTAGAGTCTATTTATAGTCTATTTATTTTTATAATTTTTTTTTATTTAATATTTTTAACCATTTTTAGAATTCGAACCCAAATTAACCAAGTTCTATTACGGACTGAATCACTTCCAGAAAATCCTATAAAATATTGATGCTATTTAGTTAGCAATTCCATTATGAGTTAATTACTTATCATTAAGTAATATTCATCAAATATATATATAGATTTATCTATATGTCTATTTATTTTTGTACATTTGACCTGTTGTGTAACTTCAGTTTGGAAGTGTTTCTAACTGCATGGAACGCAACGAACACTTGGTTATATCACTTTATTTGTTTTTCTCACAACATTTGAAATCACGGCAAACACAAAGATGCAAACCCAAAAAGGTTTCAAAGTGCATACAGCGCTGTGCAGTCAAATAGAAACAACAACAACAGCAAAAGGTACTTAATTCTAGCAGCGCAAACAACATTTTGAGGCAGCTCAACAAAAGTCAGAGTCCAAACTGAATGCAAATATTTGAGTGCAACTCAAAGTCGGACCATTGGCGATTTTGGATATGTTATCGAGTAGATATATCTATATATATATATATATTTATATGCATATCAATTGTGATAACTGAAAGAAAAACTTCAAAGCCTTTGCCGTCCATCGTTTTTGGTGTTATCTTCGAACACTTTTGTTAGCCTTCGCTGTGAGCCGAGTTATATGATCTATTACAATTACACCTAGCACACACAGTCTGGGGTTGTAGGATGAGAACAGCGACAACAACAACAACTTTTATTACTTCCATCCGAATACTTTACGCTCTTTATGCCTATCCATATCTATCGTCTCGTATCTCGTAGCTTCATATCCGTTTTTATAGCCCAATTTCCCACTCTTTCTCTAGCAATGACATTTTAATTGCTTTATTGCATTTTTTTTTTTTTTTTTTTTTTGGGTAATTTCTTTACTTTTCTTTTGCGTTGATTGTCGTGTGCCGCTGCCTTACGTAACGGCAGCTGTCTCGCTCCCACTCGCACTGCTTTGATCTATGCCTAACTTCCAATGAAACGAGGTCAACATTGTTATGGTCCATGTTTTCTGTGTTGTTGTCAGTTGTTGTTGTTGTTGTTGTTGGTGCAGTCAATTTGAAATTATCGGTCAACATTTTTGTCTGCCTTCTGTCAAAAAATTAATCAGATAAATGTGTCCATACGACAAAAAAAAAAAAAAAACTAAAACAGTAAACACCTACGCAAAAAAAGGTCAAACTTGTTTATGGCTGCACAAAACACGAAAAACACAGTCAAAAATAAATTAATTAAGTAATGGAAAATTTTTATGACTTACGCAGTTGCCAAATAGAAAATTTCAAATTTTCATGCTCTGAATTTGTTGTTAAATTTTTGTAAATAAATTCTTTTAAATTGTTTTTTTTTTTTGGGTTTTTATTCTTAATTTTTTTCGGCCCGTACACAAAAATCACACAAATATTTGTTGTTTGAGTAAAAATCCTTTTAAACAATTTGCACTAGCGCAAGGGAGTATCGAATTGTTGATATTAAGACGTCGAACGTAACGTATCGAACGTAACGTAACGTAACGTAACGTAACGTAGCGAGCCTCTCGACGTCCGCTTGCACGGAAGTTAAAATGTGCACTGGACGACTGTTCGGGCACGATTTGCGCAAGCGCAGCAACCACGAGATCAGCAGGCTCAACATTCAACAAAAGAAAAGCAATATCGTAGGCCTGAGCGATAGCAGCATTAGCAACGAAGTGAAGCAAAACGAGGGCTTCTTCGAGACGCCAACAACACCGATCGCCTACGACAGCGTGTCGCCCGGTAACTGTGAGATCGACACACCCGTTGCCCATTCCCATTGCAGCATTTTCGAAGAGCTGAACGGAGCATTTTCGAACTGATTTGTTGCTGCACTTGCAGGTAAACAGATTAAACAGAGAGAGAGAGAGAGAGAGAGAGAGAGGGAGAGCGCGCGCACAGTAAAGTGACAGATGAAGAGAACGTGTATGTAGACTGTGTGCATAAGCCGGTGTTTAACCGGCAACATGTTGAAAGAGCGCACGAGCCAAATGTTGCTGAAGCAAACGTAGCAACATGTTGGGAAGTTCAGTTTGCTCCTATAATGTAAATTGTTGCGACTTTTGGGCAAAACGTTAAATTATTTGCCAATATTATGATGTTTCACTCTCATGTTCAGCAACATGTGGCTAGGCATAAACAAACGTCTCAATATTGCTGAACAAGGAAAAAACATTTAAATTTCGAGAATAATTCTAATAAATTAAAGATTTTTTGTGCAACATTCAAACACTTTAGCTTCAGCTGAAAGATTTTTGATTAAAAAAAAAAAGAAAAGACTAGCAACATGTTGCTAAGTACAAACATAACTACGATTCGGAACATGTTGCTAAGCAAAAAGTCATTTCAACTTGGCGCCAAATTCAAATAAATTATTTTGTTTTAGCATGCAAAATGCTGACAATTTAAAGCACCGTTAGTCAGAGCCAAAGATTTGTTGGTTTTTCATAAAACATTATTTTGCACACTTTGCTCAATGGGTGCACTGAGCTTCCGGCATGCCAGCCCGCAGCCAATTCCCACATTAAGAACCAGGCTAATAATCTAAACAAAAATGAGGCAAGTCTTATAATGATGCGCGAGAGACTCTCGCTGCTAATGAGAGCAGACCAACAGGCACACAGCTCACACCTCAGTCGAGGCCCTCGTCCGGAAGCCTGAGAAACTTTTGAATTGTTTCATAAAATGCACAAAGTTGCAGCACTTAATTGTGTCAGTCAAACTGCCAAGCGGCAGTGAAATATACATATATATATACATATGTGTATGTACAAATGTGAGAGTCGAAAATGAAGCCATTTTGTAGACAGTCTGCAGATGCAACTGTCTCAACTCGCTGCGGCATCAGGTTATATGCTAATGGCCAACAAGGATCTTGAATCGCATCGCATCGCATCGCATATAATTTATGCTTGCTTATTGGCAGCTGTTGCTGTTTGGCCGATTTGCATAAATTTCATATGCAACATGTGGCATGCGGCCGCATGCCGAGTGGGCGCTGTCTTTGACATTCGCATGTTGAACTTCAAAAGGCAGCTCGACATAGACATCAATGTGGCCAGGAAGCCAAAAAAAAAAAAAATAAATAAATAAAATAAATAAAAAATAAATACAAATAAATAAAAAAAAAATATATATATATATATAAAATTTTCTGGAGAAACTTTACAGCACGACCTCGTTTCCAGCCAGAATCGCAACGAGGGGTAAAAAACAACAAAAAAATTGGAAAAAAAAAAACGTTCAAAAAAATATGAAAAATATGTTTGGCAACGGGTCGAACGTCGCTGCGATTGCCGATCGCTGATCAGTGATTGGCGCTCGATTATGATCAGCAGCAGCAGTTCGAGGCTCTTTTTTATTTAATGAGTTCGCGCGCCAAAAGTCTCGATCAGACGGACACGTTAAGCAGGTCACTTTTTTTTTTGTTTGTGTGTGTAAAGAAAGGCAACAAATGAAAGTAAAAGACAGGCTCGAACAATGCGCCGAACTGTGCGCCTCTTCAGGATGAGAGACGGGCCAAAGCGTCGCCGTCGTCGCCGTCGTCGCTGTCTTCTGACCCAATTTCGCTTTTTAATGGGGTGCCAAAGGCCGCTGCCAAAAAGATTGGCGATCGATCGATCGATCTTTTCAGCTCGCGCTTCTCGTTTTACTTTATTTTTTATTTTTATTTTTTCATAATTTATTATGATGTGGTCTGAGTCTGCTGTTTGATCATCATTCAATGCAATCGATCTTGGGTTCTTGCTCTCCCTCTCTCTCTTTCTCTCTCGCTCTCCCTCTCTCTCTCTCTCTGGTTTAATTTTCACGCTCAATTAATGTTTATGACAAGTGTTTGTGTCGCAGCGATAACTCAGCTTGGACTTCGACTTGGACTACGCCTGATCTGCCCTCTCCCTCGCTCTTTCAATTTGAATGAGAATGTTGCAAATAAAGTTTTTTTTCCTTTTTTTTTTTCTTTTTTGCAACATAGAAAGTTGTCGATTTGCGAATGGCTACGATTTGAATTTATGTTGCCCGCTGCCCGTTGCCTGGCTGCCTGGCTGACATGTGAAAATCAAAGCTTGATTGATGTTATGACTGCGCCAACGGATCGCAAAATCATTTTACGGATGTGGCTCTGGCTCTAGCTCTGGCTCTGACTCTGGCGTGAAATGCCAACGACTTAAAGTAGCAATCGATTGCACTGATTCTGTGTGGGTATCCAATATGCATCTGGGTTGAGCTGACTTATGATGCTGCGAGGGGACCATAGAGAGTAGGCTAAGCTAAGATTTGTGCTTGGGCTTGGGTAAGTGCTTAAAATTGATTTCTTTATTTAGAATGAAGATATATATATTTGGAATATATATGGGCAGATTTAATATATAATAATAGAACAGCTGGATATTTTTGATATTTTTATTGAATTTTATTTTATTGAATTCTTTTTTCTTTCTTTATTTACAATCTTCCTCTTCGAGAGAATAGAGTTTTTTTTATATTAAAGCCCATAAATAATATTTAATATTAATTCCTTTTAAAATTTTTTATTTAATTTGATTTCAACTACTTAAATTATTATTATTAATATTTAATACAAATTCCATTTTACATTAAATTTGTGTGCATTTTTGTAGTATTAATATTTATATATAATATTATTATTAAAATATTTTAAACAAAATTAATTAAATATTTAAACAAAAGATTTATATTAAATATTAATCAAAATAAATAATAATAATTTAAACTGAATTAATTGAAGAATTTTAAAAGGAATTTATATTAAATATTAATAATAGTAAATAATAATAATTTACACAGAATTAATTAAAGAATTTAAAATAATAGTAAATAATAATAATTTACACAGAATTAATTAAAGAATTTAAAATAATAGTAAATAATAATAATTTACACAGAATTAATTAAAGAATTTAAAATAATAGTAAATAATAATAATTTACACAGAATTAATTAAAGAATTTAAAAACGAATTTATATTAAGCATTATTTTTTCGCTTTAATAGAAAATAAATTCTATTAATTATTATTATTATTATTTCTATATTATATAGTTCATTTATATGTAATATTATTTCAAAAAATATCATTCAATTCCTACTTGACATTTTGTTCAATATTTTATCTATTTTTCTCATCTGTTTTATCTAATTCCCTTCAAATAAATTTCCTTGTAAAATTAATTATATATTTAATTAATATTGTTTAAAATATTATTTATTTAAATTGAATAGATATATATATATATATATATATATATATATATATATATATATATATAAAATAGTGTATTCAGTTTATTAGGTTCCATTTCTATAAAGGAATAATTTATGTTTTATTGTAGTTAATTAAAATAATTTCTCTCTACTATAAAATATTCTTAACTCTATGTATCCCTTTCAATATCTCTCTCTTCCTCTCTCTTGCTCTCTTCATCGCCCTTTTCATTTTATAAATTTTACCTACCTTACCACTGATAATATCTTAAGCCCTCTAAAAAAACATTTTCTCTTATCAATCTCAACTCTCATCTCCAATTAAATCTCACTTGATTTGGCCCTCATCTAATTTCGATTGCAACTATTTATTTTCTCTAACGCTATCTGTCTCTCTCTCTCTCTCTCCCTGCACATGTACCTTAATTCCCTGACTGACCTCCAGCCACGTGGCATATCCCTGGAACGCTTCAATTACAATGCTGACTTTGTGTGTGGAATCTCTTAGCATTGAAACCAATTTGGCAATGAATCCAATCCAGTTAGCTGCCGCAGAGTGTTGGCTGCCAGACCTTAAATGGCGCGCTTGCCCACAGCAGCCAAAGCAACAAAAGCAACAGCTGGCCAAAAGCTAAGCAACCACTCAGCAGCAGCAGCAGCCAGCAGCTTGGCCCCACCGTTCATTTTCGCACCACTTTCGGCTGCCTCCCATTTATTTTCACCATTTGACCGCAGCAACTGTTGCAGCAGCAAGTCGCAAGCGCTTTGCCATTTGAATTGAGAGATTAAAACGCAGTCAGCCCCGCGCCACACCACAATTCCAACTTAAACCACTCGCCCACCCACATGCGCGTGGCCAGCGGGTGCCGGAGGCTGAGGCAGTGCCGAGTGGCTAAGGGAAGCCAAAAATTCATGGTCGTCTCTGGATTCTACAGCATGTTGCATTTGCAACACAGCAACTGTTGCAGCTGCTGCTCATGACTTGAACAACGCGCCAAGTGAAAGCAGGTTAAATGCAAATAAATTGTAAACGAAAATCTCCAAAATAAATAACACATATATACATATATAATATATATATATATATATATGTATATATATATATATATATATATATATATATATATATATATATATATATATATATTCATATATACACATTTATCTGTCGAACTGCCTTTGCGTGCTTTAAATGCCATTTAAAGGCCTTTAATTTGATTACACTTAATTATATTGATTACTATGCGGGTAATTTGCTCCTAACTATTCGAATTTCAGTTCAGTGTTTCAGTTGTGGCTTACACTTTAAAGTAGAAAGTGGAATTTTTATTTAACAGCTGCTGCTGCGCTGCTGTTTCTTTATAAATGTTTATTTAATAATTTATTTCAACAATAAGCTGAAATTGTGAAACAGACCGAAATGGCTCTATTCTATTTGTAATTTATTTTAGTATTTTAAAATATATATTTATTTAATTATATTAGCAAAATACCAATAAAGAAACTATATATATATATTTATTTATTTTATACAAAATTTATTGTAAAAAATAATAATATGATATTAAATATATAAAATTATTATTTAAAATAAGAAAAGGTTAAAAAAATATATAAATTAATATTTTAAAAATTAAATAACTGCTCTGATAAAATACATATAATATATAATTGCAAATTTCAGCAATGTTTATTATTGTAAAAATATTTTATTTAAGCAGTTATTTATTTAAAAAAAATATTATTTATTATTGTTATTATTTTTCCGCTTTAAGCATTAATATGTATAAATTATATACTAATATATATAAATATAGCCAGCATTGTCAATAAATAATTTCAATAAAGACACTAAATATTTGAACAAAAATCTTAAAAAAAAAACACATAATATTGTCAACACATTTTTAATATATATTTAAAAAACATTTTCAAATTGTAATACTTCTTTAAGAATTTTCTTTGTTTTAAATAAGGAAAAAAATTAAATATGAAAAGAAAAATATTTCCTTTTGTGTTTTTATCTTTTTTTTGTTTTAATATTGAGACAATATTATTTTTTTTTTAAAGATATCAATAAAGTTTTTGAATAATGAAAAATATCTAAAGATTGTGAATATAAGTGACTTGGCTTGAAATAAAAACAATTATAAATTTAAAAAAAAAATAAATAAAATAATATATTTATATATAGTACAACAATTAAAATAAAATTTTAATATATTTTATAAAATTTGTGATTGATATAGACTCGTTTATTACGCATAGAAGATACCTCTTTGAAGCATCTACTTCTTTATTTACTTAGGCCACTTGTCTGTTTCCTTCTACAGTTTAACAATTTAGTCCTTTACGACAGGCGCTGGCAGTTCTGTGACCCAGCACACAAACGGCAAGTGTTACAAATTGAACTATGAATGAGAACCGCAGGTGTTTTACTTATATTATTTTTGTGGACTACCTGTTGCGAGAGCGAGAAGAATAGCTGTTGGTGAGAATAAGCCTGCGCGGGTTACCCTTGGCACACACCACGGGAACCACTTAGGCGACGTCGCGACGTGCTAATGAGTATATATTTTTTTTATGGATCTGCCGATTTATGTGTACCGATTTCGGGCATACGAAAATCGAACATGAATGAATGTGAAAGTGTTTGAAGATTTATGAGATGAGGCAACAGGAGCAGCATCGCACGAAGCTCAACTGCAATTAGCTCACGGGAAAGTGAAATGTTCTCGAACGAAGTGCGGACAAGTAGGTAGAGCCCATAAACCCAGAAAGAGTAAGAGAGAAAGAGAGAGAGAAGGAGAGGAGTGCAGCAAGATAAATGGCAAAGACTCAGGCAGAAGAAGAGAAGAAAAGTAAAACACTTTAACGCTTGGGCCACATAAATCACAATGGGACATCGTGTTCGGGTCCTGTGTAAATGTCAGCTGGGCAGTCCGGGCAGTTGGGCAACTGTCAAAACAACAGCAGTGGCCAAAAATGTGAGTAACGGCTAAATAATAATGTGGCCAAAAGCGAATGTGAGCCAAGCAACAGAGACCTCGAGACAGTGCCTCGCTGTGGGTTAAGGTAAACGCTCACAAATGAATGCTCATTTATCATGCGAGAGGAGATAGAGAAAGAGAGAGAGAGAGAGAGAGAGAGAGATGGCAGTGGAGACAAACCTTTGCAGCTGGGCAACTGCTGAATTGGGGTCAGACCGAGGCACAGGCACAGGAAGCCCGTCAAGTGTCGCCAAGCGAGGCAACTCGCTTTCTGCCAAATGGCTCAATGAACTGTAATTTGAGCGCTCGACCAATTTGCCGAATGCGAATGCCCCAGGCTCGAGGTGTTTGCCAATGCAGCCAAAAAAGCGAAAAACAAAAAAAAAAAAACAGAACTTGCAACGCAACAACGCGTCCAAAACTTAATTCATTGACCAAAAGCAAAAAGGAAGAAGCGCGATTTCAGCGCACAGGAAGGTTCGAGCTCTCCATCTCTCTCTGTGTGTGTGTGTGTGTGTGTGTGTGTGGGTGCGTATGTAATTTAAGACTTTCTCGCTTTAACTCTGTCGGTTTATGTCGTTTATTTGGTGGGCCAACAGCTGGTGGCCCGCTGCGAAGTTAGGCTTAAAGCACATTATTTGAGGCAGCAGCAGCTGGTCGAACTCTGGTGCGTGTGTGTGGCAGATGTGATAAATAACTTCAATATTAAGAAATTATCGATAATTATGGGCATTTTAAAGGTAAAATATATGATTCTTCGATAATATATCAAGACTTAAAACATAAATCGATAGTTTGGTATTGAAATTATGTGAATTAGTTAAAAAATCGATATTATACAAATTGTGAGACGTTCTTAATATTTATCGCCATTAAATAATTATCGATAGTCGAGTGATTCCCTAATGTATGTGCATTATCAATAACAACAATAACAATAACAATAAGCTTTATTAAATATAGATTTATCGATAACATAGCGAGTAATCGATTGTATTGTATTGAAATTTAATAAAATGATTCATTTATAAAAATCTTCAAATAATATTCAACAATTACCAAAAAAAGGGTAAAAATAAACAGAATATCGATATCGATATAATGAATTGACTGATTCATACCATGTGGAAAAGATAAATAATGTTTGTTAAACATCATACACATAACTTATCGATAACATATCGACATATTTTATATATATAGTTGTTGCATTTAGTCTATTACATTTCCATTTCAAATATCGAATAAATAAATTTGTAGTATACCTATCACATTTAGATAACATGGTAAGACACTTAATCGATAAGTATACAAATTGAAATTTATTTGATCTCAACTTCTGCTTTTCAGGCCTTCACTTCTACACTCTATGCAAAGACTTTCTTTCTTATCACTCTTAGTCAAGCTATCAGCATTTCACGATAGCTATCATGATTTAGCAAAGCTGACACTTTTATGCGCCAATAAATCGATAACTTCTGTGAATAACTGCCAGCTAATCTTTCGTTCAATTTGCTCAAACTGAAAAAGTCAATTTGCAGCGAAGCCAATGACAAAAGTCCATTAAAATTTTGGCAGCCGGAACCGAATGCAAAACTAAAAAAAAAATCATTAAAAACTAGGTAAATTCATGCTCAGTGTGAGTGAGTGTGTGTGTGTGTGTGGGAAAACCGTTGGAAAAACACGTCGGTCGCTCTTGCTGTCAGAGCTCGTTGAAATGGAAAACACAATTAGATGACCTAATAAATAGTTATACTCGTATGCATTGGACAGACGAACGCAGCGAGAAACGTGAAACGAGAAGCAAGAAGCGAAAGCCCAACAATGGCCAAAGAGGTAAAAACACTAAATTTTTGGTAATGCAAAAATTTGTATGGGAATTACCTTGACTCTGGATCGTGAACGTGTCACAGCTGAAGACTGTGAAGAGCGAGGAGGTGGACAGGCAATTGGCTTCGGCCTGGCTAAAACGCTCGACTCTAGGTTTAGGCCTGCGCTTTGTGTGCCTTTTATTGGTGCAGTCACAGCGTGACTTGTTGGCTTAGCTCTTCTAATGCTTTTGGTCATGGGAAAGTGTCGCCTCCAGCCTCAGCTCGAATGATGTGTTAGAATTGTCAAGCAATTGCACAAATATTCACGACTGTGCAGTGAAAGTTAAAGAAGGAGCAGAGCTGAGCTGAGCTGAGCTGAGCTGAGCTGAGCTGCGCTGAGTTGAGTTGAGCTCAGTTGAGCTGGTAGAAGGAATTAAACACTTGGCAATTAAAGAGTCTAGTAGTATAATTACGATTGAGAGAGGGAGAGAGAGAGAGAGAACGAGAGAAAAAGACGGCAGATATTCATTAAAAACGATTTTTGTAGGTGTAATAGCAGAGTAGAAGTAGGTGTAAAGATAAAAGTTTTGTATATAGATGTAGATATAGCTGTAGAAATATATAGTAGAGAGAGAGAGATCCTTATTTATATATAAATAGAGATATAGATATAGCCAGGGTATTTTGCAATAGATCAATGATCAAAAATGTTTAATAAATTTAATATTTAATGCACAAAATTTTAAATAAAAGAGATCAATAATAAATTTGTACTAAAAGTAAGGTATTTTGCAATACACCAATATAGATCAATGATCAATACTATATTTAATCATATAATTTTTAATAAATTTAATATTCAATAAATTTAATATTTAACCAATTTAATATTTAATAAATTTAATATTTAATAAATTTAATATTTAATACAAAAACAAATTAAATATAAAAGAGCTGTTTTTAAGTAAATTTCTAATTCATAATAAAAAAATATAAAAATATGTAAATAAATAATGTGTTTTAAGATTAACAAAAGATCATATTTTTTGTATTTTATTTTTCTTCTTATAAGCGTAAAGCTGAAGCTGTAAAGTTCTCGACCTATCTTTGCCCCAATCAAAATTCTATTTGCTGTGATAGACATCTGTAGATTATATAAATGGCTAGAATTTGCTAAAGCTTCCCCTTCATTCAGGTTAACTGAGCTGCCCTTAATTAGCTGACACTATTTGCACAGAGCAACTGAGTTACTTTGTCCGACTTGATCGGAACTGTGAGGCTTATCAGCTGCCATTAAGTTAACATTTAACTCACATAACAATCGCTCTCGCTCTCTCCCTCTCTCGCTCTCTCTTTCTTGCTCTGCCTCTGCAACGTGAGGAGGCTGCAACTCCTTTCGGTGCCTTTTTATCGTGGCATTCATCTGAGCCATTTATCATCATCGAAAATGTGAAGCGTGTTGAGTTTGGCTTGGATCGGCTGGCCTGGCTATCTCGCTGGCTGGCTGGCTGACTGCCTTGGCTGGGGGCTCATTGTTTGGACAGGCGCTCCAACAGAGAGATGCCGATGCCGATGCCGATGCCGCTTGCCTGACCCACATTGAGAAAGAGAGCGAGATAGCTGCCAGCGGAGAAGATACCTACACTTCCTTGTCTCTTGAGAGCATATATGTTATGTGTTGGCTGTTTCTGTTTCTGCTGTTGCTGTCGCTTTTCAGTGATAAATATATGTTACACTTTTTTACTGTTATTGCGCCCCGCATGTGTGCGCATTTCTCCAAAGCCAACTCGAGCCGAGGCGAGCTTTTAGCCTTTTTCTTACTCTTCCTTTCAAATGCATTGGCCATTAATCGTTGCGTCGTGTGTTTTCTAATTAAATTGCGGCCAACTCCATGTGGGTGTCTTGCGCTTGTCCAGCAACCAGATAATTATTCTCAAGCATCAGAATTCGATGTTCACATTCGAAATTGAAATTCTTCAATTTGTAATAGAAAATTCGACTTTTACTTTGCATACCCCGTTTGGCTGAACTCTAAACTGGGCCAATTATGCACAAACACGTGAAACACTGTGAAAATTACGAACAGTTATTGGTAAAGAATTTCTCGAGCTTTTGCTGTGGGTGGTCTAATGATGCCACGACATGGACTCGGCTCAGTGTGAGCTCTATACTTTACTACTTTTAATTGGCTAGATATTTATGAATTCCATTTAGTCTTTGTCTGGCTACAATGGAGCTGCTGAGATCTTTTTTTTTAAGAAATGTTACTGTTATCTCAGCATGAGCTGCACAGATACTCTGCTTTAATATTACTTTAATGTTTATATGGTTTCATTTGCTTAGAGTGAAGTTAGTAATAAGTTTTTTATTATATTTATTTTTATTCTAATTATTAATTATTATTTTAGATTATTATATATGGAACATAAGTATACCCCAGCATTTTTCAGACTTTTTCTATTTATATAAATATAGATTCAGTTGATATATATATATTCTAGAGAGCCAAAAATGTGAGATGTTTGAGCACGTTTTGCTTTTTTTAAATTATTTATTTTTACTTTTATTTATTTATATTTATTTGCACCTTTATTTATTTGAATTTTATTTATTATTTGTTTTTATTTAAATTTATGTTATTATTAAATATTATTATTAATTAATTTATTTTATTCTTTATTTATTTCTATTATTTTTCCTTTTTTATTTATATTATTTTTATTTTAAATATATATTTTTTATTTTTTTTTATTTGTAATTTTATTTATTTTTATTTTTTATATTTTTATTAATTTTTTTAAAATTTAATTTTTATATATTTATAAACATTTACATATAATACGAACTTCATAGATTGTTTATAAGTAAAATAATCTGCTCCACAGCTACTAGAGCACTCCCTCTCCATGAACGCAACAGTTATGCCGTTCGTATCTCAGTTAGATACTTATGATTTTCATTCAGACAAACCCTATAATTCCTGCTGCTCGGTTTAGGGCAAACGCAGCACATAAATTACCCGCGCGATTCACGACAAAAGGAAGCTGGAGCAAAGAAAAAGACAGAATTTAGAGCAGATTGCTTATCAGAAACGTTGAAATGTTGCCCGACACGAAGAGCGCAGCAGACGGCTTCAAGACAAGCCCAGTTAGAAGCCTCTCTCTGCCTCGCTCTCCATTTCCCCTCTCTGTGTCTTTGTGATTGTGTCAGGCAGATAGCGAACGGAACTTTGCAAATTCGCAAGTGTGAATTCCCGCTTTTTCCACCTTCTGCCGCGTCCCGCCCCCTTTTGTTGTTGCTGGCGTGTGAAAGCGCAAATTCTGATTATAAACCCAAAAAGCAACTGACTAGCGACTGTAATTTATAGACTAGACTGACAGACAGTTGCCCCTCCATCTCGCAGGCGACTCCCCAACGCTTTTCGTTTTCACTTCCTATCGCCAAAAAAAAAAAAGAGAGAGAGAACAAAAATCCCCTTTCCGCCACACAATTTCGTACATTTTGTTGTTGTTTCTCATGATAAATTTGCGTGGTTTATCCTGCGGCTAACAACAAATTATGGTTCTTAAATTCTCTCTCTTTGTCTCTCTCTAGCCGTTGATAATGTTAGCCAAACACGAAATGAAATGCCCATAAAACTGTTGTTGTTCGCATTTCAGATACAACGCAAATAAATTGCTGCACCAATTGCACGCTCTTTAATGTATCTTTGGGCTCTTTTCGGCTGTTCGAGTTCAAATAAAAATAACTCAAAAAAAAAAAAATAAATGTATATATATATATATATATATATCTATATAATATTGTATCCAATTGCCCTAGAGCAATAACTGAAAATTGATATTGTAAAACAATTCGAGGGGTTACAGAACGGATTAACATTTATAGTGTAGTAAAACTATTAAAATTAAATATTATAAACAATAAATACCGTTTTGCGGATAAGAATTTGTGAATGTGGAGCAAATTTAATGTAATTGTAGGCATAGATAGCCATGCCTAGCCATGCCTTAGCTGAGAGTGTATGCTTTAAAAGATTATAGAGCTACGTAGTAATTAATATACATATATTTATCTTGATCTCTATATCTATAGTATCTTGATCTATACTATCTATCTAGTCAAGTAGATATGGTCATGGTATCTGCATATTTATATTGAGACTTCTTACTGAGAAATTCTATTCATTTATAATTTATTTGCATATATATTAATATATATTATTATTATTATTATTATTATATATTATTATTATTATTATTATTCATATATTCATATTTTTACATATTTTTCAATTTCCTAATAATTATCAATTTTTATAATTTATATTTCAAATTTAAATGCAAATTATAATTTTTTATGTGCTATATTTAATTGTAAAAACTCTAATTTTTAAGAAATTTAATAATTTGTAATTTCATTTTATTCTAAGTTTAATTTGATGAAATTTTTATATTATATTAATATAAAATCATATAATTATATTTTCTATATAATTTATAAATGGAAATATTCTTTAAAATATTATATAATTTCCATATTGGATGAATTCATATATATATTATATATATTTTGATATATGATTTATTGAATGAATTATTTGAAAATATTTTTTATTTCAATAAATTTTCAATCACTCAATATATCTTATCAGTTTTTCATATAATTAAACCATATAGGAAAAGCCTTCGAAAACTAGGTTAATTGTTAGATATTTATATTGTTCTTCAAGATATCTTTCAAAAAATTATATATAATGTAATTAAAATATTAATAAATACATTTTTTTCGAAGATCATCAATCATAACATCACAACATAAGATTAGAAACGTAGAACCCATATGAAATATGAGTATGTAAAAATAATATATGATAATATGATATATCTTAACTCAATCAAGCTTCTATATTCTACGTTTATGTGTTTCTATATCATTTATAGACAGTCTTAAAATATATCTCTCTGACTCAGACATTTACTAAAACAAAAAAAAAAGTATTTTAACTTCTCTTTATATTAGTTTAACTTTCTTTCCTGTCATATCGCCTAATATACCAATTGAGAAATTTGCTAAATCTCAGTAATTTTCGTAAATCTTTGAGCTAAAAGCTCGTTTAGACTGCAATTTGTAAAATTTGTACGCTGCTGAGGCACTATTTGGCTAAAGAGCATTTAAGTACTTTGACAATTATGCTCTAATGACAGCCGCAGGCAGCGAGAGAGAAAGAGCTTTCATGACTTGACCCTGTTTTGAACCAGCGACCGACCCGGCCAGCTCCGTTGTCATTAGCAGTTGATATGCCATTTAGTTAACAAGCGCACTGTCAAAATATGCTTATTTATTGTAATAATAATTCATTTGATTAGGCTCGAGGTGGAGTGGCGGCTGCTGGTGTCCGAGTCCGAGTCGGACTCTGGAAACTAAACGCCCCATTAGCCTTTCTAAAACAGCAGCTGAGGATCTGGGGGATCAGCGCGACTGTGGGCTCCTAAATGCGATCACGTTTAAGTTGTCCAAAATACGACATGACTACGAAATGGACGTGGATGCCAACTGCTGACTACTGTGCAGCACAGCCCCAGCCCCAGTCCCAGCCCCAGTCCCAGCCAGCAGCTAACGAAAGGAAAGTAATATATATAAAGAGTTTTTTTTTTCTGATCGTGTTTTGGTTTTTTATTGAGCCATTATTAAGTTATAAACACGTTGCTATTGATACAAATACAAATAAATATGAACTCGATCATAACATATTTTTTTTTTGCGCTTTTTGCTCTTTGGCCAATTGTTTAGAAAAGAAAGACAGCAGCCAGCGCTGAGCTGTTCGAGTAGAAGCCAAGTGAAAGGTCCTGGACCTGCCTCACAGACACTTTGTTTATGTGCACAGTTCGTGGAAACGTCGACGTGGATGTGGATGTGGTCCAAACTGTTATAAATAAATATTGCCATGTTTGATATTCTCTGTGTGTGAACAGGCCCAGGTCGACGCTGGCAACGTGGGCGAGTCTTGGCGCTTTTTTTGTTTTTGGTTTTTGGTTTTTTCTTGTATCTGGGATTTGCGATGTGTTTCGCTGTGCATTTGTTTTAATGGCCCATTCCGAATTGAGTTGTTGGCCCAGCCTTTTTGGTGGGCGTCCATCCGGAACCGGGTGGCACAACCCGAAACCAAAACCAAATTGCACTCACAGTTCAATTTGTGCAGCATCATTTAGTCGAATTTTATTGTGGGCTAAAAGAAACAATTAAGCGCGCCCAAGCAATGGAGAGCGGAAAATCACAGTTGCCGTTGTCTGTCACAATGAGTGATCACTGTAGTGCATGAAAGCTTGAGCAAACAGATGTAGAAACAGAGCAGACTCAGCTATGAACGTAGCTGAGTTGTTAACTGCAGCTGAAAGCTCCTTAATATAAGTGGCATAAAGAGCTTTTCTAGTCAAGTTAAGCTATGGAAAGAAGCTTTTACCTACTTAGAATACTTTAATCTACAATTCTATGCACTATTACTGCATTTGAGCTTAAAGCTCTTGATCGATCTTAATGCCAAAAAGCTCTATTTACTCAATATGTCAGGTCTTTATGCATACATATCTGATTGCTGATATTCGTGCTCCTAGAGAGAATTTAAAGAATTTATCTGACAGTTGATTAATCAAATCAAGCTTAAAACTCTGTTAAAAAAAGCAAATATATATTAATTATCAGGAGGCGGCTTTGTGTATTGAACAAAACTTGCACACTAATAGAAACGCCCACATGCGAACTTTTGATGAAAGCTAAAGCTTTCCAAAAATTACAAGCACATTAATAAGCACATTAAGCATATTAATTAAAATTAACATTAATTAAAATTTCGATTCTCAGTTATATGAGGTCATAAGCAACTTAGCATAAGCTTAAAGCTCGCAAAAACAAATGAAAGCACATTAAAGCCAACATTAAGCCTTTGCGTTTGCTTAATATAGAGCTTTGACGCAGATAGAACACATAGATGAAGCACCATAATTGTTTACATACAAAGTGCAAAATAAAGCTTTATGCTTTATATGCTTTTAAAGCAACTTGAGGCAAGGCAGATGAGGAATTACCTGTCATCGAATATAACTGTTCTAACTGTTAACCGAAGCCAAAAGCTCACAAATAATAATAATCAAATTGTGTTGTTTATACAAAGATTAATCGTGTGGGCCCACTATGGCTTATCTGCCGCATCTGTGACCTTTTCGTACCTGAGCTGCGCGAACATAAACAAATTAAGAAACTACGAAATATAAAACTAATATAGGGGGCTGGCACATTAGATCTTGGCTGACGTTTGCGGCAATTAGCGGGATTAATTGCTTTCGTGTACGAGAGAGAGAGAGAGAGAGAGGGGGGGGGAGTGAGAAGTGAGCAAACAGCTACCCGTAGACCTCACCTAGTAACCTCAGAGCCGCAGCCAAAACAATTAGAATCAACATATATAAAAAAAAAAAAAAAAAAAAAACTGACATTTGAATTATATGAGAAACAGAGAAGAAAACTGAAAACAGAAAACAGAAAACAGAAAACGGCGCATGAGTCAAGCCAAAGTCAGATTGTTGTTTGCCCAAGTGGGCTCCATTTTTGGTCTGCTGCCAGTTCTCGGATGCAACGCGAACGCCCAAAAGCATATGCGCCCTCCCCTGCCAGTGGCTAGTGGGCGTGACAGCCTCGAACAGCCCACACAGCGGCAGACTGAGCTGGAAACACCAGCAGCTAAGTAAAGCCAATAAATGGCATTAACCAAATGTGGTAAAAACAATTTTGAAACTTGTTAATAACTAAACGCTAACACACACACACACACACACACACACACACAAGCCTTTATAAATTTCCCACAATTGTTTTCAGTGTAGGTGTGTTTGATTTCTTTTCCACAATGCTTCACTGACCAGGCCAAAGCCAATCCTCAACTCATATGCAAATTTGTGTGTGTGTGTGTGTGTGTGTGTGTGTGTTTTTTTTTTTCTGGCTCTTTTTTCAGAGATTAGTGTGACAGCTGAGCGACGATTTGTTGAAAAATTATGGACAGTAGTCGCTGCCAGAAACAATAACAATAAATTGCAATATGCTCCGTAAAAGCAGGAAGCTATGCTCGCTGCGCTCGCTGTGGGTGGGTGGGGTCCTCGCTTTCGCATAATGATGTGTAACATTTGGCCAAAAGCCAAGAGATCGGGCCTTGTCTTCTGGCCAACAGGGAGCAGCATTAGAAAGTCGCAACGGTTCGGGGCGAAGCTTTTAAGTTAATGTTGTTATAGATAGTACGAGCACCCGCGTCCAGTTAATCATCTTAATAGTAATAATAGATGTGGCCAGGATTTGGGTTTGTTTGTATTTTTTTTTTTTTTGGCTAGCGGCCATGATAACACCAAAAACTATTAACTGGAAATATGCAAAGAGCCAGTGAAAGCTTTTCTGGCCTGGGCAACAATAAACGAAAGTTGGGGACGTGTGGAAAAGTTGTTACTGGAAAAACCAGAAGCTTTATTTAGTTCTAAGTGCAAAGTGGAATGTGATTAAATTAATGATTGAAATATTTAATTATGAAATTTATTAAAAAATGTTTGAGATCTGCATTATGAGCAGAAGCAAATTATGGAAGAGAAATTCTCATTTAAAATTCAAAATTATTGGAACAGAAAATCTAATCGAATTAAATCTAAACACAGAATAAATTTAAGAGTAAAAACTATTTTAATAATTTATTGTTCTGAGCTGAAAAGGTCAAATAACTGTACTTGGAAATTTGCAAATAAATCATCATTTGTTTATTTTATTTATTTATTTAATTCATTATTAATCTATTAATTTACTTTATTTATTTCTTTTTTAATTTGTGTATTTATTATTTATTTATTTTATTTATTTATTTATTTGTGTAATAATTTATCTATTCTTTGTATTCATTTCTTTATTTATTTATATTTTAATTTGTATGTTTATTATTTATTTATTTAGTTTATTTAATTATTATTTTTGTTTTTTAATTAATTTGTTGCTTTATGCCAGATTGGCTTTTTATATATTTTTTTAATTTTCATTAGTCATATTTTAAAAGAATGAAATTTAAATTATTTATATATATTTATATTTATTTGAATTTGAATTTGAATTTTCTTTAATTATTTTTTTGTTTTATAAATATTTTAATAGTTTTATTATTTTATTTCCATTTGAAACACTGCTCTTACGCTGCATAATTACATGTTATTATAATATAAATGTGCTAAATATTTCTAGCAAAATATAGAATTATATATATATATATATATATATATATATATTCATTCAATGCATAAATCCCCCAAAAAAAACTTACCCAAGAGCAATAAAAGAAAATGTTTCCCAAGCAGCCCATTGGCCCATTCTTAATAAAAATCCATTTAACATACCTGCAAAAAGAGAGAAGATTTGTGTGATTAAAAGTAAATTTCTTCTGGTTTTATTTTATTTTTAATTATTTTTAAGCATTTATTTATTGTTTTTTTTTTGTTACCCGCTTCTGCTTGAAACTGAAATTGAAAGTGTTTTTCTGGCGGGAATTAATTGCTAAACAAATATAAATAAAAGAAGCATTTTGTGGAGGAAGCCAAAAGGAAGCGAAGATCAAAGCGAAGAAGAAATCAAAAGTGAATTATTTGGTGTGAAGCAAGCGATGAGAGGCAACAATAATAATAATTACAACAACAACAACAACAACAACAACAACAATAATTTTTGACACTCGCCAAAGGGGTGGTGGGGCGTGGCACAGACAAATAACACATTCGGTTGATGCGCAGCTGACAAAAAAAAAAAAAAAAAAACGACACAAATTTATGGACTTGGAATGCCTAAGTTGCCGAAAGATCATAGCCGAAGAGGAGCAGGCGGAGTTGGAGCAGCTGGAGCGCGTGTGTTTACAATTCAATTGTAAAAGGTCGCCAGGCAGTTGAAGGCGACAGCAGCAACTCAGCCTCAGGGTTAAAGCAAAAATTGCGCATCTCACAAAAAAGAAAAAAATTAGGCAAAAAATGCGGGTCAATAAATGAATTGCGATGGCGATGGCGAGATGTCGATGGCAAATTATGCAACCATTATCAAAGTGGAGTGGAGTGGCGTGGAGTGCCCAGGGGAGGCTGGGGCTGCGCGGCTGGCTGGAGCTGCTCATTAATTTCATAAACGCAAAAGAAATGCAACAATGAAACCGAAACCCATACTTAAAAATAGCCTGGCCTCCATCTGCTACTCCTCCAGCTTACCTGGCTGGCTAGGCGCATAGCTCGCGCAGCACATATTACCTATCTCCCTTCCTCTCTGGCTCTCTCTCTCTCTCTCTCTCTCATTCCATCATAGACAAAGCGCATTTGGCACACCTCTGCAGCTGGCCAGGGGCAGGGGCAGGGGCAGGGGCAGGGGCGCGCGCGCAAGGCGTGTGTGATGATGATTATGGTCTAATGGTGGGGCCTGTTGGCATGCCAGCGTAGATAACAACAACAACAACAACAACAGCAAACTGCTGGCCAATGACTGCCTCTAATGTTGTTGTTGTTGTTGCTGTTGCTGTTGCCGCGTTTGAAGCAGCGCGTAAAAAATGGCAAATAATTTTTGCGCTCTGGCTGATTAGTTGATGCCAGCCAAGAGAGAAAGAGAGAGATAGAGCCAGGGGGATGGGTTGGGGTGTGAGTGAGCGAGGGGCAGCTGCTGCTGCTGGCATACTCTATGAGGAGGTCATTGGTCTGGCTGCACTTCAATAACATCAAATGCAAAGTGCATTGCATTGCAAGCAAAACAGTCTAGAAAATATTGTGTTCAGAACTAGGTGAACGCAGATATAAATTTGCTTAAGAAAAGATTTGCAGAGAAACTAAAATTAAGATTAAGATTAATTAAGATTAGCTTAGAGTAAATTTGTATAAATATATATATAAATATATATATATATGATATATTTTATTTAAATTAATTAAGTTGATTTTTTTAATTTATAACTAAATTCAGTTTAGTTAACTATAAAATATATAATTAATTTAAATTTGTTTATTTTTTTTAATAGTTTGCTTTTTTTGAAAAGAAATTTTAATATTTCTTAGAATTAATTGCAAGCTTTTTATGCTAATTTCTAATTAATTGAAAAATTCATTTTAACAAAATTTTAAATAAATTTTAATTTTGAAATAATTTTTAAAAAATAATAATAATAATATCAATAGTTTATTTTGAAACCAATTTTAATGACTTGAGTAATTAATTGAAAGTTTTCCATACTAAACTTAATTTTTTATATAATTAATTGAAAAAAAACAGTCGAAATAAAGTTTATTAAAAACAAATTTTTTTGTTCATAAATAATTGAAAATTTAATTTTTAAAAATTGTCAAAAATTTTAAAATAAATTTTGAAATTAATTTAAAAAATTTTTTAAATAAATTTTAACTTATAAATATTTTGTTTATATTTAGTTTTATTTTGTATAATTATTTTAAATTGTTGATTATTTATTTTTATTTTATTTATTTATTTTTATTTTATTTATTTATTTATTTATTATTTATTATATTTATTATTATTATTTATTATATTTATTTATGTATTGGGCATAAGTACAATTTATATATATATATATACATATAGATATAGACATATCTTTAGTTGATTGACGATGTCTTAGGAATTAAAATAACTGAAAGAACTATGAACTGGATGTTAACTGTATAATACGATATAATACTCCAATCCGGCTGATTTTGATATATCTATTACTTCAAACAAAAATCAAGATCTAGACAAAGTTTTATGCGCTTAACTTTGCCCAGAAGCAGATAAACTTGACTCGATCTACGCGACTTTGAATACAAATTCAGCTGCATAGGTGCCATAAATACACTGTAAGAAAAAATCAGTGCTCTTGCAGCAGTTGCTAATGATCTATGGGCATCAAGATTGGCCTGTCTAGATGTCTGGCTGGCTGCCTTGGCTCGGCTACTTCCCCAATACAATGCAAAGCTTTTTTTATATTTATTTATTTATTTATTTATTTTTTCTTCTTTTTTTTTGGTCAAGTCAAAGCTTTGTAGGCGTTCCATTTGTCTGGGGCCCAGATGCAGCTTGCAGCTATGTGCATAGCGCTCCACAGATCCGACTGCGTTTGTTATGACGCTGACAAATTGTTTACCATATCAGCTTTTTGTCCATGTGTAACAAATAACGCCCTGGCCAGGCCGGAGCTGGGGAGCTGGGAGCTGGCAGCTGGCAGCCGTAGCACACGCCCAAACACAAAAGACACAAACGATGCGTCTGTATGTGAGACAGTGTAAGTGCATGTGTGTGTGTGTGTGTGTGTGTGTGTATTGCTGCACTCAAGGTCGTTTCATTACTCAGCGGCGTCCTTGGATAATTACACACACGCCAAGAGACCAAAACGAAGACCAAGACGAAGATCAAGACGCAGACCAAGTCAAGACTCGGACTCGGACCGCGCCAAAAGAAAAAGCACATAATAATAGCCAGTCAGCCAGCAAGGGAGATAGCGATAAAAGAGAGCGCCTGAGCGCGAGTGAGAGCGTCAGGCTTGAGCTTCGTTTTTTTTTTTATTTTTTTTTTATTTTTTCAATTTTAAGCATCATAAAAAATCGCCAAGCCAACTGCGCAGCAGTCCGGTCCGTCCACACAGAAATCTGATCTTTGCTTGTTCTTTGGCTCTCCCTCTCTGGGTCTCTCTCGCTCTTTGCATTTTCTGCAACATTACTTCCTTTTAGGCTTCTAATCGCTTGCTGACTCAACCGTTCCCTGGAACCGCAAGCTCCCTTCCAGCTTCCAGTTAGCAGCGCGCTGCGCTGCGCAGCGCAGCGCATTCGTGCGAAAGTCCGTCCTCGTGTCCCGCTGTCCAGTCTGTGCAATGTGTGTTGTTCGCATTGTATATTTGTATCTGTGGCCATGTTTAGAACAGATACGAGTTCGTTGGATCTTTCGTACGTTCGCTCTCCCGCTCACCCGTTCACCCGCTCGCCCGTTCACCCGGTCGCCCGTTCACCCGCTCGCCCGTTCACCCGTTCGGTTGCTCCTCGCCGATGTTTCTAGTTTTGTGGCCTGGCCTAAACAGTGGACCGTGGATCATGGACCATGGCAACGGAGTTCAATGCACCGCCGCCGCCGTTCGTAGCTCTACATGCATTTTGCTAGCCGCTGGCATTTTATGCAATTTTTTATTTGCTTTTATCTCTTGCACTGAACGAGTACGCTGCCCTACCTATATGCAGTGTAAGCAGTTGCCTTGATGGGGTCGCTTAGTTTACACACACACACACACACACACACACACACACACACATACACAGAGAACTTTAGCGACCTGCAAATTTATAAACATTGTTGCCGGTCGAGGACCGCTTGGCAAATGAAATAAATTAATTAGTACATTTTACCGCTGGCAGATGGCGCTTTGTCTTATGCAAATTCAACTTCATGTAATTTGCAGTTGTTATGTAATTTATTTGATAGGGAAAAAATACAAGAAATATAATAAAACTTACAAAAATCTTAGTTTAAAGAGTCTAGATCTTATCAATCATACAGCAACAGGAACAAATTTGACCTCTACTGGAAGCAGAACGAAAAGTTGTTGCGGTTGCGCTGCGCTGGAAAGCAGCTGTGCTACGCTTTTATTTTATTTTGCTTTTTTTTTTTTAGCTGCGCTGCCCCATTGTTGCGATAACAATAAAATGTGGGTGGGTGGCTTGAACTTGGACCTCGCATTGTCCGTATGCCCCACAATTATAGGTAAAGAGCTTCTCGCACAAAGCTGCCCAGATGAATTACTTTCAAAAAAAAAAAAGACGAAAATAATCGCCAAGAAAATAACAACGAAACTTGAACTCCTCAGCAACATCTGCCCAATATCTTGCCCGCTGCCCGCTGTCCGCTAACTGCTAGCCTCTGCTTGCTACCCATTGCCCGCTTCGCTCTGCCCGCTAACCGCTTCGCTCTTCCCGCTTCAATTGCTTAGAGACACAAAAGCGGCGCACACAAAACTTGAAACTGGCCAAAGCAAAAAGAGAAACAACAATAGCAGCAGCAGCAGCAAATAAATAAAAGAAACGCAATAACAACAAGAACGAACGAACAACAAAAAAATACAGCAAGAACTTTAACTGCAAGTCCAACTGCGTTTGCAACTGCAAGTCGAAGGCGCATTACTCAACTGTGGTAAACGCCAATAGGCAGCTGCTTTTCGGTCAGCAATAAGAGCAACAACAACAACAACTGAGAGAGAGCAGCAGCAGCAGCAGCAGCAGCAACAAACGGCAGTTTTATGTCGCCGGAAGCAAAGCTAAAACATTCGTTAGAGACGCGCATCCAGGCTTCGGCATTGGTCTTCATCCAGGCTTCCAGGCGACTGAGCAGCCAGCAGAGGCAAGGGCGGCGGCAGTCTCTGCATTGTGCTGTGTGTGTGCGTGCGTGCGTGTGTGTGGGTTTGTTAGTGGAACATTTTAATGTAAGAAATGCATTTATTTATAGCACTTGCTCGTACTCTGACTTCCTTTTGACTGTCGCTCTACCGCTCTGCCGCTCTCCCGCTCCCTCTTTGTGTTTGCTTTGTAAACAGAACAATATTTTTGTGTTTATTTATTTATTTTGTGTTCAAAAGGAAGGAAGTTTTGTAATATGGCCCATAAAGTGCGCTCGACCACTTGCTGCCAAACTGCTTGAATTCTTAATGAACGCATTCCTTGGCTGCAGGTGAATTCTGTTGATGCAGGTCAAGAATCGGAAGCACATAGCTGATCTATGGCCAATGGTGGGGTCGATATGGGTCAATAAACGGAAACAGCAACTTCAACAAATTGATTGCAACTAAAAGACATTAAACATGCCGTTAGAATTTGACATCTGCTTTAATTCTGATTGACAAGCACTTTGACAATTTATCGACCAGCAGAGTTAGTGTCAACGATTGGGATTTCCTTAATGGCTGGCAATTTATACGGCGGAAAGCCTGACCAACTGAGCAAAAAAGGGGTTCTTAGAATACTTTTTGTATAAAATTAGAAGAATTAGAAGATAAGTGTATTTCTTCCAAGAATTTATTTAAATAAATTTTAAAGTAAACTTGAATTTTTGTTTTTTGTTATGGATGCTCAAAAACTAAATATAAATATAAAAAAAATATATTTGAAAAAAAATGTTTTAAATAAAATTTACTAATGAAAATATTTTTAGTATAATTAGTTCTTAATTGAAAAAAGATTGAAAATAAAAAATATATGTACATAATAAAAAAAAAAAGCATCAAAATTTATATAATTATTATTTAAATTTAAATTTTGTTTCTATTATATTATTAAAGAAACAAACTTAAATTTTTTTTAATATTAAAAAATTTTTTTTATCATTTTATTATTATTATTATTATAAATAAAAGATTGTTTTTATTATTTTTCAAATATTAAATGTGCTTTATATTTTTGAAAACAAATTGAATTAATATTATTATTATTTATACATATATTTTTTATTATTATTTCTTTAATTTAAAAAAAAAATATTTTAATATTCTATACTATTAAATTTTTTGTTAAATATTTTAAAATAATTTATTTTTATTAGTCAATATCATTTATTTTTATCTTCTGCTATTTATTTCTATATTTCTGCTAAGATACACCATATCGCTTTCTCGCTCTTTTCAATAGTCTCTGTCTCCCTTTGCCTTAGTCCATTTACTCTATAATTGAAACATTTTCTGTGTAAAAAACTTGCCCTTTGCAAATCGGTTTTTTTTTAACATTTTTTCAGTGAATGTTTGCAATTCAATTGATTTTTTTTTTTTTTTTTTTTTTTTTTTGAACAGCGCTCGATTGGATTTTATTTGTCGCCCTCAGAGCAGCAGCATCTGTTGCTGTTGCTGTTGCTGTCGTTGTTGTCGTTAGTGCTTTCTGATTACATGATATTTGTCATGGTTACCTAGGTTAGCCAGGGTATCCCACAGACATTTGATACCAGCCAAATGTTGACAAATGGCCAAGCAAATGTTGCTGCTGCACCCCAACACCAACAACAGCAGCAACATCTATCCAGCTATAGAAATCGGAATGCTTGACGCATTTGGCAAATAAAGTTTTTTTTTTTTATTTTATTTTTTTTTTTTTACTTTTGCAAATGGTAGCTGAAGTATGTAGCTGTAGAGCTGCAACTCGACCGTTGGTCAACTGTGGCGCTGTTTGGCTTTGGAGGGCGCGACGCGCATTGTCAACATGTTGCCAAAGAAGCTGCTGCGCCAGCAACATGAAAATGATGAAAAGTGCTCGAAGAGTTGCTTTTCACTGGTTCAACAAGTTGTTGTTGTTGGTTTTGTTGCTGCTGATGTTTGCCATAGCGGTTTCCATTGCAGTTATGTAAACTTTTGTTGAACTTTTGCTCAATTAATTTGCAATGCACCAACTGCAAATTGAGGCGTTGCAAAAAAAGCAAAAATTCTTGTTCTTGTTCTGGTTCATTGAGATATTTCAGACCATATCAAAACACAACTATATATTTATGTATATATACATAAATATTGAAAATATCTGGCTCAACACGTTGGCTCTCTTTGTGGCAAAAGGAAAGTCTAGATTTCTAAGCTGATATGCTAGCTAGTTAGCAGCTGACTACCCATTGCAAATTGAATGCAGTCAATGGCATTTTCATTTTTATAATAAATAGAAAAATACGTTTCAGTATCTGTTTTAATTTGTTAAACTCAAAGTCTTTTCAACCATAGATTAGAGTAATAATAATTAATATAATGGTGTAAATGTGCCTTTTAGAAGAAGAAACTATAATTTATTCCTTCTTTAGTTATAGTCTAGAGTAAGAAGCAATTAAATATAGCTGGCGTTCTTAGTTGTAAAAAAATATATAAATTTTAACAGTAATTTCTTTCCGTACCCATACTTGCTTCATTACTATAAAACCGATAAATATCGATATACGTATTTCCAAACGGCCATAATTATGACTTTTTATAGGACATAAAAAGAAATGATAAATTAAATTCAACATAGGGTATCTTATAATATATAATACAACAAATTTATAAAATAAATAAAATCAAATAGATAAACATACAGAAAAAATAAAATAAATAAACAATAAAAATCAATAATAATTTTATAATATTTATAAATCTTACTTAATATAAAAATAAAAATAAATCAAAAATAAATCAAGGGGTATCTAAGGAGCACATTTACATGAGACAAGTTAAACCTATTTTTATTTATTTTTTCATCTTTACAATATTCATAATTGTATGTATTATTTTCTATTTAAAAAAAAAAATACAAAAATAAATAAAGGGGTATCTATGCAGCCGATACACAGCACACAAGTAAAACATATTCATATATTTGTTTTCATTTTTTATATATTCATATTATTATTTTGAATTATTATTTTATATATTTTATTATATAAATGTCCAACAAAAATCAATGGGTATCTATGCAGCACATACAACCTTCGTTCCTTCGACCATTATGGCCAAAGCATTCATTATGAGCTGAGCAACTAGTATACCCTATACATAGAACATGGTTGTTGACTTTTAATGAGTTTGCAACCGAGCGACGCGGGGCGTCCAAAGAGGCAGAGAGAGGGAGAGAGGGAGAGTGAGTGGTGTAGAGTAGGGGAGTAGTGGCAGAAGGCCAACAGATAGCAAAAGAGTTGTTCGCACAGTAGCCAACAATCTCGGCACAATCTGTTACATCTTCAGCTTGTAATTATTAACTTACGGCATATTAATTTATTATTTGCTATTTAATGTGGCCAGCCTCCAAGACACGCCCCTCGCCCCACTGCCCCCCCCTCTGCGCAGCACACCACTGGGTAGCCCCTTTAGGCCAGTTGCGCTGGTCTACCATCCTGCTGTGTGTGCTTTTGCCTCGCAAGTCAAGTTCATTTTTTGACATCTGATGTATTTATGTGTTGCAGCAGCAGCAGCAGCAGCAGCAACAGTTGCTGCAGCAGCGGCAACTGTTGCTGTGAGCGATTGGTGGGAAACTATGCTGTCATGTGTTGCAGTCCTCTAGCATTTTTGATTGAGTGATTTATTTGGAAAATGTTGTCTGTGCAGAAAAGGTATAATTAAATGGCCATAATGATGCCAAAGGGAAAGGCAACAACAGCAACAAACTGGGCTATTGTCGAAAGGAGTTGATCCCAAGGAGCTGCTGTGCCCATAGAACTCTGTCGACGAGGCTGGTGAATGTTTATTTGGCTTTTGAGATAAGATCGCAAAATTGTGCTGGGCAAATTGGTTAAAGCCAAACAAAAGCTAATTGCAGTTGAAAGCAACGTTGCCTAAGAGAGACGGAGAGAGCTTAAGTATTTTATTGTAATAAGTTATGGGAGGATAGTACACATGTATAATTAAATATGCTATGAGCTTAAAGAGAGAATTTTTTTTTTTTGTTAATTTAATTTTATAGAATTTTTTTCTAATTTATTGTTAATAAAAATAATAGTAAATAATACATATTTATATATATTATGATATATATAAAAGAACATTGATTTTTTGAGAATCACATAGAAGAGCAGTATATTATTCATAACTAACTAATTCAGTTATTCATATAACTAATCATAAATATATATCAATCAAATTTTATACTTCAAGCCAAGCTAACAGTCAGTGGCGGAAGGGCTTAGGCTTTTAATTTATGAGAATTGCAAAGAAAGGCGGCGCATATTTTATGTAGTTATTTTTATTTCGGACTTATCTATTACACATATTTATTTTTATTATTTGTATTTATTAGAATTTGATTTTAAGCTTAGTTTAATTAATGAGAATTGCATAGAAAGGCATTTTCCTCTGATATATCTACCTCTCTCTACTACGACACTCTACTACTCACCTCTCTCTTAACTACTCACTACCCATCCACTGCCTTCTACGTCTCCTACCTGCCACTTAGAGATCTTAGAGTGCTCACTAAAATTCATGAGAATCGCCTAGAAGGGCGTCACATGCAAATGTATTGCAATTTAAGGTAAAATGACGCAATTCCCAAAAAAAAATTGGTCTCTTGTACTTGTGTACATCGAGAAATACTTTGAAGTCTTCGAAAAACATTAAAGAACACGTTCTGATAAACTCGTCAAGCTCTCTGATTTCCTAAATAGATATGGCAATTTTTATGATGTTAATGGATTTGTCAGCTGTACGCGATGCTTTTGAATATAAATCATGCACGTCATAATAAGTGCCGCTCATTTCCTAGCACTGGCCATATAACTATATATCAGAGTGCACACCTTTCACAGGTAACATAAAAGTCAATTAAGACTCGCAAATCAGCTGCAATGTCTCTATAAAAAGTGTGATAAAGCCATCATCAAAACACGCACTTGCGGTGTCTTAAGAACGTCAGGAACGAGATGAGTGAGCGACTGAACGACTGAACGAATGAACGAATCACCGAATCAAATGAACTCAAAGCCAATGACTTAATCGCACTGCAGAGCGCAGGCAGAGCGAAGCAACTGTAAAAGCCAGTCGTCGACGTCGTCGTATCGTGCTCGTCTTCGGTTAGGCGACACGCGAACCCGAACCCGAACCTGAACCCACATAAAAATCTTAATCTAGATCAGGAAGGAAATCAAGAGTCGTTATAATTGATTAACTGCACACGCTCACAGACGCAGGCGAGGATGGCAAACGAAGACAACGCGTCGACAGACAGAGGCGACAGAGTGAGCGAGACGGAGAGCGAGTGAGATGCAGCAATTGGCGAAATGCAGATTGAGCAAGAAACAGGAAGACTTTCAAGCTAAAGAACAGGCACTGAACAGAGCGTGCGAGTGAGTGAGTGAGGAGAGAGAGCGACTGTGCAGAGGGGTGGGAGCAGTCACGCATGCGCTCGTTGCTGTTGTTGTTGTTGTTATTCTACGACTACTGCTGCTGCTTCTTCTTCTTATGCTCTTGCTTGCTGTTGGCTGGCTATTTTGGGCTTTGCACACACTCAGAAAGGGAAAACAACCGTTGCGCGCTCATCGTTAGAGAGCCAAAGCATTACGGTAAATGCATTGGGACTCGTCTATCCTGTACGTTACACTGCCCACTCCACTACATCTCTCCCTACCTCTCTCGCTCACTCACACTGTTGTGTCGCCCGCTCGCCTTGTCTCGTTTCGTCTCGTGTGATTAGATTAGAATTGCTCGATACTTAGTTAGTTGCGTTAGATAAGTTTGGCGCGTCGCGCTGTCTCTGTCTCTAGTGTTGGCAGAGGTCATAAAAATAGCGGCAGCAGCAGTGGCAGAGGGTGCCTGGCTGCCAGACTAGCTGCTGTCTGACTGATGCGTGCAACTTGGCCATAAAAGAGCGACAACAACAATCAGAAGAAGAAGAGTGAATATAATTTAGCTGACGTCGACGGCCGTGTCCAGTCAAATGGTAGTCGCCAGTCGTCTTAAGGAAATGTATTAAATAAGACTTCCAGCATCAACTTCAACTCCTTAGCTTAACAGTTAGAGCCAACAACAACAACAACAACATCGAGCCAGCTACTGGGCATGCCCACCAACAATAAAAAAGAAAGAACGGTGGAAGCTATTAAATCTATATGGCCAGAGCCGTTCAATGAACAGCCTTAAAGCAGCTGCCACTGGGTCAATGCAGTGTTGTAAAGTGCCCATGGGAAAAACGTACTTAAAATGATTTAAGTGCAAATCGAAAAGTGACTTCAATGTAAATAGTTGGATGGAAATAAATCTTGTGGAAATTAAGCTCTTATAGGGGGAATTAGGGAATATACTATATATTATATTTCAAATATATAATTTGAACAAATAAGATGAATGCATATATCCACTTTAATCTTCAACCTTTCCATCTTTAATCCTTGAATGTGCTAAATTAGTATCATTTGATCTAAAACTAAATTTTGATCAAATTCAAAATATTTAAGAAATCAGATAAAAGTCATATCAAATATAATAATAATTTTAAAAATAATACAAATTTTAGAGTGATAATGAAAACATTTTTGTTAAGTTATTAACATTTTAATCTAATAAAAAATGTTAAATAATATTGAAAAATAAACAAAAACTGTAGAAAAAATAATTTAACAAAATATATTTGTTAAATTATTATAATGGAAAACTGTATTAAAATACAAAAAAAAAAATTATAATGTAAAAATAAATTGAATAACAATTTTAAACATTTTTTTAAAATTAAAAAATCACATGAATATGATATCAGCTTTAATATTAGTTTTCAAATATTTTTGTTTTCTGTAATATTAATGAAAACAAAAATATTTTCTGATATCAAAGCTGCTTTAATGCATTTTACCTTCAATTCACTTAAAGTTCAGTTTCATTTACAAATGCAAATTTAAATTTAAATTTCATTGACTGCCGCATGTAATTTAATTTAATTTAAACGCAAAAAAAAGGAATTGAAATTGTAAAAGAAATTGAATAAAGTAATGCGAATTAAATGCTAATTGTACCAAATTAAATGATTGAATTAATATAAAATTGTATTTAAAGTGAGCAAAAATTATATACAAAATATAAAAAAAAGAACTGCAAAGAAATATTAAAATAGTAAAAATAAAAATTAATATATAGTAGCCGACAATTATTAAAGATTATGTGATTATATATAATAATATATAAATATTTTATATTTAAAGCTAAAACTTTCTCAATAATTATTTAAAGTGCAGACAGCTTCATATTTGATAGCTATAGCTATTTTATAGCTATAATATTTTAAGCTGTGGTAACTCTTGAGAAAGTTTCAGCTATAAATTTGGGATATTAAATATAGATACATATTATTATGCATATATATGCACATGTGTATAAGCACATATCGATTGTTTTGGCCATATTTTTTATGCATTTCAATAATAAATCATTGTAGTCTATTGGCCAAGTTAAGAGAAGAATAGTATTAGGGGGACTCAGACCGGCTGGCTGGCTGGCTGGCTGCCCAGACAGCATGCACAGGCGGCCGAGTCCTAAAATCTGTCCATGACCTTCTTTGGCCATGTCAGTTCTTTTGGGCTAATAACGAAAGATTTTTTTTTACTGTGGCACGACTTTGAACTTGGTTTATTTCGAACCGAATGCTTGCGTCCGTGTGGACAAATTGTGGCCCAGCATTTGGCATGCAAAGCAACAACAACAACAACAACAACTGACTAAATGAAATTATATGCCACGAATCTGGAATTGACATGCAGCAGCTGGGATTCTGAGTTGCAGCTGTGAGCCAAGAGCCATCTTTCACTTGGCCAAGTTTTGTGTCCCTTTTTCATGTCGCAAATGAAATAGAAAGATGCTCGAGGCCATGCCATTTACTGGCTCATCTTTTAGCCAGGCTATTTGTTTATTTATTTTTAAGTTATTTACTTTGCTTTTGTTTATTATCAAAAAGAGAGAAAGACGGCAACAACAACAACAACAACAATAAAAGTAAAATGATTGCCATTTCGTGTTTGAGGTCTCTGTGTTTTGTTTGTTGACCCAATTGCATGGCTTTTCCATTCGCTCTTGATCGTTTTTTTGTTTTTTTTTTTTTTTTTTTTTTTGGGTTTCCCTCCTCTTTTGCGGTAAAGAAAGTAAAGGAAGATGTTGAGAACTCTGCGGCTGTAGCTAATGCCAATTGTTGACGGTTTCTATTAGGGCCTCCATGGCCAAAAGGAAGAGAAAGGAATTGGCCTGTAGACTGGCCCAAACAATTTACTTAGCAAGTAGACCAAGCAAATCAGATTGTGAAAGACATGGTTGGGGCCTATGCATACAGCTAATTTGACTGATTGACAGATTGATTGAATGATTGAAGCATAGTTTGAATTGTAAATTGAAGAGATGGGAGTAGTTCTAGAATAATTGAAGGAAACTGTCAAATATAAAAATATTTATCAGTCAATAAGTCCAATGAATGATTGATTGACTGATTGAAGCAGAACTCAAATCTGAAATAAAAAAGATTGATATAGCTAGATACACAGAAACATTAGCAGCTACGTAAAGTTGGGGGTAAAAAATTATTTAATATTTCATTATGCCTTATTAAAGAAATTATTGATTGATTGATTGACTAAGTGAACCACTGCTCAAATCAGTAAATTGATGCAGGAACAATATGTTAGCTTACAAATATGTTAAATTATAATAATATATTAATATATATATTAATATATATATATATATGTATATATTGCGTATAATTCTTTTTTCGAACGTTCAACCAGCTGATTGATTGATTGAAGCTACTGAGGCTATTGACTGTTATGCCTCATGTGATATGATCAAGAGATTAGCTTTGATTGACTGATTGAAACACAGATCTCAGATAATATGTGATTTAAGCTTAGCTCTATTTCTACTTGCACCTATAAAAAATGATTGCAATAAAGTTCAATAATTTTTAGCACAAACATCAAGTTATATAGAAACTGATTGAAGTGCTGCTAAAATTGCACTTAAAACTTTAAGTGTTGTCAGTGAAAATTTCCACTTTCAGCTGTGAAAAATTGAAACTGAACAACAGTTACATAAAACTTTATATGGCTAAGCATTCGATGCAAACTTCAAGCTTCATAGTTTAAAAAAAAAAAAACTTATTAAAAATCATATGAAAATTTTGAGCGTGACTGTAAAAATCGGTGGAAAATTTTAAATATACTATGAAAAATGAGTAAATTAAGAAGTACAATAAATATAAGGGAGAAAAAAATAGGCAGAGGTTCTAAGGTTGCAATTTAAGTTTAGAGATTTTAGAAAAACTTTAAATTTCGAGAACAAAAAATAATTCTCAACTGAAATAAATTTAAGTTAAAATTATCTAATTATTTTAATGATATTTATTTAATAATTAAATTAATTTAGTTTAAAAATTAATCCAAACAGCACAAGTCCTAAAAGTAATACGCTACCTTCACTTATTATTAAATAAATAAATGATTAATTTAGTAAAAAAAATAACATTGCTAAAAAAATAAAAATACCCTTTGTTTAGGCAAAAAGTGCTGAAGTTAATTGGGTACTTTAATATTTATTAAATAAATAAATTATTGATTTAGCTTAGAAAAAAACTGATTTTGCTAAAGCCTAAAAATCTTTTGTTTTTTTAAATATTTAAAAAAAAATTATTTTATTATTAAATATTAAAGAAATAATATAAATTTAAATATTTAAAAGTAAAAAATTACGCCTTTTATATTATATTATTATATTATTATATTATTATATTATATATATTACACATTATATGCTCAAACTGACTAATAGCTGCAATACAAATGCAAAAACTTTTGAAAAAAAAGAAAAAACAAAAGAAATTAAAACTTGTAAACCCCAATTTAAACACTAATCTCTTAGCCTTACTTTTAATTGCAATTGCACTTGAATTAAAGTCAAGAGCAGCTGTTTCTTTATTTCTTTATTTGAATTTGAATCACTTGCGCAATTACCTCATCTATCGGCTGTTTGGCTATAAAGATCAGTCATCCACAATGGCACATAACTGACCACACCTCAACCACAAAAGAGCATTAATAAAGCAACCACAAAGATAAATATGTGTATATACATATATGCAAATATATATAGTATAAATATACAGACAACTTGTGTGTGTCTAGCGCTGCGTATGAGTAATGTGAGAAAAGCCTCAGATATGAGTCAAATTTTGCCTTTTCATTTATTGTTTTAGTTTTGTGTGACAAATTTTTGCAATTGCAGAAATTTGTTTAGCTTATCTAAAGGTTTGCTCGTTTGGGTTTTTTATAAATATTTTTGGGGAAGTTTGGTTTTTTATTTATTTATTTTTTATTTGTTACCTTGTTTGGCTATTAAAGCGGCGCGTCTTTGCAAGCGATACATATTTGCAGCTGTTTGTTGTTGTTGTTTATTTATGTTATTTAAATTAAAATAAATATATATTTATTTTTTTTTTTATAATTTTGATATTGATTTTTAAAGGTTACTCGATTTAATTAACTGCACTTTGCTCACACTGAAACGAAAACAGTTCATTGTTATACAACACTGGACACTGCGCGATTAGACATGTTGCACCACGAGACGCGCTTTTTGCATTGAGTAAGAAATTCTTTTTTGATCAACAAAAAAATTGTGCTTAGACTTCGTACAGCTCGTCGCAAGTCTGGAAATCGAGCAACGATTTAGGACCGTTTGAGATGACGTGCAAAATTCAACTGAGCTGAAATTGAACTTCCTGCTGTTGGCTGCCTCGCTTGGCACTGCAGAAAAAAAGCCGAAGCGAAAAAAAAAACCTAAGAAGAAAAGAAGTTTAAATAAAAAGAAAACAACAACAGCAGCAGGCCGTGTAGGAGTCGGGTCCAGAACCCAGCGACTGCAACTTGTTTGGCCAGGCGCGATCTCTCTCTCTCTCACACACTCTCTTTGTACCGAAGAGACGTCGCGTCGTTGCTGATCTTTAACGAGCCATAAGGTAAACAAAAGTCGCTTAAAACAACAGCAACAAAAAGGTTGCAAAAAAAAAAAAAAAATATGCGACAGCAACAACAAGAACTTGTTTTTGCATTGTCCATAGTTGGAGTTGGACGCGCATTACATTGTGCGTGCCGTGTGCGAGCGGCTCAGAATGCTTGCGCTCTTTGGTGCTGTTTGCTAAGAGAGCGCAGCGCGATCGAACATGTTGCGTGTTCGAGTTCGATTGGCTGACAGCGACTGCGAACGCTTTGACACTGAACTTGGGACTGACTTGACAGTTGTATATTTTGTGGATAAATTAACTGACATTTAGCTGTGGGTGGCAGAAAGAGAAAGAGAGAGAGAGAGAGAGAAGAGAGGAGAGCTACGAATTTTTGCATTAGGCTGGCCTTGAAATATGGCAGATCTTTTTAGCATGATTTATTATTATATATATTATTACGTTTTAGACCACAAAAAAATTTAGTTAAATTATAATAAATGTTGTAATTTATGCAGGTCTAAAAAGTGTATATCACATATAATCTGGAATTTAGAAATTATATATATATAAAAAAAATATATATATATAATTGTTTAGTAATCAAATATTTAATAATTATTTATATATTTCTTTAATACTCGAAATTTATAATTAAATTTGTTTTATGTAATAAATTAATTATAATATTTTATATGCATTTTTTAAAGTTCAATTTCAAAATTAGGATTTTAAATTATTATTTCTTATTTTATTAAGCATATCTAAATTAATTTACCAAATATTTTTTTAACAAAAATTTTTGTATTCAATTAAAATTTTGTAAAATTTTTTATTAAATGTCTTTTATTTAAATTCTTTAAAATATATTCCTATATTTGTATTTATTATATTAGAAATTTATTATTTAGCAATATTATATATTTGTATATATATTTTTCATACTTTATTTTTTCTAATTTTTAAATGTAGGCCAAAAGCCTTTTGGCCGCCCTAATCTTAGGCGTCGAATCTAACAACAGCTAACAATTTGGCCAATTAACAAACGCAAAAACACATAAACATCAAAATGAATTATCAGATGTAAGCGTAGCACCCACAACACCAACAACAACAGAAACCAAATGAATAAAAACATAAACAAATACATTCCAAGTAGCTAATCAAGTTCAATAAACCCCGAATGGAGGCAAAGAGACTCCTACGACCTGCCGGCCTGCGTTAAGAGTAAGATGTTACACTCGTCATCGGGTACTGACACTGACTTTGCATGTATATATATATATATATATATATATATATTTATGTGGGTATGGCCATGTATGTAATCCCGATCTAAGTGGGTCAAAGTTTGCGGACATGCTAATTTATTTGAAGAAGAAGCTAATCAAAATAAACAATGAACTGAGCGAGAGAATGAGAGAATGTGAGTCAGAAAAGATGAAGAGTAGATACCCTAGCGGATTATAGACTATAATAGAACATAGAATATTAATAGATCAAGTTCTATGAAGAGCTTGGTTCCTAAGATTTGTTAAAATATCTTGATTTTAGCAAGCAAAAAAAAAAAATGATATAGGAAAATTCACTTATGGCTAAAGCCTGGCGGACCGTCTGTTCATATAGAATATAACTTTAAATTTCAGAACATTTGTTAAATTAAATGAAATTAAATTAAATTACTTACTAAATTTATAATAAATTATATTATATATTATATTATTTTATTTTATAATTATTTATTTTATGATTATATATTATTATTATTATTATATAATATTATTTTTTATTTTTATTATTTATAATAAATTTTAAGAAGTATTTTTTTATAAATTTCGTAAGTTATTTAATATTTTTTTCAGATTTTTAAAATTAAAATCAAAGATCAGTTTGCTATTAAATGCACAGTGATTGCTTTATCATCTAAGACCATATCGTATATGACACAATTTTTTTTTAATTTTTAAAAATTATTTTATTAAAAAATTGTATTAAAAAACAAATGTAATTACGTAAAAGGTCTTTTATCTGCTATTGATGTATTACCAACGCTTTATAAATACTAAAAAAAAAATAATAATTGACAAGCTTAGCTCTGATCAAGTTATCATAAAATTCCCTATATATATAATTATATTATATATATTGCTTATATTTATATTACATATATTATATTTATACATATATTTTTTTCAGACATTTCACACATTCCGTCTAAAAATCACAATACCCTATAAAACAGCTTGATCAGGCATTCCATTTCTCTGAGAAATTTTGCTGATCACTTTATGGCCAAGTTGAGCTGGCAAAATATCTGTGGCGAACAGACAAAAAAAAAAAACCGAAAAAATTTACATGCCAAACTTGTTGCCAGCGATTCAAAAGAAGAAGATTTACTACAGCCAAGATAGAGATCGACCTCCATATATACATATATAAACATTCACTGATAAATGTTCTCACGCTTTATGGAGTTGAGTTGTCAAGTCAACAGCCACGCCCATTTAACGCCTCCCCAACTTTGTTGCCCACTTTGTGTCTCATTAAAAGGGCACTAAAAAAAAAAGGGAAAAGAACCTCATCAAATTTTATTGGAATTACGGCTATCAAATGGCAAATATAAACCAAGAACTGCATACGTTTTATGGGTTATGGCACATTCTTGATGTTCGATCGGCTTTTACGATCGACCATGGCAGAAGGGCCTGAAAACCCTATAGGCCGGGCTAATTTTTATGCCTCGTTTACACGCTCTGCACTTTAACAATCCGATTATTGATTTCCAAATGCGAAATCTTCCAAGTTTTCCCCTGTCTCTCTCTCTCTCTCTCTCCGGATTTTTTATGTGTTAATTTTTACAGTCAGGCAGCTCAATAATTGGATAAAATTGTCATCGTTAAAAAGGGAGAGGGAGAGCGAGAGACAGCATATACCTGGTGGCCCATGGCACTTAAACAGAAGTTGTTGCTCTTTAACTAGAACCTCTGGCAATTTGTTTATGGTTCGTTTTATAGTTTCGATGATATCCATGATACACACAAATTTATGATAAGAGCTGCGGTTCGATTGGATATGTGTGTCTATGATAGTCGATTTAGGTGTTGAGATCTTCCAATTTTATTTATTATTTCTATGTTTAATACATAAAAAGTAAATAAACTTAAGGAATTATATAGAAAATAAAATCTGTACAGCTAGTTAGTTTTTTAAATAATAAAATGTTTAATCAGAAAACTATATAAAAAGTGTTGATGAAGTCTTCAATCTAAACTTAAGATAGTTTTTTAAAATATAAATATTTTTTACTATATTTAAATATATTCATAAAAAAATAATATAACTTATAAATAAGCAAATAAACTCAATTTTGGTATAAAAAAATTTTTTAAGCAAAGGAAATTTTAGAAATAAATTTATTTTTAAATTTGTGATGAACTCTTGGAATGGTTTTTGAATCGACTGATTTTTTTTATTATTAACTAAAGCTGAGGATAGCCACTGGTTGCTAAAATATGCAACTAAGTCAAACTACAAAGCCAAAGAAAAACACTAAACTCAAAATATTTTTGATAATCAAATAAAATATATCAGATAATAAAAAGAAAAAAAAAATGGTATATAGTTCTAAAAACATATTGAACAATGTATTTGTATACTTTAGATTTTATTTTTAATTAAAAATATTTAATATATAATATAAAATTAATTTATTAAAAATATTAATAAATTTTTAGCAAACAACAATTATAAACAACAATTTTCGCAAATCACAGAGTTTCTTCAACTTTTGCTACTTGGCTTTGCTGCCCTGTCAAGCAAAATATTTTTAGCTAAAGGTATGTGCTGTTCTGTGGTTCTATTCTCGCATAGATAAAAGCCATAAGAGTTTCTTTTAACCTATAATTTTGAAAAATGTTAAAAGTTTTTTTTTTCTAAGCTGTGGATGAAGGCGGTATTCAGTGCCATTCGACATTGCATAATAAGCAAGAGTCAGTTGCCAAAAAGCAGCTCAGACACGAGTGGCCAGAGCACAGCAACGGCAACAGCAAAAGCAATAACAAAAGAGCCAACTCCTCCAAACTCAACAGCTAGAGACAACACCAAAGAAGCAAAATAAAATATAAAAATAAAAAATGAAAAATAAAAAATAAACGAAACCATTCAAATGTACCACACGATTTGAGCAAATAACAAAAGAAAGCTCCGCACGGGTCCAGACACACGATCTCTAAAGACTATATAAATGTATATGTATATAGTACTTCATATACACTTAACAAAAAACTACAAATCTACTTATTTTCGCATACAAAAATCATTAAATGCGATCATTGAACCAGACTGTCGTAATGGATATGCCAAGAGAGGGAAGGCGAGGGCAATAAGACAAGTCATGCAGAGAGCAGAGCAAAAAGTGGGATGACCAAACAAGAGTGATACTATTTTCGATAAATATATTTCACCAGCTCTTGCTGTTATCGATAAGAGATCGTTGTTGAAATATAGAATGAGATTTGCCAATTGAGCGTAAATTAACTCTTTTTTGTGAATATGTGGAAACTATTTGAGATTTTTGCCTAAATGCTGATTAAGTTAGTAATAGGTAAAATGACTTTTGGTGTGATGTCAATTGTATATTCTCTTTGATTTTCGCGCAATATGCAAATAAGGGAAGAGACTTGAAGAGTGATACCAAGTTAAGTAAATATAAATATAGAATAAAGCAAACCGCATTAGTGAAGATCCAGAAAATTAAAAAATTCTCGCCAACAGTTGACTCATCTCAAAGCCCATTTGATTGATATGTCATTCCATACACAAAGGCATAGTTATAGCTTCGAAATAACACATACGAGAACATAGTATAAAAATAACAAAATTTATTACAAATTCTTCACATATAAATCTTATTTGGTCATCCCATAGCTCAGCTTTTATAAATAGTTTTCGGGCAGATTAAAAGCAAACTCCGCCAGGCGCATCAATTGAAATTGAATATTAATCAAAAACTCTGCATAAATTTGTCACACAAAAAATTCAACTAAATAAAATTATTGAAGGAATCTCGAGAAAAAAGGAAAACGAACCATTAATATCAATTTATGAGGCCCGAAAAAATAAAAGCGCGTAAATTTCAATTGATATTTAATTGCGATGATGACTCGAGAATTCATTTCAATCGATACAAATTTCAATATGGAGAGGGGCATTCCAGCTGTAGTATGTATATATATATATATATATATATATATATATATATATATATATATATATATATATATATACATATTCACATTCATATTCATATTTTGGCGACTGTCTTCATATATTGATTAAGGCTTAAGCATTCTGACCTTCAACATTCATTGAGTTTGATTCTGTTTTTTCATACTTTACTTGACTTTTTATTATTTATTTATTGTTATTATTTATTGAATTCGATTTCGTTGATTTCGTGGCGCCTTTTCATAATACAAAAACTCGTTCGCTGCGACCGCCTCAAGTGGAAATCTTGTTCATGGTTTGGCGCTGTTCTCGAGTTCAACAGTTTAATTATGTCTGATATATTTGTGACTTTGGATTTATCGTGCACCTCAATTAGAACTCTTTTTTTTCCATAGTTTATGAGCTCAGCAAGTTTATTTTTTCTTGCTCTGCTATGAAATGTTTTTATAATGCCAATCTATAAACAGCTAATTACGTGTTATACGCTTGATGAAATTATTGTTTTTTTGAAGATATAAATCAAGAGTGAATTAAAGCGGTTGATCAATAAAATTTGAGAGATTTGAAATACCAAAAGTTTCCAGCGAGATTGTAGATCTACAAATTATAGCATCACATTTTTTGTTGTAGAAGAAAACTCAGTATACAAATGCTAACAGCATTATGTAAAAATGTTTAAAATATATATTTTATATATATTTTTGCTGAAATTGTAATCTTTTCATTTTTTATTTTAATACTGTCTCAAACCGTGTTTAGAAACTTCAATACAGAAACTGCATAATAAATATAAAAATATAAATATAAAGAAAATTTGAAGTAAACACAACTTTATCATTAACATTACCAATGACATCAAATTTAACATTAACATTCGCAACATTCATATAACATAAATATTAACATCAAATGTTAACAACATGTATGAAGTAATGGAATTCTTTTAATATTCATATCAATGTTAAGCTTTATGTTAATTTTTTAAAGTAAATATTTATTAATGTTAATGTTGTTGCTTTTTTATGTAATAATAATAATAATAATAATAATAATTTAATTAAATGAAATTTTCAACAACACTTATACTATTCAACCTATATGCAAATATATATAAAAATATCTCCAAATCAATCACTTTAAAAATTCTAATCTCAGCTGTCCGTTTTAACAAAGCTATTCACTTCGTCAAACTTAGTGCAATAACAGCAAACAAATCTTGCTCATAGATCGTCTTACGGAATATGAACTCTCTACCTCCCTCCCTCCCTCTCTCCCCCTCTCTCTCTCTGTAGTACAGGCTTCAACTTCCTTCTTACAGCGAGCTGACCATCAATTGAAGCTCAGTGCTAGTCGAACATGACTTTTAGCAGCTTACGCTTCGTACCTGGTTACCTGAAGACAATTTTTTTCTTATTTTTTATTTCTTTTTCTTTTTTTTGGCTCGTCATTAGTCAGATCGTTTGCTTATTATTATGGGGCATGATCGTGTCTAAATGAAATCTATTTTGTTTTGCGGAATAAAGTCGACTAATGCGATTACATTAGAGCCCCGGCCAGTATTACAGCAAACGAACAATAAAAGTGAAATAGAAATATGAGAAACGCGAAAAATTTATACAAAATAAATAAAAAGAGTTGACCTAAGAAATTTCTAAAGTCAATGAACGTTACGTAATTTCAATTAGGCGCGGAAACGCTGGGAAGATGAAATTGCATTTAATATACGAGACAGAGCTTATGATCTAGTGAGTTCTATAAACTTACCCAGACATAAAGAAGTGTCACAAGGCATATATGTACGTAATAAATCAGTTTTAAGTTACAAAATTTACCTGTAAGAAGAAGAAGAAGAGCTTTTATTACTGTTATGTAATCATATTTAAATAAATTATGTTTACTTAACATTTATTATTAACATTAACTTTAATGTTGACTTTAAATTTATTTAACTTTTAAATTTATTTTCTATTTTCCCATTTAAATATTTTCTATTTTTCGCTGTGCAAATTTTCTCTCGATTTTATTTTCGCTTCCTCGGCCAAAAGCAAAAAAAAACCCTTTTTGCATTCATAAATCTTTTATGTGCGCAATGAACGTTTCACTAAACTAAAAATTGCATTGAACAATTTGCACGGCGCTGAGTCAACAATTTGTTCATAGACTCAACTGCGAGGCTCCTACTCCTACTCCCACTCCCACTCCCACTCCCACTCTCCCCTCTCCGACTCCCTGCGCCTCTTCCTCTACCTGCCTTTCTGATAACAAAAGGTAGCTAGGCTATAGCTTATGTGTGTGTGTATACAATATAGTTACAGCAACGCAGTTGAGTGCTCTGGCCCCTCCTCTCTCACCTACCACCCCCTACTCTTCATATACCGTTTCAATTTGCTCTTGCGTGCGTTTCGTTTTTTTTTTTTCGGTTTTTGCTGCAAAAATATTTGCGATTGCCTTTTGTTAAATGCTCTCGCGCTACCGTCCCCTGGCACTCTCTATATTTGCATTTGTATCTCTATCTGATGTTTATACTAGCCGCACAGACAAAGCATTGTGGTCATATACCCTATAAGCTAATGGCCATGTGTATACATAGATGTATTTACAAATTTGCAGACGGGATTCTGTTGCAAATGCAATTGCATGGAATGCGCGAATACCCTATAAAGTGGAATAAAAATATATTGTATAATGTATAAAATTTAATTAATAAATTGTAAAATATAAAATGTAAAATATAAAGTATAAAATATAATATATAAAATATAAAATATAAAATATAAAATATAAAATATAAAATATAAAATATAAAATATAAAATATAAAATATAAGATATAAAATATAAAACATAAAATATAAAATATAAAACATAAAATATAAAATAAAATATAAAATTTACAAAATAAAATAATAAATATAAAATGTAGAGTATATAATGTAAAATATAAAATATAAAATATAAAATCTAAAATATAAAATATAAAATATAAAATATAAAATATAAAATATAAAATATAAAATATAAAATATAAAATATAAAATATAAAATATAAACAATAAAACATAAAACATAAAATATAAAATATTAAATATAAATTATAAAATGTAAAATATAAAATATAAAATATAAAATATAAAATATAAAATATAAAATTTTAAATATAAAATATAAAATATAAAATACAATATATAAAACATAATATATATATATATTATATATATTAAATGACCAAGAATGGCAAATTTTTGGCATACTACATGAAGACTATAGGGTATCTCCAATTCGTTCAGCATGAAATAAACTATGTGTGCTTAAACTATATAGATACAAAATAAATTTGATATATATTTTTTAATTTAACAACCCAGGGTATATACAAGTCGTTCAGTTTAAAGCATCACCTATGTGTTTAACTTGACTACCGGAGAGATATGTAGAATGGAATCGGCGCCGTTTCTATGCCCGCTTATTATGAATTATGGCCACGTTGACAGTTTGGACCAGGCGAGGGCGTGGAAAACTTGACAGATGCGCGCAGATCTCGACGAGTCGCTGTGGAATGCTTGTTCCTGGTATTTATTGTAGATGTTGTTGTTGCAGCTCTATTTCTTATTAATAATGTGATAAAACTGTCAGACGGCCAACTGTGCGAGCTCAAGAGATGCATGAATATGAAAAGCAAAAGTGGCTTTTAGCTGGTATTTTTTTTTTTTTTTTTTTTTTGAGAAACTCTCGCAATCCATTCCACTAAATTAAGCAATTAATTTCACATTTATATAAGACAGCAGCAACAACAACAATACAACAATTTATTGTTGTTGTCTTTGCCATATACAAATATAATTATGTATATATGAACACATGTCTTTATACATATATATATATATATATAGACAGGATTATAGAAATCCGCGAGCTATGCGCAACTCTGTCACAACTTATTATTTTTTGAAGCCCAACAAATGGAGCTCAAGTTCGTAAGCAACGAAACAAAAAAAAAACAAAAAAAAAACATGCTCACAAATTGACTAAAAATCAAAATAAAATCTGTATCTGTTTCTGTATCTTAAAGTCAGTCAAAGTGCAAGACAGTTCGGCTAATGCGAGCTGACGTCTGGCATACTTAAGAGCTGGCAGCAGCAGAGAAACGCAACAGGAAATTCGCATCAAAAAATGAGTCGAAAACCGAAAGTGAAAATCTGATTTATTATGAAATCAAGAGATGAGCAACAGGTGTATAAGTTGATATGCATATGACATACATGTACATATTCATAAATATATATATATAGTATTATATAAGCTTAAGCGACTTGCAAGCCTTAAAAGCTAGCAGTCAGTATTCAATTTCAATTTATATTCAAATTCCACTTCAACTAATGAAACCTGAGTGGATTTCAGTTAAAAATTAAATTCTATTGTAATTTTAATTTGTTCTATAGATATTGGGATAATTATTTTACACAAATATAATAATAATATATATAATATACTTCAGAGTTCGTTATTGATCATATCATCATTTATGGAAAATGATTAATAAATATATATTTATATACATATATTTTTTTTTATAATTTAAATAAATTAAAAAATTAAAATTGTAAATTAAAAAATTAATAAGGAATAAAATAATATTCGGCAACCTCTCCCTCGCGTCATTTTTCTCGCTCTCTTCCTCTCTTTATTTGTCCCGTCCTCCATGTGTCTCTCTCTATCAATATTTATCATATTCCTCTGTCTCTCTCCTTGTTGCTTTCTATCTCTCTCTCTTTATTTCTCCATTTCTCCCTTTCTCTTATAATTTGTCTAGTTAGTAAAAGCCTTCAACTCTTTAAGATAATTAGTGGCATTAAACAGACTCTAAAACTAAAAGCTTTGCTCACTTTTGATTACCACACTTAATTCTCTCTCTAATCACAGCTTAGCAGCTCTTCAGAGTTCTTTAGTCCCTTTTGCGGAAACTCATTTAAAAAGGCCAGCTGGAATAGAAAAACGAAACGAATTTGCTACGCATTTCAGTTGGGCGATTTAGCGTTCAATGCTCTCCATTAGGCATAAACAAGAAACCGCTTCAAAGCCAATAATAAATTCAAATGCTGCTAACATCGCTGCTATCAATACAGCCGTCTAACCAGCAACAGCAGCAACAACAACAACAACAAATGCAATTACAAATAATATGCAACTTGGTCGTTTATCTTTATCTTATTTATGAAAACGACAACAAACCGACAAATGCAATTTATGTGTTTGTGCTGGTCAATGCAAAGGGCAGGGACTCCCTCTGACAGACGCCCGCTCTCTCTCCACTTCACTCTCTTTGGGATTCCGTATCAGCAGCTGGCTGCAAATAATGCTGCATAATGGCTGTGAGCAGGGAGTGGATGTGGGGCAGCTGCGTCGTCCAAGTTGGAAGCTGGAGCTGAAGAGTCCCAGCACTTGGGCTTGACGCTCCCCGAAAAGCGAAAAACAAAAAACATCAACAACAAAGGCAAAAACTAAAACAAAACAAAGCCAAAGCCAACTAGGAAGAAGAAGTGGCAACAATTGTCGGGCATTAGAGATAGAAGATGAAACAAAAAAATGAAAATAAATAAAAAAAAAAAAATAGAAAAAGCCAAACGAAACATTAAGCAAAAAAGAATGTGAAGCGATTTGTTGAAGTGTGGTAAGGCTGCACAGTGGTTAAGTGGTTATGTAATAGATAATGCAAATATAGAGCATAGATAGTAACTAAAAATGGAATAAATTTGTAATGAAATACCTAATAGACAAACGTTTAAAGTAAAGAAAAAATTTTATAAAAATATGTCTAAATAAATTTAATAAATTATAGAAAATAAATACAAGTTAAAAAACAAACAATTTATAATAATAAGAGATTGCCTTAAAAATATTTAAAAAATAATTTTTTTGTAAACTATTAATTTATTAAAGTACAAATTTTTTATTATTTGCATTTATTTTAGTATAATTTAAAAACAAAAAAAATTTGACATTATTTATACCAAAAATTGTATATAAAATATATATTTTTTAATAAACTAAAAAAAAATCTTATCAATTTAACTAATTTATTGTAATTGTATTTATTCATATGTAATCAAATCGAGAAAGGGAATTTAAAAATAAACTAAGTATTTATATTTATCAATAATATATCTTTTATATATATTATATATTTTTATCATTTATTGATCAATTAATTATTTATTTTTTAGAAAAAATATGATGACAGTAAAAATTAAAAAAAAAATATTAATCCATTACATTTCAATATTTTCAATATATAATATTTATTAAAATATAATAAAATAATAAAAAATAAAAATAATATAAAATATAAGTGCCTTAAAATAATAATGTTGAATATTACAAAACAAAAATTAATTTTATTTAATTTAAATTAATTAAAAAAAATTTTTATATTTCCAACGCTGTTTGACCACTGTTTGGCCACCAGAGGCAGTGGCAGGGTCAGAGCCAGAGCATTGCATCATCGAGTGGCATTGTGATTGGTGTGGGGCTTGGGCGCTGAGCAGTCGTAACAGAGTGCAAAAGTGTGACTACGGCAAAACGATGGGGAGCTTGTAGCATAGGGCGCATCGAAGCACACTGCGGACTGGGCACTGGGCAGTGGTCATTGGGATGCTGCCCCCATTGGCATGTTGCAATTGTTGCAACCTGGAAGTAGGAAGTGCCACAGCACATAGAGCAGCACTAAGAAAAAACCCTTTTGGGGGCAGCAAGCCAGCCAGGCAGGCAGCACGCAAAAAATCAACAAAAATAAATCGCACTTGATGGCCGATAGCCGGAGTTGCAGTTGCAGTTGCCCAGTCCGAGTCCGAGGCTGTGGCTACAGATAGAGCCTGCAACTTGCCACAAATATTGCGTTTAATAAGCGCACATTGGGCATCGGTTAACTAACTGGGCGCAGTTGAAACAAAGGCAGCAAGGACCAGCAAAGGCAGCAGCAGCAGCAGCAGCAGCAGCCAACAGCCAACAACCTGTTGCCAAGTGCAGGGCCGCATCTTCTATTGATAGTCAATGACATTTGGACGTGGCTTGTGGTAGGGCCACAGCAGCAGCTGCGCCCATAAAAAACGGCCAAAAGCTTCTTTGTTGCCTCTACTGATGCAGCAGCAGCAACTGTTGCTGCCGTGACTGCCATTGAAATCCTATAAAAATGTTATCTTAATGGCTTTTATGTTAGCGAAAGCCATTAAAACAACAAAGCCAAAGCCCAGGCGAGCCAGCCAGGCCGGCATGCAACAGGAGGCAGCAAAAAGCGTCGCCTGCTGCAGCTACGGCAAATAAAGTTGAGTTTTACTCAATTGTACGATTGATCAGCCAACAGGCAATGGGCATTGGGCATTGGGCATTGGGCATTGGGCATTGGGCATTGGGCAATGGGCAATGCTCATAATGGGCTGCACCCTGGCCAAAAGGGATTGCAACCTGGGCTGCAATTTGGTACTTCAAGTACTTTTTTTCGATGAAGATTAGCGCCTGAAGTTTGCCATAGCCTTGACTAAGTATTGTCCAGATAAATGCTGAAAATATAAACGAGCAATTGGCCATAAGCTGCAGGTATTTTGGGCCTAAAGCAGGGCCAAACAGCTGCGATAAAGTAAAGAAGTAAAGAAAAAAGCTAAAGGGAGTTGATTTATGACTGGGCCGAGGCGATTGAGATTAAAATAATTAATAAATAAAGCAATTACAATTAATTAAAATTTATTAATAGTGAGGAGATAATCTTATATATAAAGAGAGATATATGATAACTTATTGAATTGTTGAGGGCACTAAAAAAACAAATTTAATAAATATATATACAAAAATTAAATAAATAATTTACTAATATGTAAAAAATAAAAAATACTTAACTTATATATTTTTTTAAATATTTGACAAATTTTTCTGGTAATAAACAATAATAATAATAATTTCTGCTAATAAATAATAAAACAAAATTAATAATTTCTGGTATAAATAATAAATTAATAATTATAAATTCTGCTAATAAATAATAAAATAATAATAATAGCAAATTCTGGTCATAAATAATGAAATAATAATAATAAATTCTGCTAATAAATAATAAAATAATAATAATAATTTTGCTAATTTAATATATAATAAAATAATAATAATTTCTGCTAATACAATCGATAATAAAATAATAATAATAATAATTACTGCTAATAAATAATAAAATAATAATAAACATAATAATAAATAGTGCTAATAATAATAATAAACACCAATAAATTTGCTGGCTTCACAGCCTTATGCCATAACTCTATTTATGATATTTGCTTTAGGGCTAAGCCAACTTCTTGTTTTTTTTTTTGTCTCATTCACACGCTGTCGCAAAAAGCCAGCAGCGCGCCTAACGGTGCCCGCACTTGCACAGTCTATCGACTAAAGCCACTTAGGCACGCTGTCTTCAGCCCGAAAACAAAACAAAAACAAAAACAAAAACAAAACAAAGTGAGAGACAGCCGAAAAGCAAACAACCTACCGCAGTGTCAGCAACAGCAGCAGCAGCAGCACCACCATCACCAAAAACAACAACAATAACAATGGCTAAAAAGACATTCAACCTGAGCCTGACGCTTAAGCACAGTTTGAGAGGCACTGTCAGCTTAAAAGCTGCCCTTCAGCTGCCGCTGCTGCTGCTTCGGCTATCAGTTTACATTTTGATTTTATGCCTTCCCCTCGCTCTCCATCACCCGCTCTCCTTCCACTTGCTGCAGCAGTTTACATTTAATTTTTATGCCTTCTCCCCCTTCTCTCGCCATCCGTCTGCTTGTCAGTTTTGGCTTTTCGCATATTCGTAATTAAATAAAAAACAAACTGTAAATATTTGCAAAAAGGCTATACGGAAGCTTTTTATAAGCACATGGAATACATGCCTTTCGTTGATTTTGGTTTTTTACATTTTTTTTTTATATATATATTTAAAAGAATTTTTTTTCTGTGAGGCATTAAAAACATTCAGATTGCAAAGTGAAGTGAAGTGCGACAGCCGCCGGTTTCAAGTGGCTCCACAACAACAACAACAACAGCAGCAGCAGCAGCAACAACAAAAACACAATGCAAAGTCCCTCGCTTCAACAGGCCATCAGGCAGTCAGTCGACCAAACGATCTGTCAGGCCTCGCGCTCTTCACATCAATGCAAAAAAATATTTGTTAAAATACAATCAACAACAATCAACAATAACAACAGCGAACAAGTGAATCGCCTGAAAGGCAGAGGTTGCGAAAGGTTTGTGCATTGGCTAAATGAATGGACACTTCGACGTGGGAAAGGAATTACTTATGATATATATTATTATTGAATGGAGTAAATAGGTATCGAGCATTATAAATTAATTACTTCTATTGTTCTCATAGGAAAACTCTTCAAATTATTTATTTATTTATTATAAAGTATAATTTCTTTTATTTTATTTCATTTATATTACCCGACTCTCTACTGCTGCCCGAGTCTCTACTGCTGCCCGACTCTCTACTGCTGCCCGCCTCTCTACTGCTGCCCGCCTCTTTACTGCTGCCCGACTCTCAAACACTCTACCGTTACCCGCCTCTCTACTGCTGCCCGACTCTCAAACACTCTACCGTTACCCGACTCTCTACTGCTGCCCGACTCTCAAACACTCTACTGCTGTCCGAGTCTCTACTGCTGCCCGCCTCTCTACTGCTGCCCGAGTCTCTACTGCTGCCCGACTCTCTACTGCTGCCCGACTCTCAAACACTCTACCGTTACCCGCCTCTTTACTGCTGCCCGACTCTCAAACACTCTACCGTTACCCGACTCTCTACTGCTGCCCGCCTCTCTACTGCTGCCCGCCTCTCTACTGCTGCCCGCCTCTTTACTGCTGCCCGACTCTCAAACACTCTACCGTTACCCGACTCTCTACTGCTGCCCGCCTCTCTACTGCTGCCCGAGTCTCTACTGCTGCCCGCCTCTTTACTGCTGCCCGACTCTCAAACACTCTACCGTTAACCGACTCTTTACTGCTGCCTGAGTCTCTACTGCTGCCCGACTCTCAAACACTCTACCGTTACCCGACTCTCTACTGCTGCCCGCCTCTCTACTGCTGCCCGCCTCTCTACTGCTGCCCGCCTCTTTACTGCTGCCCGACTCTCAAACACTCTACCGTTACCCGACTCTCTACTGCTGCCCGCCTCTCTACTGCTGCCCGAGTCTCTACTGCTGCCCGCCTCTTTACTGCTGCCCGACTCTCAAACACTCTACCGTTAACCGACACTTTACTGGTGCCCGACTCTCTACAGTTGCCAGAGTAATATGTTAGTAATATTGTAGGTATCTTAAGTAAAATTGTATTAGTTGTTAATGTTTCTTTTTACGAGAATCTCTTAATAATAATTTTATTATACAAAGAACCCATTAAAAACCGAGAAATCGCCTGAATGTTCTTCGGTTGCAATATGTATGTAAAATAGGCTTGTTTTGGAATATCAACTTTTCGATGGGTTCGGGGGATCTCCTAGTCGGGCACACTCGACTAGAGCCTTCTTACTTGTTTTATATTATTTTATTTTATTTTAAGTTATTTTATTTGATTATTAGTTAATCTGAAAAAATTCTAGCTGATAATAAACTCCCTCTACTTTCGCTCCTCCTTGATTGCTTTTTCACTTTCTTTTTGATCTCTTCATTTCACTCTTCTCTATCTCTCTATCGCTCTATCTAGTGTTTTTTTGCATTTCTTTTTTTTCAGTCTCTATAATTTTCTTCCTCATTCACTTATTATCTCAATATCAATCTTTCTCTCTCTCTCTCTCTCTCTCTCTCTCTTTCTCTCTTTCTATTTATCTCTCTCCACATTTTCTGTCAATCTTCCTAATATTTGTATCTCTTTCAGTCCCTTTATCTATTTCCTTGCATTTGTATTACTTTTGTCTGTCAACTTCTAGGTCAAACTTTTTTATATTTGTTTCTATCCTCCCGCTTTTAATATTTTTCTTCTCCCTCCCCTCTACCTTTTTTTACTGAATCTGCCTATATCATTCTATTCTTCATCAATATTCCTCTCTCTCTCCTTCTCATTTCATTAGTTCACATTTTGAAAATCACATAGAAGAGCGTTTCTCATTACAAATACAAGTGTATTTTACTGTTAAATCATTTGTTGTACATATATATATATATATATTTTTACTGTTAGATTATATTGTATGTGTTTATATGGAAATGGCAACTCCTTCTGCTGCCACTCGCCGACAATTGCAATTACAACACAAAGCCTGACTTTGACGCTGGTTAATTGCATTTGCCCACAGAAACAAATGCGATGCTGCAATTCAGCAACAAGCCGCAAGCAACAACAACAACAACAACAACAGCAGCAGCAGCAACAGCAATCAACAAGCAACAACAATCATAATGAGCAAAGGCAACAAATAATAATGAAACTAACAGCAACATGCGATATGATACGAAGCGATAGCAAAATGAAAAACAGCTTCATTCACAGTAGCATCAAAAGCTATTTAAAGTCTTTGACACTTCATTTAAAATGAAAATGAGAAGCGAGCTGGCTTGGGATTCCTGGCCCACCCCCCACAACCCCCCTAGTCGACGCGGACAGCCAGCAGCTCAGCTGCATTTCGTGCTAAGCACAACAAAAGACGAAGAAGGCAAAAATAAAATAAAATAAAAAAATTAAATAAAGAACCAGGCGAAAAAAAATTGCGGGCCATAAAAAAAAATAAAACAAAACAGAACAAACCTAAACCTGAAACTTGAGCACAATATGCTGGTACTCCAAAAACTTGCCAATGGGTTCACAGAAGTGTAAAAGGGGATAAGGGGGAGCGGGAGAGCGAGGAGTCGTCGGCGGCGGCGGCGGCGGCGGGTCCTAAGTTGAAGGCGACAAAGTGTCGCAGAGTTTTGCCTTTGGGTCTAGACCTCGCATTCACGGTTCTCGGAATTGGAACTGGAACTGGAACTGCAAATGTTGCATTCAGCTGCTGACTGATTCGAGTGCAACGCCATAAAGCTAACCTCCAAACGAGCCAGCATAATGGCCATAAATAATGTCCAAGAATCAGCCTAAGCGTAACGCCCGAGGCATTAAGAAAATTATTCAACCCGAAGCTGGGAACCACAAAATATTTGGCATTTGCACTTCACAAGGAACGCAGGCATTAGTCATACTTCAGCCATACACAAACCTGCATCCCTAATATATATACATACATATATATATATATATATATATATATATATATATATATATATATCTCAATCTCTGTTTTTTATTGAAATTTCTTTCGGTCTGCCGAAAAGGTGTGAAATTTACGCATGGAAAAAAACTTGAAAAAAAAATAATAAAAATCTAACTGCCAAAAAGGAGCAGCTTCGCACTGGCGCCTCTGTTATTTATGAGTGACTGGTAAACTGACTGACAAACTGACTGTCAAACTTAAAGTCTGCCTGACTGACTGCCAAACAGACAGTCAAAAATGTTGCCCTGCTTTTCAACGTGTGTGGCCTATTTCCGGTTTTTGGCTTTCTGTGTAGAGCTTACACATTAAGCTACAGTGAAAACTACTTAAAGTACTCGAGTTATCATGAGCTTGCACAAATACAAATTTTTTATAATATTCAGTTTGTTATATATAATATAAAAAATCAATAAAAATAATTGATGAAGAGTGAAAATAAAAAGAAACAATTATACATATATTATTTATAGATTATTTCAAGAATTGAAGCTATATTTAATCGAATTTATAATTTAAAAGAAAAATAATAAAATAGTATTTATAAGTATAGATTCTGATGGGACCGTACAAATTTATAAATATTCTCAGTTGAATTTGATAGTAATTAATTAATTATCATAAAGTTGAAGCTCATATGAATTAATGCATATTTATATATATTTAATTCATGTGTAGGAAATAATGCATTTTATTAATAAATAATGTATAGCTAGTAATCAACTAATTAATACCTTTATATATAAATATTTCATCAATTAAATTATATATATATATATATATATATATATATATATATATATATATATATATATATATATATATATATATATATATATATATATATATATATATATATATAAATTTAAATCCAATTTTTTTTTTAAATAAATTTTTGTGTAAAACAATGTGAAATTCTTAGCTGATTTGTAAACATTATATATACAAAATTTATCAAACATTTGTTGAATTTAAAATACCTATTAGTTATTATCAACACCTCGTCACCCATAGCCAGTGCTTACTGTGCCATGCTAAGGGATTAGCGATTTGCAGGTTCTTTTTACGCGTGACTCATTCACAAGTAAAAAACAAGTCTAAGGGCGCCGTTTTTTGTGGCTCTTGGCAACGAAAATATACTTTTGCAGCAGATGAATTTGATTCGGGCTAAAAAGCTGAGCGTCTGCTCCCTTTCCCACATTGCCGAAGAAGATGCCAAAGACCACCGGGCGATATAAATATATTTATATATATATATATATAAAGTTCTTCTTTTTTTGTTTGTTTGCAATTTTGCTGAATGAAAATTGAATTTGAAGCACATAAATTATAGGTTTTGCCTTGGGTATTAGTTTGGTTTTTATGCGGAAAAGAGCAACAGAGGCCCATCATCATTAGATGACGATGCTGATGATGATGAAGTTGATAATCATCATCAGATAGGCCGCTAACAACGCAACGAATGCAACAAGCCAAAGATGTAGCTGCAGATAAAAGAGAGCCAAAGCTGACCTCTGGGATTGCGTGCGACGGATGCACAAAGTGTGGCAGACCAAAGACTCCAGACTCGAGACTCAAGACTCAAGACTTTAGCTATCTCCATCGTTCTCTATGTGTGTGTGTGTGTGTGTGTGTCTAGCCAACCCTAGGCATTAATATTAATAAGCTGCTAGAGACAAGCGCCAACTTCCTTTGAAACATTTAGAATTCTAATTAAAACGACTTGATCTCTGATTGGATGCTAGTTTTTTCTCTATATATTTTATTTTTAAATTTCTTATTAGAATCTGAAGCACGTGCCCAGGGACTTGACGTCTGTTAACTAGACCTGCTTGTCAAAACTAACAAGAGAGTAGGGTATGATAACTATGTGACAATGCTGAGGCATTGAGCTAAACAATTTATTGCATAAAAAAATTAATGTTTATTTAAAAGAATTGATTTGTATGTAGTTAGTTAGTTCGTAAAAGTTATCACGATTCAACTGCTTGCATTAAATGTTAATGGCCCCTGCTGTTAATGTTAATGTAATACGGCTGTTAGGGCTGCTGTTATGCCAACAGACAACAGCCAACAGCAGCAGCAGGTGCAGCGTATGGCACAAAAACTAAATAAGGCGCAAAACAAATAGTTTTTTGCTATTTGAAAAGTGGAAAAGAAAACAAAGTCAAACAAGTAGCTCATTGAGCAAAAGGCGAGGCGGAAACTAACAGAACAGTAGCCAAAGAGAGCAAACAGAAGAGAGCAAGCGGGCTGCGCTTCGACTGCGGCTGGCTGCTGTTTGCTGTTGCTGTTGCTGTTGTTGGTATTGTGTCTTTTATTTAAACAATTTACAAGAAAGCAACATTCCAGCTGCCTTAAAATGGACAAAAGTTGGCGCAAGAACCACGAATAGAACAAAGATCGAGGGGCACCCAGAGAGAGGGAGAGGGAGGGAGATGGAGAGCGAGCGGGGCGAGGCGCTGAGCAGACGCCAGTGACGACGACGACGACGACGACAATGGCAAACGTTGGCGCGACAGCAACATTTTTCTTGGCACCAAGACACAGACAATGTACACACAGGGCGAATGTTAAAGGGGGGCGTAAGAGGCGGGGCGGAGCTAGACTAGTGTTGGGTAAGACAATAAACGCGTTTATTGACTTGGCTGCTCCTTGGCAGCAGCAGCATCAGCAGCTGCTGCGACTGCTGTGTGGGCAGCAAACGAGCCTAGAGACTCGCTAAGCAGCTACTTTAGCAGGCGGCAAGCGAGAGAGGCGACAGCAGCGTTTAACTGTTAACAGTTGCCAACAGAAAATGTTAATTGAGTGTAATGTTAATTACGTTCTGGCATTTAAGCGATTGATTATGTCTATGTGGATGTTAGAGCGAGTGGGAGAGGGAGGCAGAGCGTGGGGTGCTTGAGTGGGTGACTGGAAGGAAACTGTGAGAAAAGTATGAAGTGCAGTGCAGCTAAAACTGTAAGAGATGAATGCAGCCAGCTGGCAGAAGGTGAGTTTAGCAGAGCGCTTTTGCGGCATGTCATTAAAAAACAGCAACAATTAAAATGAAGAAATGCGACAGTAAATCATATTATACTCAGGTGCAGCTCAAACTGTAAGGAAATTATGTTACAGCTGGCAAAATATTGTTAGCAGAGCTGTAAAGAGCAATAAAATCTTGCATCTGTTAAAATTGTAATGCAACTGGGAAATGTTGGAGCTGCCAAATCAAACAACAGTTCATTTTAGCATGCGATTTGATAGCAATGGAAATGCATCGACTTGAAATAATAAAGAAACAGCAAATAAATTATAAATTATGAGGCACGCTTAGCGGCTAGGAGAAAGAAAAAAAAGACAGAGAGAGAGAGAGAGAGAGAGAGAGAGAGAGAGAGTGAATAAGACAACAAATAAATAATATTATCGCAATTCCGTTCATCAAGTTTACATTTTTTTCGAGCCAACTCAAGCATGGCATTTTGAAAGAGGCTTCTCTATTGCTTCCTTATTCTTTGTGGGCCCAGGCACGCAATGAAGACAACATCTTGAAAAGGGTCAAAACATCAAGCAAAAGGTTTCAAGGGATTCGCGGCGGATAGCGCGATTCGAGCTTAAGATTCAAATGCGAGAGGTTTCCTTTTCTTTTTTGACTTGCAACCCAAAAAAAAAAAAAAAAAAAAAAAACTTTTGGCGATGCGCGCCACTTGATAGTCGAGTCCAAAAGTCGGACGGCTGTGTCTTTATAGCTTTATAGCCCCACAATGGAAATGAAATGAGAGAATTGCTCAAATGAGATTCATGGCACGCGAGATTTATGAGCTGGCACTTTGAGATGAATTTGTAATCACGTAGTCGCTGCCCGGGTTCAAATACAACAAGAAATTGAGATTTTTATGCTTGATTTGGCAGCTGAAATTGAGCTGGTCGAAGATTTAAAGCTTTCTTTCGTGCTAATGCTAATTATAAATAATTCATGTAAGCTAAGAACAACAGTTTAACAGTGTATTTTAATTAACAGTTTCAGCTTTACATTATCTGTGTAATTTAACATGTGAAGCCTAAAATAATTGATTTAGCTTTAGGTTAGCTGCCAATATCAACTTAGGAGAATATATGTTTACTAACAGCTTCAGTTTAACAGCTCAGCTTTATAGCTTCTCTGTTAAGTGAAGATAGCCTAACACTAGCTCTGTTTTGTAACTGTGTGGCATATTTATGAACTAAAACCGTTAGCTTTCCAGTATTTGTGGTAACTTATATCCTTAACATGACGACAACTCTGTTAACTAACAGCCTGCACTTAACATAAAGTATATTAACTAAAACCGTTAGCTTTCCAGTATTTGTGGTAACTTATATCCTTAACATGACGACAACTCTGTTAACTAACAGCGTGCACTTAACATAAACTATATTAAATATCGTCCTCTGTTGAACATCCCATATGTAAGCTATGTTAACTGACATACTTAACTTAACAGCAGCTCCGTTAAGCAGCTGTAAACAGCTGTTACAATGTAATTAACACCAAATAAATAAAAAAATTTAACTGATTTGCACTGTGGCAATTCACGCGTTGCCGCATTGAAGGCCTTTTTGCCCGTGGGCAAGGAGGAGGGGGCGTGTCACGCAATATGTTTAACGTAATTAGCAGCGAAGGCAGCCTGTAAAATATTTGCGTCGAATTAAGGCAGCAAACAAGCTACCGACGACGACTCGCTGCCAAAGGCAACAGCAACTGGCGACTGGTGAGGGACTTGGGGCAACATTGGGCCAGCTATGTTAGCTAGCTGGATCTAGCAGCTCGCAGCTCGTCGCCGCCAATGCCTTTTGTAGCAATAACAACAACAGTTAGAGTTGGCTGAGGCAAAAGGCAACAGGCAACAGCAGGCAGCAGCATGTCCAGCAGCCAGAGCCTGTGATTGGCGTCAACAGACGAAGACGACGACGACGACGACGACACCCATTGGAGTCTAGAATATGGCGCCACTAATTAGAAATTCTTAGCGCACAAAAAGACGTTGCGAAAATATTTTTGTTGCCTGCTCGGGGCGACAGGAGACGCTGGCGCGGGACTTTTAAGGAAGTGCCAAAGTGACATTAAATAGTTGTGCTTGCATTTCTATGATTCGTTCTTCCCTCTCACTCTCTCTATCGCTCTCCCTCCCTGTCTCTCTCTCTCTCTCTCTCTCTCTCTCTTGGGGTTTTGCTATTTGTGTACCTAGTCAAGTGTCAATTGGTTGGCAATGTGTTCAATGCTTTTTAAACTGGCAGTTTGGGCAGCTAGGTAGCACCAAAAGGTACCTGATGATCGAGGAGCTGAGCAGCTAAGCTCTGCTCCAATAGTTTGATCAGTGCTATTCAAACTAACAGTTTGAGCACCAAGGTTCAGTCAAAGAGTGCGTGAAGAGTATGCTGATCTATGAGCTAGCTCTAAGTTACAACAGCTGGATGCATTGAGAGACTATCCGGGATGCTCAAGCAACTTATAGGCAAGAAAACATATTATTAAAAAATAATTGATATATAAAATATAAATAAAATGTATATAATATTTATATAAATTATATAAAATTAAATAAATAAAAAATATATATAATATATTTGTAAAATATATATAAAAAATATATAAAATATAAATAAAATATATAAAAAATATCTCAAAGGCTCTCTAAGCTACATTAATTACTTTAAAACTGTTAAGTTGAGAGACAACCAAATTTTGGTGGTATTTTGAATCTATGATCAGGTCATTTAAGAACTTACAGTTTGAGAGGCAGCGCATTTTTTCCAATTTATAGCTTAATTATGCGTGATTTTAATTTAACTATGCAGCAAATAATTTTCTATATATAAAAATAATAATAATATATAATAATAATAGATAAATTAAATAAATTTTCACAAACTTCTCCAGTGCATTTCAAACCAAAAAGTACTTTCTGCAATTGGTTAATTTTACTTCTAATCTCTTATCAGACATGTGTCATGTGCTCTCTAAGCTCTTAACACTCTGTTCAGTGCTTTTCAAACTGTCAGCTTGAGAGGATAGACAAGTGCTTGTGCTTGTGCCATGCTCTACCAGCAGCTTTTGATCGCCCATCAGCTCATATGCGGTCAACGGTAGCTGCCCTTCTATCTAACCCTGGAGTTTTGAAGAGGTTGTTCTGCCTATGGAACAGCAGCCAGCAGCAGCAGCACTTAAAATTCAAGTTCAATAGCAACGACAACAACAGCAATCGTCATGATGATGCTGATGATGATGATGATGTTGGCAACAGCGGAACGTGGCGCAGCATGTGGCGCGTTCTAAGAACTTGCAACAGTTGCCGACGGCTGCTGTTGCTGCTGCCACTTGGCACGAATGTCAACTGCACGAAAATGTTGCTGCTGTTGTTGTTGTTGCTGTTGTTGCTGCTGCATGCAATTGCCTCAACCTCTCAGCTCGCTTCTGTTCTATTGATCGTTAGGCTGCTGTTTTTTTTTTTTTTTTTTTTGGTCCCTGGTGATAGCGTTTGCTCCTTGGCTTGTCAAAGACGAGCAGCAGCTCCTTGTAGTTGTTGCTGTTGCTGTTGATGCTGCTGCTGTTGCAGTTGCTACTGCAGCAAAGGTTAACAACATTCGCTTGGGCCGACGTTTCGGTTCGTGCGGCATCTTGATGTTGCAAGCAGCTTCCTGCTGCTGCTGCAGCTCGATGTTGCTGTTGTTTGCCTTTTTAATTAGCAACTTTTGGGACTCTGGGGGCTGCCCAAAAGGCAGCTGCTTTTCATTAAGTATGCAGTTTCGGTTTGTTGCTTGCTCAACAATGTCTCCTTGTTCTTGCATTTAATTAAATGCTCATAAGCATGTGAAGTCATTGTTGTTGCCTCAGTCTCTTGGGCTACAAGCCATAGCCATAGCCACAGCCATAGCCACAGCCTTAGCCATGACTATCTGGCCCTGTTCTGGCTGCTGTTCTAATGTCCAAAAGGTTTTTTAGCTTTGCCTTTTTTTTAGGGCCTCTTTTGTTTTGGCTCTCTGATATTTATCATTTGCCTTGGCTATCTAGCAGGTAAATGAACTGAAAACGTTTTCAGCAACTACAAAGCGCACCCGGGGCGTATGCTTAATGGACTTTTGCTCCATTTATAGTGCACTCAAGCAACAGTTTTTACTGGCTTTTATTTTTGCCTTTAGCAAAACTGAATACATTGTTTAGAACTTTCTAATATTTATTGTAAAGTGAACTTATGTTATATAAAATAATTTTTTCTTTACTTATACAGCAGTGAGAGAGAAATTCTATAAATAAATATAGATAAATTTCGAATAAAATAGAAAATAATTTTAATAAATATTTATATATTGAGAAAAACAGTTTAGCCTAAAGAACTGCTTTTATAGAAAGCTTTTAGAATACAAAATAATAAATAAATCAAATTTAATAATAATCATACATAAATTTTATAATATTGAAGCCAACTCTAAAATAATTCTAATTATATCGAAATCAGAATTTATTGGGAGTGTTTTTTAAAATAATGTTTTGAAACTTATTGATTGATAAAACTGATAATGCTGTGTTTTTCGAGATTTATTATACTACAGCTGATGTTTTTTAAAGAAAAAAAATTGTTTTATTAATTTATATGAATGTGCAACACAGTAAGATTAGAAAACACTGTAAAAGAGAATGCCAAGAAAAAAACTATAGAAGGGAAGGAAGAGTGATCAATAAGCAGTGAAATAGTAGAGCCGAGCATTTAACTCACACTGAAAACTAAAAGAAAAATAAAAATAAATAAATAAATAAATAAATAATAAAAATAAAAATTACAAAAATATATTTAAAAAAAAATAATAATAAAATATATACATATATATATATATATATTTTTTTTTTTTTCTTATGCATTGATTAATTACTAATACGCAAGAGTCTTAAAAATATTAAATTTAACTACGATATTGTTAAAAAAACAAATTACAAGCATGATGGTACCAATGACAGCTAGATGATATATCAAGCCAAAACTAATTCAAACAAATGCCAAGCCTACGACAGTGGTAGCTTGCATTTTAAACTGAGAAACTGATTCGCCTTTCAACAGACAGAGATACGGGTATAGCCTGGCTATTAATATATATATATATATATTAAAATATATATATAATCCAAACAGATAAACTCTAAGACATCTTCCATCAAAAACATTGCTTAACCAAATTGAAATACCCTTTGCAATAGTAAAATATTGTCTTTGCATGCTGCGTATTTTTGATTCGTTCCTTTTTTTTATGCTCTTTGTAGTATTATAACAAAATCAGAGCTATAGCATTTTTCTTTCAAAATTGTGCTTCAAGAGATTTTCGCTTTTACAATTACCTCAGTCTTTCCTCTTTCAGTGAGAAATGCGAGCAAAAAGTGCCTGCAAAAAGTATGCAGCATACTTAAGTAGCATAAATAAAATTAAAATCCCTTAAGTTAGCAAAAAGTCAAGAGTTGACTCTTAGTTCGCTTTTCCTTTTTTGCTATGCTACGCGCAGGCAGCTGACCTGGCTCTTACTGCAGGCTCTCATCCTGCATCCTGCCTGTTCCTGCTCCCACTCCAACTCCCACTGCCTTTTCCTGTTGCTTGTCCAACGCATTGCGCTTTGGCAATATGCTTTACCCAATGTCCTTTTTGCATTTTAGTTGAGGCAATTTTGCCTTTTTCAATTTGTACCAGTTAGCATTACCTTTTTGTGCTAGCATGTCCTGCAATTCCTGCTGCTGTTACTGCTGCTAGTGCTCCGAATGCGCATTTTGCATTCAAATTGCTGCCGCATGTCAGTCAGCATATGGAATACCCTAACCAGCCCACTGCCCCTCTCCTCCTCCCCTTTCAATTGTTTGTATGGAAAAACTCAATGGCTGCTATGAAAGTAGTTGCTGTTGCTGCTGCTGCTGCTGCTATGGCAGTTGCTGGCATTTCGGTTGCCGTGTTATAGAAAACTTTTATAATCAAATTAAATTTTATGGCTTATTGCAAAATGCGCGCATGCAAATCCAATTTTCTCCACACATGAAAAAATTCAAATAAAATAAATATAAAATACATTTCAGGTCCTTTTTGTGTTGCATTTCGATTGTCAAGGTTTACAAATTGCAAATTATAAAATTTTAAAAACTTTTTTGAGTGTCAAATTGAAAATTTAATCTTTTCTCTATTTTTGTTTATGAAGTTTGAGTTGCGTACAAAAATTTGAAACTTTTGATGAAGTTAGATAGGCAAACTACTTAAGTGAGCCTACAAGGGGATATTCTTCATCGAGCATGAGTATCTATCAATTTTACTGAATCGAATTATTATAAGAGTACCTATTAAATAGTCAAACAAAAGCAAGTCTTTGATGCCATTGTAGTCTAGCATAAAATCAAAATTCCCATTTTCAATCTCCCCTCACAACGAGCAACTCAACACAAGACTTTTTCAAGCATACTTTCAGCATAAACCTATCAATTTAGCAGTCAAAACACTTGGCCAAAAACAACTGCTTAACTTTGAACTTTTATTCAAGAGCTTATCAAGGGCTTCGAATGCCTTTATGCCAGCAAAGCCTTAACTTTTCATGCAAAAACTATGTAATTCTTGGCGCAGTAAAAGAAAAATACCATTTTCTTTTGTATAACATTTAAAACTATGCTAGTTTTTTCTGGCAGTTTTTGTGCTGCTCGTGGAGCAGCCCTTGAAGTCATTCGACCAGCGCTCGCTGTCCACCCACTCAACCAGTTACAAGAGTATTTCTTCTCTAAATATATATATAACAATTTTTTTTGCTATCTCTTTGCAGCTTTTTGCTCGCTGTATTTAAAGCAAATTAAACAAAATTGCAAGCAATAAAACTTAATGGCTAATTAAATGGGCTGGGTTGGACTTGGGCTTGCCCCAATGGCGCATCCTTTGCAGCATTAAAAAAAAAGTGCAGTAGCAGCAGCAGCAGCAGCAAAGGCAGCTGGCAGCAATTTTGCGAAGCCTTTTGCATAATTTACAAGTAGCAAAGGGAAGCAAAAAACTACAACTAAAAAAAAAATGAAATAATAAAAAGAAGTGAAGAAGGAACATGGCCAAGACGGGTAGTCGAGTCGAGTGGGAGTTTAATGCTTGGCTATATGGCATGGCATGGATATTTGCCATTCGTTTTAATGAAATTATTCAGTTATTGCTCTATATACGGACGAAGTTTTCAACTTCTGGCTGCATATGTAGGAGCTCCTGCATCTTAATTTTTTTTTTTTTTTTTTTTTTTGTAACTATAAATATGTAAATTGCTTATGCATAATAAATGACAGCAAAAGCAAAAAAATAGTAATAAAATAAACTGAGCTAAGAGGGTACTAGACTAGGGAGTGGTTGACCGGGAGATACTCTGTAATATATGCAAAAATGTGGATAGATCATTAAGACTGCCTTTTGAATTATGAATGCTGAGTGAATTCGGTATTTTAGCTTGCATCCTAAAATATCGAATCCCCAATATATAGATTAGCTCAATAATTTGTTTTTAAAAGATAAAGTTTGAAAACCAGTATAGGCTAAATAATAGCACCTGTATAATAACTAAAAAAATTCTTAACCTTTATAGTTTTCGAGTTATTTAGAAAAAAATAAAATAAAATGAAATTTTACACACATATGAAGAATATTTATGTTAAAATAATATAAAATATATTAATATATATTTTAAGCATCTATTTCTCATACATAATGAGACAAAAATTAATTAAATTAAAAAATGTTCGGCATCATCTGCCTGTTGCATATAGTAGCTAATGCCCAATATACTCCACTCTATTCAATTCTAAGAGAACTATAAAATTTGTATTTGAGACAAACGCATTTAGCTCCAAGAGAATATCTGAAAAGGACATGAGCTGCAGCGATTTGTTAGCTTCATAAAAATAGTAAATCCTTTCTTTTGGCAAAGCGCTTCGTTCAACAAAGCTCTTTAAAAATAAACATTGATTTTGAATATATAATACAATTTTTTAGATAAAATCTAAAACATAAATTGTAGACATCAACTTACTCTGAATATATATAATGGTATATAAATGTTTTGTAAATGCAGAAGTGTTTTCTTCTTCCTTACCTGAAATTAAAAAGAAGAAAAATATTGAAGTAAGAAACAAGAAATTCGGAGTTTATAAATAAATAAAAAACTATACATTTTTTTTATAAAAAAATAAAAATATAACATTTTTTTTTATCAAAAAAATAAATTAAATAAAAAAATACGATAAGGATAATAAATTTTATCTTTTGTAAATACTAAAAAATAAATAATTACCTTAACAAATTTATTGATCAATTTTTTAAAATTATTGATCTATTTTTCACACATTTAATAAATTAAAAAGCTTTTATTTAAAAGGTGAATTTAATATGCTTAAAAATATCATTGAATGTCTCGAAAAATTAATTTTTTTAAATTAATGCCTAACTCTAAAATGGCTTATAAATTTACTATATAAATAAAAAGGTTTTTAATTTGAATTAAAACTATATTTATATATTTGTTAAATATATATTTATTTATATTTATTATATATATATTTAAAAAATATATCTATAAGCTAATCTAAGTTAATACAGTTAACTGAGTCTTGAAGCCTAGCTCATTTGCCTCGGACTTTTTGAACTATCGCGCGTATAAATATTCTCAATTTAAATCTTTATACTTTTATTATTCAATTACCAACTAAGAGAACGTGCTGTAATCCCCAGCTGTTAGTCTTCTTTTCCGTCTCAATCTCTCAATTGCAGACACCAAGGATTGCACAGTTATCTGTTCAGTCATTATGTCTGCAGCACTTTGTCTACTTAACATTTTGTGCACAACAATTTTGCAAGTTTTGCTTACAAAACTTTGCATAGTTTTTTAATTTTAATTAGCCAGCTGCCCAGTCCCAGGCACAGATGTTACCCCTGTCTCGGTCTCCCTCACTCGCTGTCTCTTAGTATGCTGTTGCTTATCTGGCCAGCTTCCAACTGTTGGCTGCCTGCCTTACGCTCAATTTCTTTTCGCGTGGCTTTGGCCTGCGCCTGTCCAATCGAGACTTGAGCGTCGTCTTGGCAGCCGCCTGACCGCCAGATAAGCGCGCAAATTTCCAAATGGACAGCCAAGTGTCGGCTATATGTACGGCCCGAGCGGGTCCACAGTTCTTGGCTGCCTTAGTTGTAATCTGCATAAAAAGATTTCATTCTCGAGCCTCGGCATCGGCATCGGCCCATGGGTAATTAGTGCATTTTAAACGTCTTTTAGTATTTGGCCAGTTTGGCCCTGCGCAATTTTCCAGGCTATTTTAAGAGTTATGGGCATAGATAAATGGATTAGCTCGGACTCGGGGCACAGCCAGTCAGAAGCCTTTGACGGGCAACAAACTTGCGTTTTTTAGTGCAAAAAAAAAAATAAAAATAAAGAAGAAAAACATTTGGCAGGAGGAAAAAAGAATTACCCAGAGTCCGGTAAAGGTACAGGTACAACTACTCTTTCACGCTCTGCTCTTTCTCTCTGTCTCTATTTGAGCCGAACTAAGCGCAAAACGTAGTTAAAGTCAAGATCTGACTGGTAAACGCAGTCAAACGTGCGATAAATTCAAAGCATAGACCAAAAAACCCCAACTGACATGGAAATAAAAGGCACAAATGTTAATTGGTTTGTGTCAATCTTCCAGCACATTGCCCAGCGGCCAGCCGAACGAGAGAGATGGTGAGAGAGGACGTGAGATGCGCCCAGAAGCTTTGCCTGCTGCCATATAGCAACACATTTAATGCTACGAACAGATGAAGTTGTTTAGTTGGTAAATTGTCTTATGCCTCAACTCGAGTCAAGTGTCTACGTTCTGGACCTGGTTCTGGACGGGCGATTTTTTCGATTTCGCCTCTTGTTTTTTTTTTTATTTATTTTTTTGTAATTTTCATTTCAATTTCTGCAACGTTCGCTGAAAGGGAAATGATGTTTAACTTCGGTTTCATACCATGCTCTATTGGAGTCTGCTCGCCGCTCTTCACCTGCATTGCTGACACTCCGAGACAGAAGTTGCGGCTTCTAAGCACGACGACGGAAATACGCGCGGCATTTTGAGTAGCAATTTCCTGGTTAATCGTAGAAATGGAGCAGCAGGCAGCGCGGCGGACGAACCTACGACATCTCAGAAACTACTTAGTTGATCGTTGCTCAAAATGACATCTGCATGAATTGCAAATGTTAATGCGAGCGCAGTCAACCGAAAGATTTAGCAGAACAGCAAATTGCAGTTAGCTGGCATTTGCTACAGTTATCAAAGTTCTGCTGGGAATTTGTTATAAATCTATTGGAGATGTATAGTAGACAAAGAAATGAAGTCTGTTTGGTATCTATGAAATATCTTAAAGTCCTGGTGATCTATTATAGAGATTAGATAGATCTATATATTTTATTTAAATAGTATATCTCCAAGACTAAAAATATATTTATAACAGGGCTCGAAGCCCTCTATTAAAAACATATTTTCAATTATTTAAAATTATAATATAATATATATCACTAATTTTATAATTATAATATAATTATTTAATTATTTAAATATATATATAATTATAATAAAATATATATTATTTTATTATTTTAATAAATAATAAAATATATTACATTTATGCTGTTTACCAAACTTAATGTATATTAAAATTCAAATAAATTTCCAAAATATATTTTGAATTTTTTTCTTTTTGCTTTTATAATACATCAATCTTTGCAGATGTTTATAATGATAAAATATTTTAATATAACAATAAATGATATAAAACTTCCTGAAATTTTTCTCAATTTTCTGCAGAAAAATTTGTTTCAAAAAATTTAATATTTATTTATTTATTTATTTATATATATATATATATTTAAAAAATTGGAAATAAATTCTAAAAAAAAATTCAAATATTTCTTTATCTTTTATTCAAGTAAAACCTCTACGTTAATCATATGATTAGGAAAAAATTTGGGATATATGTTATATTTATTTTCTATTCATTTTGTTTTGCTATAATCTCAATGATCCCATCTCTTGTGCTATAATCCGTCCTAGTCACACAATATTTAGCACCTTTAAATATTTTTAGACCTGTCAATCACAATAATGAAATAAATCATATACAGATTTAACAACTATTTAGTGTCTATTTTAAACTCTCTCCTCAATCAATACTTTCAATACTTCAACAAATATTGTATCTGCAGCTCAATCTGCAACTGTCTACAAACACCATTAGGTAGCTATCAGCAGTTCCGTTCTTTCCTTAACTCGATATTTGATATAAGAAGTTGGCATCACCTATTAAGAACAATTATTTATTCCGCAATTGAAACACTATCCATAATCTCTGCTGGACAGTGATCATCTGTAAAAACTTCTTAAATGCCACACTCACAGAGCTAGTCAAGTCGTCTTCGACTATCTGTAGCATCAGCACTATTAGTTTTGCCGTTTTACACCATAAATTATCAAACAACCTCGCACACAATTTGTCATGCCGAGTGACTGCATCATTTCTGGTCTGCCCCCAAACCGAATTGCCCCTCTTTTGGCACAGAGCTATGGCTGCCTACCTGCCCGCTGCTGGGGCCAAACATTTGAAAAATGATCAAAAAGCGAAAATGCCGAAATGCACACAGACGGAGAGAGACTCTCAGTCTCTCTGGCAGTGAAGCTCCTTCGCTTTGTTGCCTTTTTACCCAATGCCCAATGCCCAATGCCGAACGCCAGTTGCCAGTTGCCAGTTGCCATCCATTGCCATTTTGGGGCGCAAATCCCTTCAAGTTTTGTTTGATGTCCCTTAACTGCGCCGCTGCTGCTGTTGTTGCACGCTTTGTCCATCAAGTCACGGATGCGGGCTCCTTTGGACGAAGCCGCTTTAACTTGTACAAATGTCCCAAACTGTCCAAAATGTCTGTTCAAATGTCCAGGGCGCAACTTTTATGGGCAGCGGCAAAGTTGATTGCACTTTGCAAACCATCTTCGTTTCGGTGACAAAAGTTGCTCTTGCTGTTGTTGCCGCTGCTGCTGCTGCTCCTGCTGCTGTTGTTCTTGTTATTCTTCAGTTGCTTCGTCTTCTCTTTTTTTTTCTTCTCTGTTAGTTTTTGATGTACAGCTTGGGACAGCAGTAATTAACACCCACGTGAAATGCAGGCAGCAAACAACAGGCAGTAGGCAGCATCTCCTCCTCCTCTCAGGGAGCAAGTGTGAAGAGCAGCAGAGCTGAGCCATCCATTTACATGCCACAATGTTGCTCAAGTTTTGAGTGTTTACTTAACATTAGAGATGACAGCGTGACAGCTGCATTTAACAGCGATCCGACAGCCCCAAATAACATGTGCCCCAAGTTGATTGCGCTTGAAGAATTGAATTTGACTCATGTACTACTACTTTTTAGCAACTAATTTTACCCATAAGAAAATTTGAATAATTTAGTAAATTGAGTTCAATATATAAGATACATGGAAATATTAAATATACTGTATATACAGCTTTTTTTCTACTCTTCGATTTAATCGCTGTTTAAAGTACACGTTGTATACAATTTTTAATATATATTCCAAAGACTGTTACTGTTACAGTTACTACTCAATTTTTGGTTAATTTATAAAAATTTTGTTATACCTAAAATTTAAATAAATGTAATATTATATATAATTAAGTCAGAGTTTCAAACTTTTTCCATACAGCAATATTTTATGATTTATATTATTTTATGATGTAGACCTACAAATTGTTCAATTTAAATTTTATATTTTTAATTGTAAATTTAAAATTTTAACTTATAATTTTAAATTATAAATTGAAGTATACAATTTAAAATTAAAATTTAAAAATTTACAATTACAATTTTAAAATTTTATTTATTTTTATTTTATTGATTTATATTATTATTTATATTATTTATAAATTTATATTTATAAATATGATACTAAAAATATAAGTTATATGAGATATATCACCATTAACAGATGGAGAGAGAGAGATAGAAATATTCACATAAGACTATCCACTATAGATCTAACCATAACTAATTTTCGAGTTTCAGTCTATTTTCTAACCTAAGCAAACCTCTTCGAAGGCTGTCCACTTCTTCAACAAATTCTAATGATATAAATACTAGATAAATGTTGGTTGAAATGAGAAATAAAAATGAAAATGAAAATAAAATATAATATATTTCTAAGCTGATTTGTTAGCTTTTATATAAAATAAAAATAAAATAATAATATATAATCTTCGCTTCTTTCAGTATTTTTGATCCGAATTATTTCTTATGCGAATTATCTATTGCATCAGCTACTGCATATATATTTATCGAAAATTTACTTAATTCCCAAAACCGTCTGGCTAAAATATCTGTTGATGCCGTATATCAGCTTATCTTATTTTGTATTTTTTTGGGTTTCCTTTTGATGCACGCTCCCATCGCCAATTTAAGCGTTAAGAGAGTGAAACCAAAAGCCAGGCCAGATCCTCAATGCAGACGCTCCATAGCGGTCCTTCAGTGGCACAACTTGAAACCCAGCCAGCCCCACATTGCATGTCTCCGCTGCTGTCTCTTATGCCAGGCTTCTACTTCTTCTTTTTGGAGTCAGCAGCGTCAAGTGTGTGGTCTTTGGATGCACTGTGGAGCGACAGTCGCTGATACGCACACTTCACATTGAATTTCCATTTGTTGCCAGCCACAGTCAGAGTCAGAGCTGAAAGTGGCCAAGCTGTTGCTGGTGGCTGTGGCTGCTGACTGCGGCTGGCTGTTGCTATTGCTACTAGGAGCCGGAGGAGCTGCAGTTGGCTGCTCCCTTGATTTCCATCGATTTTCTAGACACTTTGATTGTTTTATTGTTGCATTAAGTGCTTGGGTCCGAGCAGAGGAACGCTCAGCCCTATGCGACCAACCACAAAAATGCAATTGACACTTTGGTGTGAAGTGCTTAGCAATGGGCATACTCTCGACTGGATCGCGGCGTCTTAAGGCTGCGGGCTGCTGCCTGCTGGCTAAGAGCTCCAGGGCCTGCCTGATTTCTGTTTAATAGATACATTTGCATCTACCACAGCCTGAAGATGCGTTGTTGCGCTTATGGCCATTTTGATGGGACGTGGCCACAATGCTTACGGCTAGCCAGTGCTTGGCATTTTTCTAGCTGGTTGCCTGCGCCGCTTGAGTGGAAAATTGTTTTGGGTAATTTTGTGCGTGATAGAAGGCGAACGAAACGACACAGAGGGAGAGAGAAAGAGAGAGGGAGAGAGAGAGAGACAGAGACAGAGACGCTCTAGCCTAGCAGGCAAACGTCTCTGGTATGCTGTGGGTAATGGATTCAGCTAAATGGGGTATACGCTGTGCGAGGGGAAATGGATCGATTAGCATGTTGGCGAGGTGTGAAACATTAGGCTTTAAAACGTTTTCGGTTAGTAAAATGCTATTACATGCTCCTGGGTGGAGCGGCAAAAATTCCCTAAACCCTGTGCGATGACAGTTGTAGTTGGAATAGTTGCAAGTGAAATCGAAAATTGGATATATATCTATATGGGATATATATATATATATATATATATATATATATATATATATATATATATATATATATATATATTTTGATTCTATTTAAACTTTTCCTAATTTATTTATTTATTATATTATTTATTATCTATATCTATATCTATATCTATATCTATATCTATATCTATATCTATATCTATATCTATATGTATCTATGTATCTATGTATCTATGTATCTATGTATCTATGTATCTATGTATCTATGTATCTATGTATCTATGTATCTATGTATCTATGTATCTATGTATCTATGTATCTATGTATCTATGTATCTATGTATCTGTATCTGTATCTGTATCTTCATCTGTATCTGTATCTGTATCTGTATCTTCATCTGTATATTCAACTGTATCTTCATCTGTATCTTCATCTGTATCTTCATCTGTATCTTCATCTGTATCTTCATCTGTATCTTCATCTGTATCTTCATCTGTATCTTCATCTGTATATTCAACTGTATCTTCATCTGTATCTTCATCTGTATCTTCATCTGTATCTTCATCTGTATCTTCATCTGTATCTTCATCTGTATCTTCATCTGTATATTCAACTGTATCTTCATCTGTATCTTCATCTGTATCTTCATCTGTATCTTCATCTGTATCTTCATCTGTATCTTCATCTGTATCTTCATCTGTATCTTCATCTGTATCTTCATCTGTATCTTCATCTGTATCTTCATCTGTATCTGGGTCGTTCTCCACCCACGTAAACTTGGCCTATTGATTCACAGCTATGGCTCGTGTCTATTTCTGTCTCTCATTTGCATCTATATAGCATATGTTTGCGCTGTTCGATATTAATGAATACGTATGTATATATGGGTAAACGTGCTGTTGTGCAAATACACTCGCGGCCATAACTGTCAATGTCAACAGGAGACTGGGCGCATGTGAATATCAATGTGTGTGCCGCTGCATGTGCCAAATGCTGATGATTGCCAATACAGAGAGAGCGTCTGTCCAGGACGGCAGGCACGAATATTGGCCACTGCACAAACACAAACGTGGCGCACGCTGGCACCGAGGCCTCGAGGCCAGCTCCTTTGGCTGGCAAGCAGCAGCAACAACAACAACAGCAACTGCAGGCAATTGCGATCCGTGTCCAGTGATGTGAGCGCAGTCCTTTTAACGCTGCGGTTTAAACCTATTTTCAGTTTACAATCGCCGCCACCACACCGCACAACAACAACAACAACAACAACAATGGCTGTGTGGACAGATACTGCTTGCAAGCTGGAGGCAAACTACGTGCAGCGATAATTGCCACAAGATTTGCCTTGTGCAACATGAATAATTTCGCACGCAAATTATTTTTAATATTAACGCCAGTCGGCCCGACCAGATAGTTTCACAAACAGAGCAGAGAGGAGCACAAGCATGGTGCGGTCAACCGCACAAGAGCTGGCAGAAGGCAGCAGGCAGCAGGCAGCAGGAGATGCTGCAGCAGCCATTGAGTAGGCAGGCACTAAAAGTGCAGCGCACGAATTTAATTTTTACTTTTACAGTTTGGCAACAGCATCTGCATCATAATGTGGCCAAGGATGACAGTCATATATATATATATATATATATATATCTGTGTGGGTGGAGTAACTCGGCAGCTGCGCGACTTTGTAAAGCGATATGTGAAGCTCAAATTGTCCAATCAACCAGGCAGTTGTTGGCCCGAAAAAAAAAACGAGATAAAACGAAGCAGTCAGAGTGACTGTGGCTCCGCTCTTTTGATGGCTTTGCGGTCGTGTATTGCCCATGATGAGACAGAGGTGCCAAAAGGTCAAGATGCTGGCGAAAATGAGTCCAAAAGTGGCGGCAGAACACGTCCAGGTATGACATGCACTTACAGATGATGTGAGGCGTCTGAGCGCATAATGGACAAATAAAAAATATATAAATGGGAACGAAAAACGTCTGGCTGTTATGAGAAGAAGCAGACAGACGAATATCTGATATAACAGAAATACAAAATATAAAAAAATTAAATAAAAAAATTAAAAAAAAAGTAATAAACAAAATACAAACAAAAATTTAAGAACAAACTATATATTTAGTAATAAAAAAATAAAATAAACGAAATTTTATTTATTTTTAACAAAATAAAATAAATATAAAAACAATTTTGTTTTGACTAAATTGAATTTAGTTAAATTTCTTTAAAAAAAAAATGTATTCAAGCAAAACAACTACGACTCTATAAGGTTATTATTTCATATTTAATATTGAAACATCAGAATAATGAGCTGAGCTGAGCAAATCAAGTCAATTGCACTAATTGTATATAGTATATTGACTTAACTAGGTTGCTTAGCTAACTCGCTTAAGTCATGTCTGATCAACATGATTAGGTCCGCAAAATCTCGTCAGACTTGCAATTTCGTGTATAACAAATTTATTACCATGTATTTATTTTTGAATATTTATTGTTTGCCCAAATGTGGCAAACATCTCAATAAAAGAGTTTTTTAAGCTATACGTCGCTCGCTAGCTAAATACATTTTGTTTGCAAAGATTTGAACACATGTTCAATTATTTATTTTAGATAATTAATATACAATTCTAACAATATTTCGCAAACTTGTTTGCTATTATTTTTAATGTCTTATGTCTAAAATGCCCGCCTACGTGGTGCACTGTGCACACGCAAGTCGTGAGATTTAAGGTTAAAAAAAACTACTCAGAGAAGAGATCAAATTTAATGTTATAGTAATTATTACCAAATAAGTCAATGCTTGACTCTGTTTTAGAAATAAAATTAAAAAATATATAAAATATATTTCTAAGAGAAAATCGATATGTACAGAAATATTTACTTCCAGATAAATATATATTTTATAAAGTAATTGATTTTTTAAATATAAATAATAATTATATTAATATAAAATTGATTTGAAAGTTTATATTTGTAATTTTTTATTATTATTAGATATTGTTGAAAATTCCTATAAAAATAAAAAATCCAAAATATTTTAAAAATAAATATTTTTGATTTTTATAGAAATAATAAAAATAAAAAATTCAAAATATTTAAAAAATAAATATTTATTTTTATAGGAATTTTGATGGAGTACCATAAACATCGCATAATTATGCATACATATCTACATATATATATATGCATCCATATATTAAATACATATATACTTAGTGCACAGCATTAAGTTATTGTTGGCAACCAGGAAAAGCGTTTGCCAGCGTTTGCCTCCAGCCATATAAATAATTCACTCGTCGCGACGGGCTAATTCAATTTATTCGAAACGTCTATTGGCCACTTTAAATGCCAGTTTAGAGGCGATTGCATTTTGGGCCCACACACTGCAGCTGCATGGCCCGGGCATGCATATCCATATGCTGAGCTGATGGCAAGGGCTAATAAAACTGCTGCCCGTACACATATAATCGTAAAACACAAAACTCAATTACAACATTTGATGCTCAAGGCCACAAATAACGTAAGTTACGATGCGTCAACATTTTGCACACGTCCGCTAAGACGCGCGGTGCGACACACAACTCCCCGCACTCTCTTCCCCTACTCCCCTCTCTCTCTCTCTGCTTGCTTAGCTGCTGCCACCTGGCATGGCCTGATCGGGGGCAAGTGATGCATTGCTTTATTACCAAGAAAGTGAGGCGAGGCCTCAGCGTTGAAAGCTGAGTCGCACTCTGTGGCTCTGGCTCTGGCTCTGGCTCTCGCTCTGTCCCTGGGCTTGAGTCTGCACGGCCTGGCTCTGCAGACTGCAATATGCATAATTATGCGCTGCAACTCCCTCTGTCAGCGACTGCCCAGTCAGCAGGGCCCGCTTGGACTGCTGCTGCTGCATGGTATCCTTAGCGGCTCTTTTGGGCCCCCATTCAGTTGGCTCGTTTTTAGTGCTAGGCTGTCTTGTCAGCAGGATTAAGCAATTTTCAGCTTGGTTTGCGCTTTTCGCTCTGCCTGTCCGCGCCTCATCGTCAGCACAGAGCATCTCTCTACCCCCAGCCTGCTGTCTGCCCCGCCTCCTGTCTGCCAGCCCGCCTGCCTGTCTGTCCCAGCAACGCCCCGCCACAGACAAGCCACTGCCCACGTTGACAAAAAAGAAAAAAAAAAGAGGTTGAAATTTTGCGATGCGTAAAATTTTGTTAATTTAAGCCGCACGCAGCGGATGTGCAGCACCTTCAAGCTCCGCTGAGGTGTTAATGTGTGCCGCAAAAGCTGCAACGTGTTGCATCTTTATTAATTTCAGAATTGTCTTCATTCTTCTTGCGATTCTCAGGCAGAACAACAAAAAAAAAAACAAAAAACTGTTAATGTTTTGATTGAGGCCAAGAGCAGGAGATGGGCGCAGAAGTTCTTAAATTGAAATTTCTGGCAGAATCTTTATATATATATATATATACATATATATATATATATATTAAAAAATTAATTCCATATATGCTTATGCCAATCCCTGTTAGAAAAACTTGATTTGCTTGAAGCAGAGTCACAAGAGCTTAAATTAAAATTTATGAAAGAATATTTATACAAGGTTGGCCGATCGAAGTTTAACCAAGTTAAGATTAAGATTTCCAGCTATTTGTGCGTTAAAAAGAATATTGCAAAAAAAATCGCGAAAAAAGATTTGATTTCGCATTGGGCAGTCGAAGTGTTTCGGATTGGAATTTATATTTGAATTATATTGATTTCAAGGTACAAAAAGAGTGGATATAATGAAAAATTTAGCATTAATTGACTCTGGCCCGATATGACGACTTTTTGGTATTAAATATTGACTTCAGACTCTTCGTTTCACTCTTGGAGAATAACTTTCTTCAGCGTCTCTGGGTAAATTTTATACCTTACCCTACAATATATGTGCCAGCGAGAATAAAACCCTAAGACTCGCATCTAGTCAATTCGAGTGGCATTGTGTGGCCGAAGTCAAGTTTGAAAGGCAAGCATCCAGTAATCTTAGTCTAGCCACGGCTTCAAAGTAATCTTCACCAAACCTTCACCTTTACTATCAATTTATTTGTGTGGATTTCCAGCTGAAATTACTAAAATGCACCAAAGATCTTCTAGTCAAGTTTGTAAAGCAAGTATACTCCGTAGAAAGCAGACTAACAGGCAACCTCTAATACCAACATTCAAACCAAAACTCAGCCTTAACTTTCAACAATACCTGAATTTGCTTTTCTAGCCAAAAATGCTCTTTATCGCTGGCAATTGCAGCTGCACCTACTCTTCCTATGCATTATCATTAAGCGCAACTGCACTCATTAACTGCCTAAAGAATATCTGCTCGCTATCGTTGAGCTTAACCCCATTCACAGGCTGGCCGAAAAGCCGAAAAAAAAAATACAGGCTAACTAATCAGCTGTCATGTTAGAGACAACTGCTGAACTGAAGCTCAAGCAGAGGAGGAACAGTAGCAATAGAAGTCGTTGCGGTTGGGGGATTGGCCAGTGTCAAGCGCTGCCTCCGACTGCACTTTCAAATCCAATTAAGAGTGTGAACTTGCGTGGCGTTGAAAATTAACAGATAGATAAACGACAACAACTGCAACAGCAGCAGCAAAAGCAAACAGAATGACATTGTCACATTAAATGCGAAACAAGACAAAAATCTTGTGTGCAACAGTAGCAGCAGAAAGAGATGGCTATACAGACAGAGAGGGGAGAGAGAGAAAGAGAGGCCAAGCCCAGCTGCACTTTGGTGTTAAACGCAACCAACCCGAACTCGTACTCGTTCCCGAACCCGAACCCAAACCTGAACCAGGCTCACCTCACACGGCTATGGCTCATTACAAGCGCTGGCTTCTGGGTTCTGGCAGCTCGCTGCAATTATCACACATTGCCAAATGGTCACGGACCACGAAATCTCGATTCTGCAGATAGAAGCATATGGAACCCTGAAAGTCAAGCGTACCATTGCACTCTATGACTTCATAAAACGACTGACACGCAAGAGCGAGACAGTGCCAAAGCTCTCTTTGCTGCCTACTTCTATTGCTGCTTATACTCTAAGAGCAGGGCCTATTGAATTTCTTATAAACTATATTTTTCTCAACTGATATTAATTTAATTAAATATAAAAGTTTTTTAATAATTTAAATATAAATAATGTATTTTTTATTTTAAATAATTTTATTTTATTTTAAATAATTAAATTTTATTTTAAATAATTTTATTTTATTTTAAATAATTTTATTTTATTTTAATAATGTATATATTTTAAAAAAAATTGTTTAATGATTTATGTATAACAAAAGTTTTGTTTTTAATAATTTAAATAGATTTTATCAATTATTACTAGCAGTAGCATTCATTATAATTACATGAAATCTGAACATATATTTTTACCAGAATCATAAGCTATTCAGAAATATTATTTAGAATAAGCATATTATTATTATTTTTTTTTTTTTTAGATTACCAATCATAGAGAGTGTTAGGCGTATGAGTTGTACCACAAATGCTATCAAAATCAATTCCCAGAGATTAATTATTATTTATTCTATTTTCTTTTATTATTTATCTTTTATTATTTTAGATATTTTTTTATTTATTAACTCTTATTTTTTTTATTTATTTATTTATTTATTTTATTTATTTAATTTTTTTATTATTATTATTATTAAGTAATTGCAATGCAATTATGATTTTTTTGATCTTCGTAACAATACTAAAAGACCTCTATCCTATGCCTTATCCCTTATCTAAGAACTTCCCTGCAAGAGTATTAATTCTTCGCTCTTAGCATTCACTTCCATCGGTTCTGTCATTTGTTTCCACCTTCTATGCCATAATTCTCGCCCAGTTGACATTTATGATGTGTGCGCGCATGTGATTTTCAACGTTAGCGATTGCAGCGCGATAAAACAATGAAAATGAAGTCATGTCTAGATTTCCCAATGGTTTCCTTGCTTGGCTACTCTCAGCCAAGTGTTAAATAATTAGCGAAACTTTTTATTTGTCTCGTACTCTTTGGGCGAGCCAGTTAATTGAAGCGTAGAGGAGCTTTGCATAGCTGCCTGCCCAAGCAAATGTGAATTTATGCAGCTGAGCTTGCGACTTTCTAAAGTGCGCTACTGAGAATGTTGTTTTGTTTGTTTAGCTGGCTGTAGGTGTTATATATGGGTAGCTGAACTGATAGTTAAAGGAAGTGGGTTTGGTTTAGAGAGGTGCGGAGTACTGCTGACCAAAGTCTTTCAATCTGTATAAGCCAGTAATAAAAGGCGAGCAAATAAAATGAAAACTTTATAGATACCATTTCAAATATGCAATAAACATGAGTAAGAATGAGAATATAAATACGGAATGATGATAGAAAAGGCTTGACATAGTGAAAATAAATATAGATCTAGATATTGTTATGTTCTTAAGCATTTGAAAAAGATTTTCTCTAGTTTTTATTTTTAATTTATTTAGAGTTGAGCCAATATATAAATATATCAAATTTATTTATTTTCAAAATAATATAAACATATATATGAAATATATATATTTAAAATAAATATTTGAATTTTCTAATCAAATAAAATAAGAAAATATTGTCCACTAACAGTATTTAGAGTTCCTTACTAAATGCCACCTAATCGTAATGAGTCTTATTTAATATTTATAAAAAAAATTAATAATATTTTTCATTTGTTTAAATAATTTTGTATGTTTTTCTTAATTATAATTGCCTTAGAATATATGCCTTTAATTCCTTATTCACCAACATCACATGTAGCAGGAGTCGCCTCTCTTTCGAGCCAATTCAGCGCTCGTTTAGCATTATTTGCTCAAGCATTAATTTCAGAGCTCCACAGTTCATCACGCTTTAGCACATTTCAATATGCTAACAATATTGACCCAAGGCTTCATAGCTGCTGAGGCTTTATTTATTATTATTTTGCCGACTATTTGTGCTGGAGTCTGGATCCCCCATATAAATAAAGTACAAAAGGCAGAAATCGACCGCAGCTGGACATAAAGGAGCTCAATTCATATTTCATAAGCGAAACGATGCAGCATTGAGTCAATAAATGAAGCTAGGTACAAAGGCTGGCAGAAGGCAACAGAATATAGGCAGAAAGAAGCCTTTATATATCTCTCTGCAGCCGCCTTTTATTCTCAGGCTTACCTATTAAAGTTTTTACAGTTTCACTGACAGGTATTAAAGATGCTTTTAATCAAATCACATAGAATGCAAATCAAATCACATGAAATCAGTCAACCGGCTTGCCCTTTGACCCCAATGCTCGAACGCTTCGGAAATGTTCGATGCAGCATTTTCTGGCTCATCGATTGTCAAATTAAATGCCATTTAAAATCAATCAAACCAACTGTAAATTTTGACAGCGTTTTGTGGTGTGTGTCCGTTTGTGTGTGAAGTCCGAATTGCAATTGGAATTACGGTTAAAACCATTGCTTTGCGGTATCTATGTGGCATAGCTAACGGTTCATATCGATTTGCTTTTGGTGTTAGCCCAGAAAGTGATAAAACTGTATAAAGCACCGGACGTCAATAAAAGCTTTAATAAGTTTTTTTTTTTAGTTTTTAATTTCCTTATATTATTTTTATATTTCTTTTAATTAAATTAAATTTCTCTTGGAATATAGCTGAATTATGAACATTATTTTATTTTTACTTAATTAATTGAATTAAAAATAAAAACAAAATGTAACTCCTTAAAATAAAAAATTTAAATTTTATTCCTAAAAAAATAAAAAATATGATTCTTAAAAATTAATTTTCAAATTCTAGTTTAAAAATAAATAAATATAAACATTTCTTTGTCAGATATAAAATCATTTCAATTATAAATTTCCTATTTATATGAAAACCCAATTTCTATCTATCTAATTGCTTTTTGTAAAAGCTCAAATATCATTACTCTACAGCTGACATACTTTTCCAAAGACTCGACCAACAGCAGTTGTGTTTACTCTGTAACACCTCGCTCCTAATTCAACCTTGTTCTTTCTGTTAAAGATTTTCCCCGATATTAAATACAAGAGCCACAACCGCCAACAACCCCGCGCCAATACCACGAGCCAAAGTCAACAGACGATAGTTTTATTTACCAAACAATTAAAAACGACAAAACCGCAAACAGCAAAATTAGCTACAAAATATAATCAAAAGACCCCGAGGCGCCAACAGCGACATGTAATTACATGGAACCAACTGCGAAAACAACAAAAACTCTAGCAACAACAACAACAACAACAATCATGAGCAACCAAAAAAACCAACAATAATAACAACTAGCACACACACAACACATACATCAGTCGAGAAGTTGACACCGAAAATCGAATTGAAAATTAATTTCAAATTAATTTTAAATGCACAAAAGCGATAAATTTTGCGCAATGAGCGAGTAGGGGGTTGAGCGTAGGAGAACTGAGTGAGATGGACGGAGAGAGAGAGAGAGACAGGGAGGGAGCGTGGTAGCAAAGGGTGAGCGGCAGCTGACCTGCAAATGTCTACAACACTTGTAATCAAATAGACTGACAGACAACGCTGTCAATTGAAAACTGTAAGCCAACGCGCACCAAAAATGAAAATAACAACAAAAGTGCATGAAAGAATGGCAATACGAATTTTAAATACGCTTGTAATTTATAGAAGAGTTTTAATGTAGATTAGAATATATAATGATATTTTTGAAAAATACTAAAAAATATAAATAAAAAATTTACGAATTGCAATAATTACGAGCTAGAGATACCGTAGGATGTATATAAATAATAATACGACAGCTGGAAAATATAGGATTTCCATTGAAATTTATTATTAAAAATGCTTAGCTATTGATCTGTTTCTGTAATTTAAATACCTTCGACATTAAAAATATAAATTATAAAAAAAATACATAAAATAAAAAAAATAGATGTAAAATATAAAAAAAAAAAAAAAAAAACTTATATATATATATAATATTTTTAAAAATGTATATAAAATATATGCAAAAAATATATATATAAAAAATAAAATATATATATAAAATAAAATATATGTATAAAATAAAATATATATAAAAAATAAAAAATATATAAAAAATAAAAAATATATAATATAAATAATATAATATAAATGTAACATATAATTCAGGGTAGATGTTTGATTTAGTAGTTCGATGAAAACCAGTGTGAAATATTTATCAATTTGTAGAACCAGTTTAATAATTGTTTTTATTTCTTTATAAAATATATTATATATATAGTATTATTTATATATATATAATTGACTAAGTTTATTTATTTAACTACTTCTATTTCACAAACTAACTCCAGCTTCTAGCTATTCATTCTATTCTATCAATATCTGCACTTTTTCGTGGCATACTTTTGGCAAGTTGAAAATCAACTAACTTTCTACTAGTTTGCTTGGCTTTCTAAAATGTTAAAAGCTCTCCAAGGTATGCAATAAGAAAATAAACTTTAATTAGCTTTCTATGAACAAAGCTAGTTTTGTTTTGAGAATTAAATTACACATGCATTAGATTTGCAGACTTAATATGTTATTGCCAAGTTGTTGTACTATTAAGTTATATATATCAAATATTGATAGCCTGCCTAAGCTTTACTTATGACATAGTGCAGAGACCCAAAAATAATATAACTGGCACAAGGGCAAACAGGACTCGAGTGCACTTCGGTGCCCTGGCTCGGCTACCCCCAAATGCATTTTCATTATCCCAGTGGCTGGGGCAAACGTGGCGCCTCAGTGGGCGCCATGTGCCCAAAAGCAATTATGGCAAATGGTTTCAGCTGCTTTTAGATATGGAACGGCAGGAACGAGTCAGTCAGTCAGTCAGTCAACCAGTCAACCAGTCAGCCAGTCAGCTGGTCATTATGGCTTCAAATCCAATTCCAAAGTGTTGAGAACTGAAAACAGAAAACTGAACACAGAAGCTGACGATGACGTTGACAGCGCACAGCTAAGAGGTCGAAGGTGGCCAGACAGCTGCTGGGGCATAGATTGAGCTAGATTACTTTGCTGAATGCCAACTGTTAGCAGATTAGCATTATGTGCAGACCCAGTTGATAATAACAAACACGAATAACTTTGGTAATCAATACTGATAAGAACTTATCGCCATATGGACACCAAATATTTGTTGTCACTGATAGATAACATTTGATATGAGGAAAACAAAATACGAATGCGAGCGATAGCTCATAAAATGCATTTCGACCATAAAAGTAATTACCATTAAAGAGATAAAGAGAGCGGTAGAGACAGAGAGCGAAAGGGAGAGAGAGAGAGCTAGAGAGGGTAAAGTAGATCGGTAGACACAAAGGCTTGTAATTATGAAATTCAATGAGGCATAAAATATTTTTTTTATCACACGCGAGAAATGCCAGAATGTAATAAATACAGGTGGAATGCAATAATGATGCGCTCATAATTAAAAATACATAATTAATTGAATTCACTTGAAGATATGCGAATTTAAGTAAAATGTATAAAAAATGTTAAAATGGTATGAAAATTAACATAGATAGAGAGAATATATATATAATAAAGAAAAATATGTTAATATATATAAATTTAATATAGAGAAAAACTAAATTTTGAATATAAGTTAACTCAAATATATATTGAAATTGAACTTTGTCAAGAAAATATATTTTAAAGTGTAAAAAAAAAATTATGAAAATATAAAAAAGGGAAGCAGATGATAAAAATAATATTTATAAATATCTATAAATATTATATAGAGAAATAATAAATTAAATTTTAAATTTAAGTAAACTCAATGTATATAGTCAAATTATCTAATATTCACAAATAGCTCTAGTAAAGCTAATTTTAAGTGATGTTACTATAAGAAGAGCAAATACAGCCAAAATATAAATAAAATATTATTAAAAAAATAATAATAATAAATAAATATATATATATATATAATATAAAGAAAAACTAAACTAAATTACCTAATGTAACTACATATAGAAAACTATATATAGAAATTCACTAACTTTCACCTTTAGCTCAGCAACTACAGAGAGTAACCCACAAAAAGCTTATCCAAAAATTGATAATTTGTTGAGTTTAAACAGTCAGCCTGACGCAATACTCAAATTGATAACACTGCAGGGAATGTACCATAAAAAAAAAAACAATAAAATCCAGACATAACAGTGGTAACAGGGCTTATAACTATGTTGCCATAAACTCATTTATAAATGTAACAAAACATAAAACTATTTATAACACTCTCAAATTTCAATTATTGATTAGATAATAAAATCATATAAATTTGCACAAGATTTTTATGTCTGATTTCAGCTAGGTTCGCCCCACTGTATAATATGCAAATGCCATTCGTTTGGCTGCAAAATTTTTGATTAATATTTCTGGGCAAAAGGATATGGCCAAAAACCCCTCGCAACGCTGAACCGCAGCACATGAAAGCAATCTGCATTTCGCTGCGCATTTTGGTATGCAAATTCAAGTGCTCCGCTCGCACCTGTGCGCAATGCAATACAGGTGCCAATATTTGTCAGTTTTTGTTTAATTAACACATTGCGCCAATATTTTATTTGCCCTCTGCAGCTCATTGGATTCGATTTTGGCTACTCACTACTTTTTTTTTATTTTATTTATTTTTTTTTTTCATTTCATTTCACGTTTTCCCCGTGCTGTTAAACAAATGCAAATCCAATGCACATAAAATATTTAAGCCTAACAATTACGTATATGTGTGGGTGTGTGGCCCACACGCATACCTGACGTATACGTAATGTTTGGTTGCACACACAAACACACCTGGCGTATACGTAATATGGTTATATATGCAATTTTTGGCAATTCCGTTAGCTCTCACAATTTGCATTTCGCTGCGCGCCAATTGTTCTACATTTTATTTATATTATTTGTCGTCGCCGTGTTCAGCTAAATGAATATAATTCGCCCTATATGGTTTTCATAAATTTTACATATTTTGTATAATTATAATTCACGAGAATTGTTTGTCGCTTGTGCAAATGGAAAATTCATACAACGATTTGTAATTGAGAATGCTAAAGGGGCAACGATATTATTGGCAAACAATATTTATAAATATTTTTTATTTTAATATTTAATATGCTCTCATACTATAACTTTATGAAAAAAAAATCGAATTTAAATATTTGCATTTTGGTATCTGGTTGTTGTTGAGTTGGCCATTTCGGTTTCATTTGCTGCAGCTGCAGGTCAAAAGTCCATTAGTGGCATTTTGCATATGCCAAGGGCAAACAAAAAGCGGTCCGGGACTAGGGCAGTGAAATTGCGTACCGCACAGAGCTTGAAATTTCAGATTGTGGCTTAATGCATGCAGCCTGGTCGAGGGAGATACTCGAGGCACACATCCATATGCATGCATATGTATGCATGCAGAATGCGAACAGCTAACGGACTGTCGAGAGCTGTCAAAAATCAGCAAACTGCCCGCAATGACCACTGCCAAATGCTAATAGAGCACTGCTAGGCATGCAGCGGAAATGTAGAGGAAACTGCAACCTGAAGTGTTTTGAAAATTTAACATTGATTGGAAAATTCACAGATTGGAGTGCAAATAACAGAAATAAGCTGGTGAAGATTTGAGACTTGAAGGAAAAACAGCTGGGTATGAGAGTTAAAACTGAAGGAAAAAAATAATATATAAATAGGAATTATTATTGCACAAGAGTAAACAGAGTTGGCTTTATCAGAAACAGGTGATGATTATATATATATATTCTTAATAAAATATATATAATAAGGGGTATAAAGAGTCGAATGATAATGCTAATCAGAAATATCTATATATAAATAAAAAATAATAATATATATACATATATAAATAAAAAATTAAATTACAAAAATTATTATTATTTTATTATTATATACAAAATATTTATTAATAAAATATTATTATTTTATTTTATATAAATATATATGTAATTGAATAATAATTTATGTAATTTAATTTTTTATATATAAACATTTTTTTATAAAATATTATTATTTTAATATATATATATAATTGAATAATAATCATCTTTAAATTTAATTTTTAATTTTTATTTATATATAAATATATATATTATATATTTATGTATTATTTTTTTAGTAATATATTATATATAGATATTCCTGATTAGCACTCGACTCTATATATATATATATATATACATAAATTCATATATAAATATAATCGTATATTTCTTTGCTTAAATTTTATTAACTGAATAAGCTCGAGGTCTTATCTACAATAATCCAAGATAAACACCCAAACAGTCAGCAATTATAGTCTGAATGGAATCAGAGGTTTCAGCTTTTACTTTCCACTAATTTCATTTCGTCAAAGTTTGTTCAGTTTTATATACAAAATGAAATCGGTATCAAATAGTATTCCGTATTCATACTCTTAACAAGATTCCCAACTCCAACTGTCTACTCTTACAGTTTGCACAAAATCAATGTGTGTCCAACACACTCAAACTCTCGAAGAGATTTCCCTCGCTCAGCACTGGACTAACTCCCGTTGACACTTAGCATTCAGTTAGCACTCACCTGTTTCGTGTTCTCTATTGAGCGTTGCCAACGTTGTTGACACATTCTCCACTTGCTGGTCGTTGTCTCCACTTGGGGTATTGTCGGTGTTCTCGTGCGACTCGTCCCTGTCGCTGGCATGCCCATTGATGACCTCGATGACACTTTTGACCGAATCTAGCGATGACGTCGCCGATACCAAAATTGGCGTTGTTATGGGCGTGGCAGCCGACGATGACGATGCTGTTGATGTCATCGATGAGCTGGCACTCAGCACACAGCCATTGGCTTCGTCATTGAGGGCTTCCCCACTTTGACCCACAACCTCGCGCTGCTTCTCCTCATTCGGCAGCTGATGGCTCTCGTAGTGCAGATCACCGTGCAGCAGGTCAACAGCTTGGGCGACCAGATTATCGGTGACATTATCGGGCGTCACATTGGGCAAATCAATGCTGGCCAGATTAATAATGGGGCTGAGGCTGAGGCTGGGGCTGCTCTGCTTAGCCTGCTCCACGCCCACAATGATGCGCTCCAGCGGCTTGGGCGGCGTCAGTTCCAGGCTGCTCCGTCGCTGTGTTGGCTTGGGCTTAGCACTCAAGCCGATGTCACTGCGTTTGCTGGGCACCGGCGGTGGCGCCGTCTTCGGCTTGACCACAGTTGGCATCACCTTGGGCTTGCTGCTGGGCAATGGCGGCTTGGGCTTGGCCACGGGCTTGGCCACGGGCTTGGGCGCTGGCTTGGGCAAGGCTGCGACCTTTGCCTTGGGTACATCGATAATGTTCTTATGCAGCACATAGCCTAGGTCGTCCTCAATAGGGGATAAAGGTGAAGCAACTTGCTTAACGGTTTCAAATAGCTTCGGCTGCGCCACTGGCGACTTGAGTGGCTGGTTGACTGGAGCTTTCACTGGCGACTTGAGTTGAGGGAGTGGAGACTTTATCGGCAGCTCAACTGGAGCCTTGACTTGCAGGTCGATGACAGTCTTGACTTCCCGCTCAACTTGAGCCTTGACCTCCTGGTCGACTGGAGTCTTGACTTGACCCTTGAGCTCCTGCTCAACTGGAGCTTTGAGTTTTTGCTCAACAGGAGCCTTGATTTCCTGCTTGAGTTGACTCTGGACTTCCTGTTCGACTTGGGCCTTGAGCTCCTGCTCAACTGGAGCCTTGACTTCCTGCTCGAGTTGACTCTGGACTTCCTGTTCGACTTGAACCCTGAGCTCCTGCTCAACTGGAGCCTTTACTGGCGTCTCGACTGGGAGTTTGACTTGCTCCTTGACTGGAGTCTTAACTTGCTGGTCAAATGGAGCCTTAGCCTTGACTTCCATTTCAACTAAATCCTTGATCTCTCGCTCCACTAAAGTTTCCACCTGCAGCTCTCTTTGCTGCTCCCCTAAGAGCTCAACCAGCCCCTCCACAGGCGCCTTGGACTCCTCAACTATATCTAGCAGCTGTTCAACCGCTGGTTTAACTGGCTGAAGCTGCTGCTCTACCTTAGGCTCAGCCTTCTTTTCCTCAACAACCCCCGCTAGGGCCTCTATGAGCTGCTCTGCCTGAGCTTCTACCTGGTGTTCCAGCTGTGGCTCTACCTGCTCAAAGGCGCTCAAATCGAAGCCCTGCTCATCGTCAGCCAGCTCCAGGTTATAGAGCTTCTCCGTTTCCTTCTTGACTTTCTGATAGCTCTCAATGATTTTCTGCGCTTCCTGTTCTAGGCGACGCTCCTCGTCGGTTTTCTTGAGCAACTTGGCGCCCTTCTTGCAGGGCGTGTCTTTGCTTTGCTCCAGCCGCTTGGTCACCTGCTTCTCACCATCCTTACTCACAGTCATCATCTCGCTGAATTCTCGCTCGAGCGTTGCCGGTGCCTCCGTGTCGACGGGCAACTCATTCATCAGCTGCTGAGCCTCCAAGTAGGTTTGCTGCTCGGTCTGCTCGCATTCGGTGTAGCTGCTGATGCCGCCGTTCTCGGACAGCTGCAGCTGTTTGCCACATTCGGATAAGGTCAAAATACCCGTTTCAATACTCTGTTTATCCTGTGGATTGTCGAGGCGCTCCTTGAGACACGTCTCCGCCGAGACGGTGGCAGTCAACGGCTGCAGCTGCTCGACATCGGCCAGGTCGAGCAGATTGTCGTTGCTGCTGATTTTCTTGAAGCGCGCGCTGCTTGACTTCGACTCGGCGCTGGTCAGCAGCTGCTCCTCGCCGGTCAAGGCATCCTTGGTGCGGCGTTCGCTCAACGTTTGCTGCTCACTAACAACGCGACGCTCCTCGTGCACGGTTGTCGTTATAGCCGGTTGGCTGTCCTCGCGCTCCTCATAGGGCTGCAGCTTGAAGGATATATCCGACAAGGGACTGGCAAAGGCATTGGAGGAGCTAGAGCTGCTGCTGGTGGTGCAGCTGCTGCTGCTGCTGCTGGTGGTGCTGCTTGTCTTGGTGGTAATCACTTTGGTGGTGACCGTGCGTTGGGTCTTGCTGGAGCTTTTCTGGCTGCTGCTACTGCTGCGGCTTTCGCTGGTTTGCTCCGTGCTGCTGGTTGTGGTGCTGGCGCTGCTACTTTCCACAAATTGGTCAGCCTTATCGCCCGCTGCTTTCTCATGCACCGCAATCTTATCATTGTTCTGGACTCCAGCCAGCTCCGCTTGCGTCTGCTCTGCTTGGGCTTCCATTCTGGCTGTGGCCTTCTCTGGCGCTACGTAATGCGGCAACTTCTTTAGCTCCTCGACAATCGCACTCGGGTGGCTGTGGGTGTACAACACATTGAGTAATTAGAATGATTGTGTCTTATCAAAAAAAAAAAACAAGAATTTCATATCTATATATGTATATATGCATGTTAATTGAACCCAACCGCCCACCTACCACCTGTCGGAAACAGCAAACGGAAATTTGCCGTCGTTTCGATCACTGCGCAAAACGTATATAGCAAAACGCTCGTTCGAACTGAGCTGCGGCCCGAAAATCTATGCCTTTCGCCTCTCGAAATAGAACTAATTGACTCGAACGTTGAGTCGAATGCCATTTGCCATTAGCTTTTATCAGTTGCGCATACGAATTTCCAGGCCTTTATCAGTGCGCTTTGCGCTCCGTTCTCTCGCCCACCGGCATTTGGGCTTATCAAGGCCCTGAATGCGTGAAAGTTCTTACTACTTTTATTACTATTATTCCAGATATATCGCAATTATTTACAAATTTCCAAAAAAAAAAAAATAAATAAAAAAAAATTAATAATTTTTGCAACTTATTTTTGCCAGCTGGAAAATCTTATCTAGGCATAGACCATGACTAGCTTATGACGGATTGCGGCGGATACTACGCCTAGGTAGGGGTCTACAATAGTTCTCATTGTTTTATGCCGCATATGACGAATATGGAATACTCTTTGAATTATGGGCTTACCAGCTTGTTATACTCGTTTTTCGTGCAGTGTCTGTCATGCTGTCCGACCGTCCGTCTGAAGGCCAACCAGGTCTATGTTCTCTTCGAAATTTAATATATAAATTCTTGTATACCCTAGCGTGATAGACTGTTGAGATTTTTTTAATACACCCATTGTGGGCGTGGCAAATCGCGTAAAACTGTATTTACTAAAGTTTTCCAGCTCAAAATTTAATTTGAAGTCAAAATTGTATTTGATTTGATTTTATTTTACATTACTATTGAGCTCCTCTATTTAATATTGTGAGGTTAGGTATTCTGTAGTCGGTAGCGCCCGACTACAACGTTCAAAGGTGTTTATAGTGATAAAGATCTGAGCATTGTCCGCATGATTTTCTTACTGTTCGATCAATTAGTTCAGTAGTCGACTTAAATGTACATAAAACGTTATACCAAATACAACATAGATTATCTGATCTTGTTAAAGATATATTTTATTTTTTTAATTTTAATTTAATTTAATTTTTTTTATTTTTATTTTTTATTTATTGTTTTAAATTTACATTTTACATTTTTCTTATTTATTTTATGTTGATTTATTTATTTTTGTTCTGTTTATTTATTTTGTTTTTTTTTTTTTTTATTTATTTATTTTTTTATATTTATTTATTTTTTTTATTTAATTTTTTTTATTTATATATTTTTTTATTTATATATATTTTTATTTATATATTTTTTTATTTATATATTTTTTTATTTTTTATTTTTTTTTATATATTTTTTATATTTTTTTATTAATTTTTTTTATTTGTTTTCTTTTTTTATATTTATTTTATTCTTTTTAATTAATTTTTTTTTTATCATTTATTTATTTTTTATTAATTTTTTTTCGCTCCTAGCTTTCAGCTCTCTCTTTCTAGGCTATATACCTTCACCCCTTCATCCCTCCCTCTACCCATCTCCACCAACTCACCCATTTGTCAGGGACTGCGGCTCCAGCGAGGAGAACTCCTCCTCCACCTCGCCAATAGTCGGCAACATGTTCGAATGCCAATACATATTGAAGTATGCCTCGGACGGACCCGGGCCATTGATCAATTCCGGCGGACCCAGTTTCTCGCCATCCTCGCAGATATACTCGCGTTCCGCGGCATCCGTGTCATCCTGGTCGCCATCGTCATCGTCGCTGCTGGAGCTCGAGTAGCAAGTGGTGGTCTGATTGTCATCCACAATCTTGGTGCACTTGCCGACGACTAAGGGCGGCGGCGACTCCCGGGCAAGATCAGCTGCCTCGGCAGCTGCGGCAGCCAAGAGAGCTACGATATCGCGCTGAGGCTTGGGTGAGCCGTCCTGCTTCTCCGCTGCATCCTGCTTATGCACCAGATCGAACAGGCTGGGCAGCTTATCCTCGTCCTGGGTCTTGCTCTCGTACGTTTGGATCTTGAAGCGAATCTCACGATTGCTCGTGGGCGACGGCGTGTTCATGGGCGTGGCAGGGGGTGTGCCGTTCGAGGACTGCCTGAAGGTCTGCATGCTGAGCTTCGGCTGCTGCTGCGGTGGCGTCGTTGGCAGCGTTTGCAGCTTGGGAATTTGCGTCTTCGGCAACGACTGAACGCGCTCCGGCGGCTTCGGCTTGGGTCCCTTGGGCGAGCGGCCATTGCTGCCATTGCTGCAGATGGAGCTGAGCGACTCCGTGGAGTTAGAGCTGCTCCTCGAGCCACTGTTCAGCAGCACAGGTATGAAAGTGCGCTCAGGTGTTGTGCGTGATGGAGCCTCCGCCGAGTTGGCGCGCTGCAGCGGCGCACGCAGCTGACCCGGGCTGGGGCTGAGGTCCTTCGACTTGCTGCGATAGAATCCCAGCTTCAGATCCGTTTCCGACTTTTGCTTCTGCAGCAGGCGAGGAATGTTGGACGGCGACATCGGCGACGTCGGCGACAGGGCGATCATGGACGTGGCCATCGATTTGCTAGCTGGCGGGGATCTCTGCACGGGCGTCGTGACAATGGGGATGCGTGACTTGAGCTGCGGCGACTGCTGCTTGACGGGCTGCAGATGCAGCTTGATCTCGCCCTCTGTCTTGGCGCGTGAGAAGCCCGGACTGATGAGCTTGGCCTTGGGTATCTTCGTGCTGAACTCTTTGCCCTCCTTGACCGGCGGCGAGTCCGTGGGTATGCGAGGCGGCGCCACCTCGATGGGCAACTTGGTGGGCGTGGCGATCTTTCGGGGCATCGGTATGATCGAACGCTTCTTGGGCTCCACAGTGGCCAGCAGCACGCGCGGCTTGGGCGTCGGCGTGCTCAGCGGACTCTTCAGCTCCACGTTCTCATAGAGATTGACTTTTTCCGTCTTGAACTCGACGTTCTCGTAGTTGTTGCCCGGTATGATAAGCTTGGGCTGATTCAACGTCTGCTCCAGCTGGAACTCCTCCTCGAGCAGGGTGAACGGCTGCACCAGCTTGGCCAGCTCGGGTCCGTTCAAGCTGCCGGTCAGCTCCGTGTCGGAGGAGTAATTCGATCCCATGGACAGCTTGTCGATGACTGTGGATATGGTGCTCGCCGTGTCGTCCGACTCGGAGCCCGCTTTGAGGGACTCGGCAAACAGATTGATATAGTACTCGGCATCGGGCGGCGGTGTCAGTGGCTTCTCCACCACAAGCTGCACTGTGGCTGGTCCCAATCCTGATACCGGTTCAGGTCCCTCCTTGGAGTTCTGTCGCTTCACCAGCTTGCGTGGCGGCACTGGCGGCGGTGGCGGTGGCTGTGCGTTGAGGGAAATGGACACCTCCGACTGGAGTTCATCCTCGCTGGGCGGCTTCTGGCCGTGACCATTGCGCACGATCAGGTGTATGGCCACGCTGTCCTTGAGGCAGCGCACGCAGTCGATGCGCGTCATCTGCGAGACCTGATGGCCATCGATGCTTTGGATTTCGTCGCCTTCGCGCAAGTGCCCCCAACTGGTGGCCACCTTGGAGGCGGGACTGTCGGCGGCACACGACTGAATGTACAGCTTTTGCACCAGTTCCGTGTTCCGTGTGCCACCTTGAAATTTAAGTCCAAAGCCCAGACGTTCGCCTGGCAAGCGATAGACGGTAACATGCTCCGGCTCATCTGAGTCTGATGAGTGAACCTGCTGCTGCTGCTGCTGCTGATGCTGTTCCTGTTGCTGTTGCTGCTGCAGCAGCTGTTGCTGTTCGTTGATGGTCAGCACGGTTATAAATGAGGAGTCTTCGGCGACGGAACTTTGCCGTTTGACTAGCTTCTTCAAATGGTTTGTGTCTTTGGTGGACGATGTGGGATCGTCGACTTCAACAACGGTTATATAATCATCGTCCGTTGCTGCTGTTGGGTTTGTGTCTTGGCTTTGCGACATTGTCTTTGTTGTGCTGCTGGTGGCCATGCTGAGCTGATTAAAACTTTAAGCATACGGCGCTGTTGATCTTTTAGGTTTGTGCATGCGCTAGATTTCGTATTGTGTGGATAGATGGTGCTAGCATGCGCTAAGAGCGCGTTGGTGAATTTCGTGTTTGGTTGTTGCCTGAGCTAAGCTTTTGTGATCTTGGTTGATGCGATTGTGCGGTTGATGTCCCAGCTGAGTTTGGTTGATCAAAATGAGATTTGTGCTGGAAAATATAAGAATTTTGAAAAAAATTTAAATATAATAAATATTTAATATTAATATTTAATTTAAAAAAAAGTAAAATAAATGAATAATGTAAATTAAAATAAAAGTGTTCTATAAAAAAGTCGCTAATTAAATATAAAATATTAATATAACTATACGGCGTAATAAATTAAAATATAACAAATTTTTATAATAATAAACAATTAGAAAAATTTAACAAATTATTGCAAAAGAGTAAAAGTAATAAATATCTATACATTTATTTTTAGTTACCAAAAAAAAAAAAAAATTACATAAATAAAAATTTAAAAAAAATTTTTTTAGTATTAAAAAAAATATATAAATACATAATTCAAAACAAATTAACTATTTGAGCAAAACTCACTTAAATAACAATGAAAAATTTACATTTCAAGGAATATTTTGAGCAAGTTTCGAAAGTCTTGCAAATTTAATTTTATTACATATATAAAATATTCAATTTAAATTTACTGTTAGCTAAGCAAAAAATGTTGCTTTTATATTTAAAACATTTTTAATAGAGTCGAATAGAGCTGCTTAGCAGGCGTCTTTTGTGTGTCCATTTACCAATATTGCTTTTCATAATCAAAATAAATATTCAATCATCAAATTGCTTTTGATTTCAACTATCCCTGAGGTTAGCCATGGATAGGCAGACAGACTCACAGACCATTAACTTGCTTTACAAAAACTTTCAAATGCATTTCATTTCGACACCGAAATCCCACAATAACTTGCCAAAAAAAATTATATATATATATATATATATATATATATATATATATATATATATATATATATATTCCCAGTTAACAACTCTTTTGACATCTCTTTCTCTTCATCTCTTCATCTCAGCCTTCAGCCAAAACTATTTCCTTCCTGCGCACGACACGACAACAGACAGCAACTGGCAACTTTTGTTGCTACCGCAACTTCAACTGGGCGAGCGCAAAAAAAAAAGATACTTGGGGCTTACAATTTATGTCAACTTTCTTTTTTATCAAACAAAAAGAAAGAATTAAGGAAAAACAACAACAAAATAAATTCCAAAGATTTTTCAAAGTAACCGCAAAATGTGGCATACGACTCCCACACGAAAACTTGCCCAGTCAGGTGGGTTGGGCCGAAGATGCGCGATTCAACAGATGATGATTTTTTTTTTGTTTTTTTTTTTTGGTTTTTTTTAAGCAACGGGTTTTTCTAACCCCCCCTTCAAGTTGCAGCACGTTGTTGCTGCATGCGGCAAGAAAGTTGCCAAGTTGCCAAATCATGTTGCGGTTCTTCTTCTTCTTCTTCTTCATCTGCTGCCAATGGCACAAATACATTTCGGCGTTGCCATCGAAATAACGCATCCCAACGAGCCGGCCAAACAGGTGACCAGCACCAGCGACACCACCAGTCGGTGCAGTTCTTAAAACGTGTTTCGATCACTGGTCAATTTCAAATACCCTAACGAGGGCATACGAAATTAATGTGAAGTCAAAATACTATTTAATATATTATAGGATATAAGAAACATTATTAAAAATATTGTATAATAATTTTTAAAATTAAATTAATATCAAGGAAATATTATTATTAAATATTATTGAATATATAATTATATATAAGAATAAATAATATTTTATAATAAAATAATTAAGCTCAAGTCTTATTAGAATTTAGATATAGCTTAAAATAATTGTTGTATATTGTATAAATATATATAAATATATTGTATAAATATCCAACAATTATATTAAGCTATATCTAAATTCTAATAAGCCTTGAGCTTAATTATTTTAATTTAAAATATTATTATATTATTCTTATATTTCATTATATATTCAATAATATTATTGTATATATATATTGTACAATAATAATAATAATATTAATAGTTTAATATATTTTTTATTAAATTTATTCCGCCTTGATATATAATGTATAATAATATCTTTATTTTAATTATCTCCATCAGTTAAAACATATCTATATATATAATACATTTAATGGTTTTTAGCTATAAAAATAAAAAATGTAAGATGTTCAAAAATGGCGACGAAATAAATAATATATAAAAATTATTTAGAAACAATTTTTTAAATAAATAAATTAAAGAATATTATATTAAAAAAATTCGAACTTGCATGAAATTAAATCAAATTCTAAAATGAAAATTAAACTGTAATATCTGTTTGTAGAAAACAAAGAACTGGACTTTGAAAACTTTAAATATATATATAAATATTAGATATATATAAAATTGAAATATAAAAAAAAATTGACAATTTTGATTAATTAAAATAAATAAATTAGTTAAAAAAAGGAAATTAAATATTTTTTAGTATTTAATTACTAAAATATTGATATAACATATTATATTTTTTTTATAGTTAATAATTTATAAGTTAATTATGAGCAGTGTATCTAAGCTTCGTTATGGTTCGCGGTGCATCATTCAGGCATGTTGTCTTTTATATTTCTTTTTTTGACTTTTCTGGACGCCTCTTTTATAACTGTTGTTTTGGCCAGGTTTGGGGCTGAGGCGGACGCTGACGCTGTGACTGTTGGCTATGGCTGTGCCCGGTAATTACGAAGCTCAGCTCGCGCTTGCGGGCCGTACATCACAAATTTGAAATCAGTTTCATTATATAAATTGTTACCTTTAGACGATGTGGCAGACACGCTCGAAACGTGGGGATTAGCGAGAGAAAGATGCGAGAGAGCGCAGAAAAACGGATCTGATTCGCTTCATTGGACTCACACATTTCTAGAGCTGTGAAATATTTGCTGTTGCAGCGACTTAAATTGGGCTTAAATTGCCACAATTTGTGGCGCATAATGTCAAAGTTAGTTGCAGCATAAAGTAACACAAAAAACAAAAAAAAAAATAGCTGCAAGCTATGCAATCGACTTCAATTAGAGTTGGCAAGCAAAAGGCTTCCGATACTCGCTCGTCAGCCAACAGTTGGCCAATGCATCTTTCGCTGCTCGCCGAGCGCCTCTCGCTTTGGGCGCACAAAGTGTGTCAGCCAGGAAGCCGCGACTTTGAGTGGCGTTCCCCAGTTTACAGTTTGTTTGCTTTCCATCGCAGCAACCTCCACGGCCTGCACGGCCTCCACAGGCTCCGCCATATTGCCAGCTAGCTGTCTGTCTCTGCCTGCGCCGTCTTCAACAACTGTCCACATGCCCAGCTCGTCGTCTATCTGCCTCTCCGCCAGTCTGCCAGGCAATCTAACCGTGTTGACTGACGGCTGCCGTCAAGAATTTTGGCGCTACAAAAGCGCATAAATAAAAATTGTTCAGCTCTGTTGACAGTGAGACAGACAAAAAAAAAAAAAACAAAAAAAAAACAACAAAAACCAAAAACCCATAAAAAAAACTGTTGCAGCCTGTCAACTCGGCTATGGAACGCCATTAGCTAGATGAGCGACGCAAAAGAACCAAAATGGGAAACGTGTAAATTTCGCCAGACTCAGGATGACGCTCAGTACGCATCACAATTCAATTTCAACAATGTTGTTACGTTAATTTTAGGAAAAATATTGAAAATGTAGAGAAATGATAAGCTCCAAAGTGAAATGATGATGGTGATAATTCTGATAAAGAATATATAATATATACGATATAATATATATAAAAGTATTAATTTCGGAAAATATTTTCTAAAAATTTATATTTTCTAATTAGTTTTCTTTTTTTTTATTTACCATTTTCTATATAATTATTAAAAATTATATATTTTTACTTTGCAATATATTTTGAAATTAATTATTTTCAAAAATGTACTATTTTCTATACAATTATTATATATTTTTATTTTTTATTATATTTAAAAATTAAATATTTTCAAATATGCAATATTTTCTATATAATTATTAAATTAAAAATTAATTTTTAAACAATTATTTTATAGTACATTTAAATTTACCAATGCTTTTAAGTTAAATAGATATTCAAAGATTAAAAGCTAATATAAATTTAATTATTTTAAAATTCGTTTGCCCTAAATAAAATAATTAATCAAAACAAACCAAATAAAGTATTTATTTCATACATAAATACTAATTTGGAGTTTGGTTGATTTACGTCCAAGCTAAATAATACACAACAAAGTAAACAAAATCTGATCAATAAAATAATTTGAAATGCAATTTAATTTTAGACAATATTAAGCCAATAAAATATCCTTAAAGTGCACAAAACTTTAAGCAGAGCTAACAAGAAAGCCAATATAAATCAAAATTTCAATTAAAAATTCTCTTTATGCATTTAAATACGAAATGAACTGCTTGGCTAGGGCACACAGCCACACACACGTACATAAATAGCTTATATATACATATGTTTTCATGCATATGTGGATTTGTGCATTTCACTTCCTTTTTAATTTCATTAGCAAGTTGAATGCTTGCCCAACTAAAAACCCACTTAGCAAAATATGCTTTAAATGCCTTAATTAAAAACATTTATGCAAATTTCAACAGCAGCAATAATAACAAAAACTAAGTGCGGTTGCAAACAATACAGCAGCAGCAGCAGCAGCAGCACTATCTACCTCTCCCGCTTACTCCCTTCTAATTGCTTTAAAGCAACAGCTGATGCACTGCTTTCCACTGCTTTGTCGGCGCTGTGCAAAAATTTCACACCATTTGCTATGCAAGTGACCACCAGCAGCAGTAACTCTCCACACCTGACTTCCTCCTCTCCACTCCACGCTCTACACATAACACACTCTCCCCCCTTTCTGCTTTTTTTCGCTCTCCTTTGGTGCTCATTATGTGCGCAGCTTTACGCAAATTATGGGAAACTAACTCGCTAAGTTTTTGCTCTCCTTTTGGCCCGCAACGCTTTGTCTCTTTTGCACCAGAGTCAATGTTAATGCTAATTTGTTTTGCCTCAAACTTCCGCTCCTCTCCGAATGCATTTTAATTGCACTTTTTCCTGCTGCCGCCGACAACTAATAACTGGCAATTTATTAAAATGTTTGCGGTTTTGCCAACAGCAATAGAGATTGAGTGAGTGAGAGAGAGGGAGACATGAAGAGAGTGGGAGAGAGGACGCTGCATTAAGCACTATTTGGCATAAGTTTGTACACAAGTTTGATTTAAGAGCAGGCCTTCGTCTTAGCGTCTTGGCCAATGGTCAGCAAGGCGTGAAAATTTCTCTACCCAAGTCGCCAGCGATTTATGTGAGAAATATGCTAAAATGCCAAACGAAGCGTGGCCCAGAGACGCCTTCCAAAAACAACAAAACCAAAAAAAAAAAAAAAAACTAATAAAAAACTGCACAAGCAACAAATCTGCCAGAGATGAGGGTCACAGAAACAACAATAGAACAAGTTTACCAAAAAGTGCTTTGAATTTTTAGTGTTTCAGGTGAACTATAGATGCGTGTCTGTTATAGATACTCTAAGATTCATGTATTCATGATACCCAATAGCAATATTTTGACTATTGTGAAACTGTGTGCTTTAGTAAGGAATAATGAAAGGAGAGACTAAGCGAAAAGTCGTTATCGATAATATCGATAATAAATTAATCGATAACAAATCGAGTACTAAATCTCTTTCTACTTACTTTTAACACCCTGAATTCTCATTTTCAATATATATTATCAACAGTAATAGAGAGAGAAAGAGACGATATGACATATGACAATATTTTATAAATCTCTTGTAATTTAGAACACTTTTTTATAGATACTAATATGGGGCTGTTCGTAATAGTCTAGCCTAGATATATAAAATAGGTGTTTTTAGAATAAATCAAATTTTTGTCTTTCTTTTCGACAACTTAGTGTTAAACTTTCCATTGAATTCTTCAAATCCGATTTTAAATTAATTATATTATTAATTATTAATTTTAAAAAAATTTATTTTAGTTAGAGATTTAAGTTCCGAGTTTAATTAATTTAATTTCTAACATTTTGATTATCGTTAATATTTCAAAAATTCATTAGAAAGTATTTAACCTTGGCTAATTAAAAATTAAAAGAAAGTTTTGCCTTAAAAGTGATATATATTTAATCGAATATTTTATATTTTTATGTTATTATATTTTTGTGCAAATTCTTTGATAGTCTTCTGCCTTTTTCAATTATCAAATAAATTTTTCTTTTTTTTTGCACGCATTTTCTTTTTCTGTCAATTTAGTCAATCTGTTTCTTATCGAACCCGTCCTCAGTCTATATAGGATTTTTATTTCATATGCTTTTCTATGTTAACTTCTACTATGACTCTTTACTGTTTCTATTCATATTGCCGAAAATATTATTAACAAACATGAAACATTTTAACATTTTAACATTTTCTATATATTTTCAATCCTCGAGATTTTACTCAAAATTTCAAAAAAGCTGAACTGTTTTTATTTCAATTTCCAACGAAATAAAAGGGCCCTTATCAAGTCACTAGGATGAGTATAGAGAGCAGTTTAGTGTCAAAGGAGTGTAGTACAGTGAGCACATTTACAACAAGTGGGAGCACAGAATGCAATAAATCCAGACGAACAAACGGAATGAGCAAAACGCATGCGAAAACGAAAAAACAAAAAAAGAGCAGGACAGAGAATGATGAGACGACGACAACTACGACGATGGCAACGACGACGACGGCGATGCGAACGATAGACGAGGAGACTGGCTGCCTAATGGATATCCTGCACCTGCATATGCTGCATCTCATCGAGGATCGGATCAATCTGCAGCTACAGCTGGAGAAGCAAACGGCGCGAGCGCGGCTCTTGTTGGCCAAGAGTCGAATGCAGCAAGGGCGGCCGTACTTTGCGGGCACCACGAGGTTATCCAGCTCCACTCCCTACCGTGCTCTATATCGCCTGCTCGAACAAAGCATCGAATGGTGCAGCTCCTTAAAGCTGCTGCGACACGATGTGAACCAAGAACCAAACTTCCTGCATCCAATCAATCGCATCTTCGGCGCCCTAGTGCCCCACAGCTTGCGGCAGGCAAGTGGCAAATGGGAACGCTGTATGGAACAGATCGTGGAGAGTGCCAATATTCAGCGGGAATTGCAATTTGTAGTCAAATCCATTGAACGATTGAATTGGGTGCTGTGCAGAAGGGGCTGCGTCTGAGCGTCTTCGGAGTACTAAGTTCAAAGTTGAGAATAAAATCACTTGGTCCGATTTCATATGAGACGTGCCTACCCTTTTCTAGATGGACACAATTCTCTATGCAAAGATTCAATAATTAGGTTATGTTTAGCACTTCTAAAAATATATATATATATATATTTATATTTCATCCAATGTGTCTGTAATTGGTAATTTATTTACGTGAACGTGCAACGTGAGAACTGCTGATTTGTGGCCTTGAGCAACTCTAGACACTAGAATGTATCAGGCAGAATTTATTAATACATAAAAATACTTCTTTCTACTACTACAACAGAGACCTGGAAGCCTTCACATAAAAAGTTTTAAGCATATGTTAAATAACATTGACATTAAAGCATTAACATAGGTTACACGTGTTAAGAAAATAACTCTAGAGATATCAAATAAGATATAAGAGTGAGTGTAGAGATAAATGTTCTACTCAATGAAATAAAGAAATTTGCAATATTTTTTTATTTTATATATTTTATATATAAGAAGACGAGATCTTATGAAATGCTAGATTTCTTATTTTACGAATTTTTATATAAAATTTAAAAATTCTAAGAAATTTAGGGGATATGAAAAAAAAATTATGGTATTTAAGAATATAGATTAAAAATATAAAGACTTCATATATTAAATCGAAGAAAATATGACATTTCTTTAATAGATTCCTTAACCATTTAATTCAAATTATAACAAAATATAGTTTTAACAGGGGTAAAAATATTTTTTATTAAAGTTATTAACTAATGTAATGTAACTAGTAGTAAATTAAGTATAAAAAAATGATTTTAAAATGCATATCGAAAACGAAAACTTTGCTAATGTTTTCATAATTCTTTTTCCGCACAGCTTAACGAATTTCCAGATAAAAATGTTAATTGCAGTGCTAAATCTGTAATGCACCTTTTTCCATGCCCCCTCAACTGCCTGCAGCGACCTGCGCGACTGCTTACAATGCATTGGCTCATTTGCAGTCTAGTTAAAAATAAAATCAAATGCCAAAGCGGCTGCATTGACAACATTGTCGATTTGGTCAACAATCCCCTCGAAGCTCCCTACTTTCGCCCCTCTCCCTCTCTCTCTCTCTCTCTCTGTCTGTCTCTGCTGACTCCCCATCGACTTGCGTCGCGACGTCGGCAATTATGCGGCATTTTCTTTGGCCGCAGGCAAGAAACGAGTTTGCGAGATATCTTTGTTTGCTTTGCAGTTGCAGTAGTTGCTGCTGCAGTTGCGGCGAACTACAACAAAATACCAGAAATAACTTGAAAATCCATTAAATCGCTGCAACGCGACATTGCCTGCCAGCCATGGCATGGCAAGGCCTGGCATGGCATGAACTGTCGCCATAGGGATAAAGATAAACTTTTGTCAACTGGCCCCGATCGCGAAAACTTGCGCCGACAACTGATAACAATGTGTCAGCGATGCCCAGTCGAACCGAGGCGAGCCGAGGCGAGGCGTTGTCCTTGGCTTCCATTTTGCCCAGCGATGACAATGCCAAAAATGGACCGTCACGGCCTAACTGCATATTTTTTCGCCAAGTTTTTCTGCCTCATTGATTTTTCAGCATATATACGAAAAAGTGAAAGGCCAGCAAGTATACCTCATTGACTTGTCGAAATCCAACGATAACCTGTTTCCCCAGCAACAAACAAAAAGGTAGAAAAAAAATTAAATAAAAAAAAATATTTGCACAGAAATTACTTTATGAAAGTATTTTCTGCTAACCCAGTTGGGGGTGTTGTTGGCCCAAAAGAAAATTTGCATTAGCAAACTTTTGCTGAAGAGCGAACAAGTGCCGTGGGTTAAGGTTAAGGATGAACGTGAATAATTTCCATAAAATGTATACAGTGGAAAGCTTAAAGATAAATGCTCTTACATGGAAGATAAATGAATGCATAAATATTTCAAAATTTAAAGAAATTTTATATAATTTTTGTATATATTATAATAAATATATATCTATAAATACTTAAGTTAATGTCGATTTCTATAAAGCATAATAATTAAAATAAAATAATAGTAAAAAAATAAAATATTAAATAAATATTTAACAAACGAAATAATAAAAAAATTCAATTTAAAAAAAATGTTTAAAAAATAATACAAAATAAAGTTTTATAGTTAAAAAAGTTTGTTTAATAAAACAAGTTTTTTTAATAAATTAAAAAATTAATAAATAAAATAAAATATAAAAAAAAGTTTTAAATATAACAAGTTTTTTAATAAAAAAAAAATAAACAAATTTTAAATAAAATAATACAAAGAACCTTTTAAAGTGTCACAAATAAAAGTTTTTTAATCAAAAATAAAAACAAAAATTTACAAATAAAATTAATATACGAATTTATCATTAGTAAAAAACCAAAATTTTTAAAGTTATTCAATTTAAAAGTGTCCATAATTCCAATAAGAATATATTCATAGCAATAAAAGACGCATGATAAAGACGATACAAATGAGAATGTAATTGAAATTGAGAGTAGGCAAAATCTAAAATAATTTAATGCCAATAAAAATGTGAGTGAGAATGAGATTGAATAAATAAGAAAAAATCGTATTAAATACCAATCAAAATTAGAAAGAAGAGACCATCAGGTAGCAATAAGAAATGACTGAAAGTTTTCCCATAAATATATAACTTAAGAGAAATTAATTAGCTCCAGCTGAGTTTATTTAGTACAATAACAAGAATCTCTGGTATTTGCAGCAATCCAGTCCAAATATCTGCTGACTCTTGTATAAACACCAGGAGCATTGGGGTTGGCACAGCCGTAGCCAAAGGAAACGACACCAGCCAAACGGAAGATGCGATCCGGGACAATGAGTGGACCGCCACTGTCGCCCTGGCAGGCATCTCGGCCACCTGTCTGCACGTAGCCCGCACACAGCATCGTGTCGACGATCATGGTCTTGTAGGAGGTGGCACGGCATTGGGCGTTCGTGATGATGGGCACTGTGGTCTCCTGCAGCACGCTGGACGTGCTGCCGCCCTCCTGGCTCAGGCCCCAGCCGGCGACAATTGCCTTTTGGTAGTCAAACGACTGGAATCGATTGCTGGGCAGGCACACTGGCCGCATGCGTTTCTCCAACGGCACCGGCTGGTCCAGGCGCAGCAGCGCAATGTCGTGCACCAGACTAACCGTGTCATAGCCCGCATGCGCATGCGCGAATGCCACGCCACGCGTGATGCCCACCTCTGTGGAGCTGCGGTCCAGCTGGAGCAGACGCACCGACACGGCCGACATGTCCATCTCATGCACACAATGCGCAGCGGTCAGCACATAGCGATCATTGATCAAAGTGCCGCCGCAAAAGAGTATCGAGTCGCGTAACATCTGAGCTATCCATGGATATTTGTTGGTGCGCACCTGAGTGCCGCCCACAATGCGATCGGCATTGGGCACGCCGCAGGCTGCAAGCAAGAGGAGCACATGGAGCATAGACCCGGCACAGAGGAGATCGAGTAGAGTCTCTCGCATACTCACAGCAATTGGCACAGCGATTGACGCGAAAAGCCTTGGCATCGTTGTCAAAGGGGGAGAGGCTGACAGCCGCGCTGGGCGGAGCAGCAGCTGAACTGGAGCTGGAGCTGGAGCTGGAGCCCAGCACATTTGACAAGATTTGTTGCTTTTGCTGCTCGATTAGATCATCGATGTAATCCGATTGCGCGCCGGGTGGTGCAGAGCTGTTAGCCGGCAAAGCCAACGGCTCAGCTGGCTTGTTATAGACGTAACCACGAAATGGTGGCTCATAGGCATAGCCAGCAGCCAGACCACAAAGGCTGAGCAGACAGAGTAAGAAATTCGGTTTGGATTTCATCTTGAGCACCGCACGAACCGCAAGCCTAAACTCAACTGTTTGCTATCGCAGCTACCTTAACGGTTCTTATAGGCCATGGCCAGGGAGCATATATATAGATATATATATATCCCATTCAGATTGATTCTTAATGATGCTGTTAACGTGCCAATCACAAATTTTCTATCATCTGGATTTTAGCATAATTTGCAAATAAGCATTTAGCTCCACTTAGAGGCCCTCGGACATTACCTGACCCAATTGGCATTGGCATAAAATCTTAGACCCATTTGTCAATTAAGCCGTTTACGATCGCAACAAAAAAATCCATTGTTGACAGCTCCAAGTGGTTCGGGTTTTCGGCTTATATCAAAAGTTTATGTTAATCTTGATTTTTTCACCTTTCTATTTTGAAATAATTTTTGACTTCTTTTTTTTTGCAGTTTTTATTATAGAAATATGCTTGTTTCGCAAGATTTATAAGTTTATTGAGAGTTCGATTGAAATTCGTCTGACCCAATAAATAAACTTCATAATGATCGTAAATCATTTCGATTACATTGACCCAAAAAGGGAACAAATTCTCGAAGCTCGATAACAAAAGAGTTCAGAGGTTTGCACATAGGAGAGTTCAATCACCAGCAGAGCAAACCACAAAAGCAAAATGGTTTCGTTTTGATAGGCAATCGTATTGAGGAGGAAGCAGCAGAAGGGCGAACTCAGGTTAAGCATTTCGATCAATCAATAGCAAGATTATGTGAAGATGACTTTGTGTGATTTTTGGTTTAGATTAATAAGTTTCGATAATGGAAAGAGTTAATACTAAGGCAAGGGATATTATAATTACAAATCAATATCTAATGATTATTATGCTTATTATGTAATATAACATAGTTTTAGATGCTTAAGTATTAAACTTTACCAAAGAACAATTTTCGGAAGCAAATATTCAGGTTAAATAAAAATTTATTACTTTTTTAATCATATAAATTATTAAAAATGTATTATTTAAATTATTAAAAATGAATTATTTAAATTATGCAAAATAATATATGTCTAGAAATAATTATATAATAAATTAACCAAAAAATTATTTAAATTATTAAAAATTAATTATTTAAATTATTACAAATAATTATATAATAATTTCCGGGCAAATATTCGTAATTTTTCAACTCGCTTGAAAATTGTCTTTTGTACAGCTTTAATGACAATAAAAATATTTGACGAATATTTGCCAGGATAGACTAAAGTAAACTAAAGTATATCATGACATACTTACATAAATTCACATTTAGTTTAAATTTATAGTTAAACCCCTTTGAAGCTCACCTGCAAAAATAAATAAGAAATAAATGTAATAATTATGATGAATATATTCTTGTGTATGTATGTATATTATATAAATTATATAAACCATATTATATAAAATTATATAAACTGTAAAAACTAAATGAGTGCACCAAAAACCCAACTACAACTCTCACTATGCCTCGATTCACATCATTGAAGTTTGTTTCCACATATAACCAATCATATTTAAATCCCTGATTAGTCTACTTAAATTTTTTTTCGTTATTTCCACTTCCCTAAGCTAGTTTTATGTACCATGCATTCAACGCTAAAAAAAAAACGGAAGCGCCAAAGCCAACGCCCCAGCAAATCAAAGAAACTCAAACCAAATTCCCATACGGAAACAATAAAAGACGAAGTTAAAGATTTTTATTTTCCCTCCAACGAAAGTAAATTAACAGCAAACGCCTTCATCCGAAATTAAAAAATAATCAAAATGCTAACAAGACAGCTATAAAAAAAAAAAAAAAAATTCTATCGATCGTTAAGAGAAAATAGAAAGTAAAAAGAACGCAGCACAAATCGAAAATTGGGTCAAACTAATGAAGCCACAGATAAAGGCGCATAATCGAAAAAGAGAAGAAAACGAGATATACATAAGATGCCCGCCCAAAAAGCTAAGTGCGGGAAAGCCCCGCACGACACGCCAAGAGCAGCTGCTGCTGCCGATAATCTCTTGACTTGTTTAGTCAACAACAAGGGCTCAAGCTACAACCGAAACCAAAGCGAACAACAGCAAATGACACAAGGTGCACGCACACGCAGCCAACAGCCAGCAGCCAGGTAGTCCAGGTGAAAGAGCGTATTTGGGTTAGAAGCAAAGCCATGCAGACGGCCAGCCAGCTCTCGCTTCTAAATAAATAACAAAATAATTCAATGGATGATGAGACACGAACGGACAGCTTCTATGCAGTCTAGAAGGGGGTCTAGCTTTTGCAGAAAGAAAGTCTTAATTTGTTATTTATATGCGTTCCGCTAGAATCAATGGAAGAAAGTTCTGCAGCATCCCAAAAAGCAACAACAATAAATGAACAGACAAAAAAAAAACTTGTTTGGCTGCGAGAGTCAAGCAGCTCTTGGCTGGCGTTTCTCTTTCAGAACGAAAGACTTAGGCAACAAACTTGAGTCGCCCATTGAGAAAGACTTGAGCGAGAAACCTGTAACTTGAGTGGAAGCGTCTCTCTTCGGTCTCTAGATATCGTCGGCCGGCTATTTATGGCCACCTTGCCATGGCGAGCTGTTTGGTGCACTGTGTGTTCCACTTGCCACAAACTGGGTCAGCGCACAGAGATGCAGCCAAAGAACAAGTGGACGCTGCGCGCTTATGTCTGCAAATGAACAATCAACGCGACAGACGGACATGCATTAAGGCCGTCGCAGTGTGGACATGTTGTTCTTGTTGCATTTGTTGCATGTTCGCCATGCGTTGTGTCCGACAAATTTGTTAGCAATTATCGCATTTTTGTTGCTGCCTGCAATTCATTTGCTGCTTTGCTGCAATTTTCCCCTCGGTTTTTCTTTCGATGATATTTCTTTAATGTTTTAAGTCAAATTTTGATTGTCACTTGAGCTGCGCTCAGCTGGGCTCAGGCAAACACTTGTTGCAACTTTCTCAGGCTTCATTAAGTTTCACTTCAACATTTTTTTTTGTTTTTTTTTTTTTCAGCAACTATTTTGAGTATGGCACGATTTTGTTTATGACACGAAATTGTTTATGGCGCTGTTTGCCATTTGTTAATGAGTTTTGCGCATCGTGCATTGCATTTTAATTAAATTGAATCGTATAGCCGGCATTCGCGACGAGCCATGCGTGCGCTAAACATATTAGACGAAAATCATTAAACATATATGTTTAAACTATTAAAAAGGTATTAACTTGGCTTTAAATATGCAGCAAAGTAATTGTGTTGCAACATTGGAAGACTTGTAAAATTACTTATATATATTTATTTATTTAAGAATACTTAGAAATTTTTTATATTATTATATTTTATATATCTAATATTTTGCAATTAAATAATACAAATAATAATTTAATAATTTATGTTAAGTAATAAAATTTCAGAACTGTTTTTTTTTATAGTTATAAAATTTTAATTTTTAAAACTTTTAAATTTTAATTTATTAGTAGAAAATATTTACAAGTAATACAAAATTATGTAATATACTATAATACAATGTTTATTATTTTTTTATATTTTTTTTAATAATTCATAAAATTTAAAAAAAAAAAACTAATTATAATTATTAATATTTATTTTAAAAATCATTATATATACAAAATAATAATTATTTTTACCCAATTCAGTTTATGTTAGCCTCAATTTAAAATTAATTTAGCGTTTAGCTTTTTAACAAATCTATTAAGATTTATATATATAGTATACGGCAACTGGTTTAACATAATTAATTCCCACACAAAGCAAAAGTGAATAGATAAAGTGCGGCTCAAAAGCTGTCCGAGTCAAGTTCGTTGTTCAAGTCATTCGTTTGGCAGCATCAAAAACATGACTCAATATAAATCATATGAATATAAAAATATCTGCGTCTATATATGCAGACCGGGCCACCTTCAACTTCGTTTGACATTTGAAAGTAAGCAACAGCAGCAACAGCGAATGACACTTGAAGAAAAATATGCAAAATAACAAAAGCAACAACAACAACAAAGTCCAAAAATGTAATAAGACCAAAACGAGTTTGCCAATTGAGAAATAACAAAAGCAACAACAGCGAAAATCACTCTCATTTTTTCAAACTCTTCATTTGTTTATGCTCGCAAAAGCTGCACAGAAAGCAAAAACTGTAAAAGCAACAAAAATGAAAACAAATAAAATAAATTAAATAAATAAAATAAAAAAAAAATCGTAACTGTTTAGGTTTGTTGCTTTGGTCAGAGACTTGTGAAGCGCATTGACATCTATGCCGCTCCATTTACGGTTCTCGTATTACCCGACGCAGCGCGTCGCGTCGCGTCCAACGCCTTTTGTGGGTTCTATTTGGCCCGGTTCGGGTCTGGTCCGCTCTTTTGTCAATTGTTGTTGGTATGCGCTGGGCGCCTTTTGTATGCGCCACACGCAACCGTGCGGTGAGGTAATTAATAAGCCACCAAACCAATTGAAAATTGAACGTCGACTCTCGCACCGGGCATACCAAGTAGCTGTAACGCTCCCCCAACCCCAGCTACGATCCAAACAATATACGATTACGTACAGTGCGAATGCGAGTGCGAGTGCGAGTGAATTACTGACCATACGCAAGACGAGTTTCGGTTAGGCTTTTGTAGGGCTTCGCGCCTCTTTTTTTGTGCAAATGCGGTGTGGTTCAGCAACGTTCAAGGGAAGTGGAAAATTTCGGCAATTTATTTTTGCAAAAATTCTGATTTCAGTTCAATAATGTTTAAAAAAAAAGTACCTGAGGCCAAAAATTGGTCTTAAGTTCCTAATAATTACCCAAGTACAAATTATATGTTTATAGTTTTACCTAGGTCTCTTCCGGGTTCGCGAAGGTTATAGAATACTTATATAATAATTTATTTATAATTTTCGTCTACTTCTTTTTAGTGAACATTGAGAACAATTCGATTTTTTTATTATCTCTAATATAATTAAGTCTATATTTTTATTTCTAATTTTCCTAACATACATTAGCTGTATAAAAATGTAGTTTTCATGAGAATCGCATTCCACTTTAAATATGGCAATTAGTTGTATGCTCTTGCGTAAAAATTACAAAAAAGAAAATTTCATATTTCATATATAATGATATAAATATCAACATACAGATATAATGAGAATTGCAGAGAAGAGCGTTTTGGTTTTAAAACCAAAAGAAAAACCATATTAATAGCACTCTCTGAAAAACTATTGGATAGGGTATACAACAATTATTAAGTAAATTAAATTCACAAGTACTCATAATTATGAGAATCACAGAGAAGGGCATTCCATGTTTATAATGAATAGAAATTCCACATTAGCTGTACATATTAAAATACTCTAAATTATGAGATTTTCTGTGTAAATAATGAAAAGAAACTAAGCATCGAGTTGAATTTGTAATCGTGAGAAGCGCATAGAAGGGTATTACACATTTCAAATAATGTCGAAATGCACATTTGTTGTACTAATAGCAAGGCATTTGTGCACTTAAGTTTAAAATGAAATGCGCATCAATTAAATGTCCAAAAGCTCATAATTATGAGAAATACGGAGAAGGGTATTTCACGTTTAATATTAGAGGAAAGGCAAGAATTATAAAAAAAGGTAATTCTGCATTTATGACCTGAACAAAATGCAAATTAGATATGCATAATAATAAAATAATTATGAGAATCACAGAGAAGTCCATTCCGCTCTTAGATGACAAGGAAATGTACTTAATTTCTATCAGAGAAAGGAATGCTATGCTCATAACCATGAGACAAACATAGAAAGGGTATTCCACAAGGAAATGCACATCAATGGTCCGTATCCAAATACAGTTAAGCGTCGCATTCTTCTCGTCATCGTGCTCAATGGTCAATTTAGAACGTACTGCTCTCTAAGTTGGACGCGCCAAATTAGCTGCAAGCGAGCACAATGGATTCACTCGCCAGCTGATGATTGCCATAACTGTTCACCGGCTTTGGACTGTAACTCATTCCTGTTCCCATTCGCATTTGCCATACCCATTGTTTGTCGCTGCTGCCGCCGCCTGACCCACTCAAAGTGTCCATTCATGCCACATATCTCCCAGCGGGGTGAGGGGGGTGTGGGGAACTAATCGGTTGGCGCTCTCATTAACTGGCACCACATTTCCGTAGATACTTAGCGCACGAAACGGTCGCACGCCTAACCGTAAATCCCTATTGACCCGCATTTAAGTGCAATAAACGAAGTTAGCAAAAAGGGCCGACAATAGGCTTAACTAAGACAGGCTGATGTACGTAAGCTTTACTTATTGAAAATTGTTGCGGGGTATAATGGGCGTTGGCATTGATTTGTGATGGCCAAAGGAAAGTAGTAGGGCTAAGCTAATTTAATCGAAGACTTGCAGTTGATGTGCAGAGCCGAGTTTCTTAGAAGTTTTAAGAGAGTTCGAGTGGCTCAGGCTTGAATTGATGTAGGTAAGCCGTACACATTGAAAATTATTTGAGAACTATAAGCATAGAGTGCTTGGGTTGATTGGGGATTTGAGTCGATTAAGTCTAGTCCAGGCTAGCTAAGACTGACTGTCAAGCTCTACTTATTATTATAAAGAGAGAGGCTGCATCTACGTAACTACGTCAAGCAATAGAATATAAAATTGGAAAAAATATATTATTATTATTATTATTATTAGAATTCTTATTATTTTATTATTATTTTTCTTTATTTTATTATTATTACTTTATTATCATTTTTAATATTTTATATATTTATTTATTTAAATAGATTTTTATTTTTATAATTTTTTTTTTTATATTATTATTATTAATTTTTATTATTATTATTATATTTTCTATAATATGAATATAGTATATTTTAAAACGCAGTTTACCTTCCACAATAATTTGTAATCACTTAATTCATATATTATGTATATATATAAATAATATAAATATAAATCTGTTTATTTTTTGTTTCTTAACTCCTATTCATATATTCTATGTACAGAGTATTAGTCAGTCGTTCACTTTCATTAAGATTGCTCTTATGTGAATTCTGCTACGTCTTTTTCGTCGCACTTATGCGCAATTCCTTTTTACAGGGTATCTGCTACACCTACACTTCCGTCTGAAGCACTCTTACTTGTCTATTTTGTTTCTGGGCTTTTCTGCTTGTTGCGCACTTGCAATTGGCCTTTTCTTTAGCTGCAATTTCAATTTGCACACATTTTGTTTGCTGATGTTGTTGTTGCTGGCAGCAGTAAGTTATTTGTTGTTGTTGTTATTGTTTTTGCTTGACTGAAACTTGTTTATGGTTTGCGCTCCTACAAGAATGTGGCCATAGCGCAAAACTGGGTTAAAATAGTTAGACAAGCGGCTAACAGGCGGTCGCCTTGTGTTGTTATTGCTGTTGCTTTTGCCGGTTGCCGACTGAAGTTTGCAGTTTGCAGTTTGCAGTTTGCCGTTTAAAGCTGATTGCACAGCCCGCTGCATGCTCTCTATGCCACAGCAACAACAACAAAACGGCATATGCTTTAAACGCAACTGTTTTTGCGTTATTAACACCGTTTTTAGCCAATTGCAACGAGTTTGCCTAAAGGCACCAAGTCGAAACCAAGAAAAAAACATTTTTTGCATACGCTCTTGGAGTTTTTTCAAAATTTGTTTCTTTTGCATACGCCTGTCTGAGTAGTGCTTAAATTGATTACAACATTTGTTTGCTAAATAGCAAACTGGAAAAACGAAGATATTTGCCAATTATTGAAGATTCGCAATGATGAAGCACAGGTGAATGGTAACTGGAAGCTAGCTATGGATATATGGTATGTGAAAGCAACTTGTACGTAAATCTATATACATGCATTCATTCTATATATGTATTTGATATATATATAAAAATCAATTTAAGCCTTCCATCGAGCAATCTACATCTTTGTCTTAAACGGAAACTTCAAATCAAACTTATACAACCAAAACGAAAATATCAAAAGTGTTTTGTCTTCACAGGCAAAAGCTTACGTAAAAAAATAGATCTACAAATCATATCACAGCCCACATAAACCGCATTCAATTTATCTAACTATATCTACAAGACACGAACTATGAGCAGAAATACAAATATAGCGCACATTTTATATGAAAATATATATGTATGACTCGGAGTATTTTCAGCGGAATAGGTGCGCATTTAAAAAACTATTATAATAATAATCTATATAAAAAAATATTTTAATTATATTATTATAAAATAAAAAAAATTAAATTATAATATTATTAAATATCCATTATATATATATATGTATATACATATACATGTATTATTTGTCATTCTTTCTGCAGAATATCTCATCAATGATGCACTATCATAACTTTGTGATCTTAACTCTATACATAAAAAATTATGAAAAACCACGACTTCATTAGCTATGCATATACAAATTTATATTATAGAAAACTAACAAAATTTCGGGTTTCGGTCTGTAAAACTATGCAACAGATAACTTTGCATCAGAATTTGTTCCATCTCAGTGTAGCTAATTTGCTATTTTTTTCTGCATTTTTTGTAAATTATTAATTTCTAGCTTTAATAGTTGCTTTAAAGATTTATAATAATATTATATATACTAAACATAAAAGGAAACGATTTAAAAATCAAAATAAAAATATAAAAGAAAAACTGAAAATAAATTTTTTATTTATTGTTGTTAATGTTGAAATAAATGAATTAAAGTTTTCTTTAAAGCACATACTTAAAATTCACAGTAAGTGGCTGACCTTTGCCTGCTTACTAATTCTTAATCTTACTTTCTTATTCTTGTTAATTAAGTAGTCGAGTAAACGTGACTTTTTAAAGAGAAATTATTTCGCAAGGCAATTATGTTTAACTGTTTATAAAATGAAATTAAAAAACAACAAACTAAAAGGGTTAAATTTTTATAGAGAATAGAAAAATCTACAGACATACATCTGTATATAAAATTTTAATTCTAATTATAAATCTTTTTGAACCTGTTAACACTTAAGGTCCATAAAACTGTTGTCTTAACTGACAATTCGCATAAATAATTTTTTTTTTGTTCACAAAGCTAAACAACTAAATTAGTTAAACAAACTGTTATTTTTTTTATTTTTTTTTTTAATAATTAACTTGTGTCAATCACTGACAATATTTGTGCCACTCACAAGAAATATGACACATTTCGAGACATCATCAATCTATGGCTTTGTGTTGTGGCGCCAAGTTCATTGACCCCGCCGCACAGTAGTCCAGGTCCAGTACGGCTTTTCTTTTGTGGCCTGCTGATGGGTTCTACACTTGTTGTTCAACAGTAGTTCGCTTGGCTTTTGGTTTTGGCTTTGGTTTTTAGTTTCTTCAAACACCCCTTTGGCTATTATTTACACGCTGTCATCCGCGCATTTCTCTGTGTCATGATCCGAGAGACTAACTCGTACAACGCGTACTCTAACTAACCACTTGTACCAGAGACCTAGCCACTGAATGGCAGTCAGTCAGTACTCGCAGCCCGCAGCCGTTTATAATTACGTATTATATTAACTTTATACCTTTATACATTTCTACCAGCTGCTTTCCTCCTGCTCATTTACACTTTGCTGTCTAACTGCATCTAATGTCTTCTTTTTTGTATACCCTTTGCTTAAAGGGTATTTCGAATTGTTTTATGTATGTGTAGGAAATTATTATGAGTAAGAAGACTGAGGTAAAGTTCTACAAATATTTATAGAATATTTGCTAAAATAGCTGGGAAAATAGAGTTTATCTTTGAATCTTAATATATGTATATATGTATCTAAGTAGATCTGTGGCATGTCGTTATAATTTTGAATATTTATTTATTTATTTTAAAACTAATCAAACTATTCTTATTTTATAAAAAAACAAATTTTTTAAGGATTTACAGACAATGAAATATATCGTTTATATTTTACAAAGCTTCAAAAAATATTTATTATATTTTTTCTAAATCAGAATAATGTTGCCATTTAATTAAAAAAAAAAATAACAATATTAAAAAAAAAATGTATGTATAATGTTGTATATAATAACAACAAATTATATATTTATTTACGAATTTATGAATATATCTTTAAATTTTAAAAATATATAAAACAACAGATAAAGTTCTAAACTTTGTATTATATTCTGGTACGATTATATTTATAGGGCATGACACCTTTTGGAGTATTGTGGAAAATAAATAATATATGTTTAAATATATACATTGTTTAGAGCTCACGCTTAGCTCCAGCTAAGACCACATTTCCTTTCCAAAAAAAATCTAGATAAGTTGGAACGCATTAAAATAACAATTAAAATAACTTTTACAAAGTCAACTAACTGGATTCAGTTTCATATGCCCTTTAGAAACGTTTCTACTTTGTTCACACGACTTGACACAGGTCGTCTGTCGTCTATCGTCTATAGAGTATTCAATTGTCTACAATCTCGTTGACCATTGTTCCTAGTAATTCCTTGCCCTTTAGAGCTATGCGCTCTCTTTTGTGCTTTCTGCTTCATTTTCACACATAAAAAACGCATAAAAAATGTTTCTTTGTCATTAAAAAGTCAAATTTATTATAGTTTCCAGAACGAAAGACGGGTTTGGCTCGCTTTTGCGCTCTAGGTGAAATTTTTAACGGTTCAACAAGAACATCTCGAAACGGTATTAAAAGCAGAGAGAGAAAAAAAAGATGCGTGACCTGCGGCTCAAGAAAAAAAAAAACATTGATAAATTTTGTGATGCCTTTTAGCCCTAATGAGTTAATAATTAATATTTGTTCAATAATGCGTTAAGGCTGACGAAGTGATGAATGCGTTTTTCATCCACAGATGACACAATTATCAATGCCTAATAATAGCCCTGAAAGCAGCGCGTTAATTTTTAATGATAATTGAGATAGCTCAGGGTCATATACGATAGACGTATTTGAGGGCAGCAGAAAGTTGAAGAATGTGGGCTGGATATGATACAGAATTTGATCATCATTTGATCTGGAAGTAATGATGAAAGTAGATATAATCTATATATATATAATATATAATACTCGATATAACATATAAAATATATCTATGTATACTCCAAGAGATTGATCTGACAGCTTCAATATAAAATATATTTTTATATATTTTCAATTAATCTTAACATCTACTCGTTCTATATGGTATACCTCCATATACCATAGTTCTCTTATCATGAGCTATCAGCTAACAAGATATTGTCCTTCCATTTCTACTCTTTCAATATAAACTATTTCCTAACATACTCTATCTATGTAAGCATACTCTATCAATAAACTATATTTATATAATCCCACTTCTCATATACTCGATCTATCAGCTCAACCTCTCTAACCTATCCACTTATATTTCCTACCCACTGTAAGTTTGATGTTTTCATAATTATGCATACGATGTCCGGCTGGCTAATGCCCTATGGGAATGCGCAGCTTCCCGGCTCACTATCTTGATCTGGTTAAAGTTTTGCCATTAAGGCGTGAGCGTCAATTAATTGGCCGCAACACTTAACCAAAATGAAGCAATTACAAAATGCCAAAACAACGTTCGGGGCGTTCCACTCGAGAAGTGTTGAGCCGCAATTAGCGGCCGCAATAATAAGCCAGTTAGGCAGCCAGACGGGCCTACTCACCACTACAAACAACGAGCCAAAAGCCGGGACAGCTCAAATACATATACAATAAACATATGTATCTGTGTGTTGTATTTGTGTTTGTGTATAAACAAATATTAAAAATGCGACTACAACCTTGACATTGAGCGCTGACAAGTTGCGTAAAAGATGTGCAGCCAAGTGGAAAGTAAAGCAAATCAATGGGAGGTGCTGAACGAAGAGTTACCCTGTAGGAGCTTAAGAAGTACTTCGAAATGAGTTGCACAGAAATATTTTAATAAGTATATAATATAAGTTTATGGTAAGACTCGAACCTAAACTGCTTCTACAAGGTAGAAGGGAGAGTAAAGTGATAGGAGCTGAGTTACTCTGTAAAAGATGAAGATGAGAAAGCCATCTGTAGATTAGCTTAAAAATTAATGGCACAGAATATTAAATGAGCTTAGAGTGTGTAAAAAAAATATTTACAGGGTATTTGGAATGCACAAAACCAGAATGCAAATATACTCAATATACTATAGACAGAAAATATTTCAATATGCATTACTTAAAGAAAAAATAAATAAGTAAAATATATAAATGCTAGTTTTACAGGGTATCTAAAATATACATTATTTAAAAAAATGAGTACATTGATAAAGCATTAAGAAGAGTTTTAGAGTATTTAATAAAATTGTAATATTTGTGTAAATGACAAACATAAAAAATTAAATTTACAGGGTATGTGGAGTACACCGAAATTAAATGCATATGCATTAAAAGACATGTACTGCCTGCGCAGATTATCTTAGAAGGTATGAAGTATTAATAGAATTCTAAATTATATTATTATATATATTAAGAGTGCCAGACTAAGAGCTACCCTGTAAGCAATGAAGAAATGCATTCAGAAAGGAGCTTGATATGAAAATTAATTATATAAGACATATACATATGGGTGATAGGGTGATAGAGACCCATAAGAAATAGTTATACAGGGTATGTATAACACATAAAACCATAAACAAATATTAAATTTAAAAAAGAATTCATTAAGATGACTCAATCTGAGTTTAATAACAACAAATCGTGATCTTAACAGAATTTGTGACTTATCACACCAAGTGTCTACTTTTACAGGGTATCTGCAATATACGGAATCGAAAACAACCCACATAAATATAAGCTTTCATATCACGGAACGTGTCTTTTATACAAAACTCGCAGCTGACCAAAAAAATGCAAAACGAAATTATGCAAAAATAAAACAGAAAATCCAGAAAAATAAAAACGAAAAAGGTAAACAACAAAACGCGTTAAGAACGTTAGAAACAGTTAACACAAAATGGTCAAAATGAGTCACTTGCCCATTTGACAGAGACTCGAACAAGTTTCGCGCTGATCATGGAAGACAAGATGAGCTCAGTGGCTAGATCGCCCGATGCTGTCAGTTTGTAAATATATATGTATGTATATATGTAAATATTTGAGATCAGAATCTGAACAATTGAGTTACAAATTAGAGATATATGTGTGTGTGTGTGTGTGTAACATACATATCTATTATTTATATATCTATTATTTTGTTGTGCTTTGCCTTTACCTTTATCTTTCTCGTTTGCCTTGTGTGTTGTGCTTTGTGCTGTCTCTGCTTCTTCTAATGGAAATTATAGCCGTGATTTTTCACCACTTTCACATTCACAATGAAAATCAAATGTATGCGAATGCACCATTTGATTATTTATAAACAAAAATTTGTTATTTATTGTTTTTATTTTGATTATTTTTTTTTAATTTTCTTTTTTTTTATTTGAATTTTTATCATATGACAAATTTGCTTGAAGTTTGAACACACTGAATAAAATTTAATATTTGGAATTTGTTAGATTTTTTAGAGAGATAAATGAAGATTGAAATCTCGGAATTTGCCCATTTATTTATATATATATAAATATTTATTTATATATCAAAATATATTTATATATTTTTATTATTTATTCTTTATTTTTATTTTTATATTTATATTTATTATTAATTTATTTAAATTATTTTTTCTTAATATTTATATTAATTATTATTCATATATAAAAATGTTTATTTACATATGACATTTATTTAGTTTAATTTAAAAAATATATATTTATATAATATATTGTGATTTTTTTTTTTTATTTAAAAATAAATATTTATATACATAATTTATTGACTGCATATTAAATTTCACTTTATTTTGCAGCACACGTACTTTGCTATGCTGGAAAACTCATTTTCCACACACACACACACACACACACATACAGCTCGAGTCATAAGTCAAGACTTTCAATTAAGCGGCTTTAACACGACAAACTGCGTTGGTAATAGTGAAAAGATGCTTACGCCAAGCAGGCAGCCAATGTATCTTTGTATCGTTGTGTAGCTTATGCTGTTATGTATCTGTGGGCATGTGAGCCGCGGTAAAAGTGTAAAAATTACAACAACTTGCGCTTTCACAAACACACGAAAATAAAACGACGATCCATGATGATCCATGCCAGATGATTTTCCTAAGTTTTTCTTCTTATTTTCTAGCGACAATTGCAGCTGAATCTTTAGCATTAAGCAGCAAAGTTCCGGGTTGAATGAAACGCAGATAAATTAGCTGATATATGTATACATATATATATATATATATACAGACATATAGCCGTATATATTCATTGATTTGTATTGCCGATCGATTTAAAATAAATTAAAATACACGCACAGCTGCCCAAATACAATGGAAATGCATGAGCATGTCCATGTGTGTGTGTGTGTGTGTGTGTGTGTGAAAGTACACAGCGAAAAAAAAAAGGAAAACAAATCAAAGTGAAAAACCGTTGCCAGCCCATTTACAAATGGAAAATTGTCAACGCACATTGAACTTGACGACAAAAGAAATGCAGAGAGGAGAGAGCGAGAGGCAGCGCAGGCAGGCAGGCAAGGCAGGGAGCGCCGGGGGCTAGAGTGGGCACACTAGCATGCCTCAATTTACAGTTAAGCGACGCAGACGCAGACGCAGAGATGCAAAACTCCGCTGCAGACTTTCGGCCAGCGGAATGCGAAATACGAAATGCGAAATGCACTTGCTGCGCCAACTTTTTTCGCTAAAAAAGAAAAAAGTGAAGGGGCCACAGCAGCCGGGATCTGCAAGACCTGTGCCCAGTCTAGCCTCGGCCGATCCCCTCTGCCCTCTCTCTCTCTCTCTCTTCGCTCTGTGTGTCTAAAGATATATAGAGATACATCGACTAGCCGGCTAGCATAGCGGTACTTTGAGTGGGCATGACGAGGAGCTAATGACTCGGCGCCTCACACGACATTCGACAGACACACGATTTAACAGGAAGTTGGCAATTTTGGTTAGCCCGACCAGAGCTAAGGCAACTAATGTTGATTGAAGCTGCTGCCTGTCTATAAAGGCGTATATGAATATTTCTGTCTATGTTTGTGGTTTGACTGCGTTCGGCATGTGTGTGCGTGCAGAGGGGCGGGGGCAAGTGATCATGCCACATTGTTTTCAAATTTCTGTTAAATAACTGCAAAATATTTCATACAAATATTTATTAGCTCTTGAGTTCCTCATCTCTATATTATTTCATTTGATTGATTAATAACTTTTTGTTATTTGTCCATTTCATATATTTAAATTATTCTATTTTTTAAATATTTAAAAAAATTTATTAATATTTTATGAGTACAATATAATTTGTTTATATTTTGTCAAGTTTGTCTTATATATATATATAATATTTTTCAGTTTTTACTTTTATTTTCAAGTTTCATAAAATGAATTTTATTAAAAATTTAAGTTTTTAAATAAAAACAAGATTTTATATTTAATAATACATAATTAATTTAATATATAATTTAATAAGATTTAAATAAATAGAAGTAGATTATGAACGTTCTATAAGAAATATTTCAATAAAATATATATAACAAATATATTCATTTCTATATAACGATCATAATTTATTCATATTTATTTTTAAAAAAATTGTGTTCATTTTTATTGAATAAAAAAAATATTTGATTAATTTTATTTATTTTTTAGATTCGAATCTTCATTTATTTAATTTAATTTAATTTATTTATTTTTTAATTATTATATATTATTTTGTTTTTATTCTTTAGTCTTGCAATTTATTTTATGTTATTAATTCTTTTAATTATCATGTTAGTATTAGTTAATAGTTAGTGTTTGTGTTAATATTATATTTTGTATTTTTATTTTTATTTTTTAATGTGTTATTTATTATTGTTATTATTAAGTTCTTTATTAAAACACTTAAAATTTAGAATATAATTTTGTAATTTTAATATTATTTTTTAAGTTTATTAAAATGTTTAGAAACGAATAATAAATAAACATTTTTATTAGTTAATATTTTATTTCATATAATATTATATTATAGTTTTTCTCTGTTATTATGTTCTTGTTAATTTTTGATCACTCTTTTTCTGAATTGTTTTGTTTATCATATATGAATATTTGATTATAGATTTGATTAACAGTTATGTTCTCTTTCAAATTTATATAATGCAGAGCCACAATCTTCTTATAAGAATTCGCTCTTCGCTCTCTTTCAAACAATCGAAATTCCGAAACTCCAATTTGATCATATTATTGATGCTCATTTAATAAACAGTTATCACATTGCTTACATATATATGCTAAATATGTATATTAACAATTATTCCGCTTGATTTTGAGTTTTGATCATTTTTCACTTGGTTTAATTTGATAATTAGCCGCAAAGTACGCAGCAACCGTCGTCGTCGAAAGAAACTGTGAACAAAAGCGGAGACGGCAATCGAGGCCGAAGAATAAAAACGCGCGCGTTACGAACGCGCTACGTACCAAACTCAGACTGTGAGGCAAAACAACGGGCGGCTAAAGCGAGCGGCCCAAGCAAGCGCGCAAGCAGCGAAAAACAAAACCTGACTCAGTGCGAAAGCAGCGCAGCGCAGCTGCTGCTTAAGCGGCTTAGAAAAAAGGCCAAAAGCGCACGAGAGCGAGAGAGAGAGAGAGCGCGAGACCGTAGCTTTAGTGCTCAGCTGTTGCAGGCTGGCCAACTACAACTGAAACCTATACAGGGTGTCATTTTGGCAACAGGTAATACACATAAAAACACGCATATTCTTCAATAACTTTCAATTAAATGGAAGCTGCTAAAAACCTTAATAGTTACAACAAAACACTTCGTTTACAGTTAGCTCACTATTTGCTTTTGCTTAGCATGCACTTGGCACGGGACAACTCAACATGTATTAAAACGATTCCTTAGTACTTTATAATTTTCCTACACTACACTCAAACACATTAGACAATTTTCACATTTGACAAAAGCCTAAATTTCTTTTATATGCATATTTTATACTTTTTTGTAAATTCCACCGAACGTTTGCGCGCGGAAACTGCGAGCACTGAGTAGGCTAACTATCGATAATAACAATCGACGACAGTTAAATATCGCTAAGCTAATTCTGTGACGACAATGTCATCACTAGCTATACCAATTGTGTTACAGCTGTTTTCTGCATTATATACAAAATTTACTATGGCATATGAAGTGGACTCGGAAGCCTGCGTGTTTTGTAACATTTCAAATGGCAGAACTGAAACCGTTTTGGAAATGGAATCTGATGATTTTGTCATATTCAGAGACATAAAACCAGCTGCGCGATATCATTACTTAATTGTGCCAAAGGTGCACTTCGATAGTCTAAAAGCTCTCAACGAATCACACACAAAAATGGGTACGTAGATAAGATTGTGATTATATACTATGTAATAATAATAATAATAATAATATACATATTTGTACATAAGTGTGCCTCATGGAGGAAGAGCTAAAAAACTTTTTCATATCCAGGGACATTTGCGCAGCAGACGCACTTTACGGCTTCCATTTTCCGCCCTTCATATCCGTGAAGCATTTGCACATGCACGGAATTGCTCCACGTTCCCAGATGCCGTTTTTCTCTCGGATGTTGTTTAGGCCTTCAACAGCTTGGTTTAAAACTGTATGTAATATATATAATATATCTATATATAATCAAATATTTCTCCAACTATCTCATGTCGCTCCATTTTAGACACAGGACGCAATTGCTTATTTGAGGAACAAAAACACGTAGCTTTCGACTTGGATTTTGACATGCCCAAAGAATTTTCTTTTAAGTATAAATAATACAAAAGATATATAAATATATATTCTGTATATAATATTTAGACACTTTATTATTGGTTTTTATGATATGCTTTATTCCTAATTCTTAGATAAGCTAAACTTTCGTATATAGCCAACACCTAAACGCGAGGGTAGTTAGAAAAATATGTAATATTGGCATAAGGTTAAAGAAAAATTATACTAATCAAATATATATATGAAATAATATAATGTAATATAAATAAAAAATAATTGTTTAAATAAATATATACTTGTTAGTTAAAAACTTTTCAAACAACCCTTGTACATATATATATAATAAATAATTAGGCTAATAATAATTATATTTATAAATTATTGTTGATTAAACTACATTTTCAGGTTTTCATAATTTTTGGATTTTTAAAATCATTTTTTAATAGTTTAATTTTTGTTTTTTTTTTTTTTTATATATACGAATCAGTCAAACGTAGTCAAAAAGTTCTTTGAGAATTGGAACTCTCACTTGCTTTACGGTATTTGCTAAGAAGTATTTGAAATTAGAGTTTTTATGGAATATTAAGAGTATATAGAAGCTATTACACTTCTCACACTTAACAAATAATATTTAAAATTTGTATAAACGGGAATTCACGGTATTTGTAGTGGCTGTGTCAATACTTAAGAAACTCTCCGACTTTTCAAGAATTTTACATATTACAAAATATTTATGAATTCTCAAAATGAAAAAAAAAAAACATTTTGAAAATTTTGAACATAGTTGTGATACTAAATAAATTTTTTTTTTTTTTTTTTTTTTGCTTAATAAATTAATAAAAATATGCTTAGATCTTTTCGGTACGTCGTTTAGAAAATTTTGAAATAATTTTTCACATAATAAATACTTTTGATAATAGATTTTTACACTTTAAACAAATATCTAAAATTATTTATAAAAAATAATTATTTTCTAAAATTGTTAAAATTTGTTGGGAAATATTGTTAAATATTCTTGAAGTATTTTAAAATCTTTGTTTTAATTTGTGAGCTATAAACGTCTTAAGTTATTCAAATTCTGTTTATATTTATCTAAAATTTTACATAATCATTCCGTCAGCTCTGTAAAGGTTAAGAAATTTTTAAAATCTAAAAAAATATTATTTTAGATAAAATCTGATTTAAAAAATAGAGAAGATCTTCTAGAAATTTAAGGTAATGAGAAATCTTAGCTGATGCATACATTTTTTGCCAATTTATGGGAATATTTATAATTTTTTTTTAAATATTTGTAAAATTTTCGATTTTTGTTTAGAAATTTTTTAAGGCTTTTATCAATTTTTGCAAGTTTTGGAAATATATCAGATTTGTAAAAATTTTGAAAAATATTTAAGATTTTGAAAATCTTTATATATATATATATATATATATATATATATACACTGACGAGCAAAACTGTAACACATGTTCAATGTTCCCAGTTCAACGGTCTGTATTATCTCTTCTACTGCATGCATTCTTAAGATCATAGTCTTGTTTTACTAGTGAAATATTTCTCTTTCTGATCTACCAATTTGAAGACATTTGATAAGCTGGAAGAATTTTACCAATCAAAAATGTTAAAAAAGTCAAATGTTACAGTTTTGCACTGCAAATATTTTTAAACAAATATTTTTAATAATTTTTTTTTAATAACGAGTCCACAGCCCTTTTGATTTTTAAAGGTTGTTTATGCGGTTTGGCATGCTTTGCGTGTATCATCGCACTATTTCAGGTGGAATCGAGTACCAAATGTCCTTCGCTCTCTCCCACTACTCCATCATGCCACTTGGAGGGGCCGCATATTTCGCAAGCTGCGATTTTACATGGCTCCATAGATTTTCTATGGGATTCATGTCCGGGGATTGCTGTGGCCACTTCATGGTCTGAAAATTTTGGCTCAATAACTCATTTTTTACTAGATGGGAAGTGTGCTTTGGGTCATTGTCTTGCTGAAAAAAGCATTTTTCAGCAGCAAGACCCATGTTGCCAATGACTACTCCCAAATTGAGAACTCCCAATTAAGAATTTTAAGGTATTGGGCCTTAAGGCCAAAGAAATGAAAAAAAAAAAAACATTTCTAGCCAAAAGGCACATTATCTTGTAGCAAAAACTTTGCTACAATTCATGAGAATTGGACTTTGGCTGATTGGGATGCCGTAAGTTACAAATAAAAAGTTTAAACAATGGTCAACAAAATTTTTTTTATGTTATTTGGTCAGACGAAACATAAATTAATCGTTTTGAGTCAGACGGACGATCGTGGTACTGGACAAGGGACCCCACAGTCCAATCGGCAGATACAGTGCGTCAAACCGTTAAGCACGGTGGCGGGTCCATAATGGTTTGGGGCTGTATTTGTAAAAATGGAGTTGGGCCCTTAGTTTTGATCGATGGCATAATGTGTAAGGAGCAATACCTTAAAATTCTTAAGGACAATTTGGGAGTAGTCATTGGCAACATGGGTCTTGCTGCTGAAAAATGCTTTTTTCAGCAAGACAATGACCCAAAGCACACTTCCCATCTAGTAAAAAATGAGTTATTGAGCCAAAATTTTCAGACCATGAAGTGGCCACAGCAATCCCCGGACATGAATCCCATAGAAAATCTATGGAGCCATGTAAAATCGCAGCTTGCGAAATATGCGGCCCCTCCAAGTGGCATGATGGAGTAGTGGGAGAGAGCGAAGGACATTTGGTACTCGATTCCACCTGAAATAGTGCGATGATACACGCAAAGCATGCCAAACCGCATAAACAACCTTTAAAAATCAAAAGGGCTGTGGACTCGTTATTAAAAAAAAATTATTAAAAATATTTGTTTAAAAATATTTGCAGTGCAAAACTGTAACATTTGACTTTTTTAACATTTTTGATTGGTAAAATTCTTCCAGCTTATCAAATGTCTTCAAATTGGTAGATCAGAAAGAGAAATATTTCACTAGTAAAACAAGACTATGATCTTAAGAATGCATGCAGTAGAAGAGATAATACAGACCGTTGAACTGGGAACATTGAACATGTGTTACAGTTTTGCTCGTCAGTGTATATATATATATATATATATATATATATATATAAAGATTTTCAAAATCTATATATATATATATATATATATATATATATATATGCTCAGATCTGAGTTTCTCTTGCCCTTAAAATATTTTTATGCCAAGTCTAAAAACTTTTCCATAAATGATTTCAAATGCTCCAAGAAGAACTCCTCACATTCAACATAGATTCAAACCCATGTCGTTTAGGAAGCTTGGATCATCTGTGTGGCTGTTCATGTGTCGCTTGAGATAGGAGCTCTTGGGGAATGGCATCAGGCAGATGATGCACTTGAAGGGACGCTCATCGGTCAGGTGAACCCTACGATGCCTTTGCAGGGCGCCCGGCTGGACGTACGCCGCCTGGCAGAGATTGCACTTGTACGGGCGCGTTCCCGAATGGATGCGCTTGTGTACCGTTAGATTGCCAGCATTGGCGAATGTCTTGGGGCACTCCAGGCACTTGAAGGGCCGTTCGCCAGTGTGCGTGCGTATGTGTTCATTGAGCCGCCCGCGCTGGGTGAAGGCCTTCACGCAATGCGGACACTTGTACGGCCGTTCGCCCGTGTGCGCCCGGATATGGTCGGCCAGATTGCCGGGATTGACGAACTCCTTGGAGCACATCTGGCACTTGTGCTCGCGCTTGCGCGCATGAAAACGTTCGTGCAGCACCAGTTTCTTTTTGCTCAGGAATTCCTTGCCGCAGGTCGAACAGCAATTGGCGTTCATCTTCCTGGGCAAGGATTCATCGCTATTTGTCTCACAGATCACATCGCACTCCATTTTGAACTGGCAAGCGGCATAGATGTTCGAGTCCCAAGAGTCCTCGACTTTAGTTTGGGCGCCTGTGAACACACATTTATCCATTTCGTCCGTCAAATCCTCCTCGCTCTGCTGCTCCTCTTCGATTTTCACCGAGATCATGTTCTCAGCCCATTCGGCCAGCTGCAAATTGTTCGCCTCGAGCATTTGCCAGAAATACTGTTGACTCTCCTCGCACTTACGCTTGAACTCATACGAATTGCGTGCATCCGCAATGCAGGATTCGCACATTTGTTGAGGCAGTGCATCATCTTTGTTTACCTCGCAGCTGGTGCACTCGCTGAGCATTTCGGCCAGGCTGGGTTCGTTTGCCTGCTGTGGCTGCTGTTCGTCAAAGATGTCAACGAGTTTATGGGCGTTATCTCTGCAAACGCGGCAGATCTTTTCCATTGCTGAAATTTATGCTCTGCAAATATTGTATACAAATGAAATTGTTTGAAAGGCAAATCTAGGCTGTATAACTGACAGTATTTTTTTATATTATAACGCTATTCGACTTTGGTCACACTGATATATGCCACACTAAATGTGTACCAAAAAATACTTAAAAACAATGATAGCTGCATAATAGCAATGAGTGCATTTATTTTAAAATAATGAAATAAACTATAATTTATTTAATCTTATTTACCATTTTTTAAATTATTATATTTAATATGCAAATGTGTGTCGATGATTTGCCCACACTGTCTATCGGTATTGAAAAACATCGCCGCAAGTAGTATGCGCGAAAACAGAAAGCATCGTTTGGTATCGATATTATATCAACAATCCCAACAGAGTCAACTTCAGCTGTGTGCGCTGTTCTCTGCTCGCTGCTCGCTCGTATTTTCGTATGTTTGTGTCCGCTATCCATGCATGTGTGGTCGTGCGTGTGCGTGTGTTTGTGCGTGTGTGCGCTGTGGCATTTGTGTGTGTGTGCGTGTGCAAAATCAGTGTCTTTGAAAAAAGCAGAAAACTGATCGAAGGGCCACCAAACGGCAAAGTTCCTATTTTCAACAATTCGTGCCCCACGTTCAGCTTTAAAGTGGCCAAAATTCGACGAAAACAGCGCAAGTGTGATAAAACCAACGTGCCACAGCCGTCTGCAAAACGAACGAAAACAAAAGAGAACAGTGTTGATAGTACGACAAGCATTTTAAGCAGTGGCAGCGGCAGCGGTAGCAGCAGCGGCGCCGGCAGTCGTGCCAGCAGCAGCGCCAATAACACTAATAGCAACAACAACAACAGCAAGCGCGCATACGCGTCGTTGGGCCGGGGAGCGGCCGACGTTGTACCTGAAGTTCGTTTACTTCCAACAAGAGCAGCGCCAACAACAACAACTACTCGAGCAGCAGCAACAGCAGCGGCGGCGGCAGCGGCCGCAGCAGCGACAACTACAACAACAAATAGTGAAGCGGCTGCCGGCCGGTGTCCGGCTGACGAAACTGTTGTTAGTGTTGCGGGGCGGGGAGGTGGGGGCGTTGTCGAAGGCGCACAGCTAACAAAGGGGCCGCTGAATGCGACGAATTTGTCGCTGCCCGTTTGCTTGCGCACCGTGCAAAAGCTTGCCGCTGAGCTCGACGCGAAAGTCGACGTCAGCAGCGACGTCGACAGCGACGTAAACGTCATGTCGGAAACGGGCTGCCGGCACTATCAGAGCTACGTAAAGGAGCACAGCTACGATACCTTTCGTGTTATCGATGCCTACTTCGCTGCCTGCGTCAACAAGGATGCGCGTGAGAAAAAGGTGAGCAGTAGCTGTAGCAGCACGAAGTAGCAAACCAACCCTCCCTAACCCCTTCTCCATAGGCCATACACTGCAATTGCTTCGAGTGCGGCAGCTATGGCATCCAGCTGTACGCCTGCCTGCACTGCATCTACTTTGGATGTCGCGGCGCTCACATCACCAGCCATCTGAGAGCGAAGAAGCACAACATCGCCTTGGAGCTGTCGCATGGCACGCTTTACTGTTATGCGTGTCGTGACTTCATATACGATGCACGCAGTCGTGAGTATGCGATAATTAATCGCAAGCTGGAGGCAAAGGATTTGCAGAAGAGTCTCGGCTGGCAGCCATGGATACCGACGCCCAAGGAGACAAATCTGCTGCTGGCCAATGCACGACGGCGTCTGGTGCGACCCAATCAGACGATTGGGCTGCGAGGCTTGCTCAATTTGGGCGCCACCTGCTTCATGAATTGCATTGTCCAGGTGAGATACACGATTGGATTAAGAATATATTAAATATCCTATTACGAATAACGTCCCATCAATTTTGTACAATAAGTCGCATCGCTAATGTCAAATAAGTTTGCTCACTAACCATGATAAGTCGTTTATTGCAATATGTCTCATCTCTAACGTCAGCTGTTTATTGCTTGTTTTTTTCTGCAAGAACAAAAACATCGATACCATAGAATGCAATTGGTATTGGATGCAAATAATTGAACAAGATTAGTTATCGATTATTGTCGCAAAGGATAATGCGCGACATTTAAATGTTGCTAAAGTTGCTTGGCCCAAATATTGAGTTTAATTAATTTTAATTTAATTTAATTGCTATGCAAACTTAATTATAATTAATTAATTATATATATATATAGATGATTATAACATTATCATATATATTTTTCTGTTATGCAATTACCATTTATATTTATCTGTTTGTTTACATTCAGCAACTGTAAGAGTATTTAAAATTCGTCATATCTAGCTTATCTATTTATTGTAATTTCCATCTTAATTGAATGCTTCTTCTTAGGCCCTGGTGCACACGCCGCTGCTGAGCGACTATTTCATGTCGGATCGCCACGACTGTGGCAGCAAGTCCACACACAAGTGTCTGGTATGCGAGGTGTCGCGTCTCTTCCAGGTAAGCGCATGCGTAATAGGTAGTTTATACAGTTCCGTTAATTGATGGGGTTTTTTTTTTTGCTTTTTTTTTTTTTTTCCAGGAGTTCTATTCGGGCTCACGTTCTCCATTGTCGCTGCATCGTTTGCTGCATTTAATTTGGAATCATGCGAAGCACTTGGCTGGCTATGAGCAGCAGGATGCGCATGAGTTCTTTATTGCTACGCTGGATGTGCTGCATCGGCATTGCGTGAAGGCCAAGTCGGAGCACGAGAGCAAGAGCAACAGTTCGAACGCCACCGGCGGCAATTCCAGCTCCAGTGCCAATGCAACGGCCACGCATTGCTATGGCCAGTGCAACTGCATCATCGATCAAATCTTTACGGGCATGCTGCAGAGCGATGTGGTGTGCCAGGCGTGCAACGGCGTTTCGACCACATTCGATCCCTTCTGGGACATCTCACTGGATCTCGGCGAGACGACAACGCACGGCGGCGTCACACCGAAAACCCTCATCGATTGCCTCGAGCGTTATACGCGCGCTGAGCACCTTGGATCGGCGGCCAAAATCAAATGCTCCACCTGCAAATCGTATCAGGAGTCCACCAAACAGTTCAGCCTGCGCACTCTGCCCAGCGTCGTGTCGTTCCATCTGAAGCGCTTCGAGCACTCGGCTCTGATCGATCGCAAAATCTCGTCGTTCATTCAGTTTCCCGTCGAGTTCGATATGACGCCCTTCATGTCCGAGAAGAACAATGCCTACGGTGATTTCCGTTTCTCGCTCTACGCCGTTGTCAATCATGTGGGCACCATCGATACGGGCCACTATACGGCGTATGTGCGACATCAGAAGGACACATGGGTCAAGTGCGATGATCATGTGATAACAATGGCGTCGCTCAAACAGGTGCTCGACAGCGAGGGGTGAGAGCAATAAATAAATATAAATTTGCAAATTCATAAATTATTAATTTATTCAATCTTTTTCAGTTATTTATTATTCTATCATAAGAATGTCTTGGAGTACGAGTGAGACAAGGACAAGGACAAGGACAAGGACAAAGACACAAACTCAGCGCATCCATAGAGACTGTTATCTCACTCTCAGAAACCAACCACTCACGCGCTCACCCACCCACTCTCACACACACACTCACAGCACGGCGCTCTGGGCTCCCGTGCATGTCGCATACACACACACACACACACATACATATATACAACTAACGACTACAACTACAAATATACAAAATGCAGACAAGAACGCGGCAGCGCTACAACAACAACCACAACAACAACAACAAATCTTAATCTTAATTATTGAAGAGAAAAACATTGTTCTAAGTATTTCCAGCACATAATGCTAAAAACTAAACAAATGCTAAACTACAACAAATTGCTTATGTATGTAAAACAAAGGAAACAAAAGAAAAAGAAAAAGAAAAACAAAACAAATTTATGCATAGCAACCAAAATGCGACGCAAGACAGAAACAAAACGAAATATCACAATTTTTGCTCTTACTCAAGAAATTTCAAATAATTTAAACAAACAAAGAAAAAGAAAAACGAAAATGAATCTAACTGAAACAATCTTCGCAGTTAAGAGCAGCTACTTGTTTTGTTTTTAGAGCGGAAAATTTTTTATTTTATTTCAAATTTGTTTAGCGATTGAAAAAATTTAAATCCTATGAAAAAATGGGAAAAAATTTAATTTCAACACTTGGGCTCGTCCGGGAATTGAACCCGGGACCTCTCGCACCCGAAGCGAGAATCATACCCCTAGACCAACGAGCCGGTTGAAGGTGGTTCGCCACATTGTATATTTCACATTGCTGCGACGGCGCTGACTGTTACGAATTGTGTATATATTGGGCGGCGCATGCAACACGTGTTAGAACGAGATGACCATAGTATGCCACGGTGTTCGTGTACATGCTAAACTCAATTGATGTTTAGTAAAGACGCAAACCATTGCTAGTCGTTTTTGTTATGCTCTAATAGTTTAGTAAACTTTTGGTATGGGTAAAATACTCTGTTAATGTGTTAAAGGGTATATTTGTTTAAAATTACAAATTAATAAATTATTACTGCATTAGTTAAACTATAAGTTCAAATGTATCAAATATCTATTATAAATATTATTATTTAATTTAAATTAAATTATTTTTCCCACATTCACATAGCAGTTATATAGTTAATTTATTAAATACTATTATCGCATATTTTTAGGCTCTTTAATAAAATATTATATATGTATAAATGGAGAAATACGAAAAATATTGCTATCGATCGTTGAATATTTCACAGCACTGGATGTAGATAAAGAAATTGACTTCATTCAAAAATTACTGTAAACTCAGTAAGTAATCAGCTGCAGGCAAGAGAAGCGAACTGATCAGCACAATGGAAATTCAAAGCAGCAACAAATCCAAGAAATACTCCTGGTTCTCATCAACATTTCCAGTGTTCCAGAAATCAGAGAAAAATTGCCTCGAGAGCTGCATTTGCAACCGAAAACGCGGCTCTATTTTCTGCACCAGTTGCAAGAAATCGTTCTTGGGACGCATTGCCGAACGCTGCCAAATGCATCCAGAAGTAAACAATTGGATATTTGATATGCACATAGCCAAATAAACTAAATGATCTCTTGTCTTTCGAAGGTTGCTTATCTCATGGATGCGCGCAATTGCGCTTTCTGTGGCGCTGCTGCTAAAGAGTTACGCTTGGCGGATCAAATATAAGGCAAATGTCGTTGACGACACACAATACATATATGTACATACATAAGTATGTATGTATGTATATAGAATGCATATGTAAACAATAGAAACAAAGAAATCCATAAATATATCAATTTAAAATTGTAGATAAACAAAAAAAATGGTTTTAATGACACGCGATATGCTCGTTTGTTTGTGTGTGTGCGTTGATATATACAGAGCTGAATACATGTTTTAAGGCACTTTACAACACCAGCAAACACCGTTACTTTAATATTTTGAAGATTGTGCTGGCAATTCAGCCGCTTTCCAATTGGCTACTTAATTTGATATGCAGCCAAAAATGGCTAGATGTGCTCAATATTTTTAGCTGATTTTCTCTTAATGACAGTCATTTGTAGCTTTTCAACTAGCTTTTTTATGTTTGTATGCAGCTGCTCAGCACTGACAATTTAGTTGAATATTTTCGCGACGCAGTTGTGCACAAATTTTCTGCGTACGCGTTCGTTTTCTTTGCAAGGTAATTGATATTAAACGCTAATTGTGTTCGATATGTGGCTGGGTAGGCAGGTGTAACGCACAAATGGATTTCAATTCCAATGTAACTTTTATTTGTAGAAAAAAGTTATGTTTAATTGGAATTCAAATGCAAAACATATACACCAATACGCATGCACGTGCGTGTGTTTGTGTGTCTATGTATGTTTGCATGTGTGCGTAGATCTCTTTGTTTATGAAATCTTAAAGGCTTTGCCTTGGAAGTCATAATTTAAATGAGATTTAATAAGTGATGTGGGTTGGATTTTCTAGTCGAGTGCTGGCAGCAGCTACAGTTCGGACAAGATGAATTCTCAATCTGGATTAACCGATTACAACAACAACAACAACAATTGCAGCGACAAGAACATCAACAATAGCAACTGGAATAATAATAACAACAACAAATGGAATAATCACAACAACAACATCACGACTAACAATGACAACAATAAGGACATCGGCGCTAGCACCAAGTTGAAATACGATCTACCAAAGGACTACAAGTACGAGGTGCATCCGTGCATCTGCAATCGCGCCCAACAGGTATTCGAATGCGGACGCTGCCATCATTATTTCCATGGACGCATTAGCGTGCGCTGCAAGCAGCATCCATTGGTAAGTTTAGTAACGGTTTTTTTTTTTTTTTTTTATTAATGGGGAAAAAAATTGTTTTTAATCTGTGCAGGATTTCTATCTGATGGACTTTTGCCAGTGCCCCTACTGCCTGGCACCCACCACGGAGGTCAAGGTATCCACATTGACCTGGGCCCAAATACGCAAAATCGAAGATGCCAACTTGCCGAACGGCGATGATTTGTAGCTGAGTTTGAGACTCTCAATTAGCATTATATAATAGTATTTATATAATATATATAATAATAATATAAACATACATTGTATATGTGTTCAGGCATACGCCATGCTTGGACATCGTCTTGTAATACCTGAGATTAATATTAAATACATAATAATTCTAGTGTACACCAAACATTGTGATATTAATCCATGTCCTGTTGACGCCACAAAACCAAACTAAACGTCAGACACCTGCACTGCACCTGCACCTCCCACACAGTCAATAGTCGGCTGAGCAGCTGAGCAGCTTCAAGCATGACATTTATGAAGTACTCAGTGTCGTCGACAGCTTGGCTCGCAGTTAGTTGCACACATAAGCGCGTAAGTAGCAGCAGCAGCCGTTTGACATGATTGCATGTTGCATGCGGCATGTGGCATGTGGCATGTGGCATATGGCATATGGTGGCAAAGAGCGCAGCTAAAGCAGCTAGCAGCCATGACTTGGCATCAAGTAAGTAAAGTGTCGCTGCTAATGCCTGCACCGATTTAATACCCACTCTCTGTTGCAGGTGATAGACGCAGTGCAAAAGGAAATCAATAATCTGCTTTAAACATCTCTTAAACACTGAGTTGACTTCGCGCGTAACTTATTCGCTATTCGCCATTATCGCAGCGCTGCAATGCAATTCCATCATTCAAATTGCCAAACAAATTCATGTCGCCGCTAACAATTCAATCACTTAAAAGTTCAAATCGTCTTACAATGCCTCCCCAGCGTCCAACTGGCCAACTGCAACCGCAATCGAGCGTCTGCTGCTGTCTGTAAAAATCTTGTGCATAGCTCGGAGGGCATCTGCATCGGTTCGGTTCCGTTTGTTGGCAACTGAAGTTCCTACTTATCTCAACAGCTTGCTGCAAAGCCATTCAATGGATTCCCTTGATTTGGTCTCAACTCTGCAACTGAGGCCTTCGAGTGTCTGCTCTTGTCTGCTGCTCTGCCAAGTTTTAAAGTTTATTTTTCAAACAGCAAACGACTACTCAACAGGTCGGGTCAAGTTTGTATTTTGCTCGTGAATATATATAGATATATTTTTACTAAGAGCATTATGTGTAATTAGGAAAGCAGCATAGTAGGATTCAGGAAGTTAGTTTAATGGAGATTATATATTAATTACTTTGAATTTATATTCATTTATAAACTATAGGAAGTTTTTACAAATCAATGTTTGCAATATTGGCTGTCGTTTGCATAGCCATATAAATGGCTATATCGTGTATAGGGCTTTTTCTGGTAATTAGGCAAGCAGCATTGAAATATAATGTAAAATATATATTATAAAATATAATATATATTATAAAATATAATATATATTATAAAATATATATAATATATATTTAAATTATTTTAAAATTTATTTTGAAAAATTTAGTTCTACAAGAAGTTTTTGTCATACTCCCCAGACAAGTCAAGCTTTAGTTTTTTCAACCAAATCCGACTTGTATAAGGCTTATTAATTATTGTATAAGACTATTTCGTGTAATTAGAAAAACAGCATTGAAAGTAAGGCCCTAAATTATTGGCATAATTATTTATAATTATATATTAATATTAATTAAAATTTATAATTGTATTAATTATGTTTTAATATAATTATAAACAATAATTTTTAATCATATTAATAATTATTTATAATAATATTCAATATATTTGAATATTTATTATCAAAATAATTATATATTAATTATTTGAAAATTTTTATAATTATATTTTAATTATTTAAAATTTTAAAAAATTATATTTTAATATTAATTATGCAAATAATTATGTATTAATTATTTTAAATTTAGTATTCGGCAATTAAGTTCTACAATTCAGTGCCTTCCTTTCAATGGTGTCCTACTCGCTTGACTAAGCTTTAGTTAGTTAATCTAAGTAACTTTATATGTGCCCCTATGTACATTCAACTCCCATATGAGACTCTCTATCTCTGTATATATATTTACCACTAGAATAATACTCGCCGCAGCTAAATTGAGCTGCCAAGCCACAGTTCGCTTTCATTGTTGCAGCTGCTGTTGATCCCCTCCCTCAACTGCCATTGGCTTCGTGTCTAATTTCCGTTGTCCTGTTTGTCTGTCTGTTCGCTTGTCGCTTCTTCCTTTATTTTTTTCGTCGCCTCAGGGGCTCTTCCGAGTGAGCAGCACAATTGCTTTCATGCTGATTTTATTTGCCGCAACACTCACAGCCGACAGCTTGACTGTCTGCCAGCCAGCCAGCCCAGCCCAGCCATTGTAAGTTTTTGGCGGCGTCGTCGGCGGTCCAACAACTTAACCAAGTATTAGCACTATTTAAGAGCAGCTGAAAATTTTCCAATTAGTGCTGCTATTTGAGTTGCCTGCTGTCTGGATGCTACCCATGCGCCGGCTTGTCTGTCCGTTTGTCCGTCCGTAGACCATTGCATTCAGCTTGCCGTAATCTTGGCAATTAGTTTTGCCGACTCGAGGAGTTGCAGCCTGATACTCGCTGCTGCAACTGTAAATTATGCAATCGCTTAAAATATTCATGAAAAGTTTCATGGCCAGTCAACAGTTGCCCTCAACCCAACAGCAACGCATATAAAATCAGTTGAGCGCATCCTTTATGTGAGCGCGCGTGTGTCCTCTGCTGCTTGGCCGGGTGAAAAATGAACGTTGTTTCTCTTCAAGCATCTCGCGCCATTGTCAATGTGCTCTGGCCTCCTCCCTCTGTCACTTTGCCGACGCCCGTTCCATTACTGAAGTGTGCACTTCCGCTAAATGGTATTTGGGGCAAGCACATAAGCTTACGACTCGACTCGACTCGACTCGCCTCGGCTTGCCTGCCGCCCTTTGACCCTTCTGTCTGCTACCAAATCTAGTGACGCTTGCAATTTTTATGGCAAACATGAGAGAGAGAGAGAGGGAGAGAGGATGCATTGTTCCACTTTTGTAAGCATTGAGCTGTTTATTAGCATTACTCTTATCTTTTAGAGGCATCTATATATGTGTATATATATATACATATCTATTCAGGCCAGGCAGATCTGCTGAGACAACCGCCGCTCCAGGCACTTGGTAATGGCTGTAATTGAATATTAAGCATGGTTAATATAGTTCAATATATATTTGCAGTCGCATTCAACTAACCCCATCTGGTGCCAAGGACGACAGGACAAACAGCATGCTTGGCCCAAGGATCAAGCGCGCCAGCTGCATTCAAATTGCGCCAGAGCAAAGCAGCGCCGCGCCGCGGCTGCACCGCCAGCTGCAATTTCGGAAATATGGTTGCGCCGCCAATAGCGACGTCATTTGCCTGGGTGAATATTGAAATAAATTAAAATAATATGAATATAATATAATAATACTTTACATAGAGGACGACTGTGGCTATGCGACTGCGACCCGCTTTGCAGCTTTTGGCATCTGCGCCCTGGCCTAGGGCAAACTTCAGCACATTGAGCTGTCTATGCTCCGCCGTATCGATGCCAGACATATCAGCAATTCTACGATTAATATTCAGCTTTACTCTATTCGCTTCAGTTAGAGCAACTGTCCTATTTTTGATGGCCGCAATTTCGCCGTCATACAGCACATTGTGATAGAGCTGCACCAGGGGCTCCAGGCTGAGCTGCTCCAGCTTCAGGGGCGCCAGCTTGAGAAAGGCTGAGGTGTCAGAGACATAGGAGCAGCCCAAATGATCTGTCTTGCGCTCCGGCCAGAGTCCGCGACACGCCTTCTCCATAGCCTTGGCTCTTGGCCTATGCTTGGCTCGCAGATCTATGTAGATTTTTTCATCTACAGCCAAATATTGGTTAACCAGGTGAGCGATCTTGTCGCTGCTGCTTTCGCGCACAATATTTTTCTTGATTTTATCGGCCAGCTCCAGCCAGCTGGGGTCTATGCCAGCCGCTGGCGGCGACTTGGCGGTATCCGCTTGAAGAGAATTTACATATTTCATATATTTATACTAATTATAATTAATTACTTGCTTACGCTCGTCGATCATGGCCTGAGCATACTTTCTGTAGAGTTTTTTGAGCTTTAAGCCCAGGACTTGACTGAAGAGTTTATTATACGGTTCTTTGTATAGTCGCAGTGCCGTGCGATACCAATGACCAGATCTGGCAAACTCTGTGCTGTTGAAGAGCGTGTCCGCCAGGACTAAGCAATCAGGTGTTGTGAGATATGAGCTGAAAGGCAACAAAAAAAAAAGTTGTATTTTCATCCTTAAAGTCTCTAGCTATACATCACCCACTCGTATTGCTTGTCCAGCAGCAAGCCCTTGGCCATGTGAGATGTCTCCAGATTGTAGACGCTCTCAATGCGCAATAAGCCCTCAACGGCTGCCTGTAAATCTTTCTCACTTGGTACCAGCTCCAGCTGCCGTTGCATCTTTTCCGTTTTGGCCTGGTTAACCAGGTATGACAGCCATTTGGGCCAGTCCTGCTGCAGCCTTCTCAGTAATGCAAATGCGTTAAGAGGATTTGCCACATATTCCTCTCGCTTTTCGGGGCTAATCAGTGGTGGACGCTCCAACATCAGCTTGTAGCTGTGAGTAACTGGATTTGATAGCTATTATCAAAACGGACCGGACTTACAGCTTTATCATATTTAGCTTCTCCTGCATGTCCTTGGCAATGGCGTCCAAGTTTGACATCAGTTTTGTCTCCAGCTGCAACAACTTGGCCATGCTCCCATTGGATCTGCTGTGCACAAATATTTCATCGTCCGTTTCAGCCTTGCAAAAAACTGCCTGTAATACTATGAAATATATGAAAAACCACGTCATTTCTATTCCTAATGTATTCCCTGTGTAGTTGGACCAAGTTCCACTGTCAAACTACTTCACCAATCAGCTTTTTTATAGAGCTATTTCTATTTTTCTATTTTCATGGTTTATTTACAGGTTTCATGCATTAGCCTTGATAGCGTGACCAGAGAGCAAACCCCATTTGAACATGTTTTGGTAAAAACGCAACATTTCATTATTTTAATATGGTATTAATTAACATTGAACATTTTAATTAAAATTATTTACATTTATTTATAAAATTAAACATCAACATTTGCATATGATATTAATATTTAAAGCCTAAAATTTAATATTGGCATTTAGCGTTAACATTAAACATTCAATATTAACATTATTAACACTAAATACATAAAATGTAAATTAATTTCCAGCATTTAATATTTAAGGTTATTAATATATATATTATATATATATTAATTCGCATCAAAATTCATATTTAACAGTGAAGAGTAATTAGCTTAAATATTAAAAATAATATTTAAATTAACATTTCATACTAATTTTTAAATTATAAATATTAACAGTTAACCTTAATGTTAACATATAACATTTAAAATGAATAGTTAATATATAACATTAAAAATTAACAGTTAACATTAACATTCATATTTTACGTAAGTTTTTGATGTTAACAGTTAACGTAAACACTTAACGTAAACATTGAATACAAACATTTAACATAAATATGTAACGTAAATATGTAACGTAAATATTTAACATAAATATGTAACTTAAATATTTAATGTACATTGTTTAAACATACACTTAAGAGTTAATATAAAAGAAACTTAAGAGAGAGAGAGAGAGAGAAAAAAAAACAATACAATTTATATTAAACATAAACATATAATCATAATATTAAGTTTTAACATTTACATATATATACATATATAACAGTTAACATATATATTTAAATATAATATATTATAACAATATAAATTCTAAAAATTATTAACTATTTAAATATTTTATTTAAAGCACTGCACTGCGACTGATCACTACCAGAACAGAAGTAAGACTGAAGAGCTGCGCAACATGCTCGCCCTTATATAGCTCTGAGACTAAGCTCAAACAAAATTTTATTATCGAGCGATTGCACTCGATCGATGCTGCTCGATCTCAAAAAATGCTTGCAATGAGTAAGAATAACCTGAAGAGAATGCTCAATGTGAACAAACGAACGGTAAACCGCTGCCTTTCTATATTTTAATGCGAGATCAGCTCTCGCCCGAGCCTCACATACAGTGAACATAGCTTTTGACTCATTTTTAATGGACAACGATAAAAATAAATAAATATTAAATTAAATTATTGATGATACAGATTTATTTGCAAATTTATATAAATATATATATATATATATATATATATATATATATATATATATATATATATATATATATAATATATTTTAAAAATCAATTTAAAAGAAAATTCATTTAATTTTTTCCTTTATTGCGCTCTGGCAAGGCAGGGCTTCTTGAAGACCTGAGGCGCAATGTGTATAAATTTGGTAAGTGCTAAATTCAAATAACAAACGATTATTAAATTTAGTTAATAAAAGTTCAGAAAACTTACTCCATCTAGAGCCCGATATGACTGGACATACAGCATGCAGAGAGCGTGGATTTGGAGTGTTGTCATCGAATAGATTATACCAAAGCAAGCTGTTGCCCTTTTGCGGCTGAACTGCCACCTGAATGTTGGGGAAGATGGTTGCGCCACCCTGAGAGTCGCCCGCCTGCAAAGGGTAAGTGTTTTCTATGCTCGAAGGTTCAATTTAAAGAAATTCGTATAATACAAACATAGAATAGCAGGGTACCCATACGATCGCCGAGTCCAAAAGTATCCTCGGGCCGCACACGGTCCGGCGTTATGTAGTCGAAGTGGGGCTTGAAATAGCCGCCGATGCCATAGTTGGCTATTTGCAGCTCTGCAAATTCCCGCATGTCGAAACCCGTCATATCCTCAATGCGTTGATTCATACGCTTCATGAATGGAGTGTTTCTGTTCACCCATTGCATTCGTGCCACAATTTCTGGCTCTTCAGTTTGATTTGCTTCTCTGTAGGTCGACATACCGTTTGTCATATCATCAGCATGCCGCTTCATATCCTCGATCTCGCTGTCGGAAATCACATTATGGAACATGACGATGTACGGATCAAGATTGATCTCCTCCAATTTGAGTGGCGCCAGTCTCAGGAAAGGCGTTGTCGTCGTATTGTAGCGACAACGTAGATTCGTGCGCTTGGGATAGCGTCCGCGACAGCCCAAATAGTGGGGTTTTTCCAATTTCTTATTATTCTTATGCCACATAATATCGTCATCCTGCTCCAGCATCTCGTTCACAAAGTGCTCGATGAAAGTCGAGTTCACATTCTCAAGAGTCTTATCGACTTGTTCCCGCACTTCTTTGTCACTCAAGAAGGGCTCCTCCAATTTTATGGCTACTTAAGAATTATATAGGAGGCAGATAGGAATATTTATGAATATATAATTAATAATCTCTCATAGATATAATCATTACCTTTCAGTAGACGCACCTTGGCAAATTCCTTACGCACGCCATTTAATGCTCCGCCCAGCAGTTTGTCGTAGGTAAAGGACTTTGGCTCTCGCTCCCGCTTGAGTGCAATGCTGTACCAGATGAAAGCTCCTCCGTAGTCCTTGTTCTCATATTTGTGTTTGGCCAGCGCCAGACAGTCGCGTATGGAAAGCGTTTGACTGAAGCATATTTGTTTTTGGATTTTAAGCTGGGCCTGCGGCTGGGTAATAACTTACCTGAATTGCTTGCCTTGCAGGCGACCTTCTGACATGTCAATTGGATTGAGGTCATAGGTATACTCGATGCGATCAATGCCCTTCAGCATTTCCTGCATATCGTCGTCGTTGGGCGCCTTCTCCAAGAGCTCTTCCATGGCTTGCAGTTGCTCTGCATTGGCATTAGAATTGAATGCCTAAACAATTGCTTGAATCAAATTAGGATTTTGGCTTACCTGTGCCCACCTCCTCCTTGGTGTACACCTGCAGTATGGGCCAATCCTGGCGCAAACGTCGTATGAGTGAAAATCCATGCAGAGGATTGGACACGTATTCGCTTTGTTCTTTTTGGCCTGTAAGTGCCACGCGTTCCAGTGTCTTTAAATAGCTGCAAGAGAATTTAGTTAATTTTAATTTTATTAATTTAATTTTAATTTTATTAATTTAATTTTAATTTTTGTTAATTAAATTAACTGCAAAGAATTTTAGTTAATTTTAATTGTATAAATTTCATTTTTATTTTGATTAATTAAGTGCAAGAGAATTAATATATATAATTTTATTTTAATCACATTAATTTAGTTTTAATTTTCATGCAACTTAACTGAAATAAAATAAATTTAATTTAATTTTAATTTGCATTCATTTAATTAACTATAAAATAATTTAATTAGTTATAATTTTTAATTTTAATAATTTAACTTTTGATTTTTATTAATTAAATTAATTGCAAAATAATTTTGTTAATGTTCTTAATTTCACTTAGTTAATTTAAGTTTAAATTATATTTTAATAATTTAATTTTTATTAATTTAATTCTTACGCACATTTTCAGCGTTGCCAACTTTTGCTCCTGCGCCTCAGCATATTCTCTCATATGATGCATGAACTTATTCTCAATATCCAAGAGTTTCACTAGACCCCGAACGGAGCTGCTATAGTGCTCTGCGGTCTCGTTTTTCACACAGTTGGCTAAGCGGCCATAAAGCAGGATGAGAAAGCTCCAAATTGAAACATCTAACCACATTGTCACACGTTTGTATACTGAGAATGTAAAGTTAAAGTAAGTTAAGATTTAATAAAAATGTAATTAAGCATGGAACATTAGAAACACCTTCAACTCTGACAAAATATATAATATCCGTTTCTAATTCTAGAGCTAAATGGAAATAATTTTGCAGAGAATGGCATGAATGTTGGCATATGTAAACATCTTTCAACTGGTCTGAAGTCGACTCCTAAGGATCATCTGTTTATTCGCTTTGTGAGAGCTAAAAATGTAAGAGTTTATATAACGCTCATATTTTATATAATCTATATATTTTATAAAAAACTCACTCCATTTCCTGCCCTCCAGCGCAGAGCAAGATAAATAGCTTTAGCAATGCTGCTCATTTAATTTCTTTCCTTTCTTTTTGTGGCTTTATAGAAAGTCGGATATCTGGAAATGTAGTGACGCTATTTTGTGGCATTGGATTTAACTATAGAGTAAAGTTAGGCTTAATTTTAATGAAAATTAAATGAATATGTTTTAAGTACTTAGGCAGAGTGTAAAGGAGTCTATTAGATTGGACGACATAGGCAAAAAGTTTTAAGATTAAAAAAAAAAATAAATAAAAATAAAAATAAATAAAAATTTATTTTTTTTTAAATTATATATAATTTACTTGCTGATTGTCGGTATTTGTATTGGTAGATCCAGCTGGGGCTTCGTACTGCAGTTCAAATTGCTTATCAAAGCCCATTTGCATGCCTGTCATATGCTTAAATATTTATAAATTATTAAAGGCTGCAGACTGCAGTAAGGCTCGTCGCTGTAGCCAGAGTGAAATGTGCGCATCTGCCACTTTGTTCAGAATATTTAAAGCCTGCTTGATGTTGCCTATAAAATATTCATATTAAATTAATTTAGTTTTATTATTATTTTAAAAAATATTTTTTATTATTAGTAATATAATTATTATTTATCATTATTTTTAATGATGTTGAGTATTATTTTTAATAATATGTTAACTACTTAATTATTTATATTAATTGTATAAATTAAATAATGTTGTACTCACCACTGTTAGCTAACAGTTTAGCATATTTGCCATATAGATCAAAGAGAGTTAGCTTATATACCTCATCATACAACACGGTATGCTGACCAGTCTTTAACGTCTCCCAAGCCTTATACCAGGTCAATGCAATTTTCGGAAGAGATTTTTGATGGCAAAACTCAGCCAGAGCATAGCAATCGAGAGTATTTAATTGAAAACTATAAAAATGCCTATTATATTATAGAGAACATTCTCTTTAAGAGTCTCATTCTCACCTATACTGCTTGCCATCGATCACACCTTTGGCCAGTTGCTCCGCATCCAACTTGTAGTCACTCTGTAGGTGCAGAAGTGTCCCCATTGCCCGCTCCAATTCCTCAACTTTGGGCGCTTCTTTCTCAATCAGCTTATTTACATTTTCAGCCTGCGCTGAGCCCACCGATTCGCTCATGTAAGCCTCAAAGTAACTCCAATCCTCGTGCAGGCGTCGTATGAGCGCATAGCTGTTTAAGGGATTTGCTAAATAAGCCTCGGGATTTCGGCTCCACTGTTGTCTCTTTACACGCACTTCAGCCAGAAAGCTGACAGCATAAATCAGATATTATGCAGCCTTTTATTGACACACTTTATTTACCTCTCGATTGTATTAATTTTTCTCTCCAATTCTTTCGCATACTGGCTCAGCTCGTTTACAAAGAGATTTTGAGCAGATTTAAGCGTTTCTCTGCCAAACGAGGCAGAAATCCACAGAAATGTGACGTAGATCGAGCACAGTAAACTTTGCCTCATATTTAGGGTTTACAGTAAATATTTTGTTCTTATGGAACTCTCTTTAACTATTTTTCACGCATTTAGTCAAGGTAACATTAAATTAAATACTGGAAAATAAAATATTTAGAATAGAATTTACTTGGAAAATATAATTATGAAGCAAATCAAACCTTTTTTAGGAATTTCATTTTGTTTTTTTTAATGTTGTTTAATTTTAATTTTAAAATTGTTTTAAGATATCTACAGCTAATTTTTATTAACTGGAAATATTTAAGATGATGTCTTTAATTTAGTTCACCCTTAAAAAAAAAAAAAAAAAAAAAAAAAAAAAATAAAATATATATATATATATATATTTATTTATTTATTTATTTATTTATATATAAATCGTTAAGAAATAATATAAAAAAGGAGACAAAAATATAACCATTTTTTGTTAATAATTAAAATATTAAAACTGTTCTTTATATCTTATTAACATTTTTTCAAAATAGTTTCGAATTTATTAAATTATAATAATTATAATTATAATAAATGCTAATTCTGTTGATAACTATTTCTAAATATTTTATAAAATTGTAGCCTTTGCGAAAGTTCACACGAATTTAAGCCCGAAAGCCACTGGAACTGCAAGAAATATAACAAAAGTTCATTTCATAAGCAACCGCAAACAGTATACAAAAACTTAAACAAAATGTAAGCAAAGGCATAAAATCAAAGTCTAAAAACTATTTGTTTGCTGCGCAGCTTTTCGGCTGAAGTGCACAAGTAAAATGTTTACGAATTTTTAGCAAAGCCCTTACCTGGCTATTAGTAAGAAAAATATGTCATGCGAGTGACCCTGAATGTGTATTATACAGCAGGAATGCATTCGAATGCAAAGCTTCTTGTAGCTTGTCATGCAAGCAAAGGGTATATTGACTTTATGCAAGGGAAGGAAATGTCGAATTTAATTTTTTTTTGTTGGTAAATCTTTACGTAGTATTAAGTTTGGAAAAAGGCGAAAAACTATAACATATATTTTAAAAAATAATTTTTTTTATTTTTAAATTTAAAACACAAATTTTGTGTTGAAGTCACAAATTGATGATGGAAAATATAAATTTCTAAAATATTTAATTATTTCTAAAAGGTGAACGAGTATTATGCAGTCGCTCGTGTCCAACGTCTTATTTATTTGTACATTATGTGTGCCTGGGTGTGAGCTGCTGAAGTATACCCAAACGTAATGCTATATGTCAGATACATTGCTACCTTGATATATAGAGAGAAATGAAAAATATGCGTATTATCATTTGCACAGCTGGGACAAACGATTCTCGCCTCCTTCGTGCAATCATTTATGTTTATGAACCTATTTAGATAGCACTTAAACAATTTATTTAGGCTATTGTTTGCCGTTACTAAATTTTAATGTCTGAGCCTTGGGCATTGTATTGATTTATTTTGGCGCGACATTAAACCATTTAAATTGCAAATTTCCATTTGTATTTCGCAGTGTGTGGCCAATGGATATTTATGCGCCTGGTTGGCTCGCACAGCTGGTTAGACGATTGATAGAAATAAATTCCTGTTGATTAAACATGTGTCATTAGGTAGTTGTCTGGTCGGTTTCTTGGTGTGCTCTTGGCAATCATTTAGGATTTACAGGCAGTGACCTTTGCCCTGCAACATATCATAAATAGATGCAGACATTTTGAATTGTATTTATTGTATAATATATAAAATATTGTAGCTGGAACACGTTTTGCATATTTTGTTTCTTTATCTTCTGCCATTTGCCCAGCATTGATAAAGAGACTTTGGGTTTAGGCATAAATCAGAGACTTGAGCGAAGAGACATCGAATTGAGTGCGAATGGCATGTGATTTCTCACAAAACAACAAAAAAGAGAGCTTAAGTATGAAGTGCTCGTCTATGAGTGCTCAACACTCTGACAAACATAAGCCCTAGGCAACATAATTGTTGGAGCACTTTTTCTCTCAAATGGACTTCATCAAAATAAATCAATTTTTTAGAGCGTGATAATTACATTACATATTTGCCAAGGCAGAATTATTTATTGTATATTTATTTATTTATTTATATATATATATATATTTATTTTATTTATTTGATTTATTGTATTTTATATTATTTGTATTTATTGTATTTTTTTTGCAATTTTATTTATTCTATTTATTTTGCTTATTTTATTTATTCTATTAATATTATATTTTTTATTTATTTAATTTATTTCATATATTTTATTTATTTTATTTATTTTATATATTTCATTTATAATATATTTATAATATTTGATATATTTTATGTTTTTTATTCATTTATTTCATTTTATTTATTTTCCTTATTTTATTCATATTTTTAATTTAATTTAATTTGTTTATTTTATTTGATTTACTTATTTAATGTATTTCATATTTTATTTATTTGATTTATTTTATTTATTATTTATTAATTTATATGTTTTATATTTATTTATATATATTATATGTATTGCTTGCTGTAACACATTTGTCTAAATATTGTTAACCGTTTGCCTTAACTAACGCAAAAACTGTAAATATGAAACATGACTAGATTTTTGTTAACACCACAACAACAACAACTTCTTATGTTGCTCTCCCCTCACATCGCATTACGTATACGACCGCGTATAACAGATTTTCATAGCATGTTAGATATTTGAGCCATGTTGCATTATAAGCCAATTAAATGTTGTCGCTCTGATTGGACTCAGTCTCACGGTGACACAGTTTGTTGTTGCCATGACAATCGGGTTGCGCAAGGAATTGAGTTCTACACGCTTTGCTCTTCATATGTCAACATATCTCTTTAATTTATATAAAATCCAAGCGAACAAGTTGCAATTGAATTTGCTGTGGTTCCATTTGCCAGGCTACCATGTCTGCCAGACGAGTATATGCGCCCAACATAGCATATATGATTATCTTTCTATTAAACCAAGTCTCTCTGTGTGTGTGTGTGTGGGTGTATCTGTGTGTTTGAACAATTGATTTTGATTTCGAGTTGGCTTTAAATAGCATTGAGTTACGACAATGGCAAATGGCAAATGGAAATGGAATAGAAATAGAAATACTTGTCTATTACTTTTTCCCTTTGTATTAGGTGCGGCGCTTCATTTACTTTATGTCTTTTGTCTGCTCTTTATATAGATTTATATATATATATATATATATATATATATATATATATATATATATATATATTTGTGTGTCTCTCTGTGTTGCCAGAATTTGAATGAGTTTCGGTCTTTGACTGGGGCGTTGCATTTTTATGATCTCCCACATTTGGGCAGCTCTGCTGTGCCATCACGAATTGTTTGCGAATGTTCTTTTATTTATTGTATGGCTACTTGATGAGCTTCTGCTGAAAATGTTTTATGGCCCATGTGCCAAGTTCTCTTTAGTCATACGCACGCCGACGTTCATCAATCATCGATGGCAGTCGCAGCAGCATTTCAAATGAAATGCGCATTTAATACGTTTCGTGGCTTTCCCTCGCTCTCCCCTCTCTCTCATTATTTATTTATTTTTTTGGTACACTAGATTTTATGAACTGCTTAGAAATTGTCCAGCACGAAATCTACTTTAAGCGCTGCGCCAGCCGGCCATCAACCTGTTGAACCTTCATTTATCACAGGCGCCCGGCGAGTGCTCAAAACGGCGGAACTAATGTGTCCAGCGTCACATTTGAATTATGTATTATTACGCTGAATTCCTCCCGCTCCGCCGTCCGTCTTGGGCGGGGCGGCGTGATCGAGGCGCTGTGTAAAAGTGACGGGGCGTGAATTCCACACGATTTACTAATGCAGCTTCTGGCCAACAACTTTGACAAAGGACGGCATGTCATTCAGTCTTACAATTTATAACCTTTCAAAAAAATACACCCAAAAAAATCAATAGGAATTTAAACAGCTAGACTATGAAATACCCTTTAATGTAAACTAATAAAATATAAATTTTTTAAATATAAAATACATTTAAATATATTTTATATAAAAAATAATAAATAAATATTTTTATTTAGTTTTAGTTTAAATTTTAAATATGCCAAAAATTTAATTAATATATTAATTTATTTATAATATTTTAATTTAAATATTTAATATATAATATAAAAGTTTATATTTTAATTTATTTTTAGTTTATAATAATTTTTCATTAGTTAATATTTAATTAATTTTTTTAAGTTGAGCTATGGTTTAAATTAATAATATAAAAAAAGAGGGATAAGACAGCTCAAAACCGTGTTGCAGGGCACCATTTCAGTAATTTTAATAGGCAATTCCTAGCGACAATAAAATATTTTTATTTTACAATTTTTATGACAAATGTGATCTAACTGATTAGATATTTTAGACGTATGTATTTGAAGAAAATATTTTCAGAATTTAAATACAGAAATTTTTTAAAAATATATATTTTCATTAATCAATTTTGACAAATAAATTTTGTTTAGTTATTTAAAAAATATAATATTCATATAACAAAAATAAAAAATAAATAGAAAATATATAAAATTAACAAATATGAAAAAATATAATAAATAAATTTCTCTAAATATTCTTTAAATATTATTTTTAAAAATTTCATATTTAAAGGGTATCTATATACAAAATAAAAATCAATTTATCAATTGTTTGAACAGGTCTAACTTAGTGTAAATTGTTATTTTTAGGGATATTTTTATTTTTGTTTATTTTATTTCTTTTGCTTATTTTGGGCTTGAATTGATGGACTCTCATAATTCGCACTTGTTGTCCCTTGGAATGGCTATTAAAACAATAGCCAGACTGGCTAGCCAGCTCTAGTTTAAGGTCGAGCCGGCGTTATGGGCTCGAATTTATGTTTAGTGCACTTCAATATATACACTGTATGCCTAAAAGAAAGTACATTAAATTAAATTTGAATTTACTTTGTATAGGAGTAAAGAGAAAATTTGCGATCCTGTTAAGCATTTTCGCTCCCCATTTAATGTTGTCAAATATTCGCACCTTGATAATAAATTTAATTTTGGTTTTGAATTTTAAATTCACTTTTGTGCCTTATTTTTCACTTTATATAGCACTCGAGGCTGAGCAATTGCTTTGAGCCTCTTTGATTGAGTTCCATCAGGTTGCTTATGCAAACGCTTCGCTCTAATAATCCAATTTCTTCGTGCTGATTGACATTTGAGTTGGTTGTTGGTTACGACTGTAAAGCCCTCGTTGTTCAATGCTATCAATTCGCATAGTAAATTCCTATTCACCTTGACATTGACCTGGTTGCTCCCAAGCTCTATCAGCGCGTGCCTCTTCTTAAGTATTGAGTTCTTCGAAAATGCAATTGTCCAATTAGCAAGGTGAACACGAGGAAAAGTGCTGCAAAAGAAAACATGTTTATATTTTATTTTATTTTTAAGGGAAACAGCAAGGAGAAAAGCAAAAAAAATTTATTAAATTGAGCTGTTTCTAAGGTATAGGCAGAGAGAGAGTAAGAGAGAGAGAGAGAGAGAGAGCAGTCGCATACGTACTGGGCGCTTGATTATTTAGTTTTTGATGTTGATCTGCCGTTTTAGGATTATTATTAAATTTCATATCCCGTAAAATATATTTTTAAATATAATTTCATATTTTGAAAATTATGTATTTTATTTATTATTATTTATTTTTAATTTAATATTATATAATTATGTTTTATTTTTAAATTAAATTTCTTATTTGTAAATTATTTTATATGTTGATTTTATACTCTGTAATATATATTTTTAAATGTAATTTCTTATTTTGAAAATGATTTAATTTATTTTTTAATATTCAACACTGTAAAATGTAGTTTGTAATTTGAAAATTACTTATTTAATTTAATATCCTAAAATATATATTTACAAAAAATTAAATTTATCATTTAAATTATTTATTTTATTTCTTTATTTTACACCCTATAAAATATATTTTTAAATGAAATGTCTTATTTTGAAATGTATTAATTAAGTTAATGCCCTGTAATACAAATTTTTATATTCAATTTCTATTTTCTATTAAACAAACAGAAATTTCATATATTTTATTGGAATTCCATTCTAAATGCAATTACTTACGGTCTATTTCACTCACCCATAAACTGAGTAATTGTCAAATTGCCTAATAGCTATATAGACCGACAATTTGATTGACTAGCTAACAGAATTTCTGACTTCATGAATTGCATGCCTAACTGATTGACTTACTAATTGACTAACTGACCACTTGATTGAATGACTAATTAAGTTTAATGCTGACTGATTAACTTTATGACTAAATTAATACCAAATCTAATGACGCACCAATTGATTAGTAAAACGCCTGATTGAGTGAGTGACTTGAAGAAACATTTTGAAATGAAAACAAAATTTTCGGCAAAACAGGAGGAAATGTTTTGTATATTTACCTAGCCAGCTTAGTCGAGCTGGTATTGCAGCCAAAAGGCAGGCAGTCTAAATATTTAAATGTGAAATTCGACTTAATAGCTGAACGGCTAACTGACTAATTATCAAATACATTTAGAGAGTGAAAAATTTCCACTGTGACTGATAATAATTGTAAATTGTAATTTAATTTACTATTAATGCAGTATTTACTGGTATAACTATTGACTTGGCAACTGACGATAATAAAATATAATTTACTAATGGTCTATGGTACTAGCTAATTCATTAATTGATTAATTGACTGACTGGCTATCTACATTGATTAGAAATCCTAATGGAAAAGTAACACTAAGAATGCTAAAGCTAAAGTATAGAGTTAATGCCTAGGCTATCAGTTGAATTAGTCAATCAGCCAATCAATCAATTGTCAATGATATTTGACAAAGTTTCAGTAGCTGTTTAAGTGATATACATATTTGTTGCTTTAATATGATTTGGGTTTACATTGCAAACTGATAGGAGTAGGAGGTGGAAGTGCCTAGTGATTTAATTAAAATTAATTACCATTTAAAACAATTTAATAATAAAATTTAATTTTAATTTAAACTTATGCATTTATAAACTAAATATAAATTTGTATTTAGTATTAAGTATAAGTTTAAAATTGTAATTAAAGTAAATCATATTATTAAATAAAATTTTTAATTTAAATATAAGATAATTTTACATTATAAAAGCATAAGTTTCAAATTAAAATGAATAATTAAATTATATTATTAAATTAAATTTTAAGTTTCATTTCAATTAAATTAAATTGTTCCTAACTTTATAAATTAAATGAATAAATAAAATATTATTAAATTATTATTGTACAGAATTATCATTTAAAGAGTCTATTGACAAACGTAGATTGACAAACCAGATTGCCGGACAGAGCCAGAGGTAAAAATCCTTCTATAAGAACAGCAAAGACTGGACTGTTATTAAATCTATTAGAATTTAGAATTTATATTTTTATAATTTTTTTTATTTTACATTTATTATATATTTATATAGTACAATATATTATTATGTATATAAACATATATATATGTAATATAATATTATCATCTGGAAATTATAATCCCTCTCTCCCACAAATAAAGTACCAGAAAAATGTTTTGCTTAGCATTGTATTGATTTATTGAAGAAGAGTCTTAACTATAGATATTTACAGGGGCTGCTGAGCTGGGCATTGCTGATGATCACACAGGGACCGTGCTGCACCTGAACGGAGCTCTTGCGGCGCCAGTCGCACTCGATGGGCACGAACTGGCCCTTCCTGATGACGGTCTTGGGCTTGGTGGCGCCGTAGCAGCTGTACTGGGAGGCGCTGCGTGAGACGGGCAGGCACTGCTCATAGACCTCGACGATGTCTGGATGAATGCTGTCCAGGCTGAAGTCCTGGCCGCAGCGCAGTTGCTGATGGATGTGGAGGCGACTGCGTTCCTTGAACTCCGCACGACAGCGACGACACCTGTAGGGGCGAGAGCGACTGCGACTGGCGTCGATGGGCGTGTGCAGCTCGTGCAGGCGCTGGAACTGGCCCATAATATCATTGAGTATGAGGAAGTTCTTGTTGGGCCGCTGCTGCAGTGTCTCGCTGATGTGGTACGGCACCACGTACAGCTCCTTGGTGGTCTGGCACTGCTGCAGGCCGTACAGATTGACGCGCATGTTGGGCGGAAAATAGCCATTGCACTCCCGCAGATGCTTCACGTAGGCCGCGCGCAAACTGGCCAAGTCCGACTCACTGGTCGGGCTGGAGCTGCTGCCCTGGCCAGACATGGCCTGGCTGAGTTGCAGAGGCAGTGGTAGAGTGGCCAAGCTGGTCGAAACCATGGCGTCACACTCATCCCTCTTCCGCTTCAGCTGAACTCGTATGCGAGTTATGCTGCACTCATCCAGGCTGACGTGGTGGCTGCTGCGCAGATAGTTCTGTATGCGCTGGGTGAGCAGCTCGTAGACCACGCTCACGCATTCCTCAATGTCGTAGTGATGCTGGACGAGCACCGTGCCGCTCTGGCAGATGTGCACCTGGTTGTGCACCAGGACGTAGCAGGCCACCTGGAACTCCAGCCGCGGTGTGCCGTTGTGGAACATCCAGCGCAGCAGCTCGGGCACCCTGGAGCTGCACGTCTCGGCCAGAAATTCGTCCAGCTTCTGCTGGGCACTCTCATCGCAAAAGAAGAAGGTTTCCAGCTGGCGCGCCTCAATGATGTCCAGGACGGCCTGCTGCTGCTTGGTGAGCTGCGGCTGCAGTTGCTCGCCGCGGCGCAGCCAGTGCTGGCTAGGCGGCTCGTCGGCATCGATGCTGCTGCGGCAGGTGCTGCACTCGTGCAGCTGGCCCTCCACATACCACTGATGGTGGAACGTTTGCTGATCGCCCTCGTTGCTGAACACAAAACTTGAAATTGGCTCCATGTCGATGGTTGATAAAAAGAATCGCTGCTGTTGCTGTGATGAAGTTACTCAGATGACTGATATGCCCTGAGTGCCGACAGTGGGCTTATATACAGATGGGCCAGGTAGGCATGCCTGCCCAACACCCACCCAACTGTTCCACAGGTAGCCCAGCTGTGCAACAGCTGCACTCGAAGCGACCCTTTTCGACCTGCTTTTATGGCTGTTAATCCTGGCCATAAAAAAAATTTGTTAAAGCTCTCTTTCTCCCCCGCTACGATTTATGTGGGTAACTCCAGGACGCTGGAGTGTAAACTAGTTAAGACTCTCTAAAATTGGTTGGCTCAACTTGTTTGCCTGGCTCAATTTGCATCTGTCGACCACGAAACATGCTGCCGTCGCATCGCAGCAACTCCATTGTTGTTTGCTGTTGCTGCTGCTGCCAGCTGTCTGGGCGCAAACAAAATGGACAATGGCCACCGCCGCCACGGTGTGGCAAGTGACGTGACAGTAGCCAGTCAAGAGAGCCCTGCTGTTGCACTCACTTAATTTCCTTTTCCTTTATTTTTTCTCTTTTTTTTTTAACGTTGCATTGTCTGGCTGCGGCTTTGGTTTGACTGCCTGGCGGCTTTTAAAGCCAGCGCCAACATCAAATAAATGCTTGAGCAATAAACACTGGCAATTAGATGCTAGTTAAAGCAGTTAAATAATAGAGTATTTGCTGTGGCCGTGCTTCAGTTCACTTACTCTTTCGCTATCTCTCTGTGACTCTCTGCTCGACTCTACTTTCTTCCGAAATTTGTTTGAGTTGCAACTGATTTTTTATGAACTAATTAATGCCTTAAAGAACATTTCTTATAAAGTAGGTAAATTCTGCCCACAAATAAATATCCCTTTTACTCAACATCTAACTTAAAAGAGATAAGTTATATTATATGCTATATTTCCCGTTGCTGTGGTCTCTCGTGGCGTGACATTGGAGTGGGTTTCTCCTACATTTCCTATATTTTACAGTTTTGAGTGTTGCCCTCCAATCGACTTTTTGTATGGAAGGCAGGCTGAATTTCGATAAAGAGCACTTTATAGGGGAAGAGCAGCTCCTGCATGAACATCTCATATATAATATGTTGGGCTATTTATAATCATAGTCTTAAGTCATTTGTATATTTAATATGTATTATAATATGCTATGTAATCATTGCTCTATGAGCAGCATTTGAAGTTGGAGTTGTAAGAGCTAGAATGTTATTCTCTCTGTGCTGGCTCTCCCCACATTTGCTTACTACTTTCATACTTACTTACAAGGCGATCGGGCGTTGGTCTGATATTTATGAATCCTCATATTAAGAGAGTGGATGAAACTGCTGCAAATCAGTCAGTTCTGCTCAAATTATAGAAAGCGCCAATAAAATGATATTTATTAAAATTGAAAACTAAACTATTCTAAAAAATTCTTAAGCTATAAAAATGTAAAATAACTGGTTAGATTTTCTTTATCACTTTAAAGATGAGCAAATGTATTTCAATTGAATAATAACATATATAATATATATAATAATAATTTAATAATTAAGTTAATTAGTTTAATTTAATAAATACTTTTGTTGTCCTAAATTTAATATTTTATTTAATAATAAAATTAATTTTCTGAGCTTCTCTAACTACTTTAAGTTAATTATTAAATTGCATAATTAAATATATTAAATACATTTAATTCATTAATTAAATTTTGTGTGACTTTCTCTAACGAATTTTAATTTAATATTTAATTTAAAATATTTAATAAATACATTTTACTTGGCCTTTTCTAAAAAATAAATTAGCTGATTTTCAGTTTCAGCCTGAAATCATGCAATGATATTTTAATGAATGTAATTTGTCGATCGTTTTAAATTTGCACATCCTCATAACAAAAATAAACATTTAAATATTTAGTATTTATCCATACAATATATTTAAAATTTCTCATTTAAGTCTTCTTTTACAGCGCTTTAAATATCTTTTGTTTTAAAACTCAACAGCAGCATTTTGGGAGCATTAAATGAGTATTCAAAGTTTCGCGTTGCCCTTTTTTTGTTCAGTTTTATTTATGGTATTATTTTTGGGAAAAGGATGCTCGAGTAAACAATGCCATAGAGCAGAGGGCGCAAAACTTAATTAAGGCACAGAGCGTGTGAGAGAGAGAGAGAGAGATGGAGTAAAAGTAGCTGCCAAATGCAGCGAGGTGAAAAGCAGCCGCCAACTATGCCAGCAGTTGACTGTCTGACTGTCTGACTGACTGTAGCACAAAAATCTTTTAAATAAATACAAGAACCGGGTCAAAGTGTCTGCTTGAGGGCAAATGGTAAACTATCAAAGGGAGCTGAGCAGTGCTTTTGCCAGCCTGCTGCAGGCGGCATTGAATCATTCAGCATCAAATCAGAGCTAAGTGCGAAGCGGTATTTGCCATTTACCAGTTGCAATCGAATGCCAAAACAAGTAACACACCCAACACAGCCAACACTTCAGCAATCAAATGGAATATAAATCACGCTAACACAAACAACAAACTCAAATGTGTGTGGCAGCTTGATAGAGATTTTGTGGCAGCAACAGCAATAGTGCCATAGTGCCACAGTGCTCCATCATGGAATGTTTAATCGCCGCATCTCCGTGACAGAGTATATTCTATATTTATCTACTGCTACCAAGCTGTCCTGAGTGCCAAGCTGCTTAAGGGCTCAACGCTGGTTCATATAATCGACAGGTTATATGTTGCTGGTGGCATGCAGCCAGGTGTGCAACTGACTCATAAAGAATACCAAGAAAAACTGCAAGCAAAGTGCAGACAGCGACAGGGACTGCGACACCAAGGCCCAGGTTTTTACTGAGTTTTTTTTTTATCGTCGTCTACTCAAAGTGTTGAGATTTTTTGCTCTTACTCTTAGGACTATTTTTTTGTGCTCTCCTTGCCAGAAAGGCTCTGGCGGTTAGCAACAGCACATTGACCCTGTGCACAGATGGATGGGTTAAAGCTAGAGACGTGTGATGAGGCTTGGAAATCTGTATTCTCTTTATGACGCCCACAGTTTAAGGCATTGTGTGGTTTATCACTCAGGCATCAAAAGGCATAAAGGATTGGAATTTGGCTAACAAATTTGATAAATTAGTTTACAACAAAGAACGAGTTTTTCTTAGATAAGCCGGAACTATGTAAAATGCCACTCAATCTTGTTTAGCAATTTTTAGAAATTTCCAAAAAAATGTCGGCTCTTCATTTGCATGCTAGAGGCACCTCCGCGTGCTGTAGGCAAGAGGTAGAATTTTGGGATTATTTATTATTAGTATATGAGAACTAGGTATATAGAGTGTGAGCTCAGGGTTCCAATCCCGGATTTTGCCAAGAAATATATAGTGAGATTAAGCGATCTCATCCAAATGACTACCTAATGCAGCTCAGAGTCTTTACTAGCGTTTCTAAATGATTGGAGTGAGAGTTGCGTTAAAGTTCTGTAGGTAGAAGTATAGAATGAGATCAATATTTGAGCTACTTTTAGGAGTAAATCTTCTGGCATTTTTTTTATTATTAATATTTACATTTTTATTTAAATTTTTTAAGTTTATATAGCCTACTGTTACTATAGAGATGCCTTAAAATTCAACAAAATATATACATATGTACATACTTAATCCTAGATAATGGGGTACTGAGTGGGGAAATGGGAAGTTTAAAAGGTCCTGTGAGACAGGTCATTTGGGTGAACTATCTTGAGTCTCCTTCTCATCCTGGTTCCGCAGATGCGTCGCCTTCTTAGGAGCCTTTACGCCAACTGTCCAGGTATACAGTGGCTTGGCAATTGATCACATCTCCGATCTTTGGTACATGGAGTTCCTTGTCGATGTCGCTGTTGCGTTTGTACCATGCTGCACTAGAAATTCTACGTAGGATTTGGGACTGCGCAACACGTATTTTATTGAGGTTTGACTTTGCCGCATAAAGTTAAAAATTGCTACAAATACAAGCTACAAATTAAAAAAATTTTTCGATTTTATTTCTTTATTTTCAAAGCATTTAAAATTTTAAAGTTCATATTTATTAATTATTATTAGCTAACATATACTTACTTTGATTTTTAGCTCTAAATATTTTTTTTAATGATCTTAAAGTCGCTCCCTAAGATATTGCTAAAAAAAGTTTTTGAATGTTCTTAAATATTAAAGATATATTTCAAAAATTTCGATAATTTTTGCTTTGTTATTTTTGAAATTTTGTAAATATTAAAGATATATTTAAGAAAATTTGTAAATTTGTTGTTTTCGAAATTCCTTAAATATTAATGATATATTTCAGAAATTTTTTATTTTGTTGTTTTGTTGTTTATCGAAATTTCTTAAATATTAAAAATATATTTAAAAAATTTAAAAAATGTTTGTATGCAAAAACTTGGAGAAAGACTAAGAAAGGACTTTAACATTGTTGAATTATAAAATGTTCTAGCTCAAAGTAACTTTGTTTCGCTATTTCCTTATTACAAAATCCATATTCTAATTAGGGAATTTCAATCACAACTCATATTTTCAATCAGTTTATTAAGTACCTTTTCAACTCCTCATTAATGCTTAATGTGTTTCGTGCACTCAACTTCTGCGCTTGCTCCTCATTCAACTCAAAATGTAATTTTGTTGAACAGCGTCAATTTTCATACCATTTGCATGGTATTTTGTAAGCCGCTTTAATTTAATGCCTGGCAAACTTTACCACTTTGGCACTTTTCTACTTTTATGGTGCAACCGGGCTCAAGCCTACAAGTTGTAACTGGCTGCAACTGCAACAGCCAAAGTGAAGTAAAGAAGAAGCAAAAAAAAAAACAAAAAAAACAAAACAAAATAAAATAAAATAAAGCAAAACCCGAGCAAGTCGCAGTAGCAGTAGCAGTCGCAGTTTAGCTGCCAACTGCCATTCTGGGCGTCTGCTGGCAGATATTGTCGTAAAAGAAAAGTTTGTCTGTCTCAATGGCGAAAGTCGTCAATGGCAACGCCTTTGTCTCAGTCGTTTGCATGCGTAATTTAAGCAATCTACAGACGTGCCACAGACTGAGGTAAGCTCAACCCACTGGCTGGCAGGCAGAGGGTTTGTCTGAGGTGTTGCAAGCTCGCTTGGGCCACAATTTGTCAGCACGTTATGCGAGCAAAACTATATTCTCAGCTTGGCTTTAAAAGCCCTGCTAAAAGTTATCCTTCTGCTCCTCCTACTCCATCTGCACTATGCATTCGCTTGCACTTTGCATGTTGCTGGCGAATTATGCAAATTTGGCTTTCACTTTTCAGCAAGGTCAACATATTTGTGCCCTTTTCTATATGCAACTGGCTGCATGAGCAAAACAAGTGAGAGTGCTCTAAGTGGATGAGACCAACCTTCTAATACTCGTTCACAGCGTGAAATTAACTAAGAATATTCATTAAGAGGATATCGATTTTATGGATTTGCCTGTTATATAAAAGAGTTCTAGCTAACATGCTTAGAGCATAGTAAGCATAGGTTGTAGTCGACTTCTAAATACCCTTGTTAAATGACAGATTATATGTTTATTTACTGAAATATTTAATATTTATTAATATTCATATTAAAACTGGTATATTCTAGATTTTACTTTTTCGTATGGTTGTGTATACCCAACTTATACCTATGTTATGCAGTTCAGTAAAGATCGGCAAATACTCTCTTATATTTATATTTAAGTTTTATTTATTATATATATTATTATATTATTATATTCGTTTTCAGGAATTTTAGTTCAATAGCTATTATATTATAAAGTAGCAACGACGGGTTAATACCCGCTAAAAAGACCTCTAACTATTTAAAGGTATATAGAAGTTTTTAGCTTACTCTTGTCTACATTTCCCATTTGATAACTGCTACCGCATATACCCCACTGCTAACTGCCTTGCAGGGCATGGCTCAGACAAGCTGACACAGCAATTAGAAGATTCGAGCAAATGGTCTCGCTGTCACTCAAAGATTGAGTCACTCATCAGGCTCGTTTGACAGCTGTTGCCAGTTGATGCTGTTGGTGATGATGTCATTAGGTTGAGCTTTGACAGCGAGTTGGCTCTATATTCAAGAAAACAGTTTTGCATGACAAGTGCGAGTGCATGAACTGAGTCAATAAACACACAATAAATGTTAAATTCAGTTTTAAGGATTCGTTTCGCTTTCATTGTCTATCTTAGCCACTATCTTATTCTTGTTAATTTATTGCATAATTTGTTAACATCGGAATTGGCAGAGGAAGTTGCTCTTGACTCTCGGCCTGGCCGAGCATCCATTATTCATGAGGCTGAGGCAGAGACTGCGGAACGTAAAGTGTATTTAATTTATAACCTTTAATTGAAATGCATTTTATATGAACATGAGCACTGGACAAACTGCTACTGCTGCTGCCTGTTTATCTTTTGGCCAAGTTACATATACTATATATGCTGGGTGTGTATCTTGTTTACCAGTCTGTTGAACTGTTGCTCAAATTTAATTTGTAATTTAATGTCATAGGCATGGCATGAGTTGTGTGCATTGCCCTACCCTTTGCATATATATTATTTAAATATATTATTCGTTTAATTGCCTAAAGATTGTTATATTTATCTATTTATTTTTTTAATTTAAATTTTTAAATCCTTTCACCTTTCAAGCTTTAAATCTTAAAAATATCTATAACATTTGTTTTATATTAATAGTTTCAATTTTCAATGGATTCACCCAACAGAAATTGCAGCCCTTTTATTTTCAATTATATTCTTTTACTTTGTTGAACTTTTCAGCTTTTTGTGAACAGAATTCATTGAATACACGAGTTCAAGCACTCAATAGTTTGTTTGCAAGTTTTCTTTCAGTATATTCAGGATTATGCTCGACGATTGTTTATCTGTCTGCCTGCCTGTTTGGCCGTTTGAATGCATCAAAATTATAATATACAAAGCCAAGAGAGTTGAAATTTTCATAAATATAATATAATATTAGTTTCTTATTATCAATAACAAAATCATTTAAAATTATATATGTATATAAGATATTTAAATTTTATTTTTAGATAATTATACACCTATTATGCTAGAGCCAAAAAATAATGTATTTAGGGTCTTAAATTAATACACGGGTTATGTATATTTCTTTATTTAGGAACCCAGCTATAGTTTATACAAAATTGTACGAAAAACCTAGTTTCAATATTATATTTATGCACCTAAAATAATTTTTTGTTCTTTGTAGTTAATTAAATTAAATTAATTTTCAATATATGTATATTAAACGAAAATAATTAAATATCTAATATTTTCTAGTAGTACTTATGTATATCAATTTGTATGTATAAAATATTAAATGATAATTCTATAATAATTTAAACAACAGCTCTGTGTAGGCTTCGCGGTATATGCAAGTCAGGCACTCCCAAGCATTTTCACTTCTCAAATTTTAAATACACAAAAAATTTGAAGCATTTAATTTTGTGCTCTCTTTACGCCCATTTCTTAGAGTTTGCTACCTTTTTTCTTCTTGCTCATTAATCAGCTTAGCTTTCGCTTACGTTGTAAAATGCGCTTTGACTACTCGCTCTGCAGTTGCTGCTCATTTGCCTAACATTCAGGGCGCACCTTTTGCTCGACTTTGCCTTTGCGAATTTCATTTCATTGCTTTTATCTGCAAACGATAATCCTTTAGTCTTGTAAGGCTTTGCCTTGATTTTCATTAATGCAGTGAATTAATTTTTTCTGCTCTTTCCGATTCTCATTAAATTTAAATTTCGATCAATCGTAAAATTGAATTACGCCTGTCACGTTCCGTCAGCGGGAGAAATCGAATTAAAATTTGTTTGCATTTCAATTCAATTTTTTTTTCGTATTTCCCTTTTGTAGTCATTACCAGATTGTAAATCCCTTAAAGCATATTTTAGCGGTATTTATATCTGATTAAACAGCCTTCAAGCGCATAATATGATTTTCATTCTTAATGGCATATACTTGCATGTGAATGATGTGCAATCGGTTCGCAATATTAAAACTGCATTGATTTTATTACAGTGGCTGTCAAATGCAGAGCACATTTACCTCAATTGTTGCATTTTGTGGCAGCATTTATATTGATTGCAGATTGTGTGGGAGGACTCCTTTGAATTGATTTGAAACAGTAATTCCAATTTACCGTTTTACTCTAAATGGCTTTTTGTAACCAAAAGTATTTACTAATATGAATTGATATTCGGTTTCCACTTAAACTGTTTATTTGCAATTGAACATTCAATCAAAATAGAAACAAAGGGAAAAGCGGAATTGATTCTTAAAACTGAACTGGCTTATTAGTAATTTATTTTGCTTATCAACTACAATGCTTCTTTTAATTCTTTAATAATAAATTAAATCTTGTAGATAATAAAAAACTATTAGAGCTATTTTAAACTATTTTAAATTTGGCAAGTGTTAACATTTAGTTATATATCATATAATACACAAAAGGAAAGTTTATTATGTCAACCACGGCTACGTTTATTATTTATATTTGAAGAAAATCATTCTCTGTATTATCAATTTATAAAAAAGAAAACAAAGTAAATTATTAAAATAAATAAAATTAAAAAAATATAAAATATAAAAATAAATAAAATAAGTAAAATATAATGAATAAAATTAATAATAAGTGTTAAATTGCATCAATTGCATGACTGAATCACATATGAAAATGTTAAAGGAAATTTTGAAGCTTATAAAATAATTATTTAATTTTATTTATTATTTATTTAAAATTATTTATTGTTTCTTGATATCTCGATCTTTATTACTTAACTGAGTGGACTCTTGAGTCTTCCAGTCGACATTCTCTCTATGCGTCGCTTCTTAATTATCATCTCTTAGCATATCATAGTTGCATGACACTCTTCAGTTTTAATCTATGCATGCCTCTCCTCAGCTCTCGTCAGTATTCTCTCTATGATGCGCGTTTCGTATTTTTGCCTCTCATCATTTCTCACTTTTGAGCTTGTCCTCTCTTTATGCATTTTTGTTGAGGCACAAGGCTTAAAATTCTCTCTTTGCTTCACGTCTCATAACTTTAATCCTCTCTGACTCGTAGTTTGCAGCATAAATCAACCTTTGCCTCTTATTATCTCAGCACTTTAGCGATTGCCCTCTCATTATGCATCATCTTGGCTAAACTCCAATTTCAGCACTCAAAATACTCTCTCTTCTTCACTGCTCGCATCGGTTATCTTGATCTTCTCTTCCTTATACGATGCTCACTTATCATCTTGATCTGTGGCAATGCATATCTTATTTATAGAGAGAGAGTATTCGGCAAGCCATAAAATCACAAGGCGGAAGTAGTATATTTCTCTTTGACTCTTTCTCTCTCTTTCTCTCGCCCGTTAAAGATACTCTGGCTAAAACGATTTTCCGGCAAACACATTTTGGCTACAAATTGCAGCATTGACATGGCGGAAATGCCGACGCCATTTGGACTTGGCTCCGACTGGGTTGCCCAACTGCCCGGTTGCCTGGCTGCGGCACGTGACCTGATTTAATTGAAGAAAGCATTCGCTGGAGAGATTTTGGTTAATTCATTGAATGCGTTGCGTATGAGAATGCGATTAAATCGAGCATAAACAATTAATTTGTGTTCACTGTTTAATTGCCATTCCAATGCCTACGCCGAATAATAATTAATTTTAAGCTTAAAGGCAACGCAACTAAACTATCTCTCTCCGTCTTTCTCTCTGTGTAGCCACAGCTTTATTAATTTTTTTAGCTAGCACTTGGTCTGGGCATTATGAAAAAAAGTAACTGACGTTTATTTTCATACATTTGGCGCGTTATTCCATAATTTATGCATAATGAAATGAAAGTTGTTGATGTTGGCTCCCTCGACGCGACGTCAGAGTCTCCGCCGGAAGCTTGTCTTAGCACTGGCTGCCAGCCAACTGACATTTTTTTTCCGGCTGCTCAGGACTCGGGCAACCTGTGCCTAGGCACTGCCATATATGTATGCAACTATATATATATAAGTATATATATCATATTTTTTCCTTTTTCTTTTGCACTGCACTTTTGAGTAATTCCCCATTTCAGCGTCCAATTAACATTTTAAGGCAGCAAAAGCTTTTGTGGCTCTGCCATAAATGAATGAAATAAAAATGTTGATTATAAAAATCTTTGTGCGCCCCCTGCAGTGGTTGGCAAAAGGCGAGAAATAATATATATTATATATCGAAGAGCGAATACTCTTGACGAAATTACGAAAATTGACTTAAATTATGTTAATACAAAAATAACACAATTTGCTGATTATAAAAAATAAAAATTAAAAATAATTAATGGAAATATATAAATTTGAAAAATAAAGGACACTTTTTTTTTTGATTAGCAGAAAAGTTTAACTCGAAATAAATAAATAAATAAAAATATAATTAAATATTAAACGAAAATAATTATAAATGAAGACTAAAGGATGAATATTTGCATATAAAAATTAAATATAAAATATACAAAATAATTATATAAAAATTAATTGAAAAAAAAAATTGAGTATAATAGAGTAAATTATTATAATAAGCTACAGCAAATAAATTTTAAATAAATTGAATACAGGTAGTGGTCTGGCCACAGTGGTGGCACACGAGTCTAGAGGCCTGTAGCTCGAGCTCAGTTGCTTTGCTTTCTCAAGCATTTTGCTCTTCTGAATACTCTATAAAGTTATTTACATAGCTGGCAAATATCAGTTGAGTATTTTGCATCGTCTTCAAATAAGACTCTTTACTGACTATTTGAAAATACTCGCGAACGAAATGAGAATCTTTAAAAGAGATCAACACAAAAAACTCAACAGCAATGCTCAAGTCATAGCCGAAACCAGGTAGAAATAAAATAACCTCTAGCTTGAGCTTTGTTGCTCCTCTTCTGATAAAGAAAATAGCTAAAGAAATTTTATCGTTCGGCAATATCGAGTCAATCTTGTTGTGCTCGCGCTTCCTGGGTTCGTTCTCCTTGCGCTCGCTCTTCCTATATGCAGTTTGTACGCACTTACTGCAGCTGAGTAAATGATGAATAAAGGCAAGTTGATAGTCAAGACAGTTGGACTTTTTTTTTCATTTAAATTTAAGTCATAGTCAGCTGCAACCTAGTCGACATAGCCCTGCTTCACTGCAGGCAGTCTCAATTCAATCAAACTCTATCTAGTTGAGGCTGCTTTAAAATTATTATTATTACCATGTTCACTTAATATAATCATTTACTTTTCATATACATATGGAAACATGTCGCCTGCTTGATGACATATCAAAAGTACCCCTTGCCAATGGGCGTACACTTTTTCAGCCGTTAAGTGCAGGCAAGCCAATGAACTTTGACTGCCTGCACATCCATATTAAGGGCATTTCAACTAGCCCAATGCCGTTCAGAAAGTTTTGCATGCTTGAAATTGCAGCAAATTGCAATATGAAACCTAACAAAAAATAAAATACAAATGTAATCAAATTGCATTTATGAAATATATGCATATATATATACTATATATTCGTATATATTTATTTTTCCGGCAGCTTTTTTGCAGTTTTTGGAAAGTTGTCAACTCGTTGCTCATTAAAATTTGAAATTTGAAATTATGTTTTGTTTTTATGTACTTTGCACTTTGGCAGCCATAAAGACTCAAAGTTGCACTTGCTGCGTGTTAATTTGTGCGTGAACTTTGCTAACGAACCGGAAGCCCCGCCCGGCCAGCATGGACAGGGAATAGGGAATAGGGAGAATGGAGCAGGGACCAGGGACCAGGGACCAGGAACTGGCGGGCTTATTGCAGCTACTACACAGACCGTAGAGCACATAATTGAAATGGCATTTAAATGTTTTGATCTTTCAGCTGCATGCGAAGCGAATGTCAAAGCGCATGCTGGGGATGTGCATTGAAGGGCAGGGTATTGAGAGCCAACGGTGCATAACAGCGGATTATGTCTTAAAGTGTATTAAGTGTTGCGGTTTCATGAAATAGTTGAAGTAATTGTTGAAGATTGTATTTTTATGAAGAGGTTTAGTTGTAATGCTAGTATTTTAATGTAGTAGTAATATCAGCAATATAAGTAGAATCGTCGTATTAAAAGTAATAGAAATAGTAGTAAACACAGAGACAAAAGTATAAGAAGTAGTAGTATTATTATAATTATTAGAAATAGTAGCAGAGTAGGTAGTAAAAAAAAAAAAATAAAAAAAGTAAAAATAGTGATAGATGTAGTGAAGGAAAAAGAGTAGCAGATATAGCAGTAAAAGTACTGGTAGTTAACGTAATAAAAATAAATGAATTAGTAAACGCATTAGTAAAAATAAAAATATTAAAAAAATTAAATTAAAGTAGTAGACATAGTTGTAAAAGTAATAGTAGTAAAATTATAGTAGTAGCTGTAATACTGGAAGTAATAATCAAATTTTTATATTAACTAAATTTAAAAATATAAATAAATTTAAAAAATATAAATATAAATATATAAGAATAGTAGTTGATCAAAAAATGTTGTTTAAAATATCAAATATGAAACTGCAGATAACTTTTGAGAATATATATATTATATATCCTATTTATACTCCACCTAGGGCCAATTCCTACTCCCGCTGAAACCTCGGCTTTCCTTAGAGCAATTGACTGTGGTTTCGACTGGCGCACCTCAAAAGCAATTATCCTGGTAATCCGAATTGTGTCAGGCTTCAATCTCCAGCCACGTAGCAACAATTTCAGCATCGGTCGGGCTCCTTACGAATTTCGCAAGCCGCAGACTCTGCGTCGCTTGGCGCACTGACCAACTTTTCGGTGCAGTCCATAAGGGCTGCCTTGGCTCAGTGAGGCAGCTCCATTAGAAAGTTGCCAGATGCAACCACATATATCAATTACACAAGTTTCGTTAGTCGTCTTTGCTGTAATTGCACAGAAATTTCCAGCCACAGGAAGGAGTCGCTATCCGGTTGAAGCCACAGCAGCAGCAGCAGCAGCAGGAGCAGGAGGGACAACTGCTGGCCATGCAAATTGGCATTTAGCTGGGCTTATAACTTGACAGTGGGCACAAAACAATTTCAGTAATTGATGGCCAAGAATTTGTGTTGGTAGGACCATCTTCTAATTTCGTTTGCAGTTGAGAGCTGCAAATCTAAATTTTCCTTTAAATGCATTCGTGAAATTCTGTTATTGTTATTCCATGCACTTTCTCGTTTGCTTTGCTTTCACTTTGACTTTGGCTGCGCAAACATTTTTCCGCTTTTCGCATGGAAATTCAGCGAAAAAGCCAACAGCAAAAATTTATTTCAAATGCGTTCACTACGTGCGTGGTTTGAAAGAGGCGGGGCACTGGCTCGGTGTGCAGCAGGCAAAACTTTTGGTTGTATCTCACTCGGCACGGCATAAAGATGTTTATCATTTTTTTTCTCTGTCTCTTTTTGTTGTTGTTGTTGAGTGCGAGCTTTCAATTTGTGCATGTGTGGGAGTGTGTGTGTGTATGGAAGTGCATTATAAAGATATCAGACTCTCAGCAGGATTTCGATGTGCAATTGCAAATTGTATTTTGAGCAGCAATTGCTGTTTGTGGAACTGCACAAAGGTTAACTTAACTGGAATGAGCACAACTGAAATGTGACGAAAGTCTAAGAATGTTTAAGAATTATTAAAATATTTATGAATTGTATAATATGCAGTGGAACGCAGTTTATGTCAACCAGCACCTAAAATAAAATTTAGACTTCTGTAAAATCTAAACAAAAAGAGGTATGAAAAAATGAAATATAAATAAATGTACAATACAATAAAAAAAAATCAAGTAAGAAAGCACTAGTCAAGTGTGCCCAACTAGGAGATCCCCTGAACCCATCGATTGACAGAGAGTCGGCAGCAGTAGAGAGTCGGGCAACGGTAGAGTGTTTGAGAGTCGGACAATGGTAGAGTGTTTGAGAGTCGGACAACGGTAGAGTGTTTGAGAGTCGGACAACGGTAGAGTGTTTGAGAGTTGGGCAGCAGTAGAGAGGCGGGCAGCAGTAGAGAGGCGGGCAGCAGTAGGGAGGCGGGCAGCAGTAGGGAGGCGGGCAGCAGTAGGGAGGCGGGCAGCAGTAGGGAGGCGTGCAGCAGTAGCGAGTCGGTTAACGGTAGATTGGCAGAGAGTCGGCAGCAGTATAGAGTCGGGCAACGGTAGAGTGTTTGAGAGTCGGACAATGGTAGAGTGTTTGAGAGTCGGTTAACGGTAGAGTGTTTGAGAGTCGGTTAACGGTAGAGTGTCTGAGAGTCGGACAACGGTAGTGTTTGAGAGTCGGACAACGGTAGAGTGTTTGAGAGTCGGACAACGGTAGAGTGTTTGAGAGTCGGTTAACGGTAGAGTGTTTGAGAGTCGGTTAACGGTAGAGTGTTTGAGAGTCGGACAACGGTAGTGTTTGAGAGTCGGACAACGGTAGAGTGTTTGAGAGTCGGTTAACGGTAGAGTGTCTGAGAGTCGGACAACGGTAGTGTTTGAGAGTCGGACAACGGTAGAGTGTTTGAGAGTCGGACAACGGTAGAGTGTTTGAGAGTCGGTTAACGGTAGAGTGTTTGAGAGTCGGTTAACGGTAGAGTGTTTGAGAGTCGGACAACGGTAGTGTTTGAGAGTCGGACAACGGTAGAGTGTTTGAGAGTCGGTTAACGGTAGAGTGTTTGAGAGTCGGGCAGCAGTAGAGAGGCGGGCAGCAGTAGAGAGGCGGGCAGCAGTAGAGAGGCGGGCAGCAGTAGAGAGGCGGGCAGCAGTAGAGAGGCGGACAGCAGTAGCGAGTCGGTTAACTGTAGATTGACAGAGAGTCGGCAGCAGTAGAGAGTCGGACAACGGTGGAGTATTTGAGAGTCGGACAACGGTAGAGTGTTTGAGAGTCGGACAATGGTAGAGTGTTTGAGAGTCGGTTAACGGTAGAGTGTTTGAGAGTCGGACAACGGTAGAGTGTTTGAGAGTCGGACAACGGTAGAGTGTTTGAGAGTCGGTTAACGGTAGAGTGCTTGGGAGTCGGTTAACGGTAGAGTGTCTGAGAGTCGGACAACGGTAGAGTGTTTGAGAGTCGGACAGCGGTAGAGTGTTTGAGAGTCGGACAACGGTAGAGTGTTTGAGAGTCGGACAACGGTAGAGTGTTTGAGAGTCGGACAACGGTAGAGTGTTTGAGAGTCGGACAATGGTAGAGTGTTTGAGAGTCGGTTAACGGTAGAGTGTTTGCGAGTCGGTTAACGGTAGAGTGTTTGAGAGTCGGACAACGGTAGAGTGTTTGAGAGTCGGACAACGGTAGAGTGTTTGAGAGTCGGTTAACGGTAGAGTGTCTGAGAGTCGGACAACGGTAGAGTGTTTGAGAGTCGGTTAACGGTAGAGTGTTTGAGAGTCGGTTAGCGGTAGAGTGTTTGAGAGTCGGGCAGCAGTAGAGAGGCGAGTAGCAGTAGAGAGGCGGGCAGCAGTAGCGAGTCGGTTAACGGTAGATTGGCAGAGAGTCGGCAGCAGTAAAGAGGCGGGCAGCAGTAGCGAGTCGGTTAACGGTAGATTGGCAGAGAGTCGGCAGCAGTAAAGAGGCGGGCAGCAGTAGCGAGTCGGTTAACGGTAGATTGGCAGAGAGTCGGCAGCAGTAAAGAGGCGGGCAGCAGTAGCGAGTCGGTTAACGGTAGATTGGCAGAGAGTCGGCAGCAGTAAAGAGTCGGGCAACGGTAGAGTGTTTGGGAGTCAGTTAACGGTAGAGTGTTTGAGAGTCGGACAACGGTAGAGTATTTGAGAGTCGGTTAGCGGTAGAGTGTTTGAGAGTCGGGCAGCAGTAGAGAGGCGGGCAGCAGTAGAGAGGCGGGCAGCAGTAGAGAGTCGGGAAGCAGTAGAGAGGCGGGCAGATAGAGAGTCCAATCCAGACAGAGGTTCCAGTAGCAGGAGAGAGTCCAGCAGAGGTAGAGAGTCCAGCGGAGGTAGAGAGTCCAACAGAGGTAGAGAGTCCAGCAGAGGTAGAGAGTGCAGCAGGCGTAGAGAGTCCAGCAGCGATAGAGAGGGCAGCAGGAGAGTCGGGCAAAAAAAAAAATTATTAGTAAAACAATTGCTTAAAAAACAGTTATAACTAATACAATTTTGCTTAATATACTTAATACTAAAATTATTAACTGAATACTTACCAAATCTAGAAGAAGAGGAGGAGGAGGAGGAGGAGACACTACACTTCACTACACTGGACTGCACTGCACAGCACGACTGACCATCAGGGGGTCAGGAAACCAACTGAAGAACTGGGCAGACGGCTAGCCCTTATATAGGGCAAAACTCCCGCCAAAAATTGTGCTCAACTCTTTCGAGCTCAGCTCGGTCGAGGTCATGAGTCGATTCTTACAGTCGATCATTGAGTGGGAAATAAGAGCGCTACCTGTTTAGTTCGGTAGAGTCGGTCAGCAAAATGATCATTAGCATAACAATCATTATCTAACTACTACCATTATTATTCTACTTAATTCACAAACAACAAGTAAGGAAACTCTAGTCGGAGATGCCCGACTAGGAAATACCCTAAACCCCGCGTAATTATATCATTCATATGTGTGTATGTGCAAAAGCCACAGTCTCTAGTATTTGAAATAAGTGTTTTGAAAATTTTGGCAAAGTTGTATAATGGGTTCAGCGTATAATAATATTATATTCTAAATAAAATGTATAATTAAATAATATTATATAATAAATGAAATATGTAATAAAATAAATAATATATGATAAATAAAATATATAATAAAATATAAATAAAATAATATAATATAATAAATAAAATATATAAATAAATAAATTAATGTCAGTTACTCGAATATGTAGTAATGTTTTAATTTACAAAATATGATCTCATTTATTATTTTTATACTTTTAAGAAATTTTATAATAAAATAAAAATAGTTAAATATATATATATATTTATTTATTTATTAAATTTGGTGTACAATTTATACTTATATTTATTTAACAATGTAAAATAATTGCTTAGTTGTGTGCTTTCTATACCAGACTTTTAATGTGCAATTTATACTCAGGTATGTTAATATCAAGAAATAATATATATGTATATATGTATATATAAAGCTTGTACAGCTGACTCTTATCATATGTATGAATATAAAAGACTGTAGCTTCTATAGCTGCTATATGTACTCTTATTATTTCTGATCGTCTCTACAGTCAAAGCCGAAGTTGTGAGAGTTCTGTGCAAGAGTGCGATAGAGCGAAACATATCGGTGAAAGCATGAAGGAGAGCATTCATGTTAGCTCACTCTCTATATGCTCACCATGCATATTGCAATATAATCAGTTTGTGTTTGAAACTTGAGGCGGTCGGACGTTTTATTTTTGGGTGCCAGATCAGAGGAAGAAGCAGAGTTGCTTTATTTATTTATTTTATTTATAAATTTAAAAAAATTGATTCTTTTGCTTTCATGTGTTAAATTTATTTTAGTTTTTTATTTATTTAATTTAATGAATTCATTTTAATTACTTATTTTAGTTATTTGATTTATTTGATGCATTTTTTATTTATTTAATTTATTTATTCACAATCATAAACTCTTTAAATACTTGTCCACTGTTTATCAAATATATATCTCTGTATACAAATATATATTTGTATTGATTTATATCGTTCGCTTTGAAGTGTGGCAAATGCTTTTAAGACGACGCATTCTCAGTCAAGATTCCAATACTTATTAGAGTGTAAGCCAAAGCCCGTTCTTTATACATTATTTTGTTCAACTCTGCACTGGCATTAAAGCAAGTTTAGAAACTTGGCTCTCAGCCTTTTGCCAATGCTGCCATTGATTTATGTGCGATGGCGTGCCAACATTGCCAAGTCTGAAAGCAAGATTATGCCTCCAGCAGCCCGCTCCACGGACTTCTCAATACACAACAACCTGCTGCTGGAGCGAAAATAAATGTTACTTTAAATATGGGTAAAACCTTCGGAAATGTACGTATCGCTAAATCGACTAAGCCCTACTTCTGTGTACTGCGGACTTGTTTACAGCAGCGCGAACTGCAGTGGTGGCATTGTAGATTGAGCCAGATGGCATGAGGCAACCCGCGTGGCAGCCCGCTCAATAACTGTGCAACACAATTTTCTAAAGAAATTTGCAAAAAAACTCGTTGGTTGCCTTCTTTCTGTTTCAGCTAGTCAGCTTTTCACGAGAGGTAGCCTGCCATTGCACCTTGGCTTTTCTATTATTGCTTTTGACTCCTGAATGCGCTGGCAAATTGCATTTCACGCTCTGGGAATAACTGGCGGGTAACTTTTCCATTAGTGCTTAAATTTATATAAAAGTGGACTAATAGTGCGATTAGGTTCTTAGTTCAATAGATTATGTGTGGGAATATGAAAGGTGAGAGCAGTGAGTGATAGAAAAATTATGAGAGAAATTTGGTTATGATTTAATTTTAATTTTGTATATTTCAGCTGGGCTCAATAAAGAGTTCCCGGTTTGATATTTTACAAATTTTTTTCCATCATCTTAAACGTAGGATTTTTATTAATAATCATGACAAATTAAATAAAATTGAGAAACTAAAAATAATAGCCATAAAAAAGAACAAAATAGCAACTTTCTAATATCACGTCATAATAATACACCAATATGCTATATGACTATAATATATATAATAATAAAAAAATATAAATAAAATATAATATAGTATATAATATATATATAAATAAAATCTACATTAAAAAAAAACTTATTTATAAATAAAAAAATAAGTATAAAATAAAAATATATAAAAAATATATTTGTAAATAATCTGGGGCAATATTTATAAATTGCTTCTATTATTAATATTCTATCAATTCTTCATTAAAACTATTTAAGCAATATTTTTATAAGAAGAATCTGCATAATTTAATTGATGTCTTAAATTTTTAGATAGCAGTTTTGTTTATATTCCAGTTTATAGCCCAATCCCATCGGACCCATTTGACAGCTAATACTAAAACATGCTACAAGGCATTTGATAGTCATATGACAGACTAAAAGACAAAAGCAAATGACTGAGTTATAGCTAATAAAGGCTTCATTTTATTAGAGAACTGGTGAAAAGACTTTTAAAATTTAAAGACTAATTTGAGAATGGATTACAGTAAAAGCCATTTGGAAGCAATTTCAAGTTGTCAATGATTCTGTTTCAGCTATAAGAAATTTTATTTATTTTTTTATTTTAAAAAATGTTTATTAAGTGTAGAATGCTTGCCGTTTAAATTTAGTGTCTTAACAACGCAATTTGGCAAGCCAAAAATATTGTTGCGGTTACGAAGAATAGCTAACATAGAAATTCAGACTTATTTACATTTAAGCGAGTAGCCGATATGTGTCCTTCAACAAAGGACCCGCAAATATGTGCCTTCTTTACAATGACTTTTGGGTCAACTGCATTGAAATAAATTAACCTCAAGCATAATTTATTTGCTCATACTCGAAACGCTGGTGTTTTAGTGGCGCATTCTCTGCATTGCGGTCGCAGTCAGATTTCAATTATTTGATTACTTTGGCCACTGCTGAAAGGCGCACAGAGGCAAGGCATAATTATATTTAATTTCAGTTTAATTGAATTTTGTCAGTGCGTGCTTTTCGGCTCACATATTCATATTTAGCTGCGGTGCATTGCAGTATAATTAAATAAAGCTTTTGATTGACATTGTGACGCTTTGCTGATTGACCACAAGGCGAGACCATTTGGGGCGTGGCAATAGTGTGGCTGAAGTGACAGCTAAAAGTTCGTTTGATAATGAGATGTGCTCTATCTCTGCTGGCCATCAGCTATAAAGCCAGTCAATGAGCAGCGGCCAAACAATCTGAAACGTGTGTTGGCCGAGAGTCAACAGCCGAAATCAAATTGGGGCCACTGCAATGCGAACAAACCGAACCAGCGACAAATTTGTAAAATGCCGTGAAATATAAAACGTGACCAATGCAGTCGAATCGCGTACACGATTGCGTATACGACGTGTGTGCCCCAACTGCCACGTGCCGCCAGCTAAAGCAGAGGATTTGATTATTCTGCTGCTGATGGGATTACGCTGTTAATTTTTGTGCTGCTCTCTTCATTCCAATCAGTTTTTAGTCTTTTTTTACTATTTAAAAATGTTATTATTTTTTACATTTTTTGTTTGGTATTCTTTTTTAATATTTAATAATTTAATATGTATTTCTTGATTTGGTTTTTTTTTAAATTTAATTATTTTTTTATTAATGCATTCAAAAAAAAAAAAGAAGAAAAATCACGTATTGATATTAAATAATTATGGTTTTGACTTTAGTTTTAATACTTTAAAAATTGTTATAAAAGTTTTGTTTTTTAATATTTTATTATTTTTCAGTATTTCTTGTTTAAATATTTCCTTAAAAATATTTTATAATTTGTTATTTAATGCATCAGTTTTTGATTTTAAGTGTTTTTGTCTGGGCTTTGATTAATCCAGAAATCTCCGGATAGAACCTTTCGGTGATTTGTTTGTTAGCTGGCTATAGAATTCATTAAAATATGCTGCAATAAATAAATAATATTATATTTGAAATAAAACATATACATATATATATATATAAATAATAATTATTTAATTTTTATTTTCTGTATTTTTTTTATACAAAAAATCTAACACATTTGACATTTAATAATTATTATTTATTTCTGTATTTCTTGTTACACTTAAAAGCACATTTACACACAGTTGAATGAAGTCTTAGATCTATCAGATTAAAACGGCAAAAATACCTTTAAAACTTAAAGCTAAACTTAAGTTTATAGCTGAAAATTCGTCGTATTGAATATATAAGTATGTTTATACATATTATTTACTTGATGACGTTAGGCATAATTTAAATTAAATACTAACTTAGCTGGTAGTATATATTTGATATATATTTAAGTATATTTTAAGAAAACACGAGGGTGACGCTGCTGCTAATGCTTGGCTTTTCATTGGGAGTCTCTATTAATACTGCTAGATAGAGGGAGAGAGAGTAGAAAAACTGAATACGTATATAAGCTATATATTCTATATACACATACATTTAATAAGAGATTTTTTTTGTGATTAATAATGAACATTTAAGTTATAGATCAGTTTGTTGAATCAGGCTGGAGCCACGCCGCGTCGTTGTGCAAAATGCCTCCTGCTGCTCGGTGAGGCAAATAATCAAATTCTCTGCGGCATTGGGCACGGCCAGCTTGCCATTGGAGCTGCACGACTTGGGCGCATTGGTGGAGCCCGTCTTCTCGGCTGTGGTCGTCGAGGAAGTGGTCGTCGATGAATTATTGTTGCCCATGTGCAGGGAGAGCAGGGGCGGCTGCTGTTGCTGCTGCTGCTGCTGATGTGGATTTGTGGTCAGCAGACGCCGCGAGCCGCCACGCCGACGACTGCCCTGTTTGGTGAAGACACTGGGCTCCAGCTGGAGCTGGGCGTTGATGTCCTGCTTGGTCATGCACGTGAAGGCCTTGAAGAAGCTCTTGCGGAAGTTCTCGCTGAGAAAGGCATACAATATGGGATTCACTGCCGAGTTGGAGTAGACCAGGGCGCCCAGCAGCAGAAAGATGAGTATCTCCAGCCGGGACAGATCCCGCTGTGCGGGATTCGAATTGATCAGTGCCAGCTGCGACATCCAGTGCGGCAGCCAGCACGAGATGTAAACGGTGATGACGGTCAGCACCAGACGCGTGACCTTACGATGGGCGCGACGCTTCTCCTTGGACTTGGTCGTGTGCTTGGGCCCCACCGAGCGCAGCTTTCGTATGACCAAGTAGTAGAAGCTGAGTATGAAGCAAAGGGGCGTGGCGAAGCCCAAGAAGAACGTATACAGTATGAAGGTGGTGCCGGAGTGCTTCTTGTACGCATCTGGCCACATAATGTTGCACGAATAGTTGATGCCATCTTCCTGCTCAACGGTGCTGGCATAGAGCATCACGGGCAGCATCAGCACCGCCGACGTGCTCCAAGCCAGCGCCGACACCAGCTTGGCAATGTGCAGAGTGCGATAGCGCGGCGATGATATGGGATGACAGACAGCGATATACCGATCCGCAGACATGATCAGCAGAAAGATGGAGGAGGTGAACGACGTTATCGACGTGCTCACCATATACGCCTTGCACATCAGCTCTCCGAAGCGCCAGCTGCAGATGCGCATCGTGTAGAGCAGGAAGGGAATCCCAATCAGAAAGCATTCGTCCGCGATGGCCAAGTTGAGTATATAGATGTTGGTCACCGTCTGCATCTTGGAGAAACGCAACACCACATAGATGACCAGCGTGTTACCAAAGAGCCCCACGATGCAGACGAGGCCGTAGAGCACCACAGTCAGCAGATCCGCAAAGGAGTTGCGCGTCTCCATGCAGTGCTGATACGTGGGCATATCCGTGCTGTGTATGGAGCTGCCCGTCGCTGGGAAATAGTCCTCCGACTGCGACCTATAGAGCGTATCATTCGGGTAGTCGTAAGGAGCTCTTGTGCTTGTGTTGCCGGCTAGCAGCCAATCCGGCTGCTCGGACTCGGACGACGGACTGCCACAGACCAATTGAAGCCACGCAAACAATAGCCACATGGTTGCATAAGCTCTACATATATGACTATATATATTTATATTGACATACATATATATATATATATATATATATATATATATATATATATATAGATATATACTTTATATATAAAGTTTGTAATTCAGTTTGTAAGCCTTATTGTTGCTTTGTCATTCGCCGAGTTGCATTCGAATTGTTGTTTATTGCCTGCAAAATAAATATGCAAATTGCTCGTTAGATAGTTTCTATTGAAAATGGTTTTGTGCTTGCTATAAATAGATTGACTCGAAATTAACAAGGAAGAAAGCATTGGTCGGTGGAGACTGACTAGTAGGTGCTCTGAAGACTGTTCAAAATTTTAGTTTAATAATGAATGTTAAGGAAATTTTCGTATTTGCATATGATCTGCATTTACTATTCAATATTTGTCATTTAAAAAATATTGAATGCTCATTCACAAATGTATAATATTTACAAATTAACTTAAATTAATAGCATTTAACAAATTTTTTAATATAAAAATAAATTATTTAAGTATAGAAACGTGTTCTTACATATTTAACATCTTAAAAATTCAAATAATAAATATTGGTAGACCAAATATACAAATATATACAAAAAAAAAAATTAATAATTAAATTAAATATATATGTAAATGAATAAAAAAAAATAAAATAGAAAAAATATCAAAAATATAGAAAAATTCAAATTACATAAAGAACAAATAAAACTAAATGCAAAATTTAGAAACTCTAGCTCTAAAGATGTACGAAATATAATTTAATAATTAAATTTTTGATAAAGAATTGAATAATAAATTATTATAACAATAATGATAGTAATATGAATTAATTAATTAATCATTTGAAACAAAGTCTCTAGCTCCAGGTCTTATGATTAATACTGACGTACGTAGTCACGGACATTAACCCATTAACCCTCATATCCCATTTTCTATGAGTTCAGGGTATGCAAAATATGTTATTTAAGATTGGATTGCTAATTAATTGTGGCTATGGTTTCCTTAGTAATATGGAAACCTTAGTGCATTCATTCATAAACTTCTATAAACTTCAATTACAACATTTCCATTTTAACTACGCCAAAAAGCAGCTAACAATTTTTAAATTTCGCCAACTAACTTTCACGTTCGACTAATGTATTATTGAGCCACTTATTTTTTTTGTTTTTTTTTTTAAACTTTCAAGTCCAACTTTTTGGCTTGATTTCTCGCCCCAACTTTGGCTAAGTCCGTAAAATTCCCAGCTAATGCGCACAATTAACTTTGCGCAAGCACAAAATTCATTTTGCGCAATCAATGAGAAATTTGATTTGTAAAACAGCATTAAGATTCCAATTGAATTTAAATTAAGCATATTTCAACATGAGAGAGCAGCAAATATATTTTCTTTTCTACAATCTAATAATTCTGTGTGAGTGTGTGTCGCAGGCGTTAAGATAAACAGCCTGGGCTCTTGGCTATCCTAATTGACCTTTAGTATCGATACTTTGCATAGCTCTGGCCGGCCCTAAAATTTGACTATAAACATATTGGTTTAGGATCGTGTTTTGCTGGGCAAATTAATTTGTGGCATATTTCGCACTACGCAAATATTGTAGTTGGGCCCGGCTAGCTGGGCATCTCGTTAGGCCAAATTAAAATGGCTTTATGCCATTGGCAGGTTAATGCATCTGCCATAAATTACCAGACATTTTCAAGTGTTGGATAAACAAGCCCAAGCCACCAGCTTACAAAGCTTATGAAACTTGACACATTTCGATTTTTAAGCAACGCCTCCGGCAGGCTATGCAATGCAAAATTTGCTTAGAAATTGGAAAATTCAACAAAAACTTTAGACAAACGGCAAATTACAATAGAAACTGTTGTGCAATAGCCGGAATTAGTTATTGTTATGGGATATGTCTTTACTTGATAGAAAGTAATTGGAAATATAAATACAATATGAATAATAAGCATATGTTGCGGGCTTTGAATATTATTTGCAAATATTCGACATTTAAATTAGGCAGCTTAAATAAGAAGGCAAATGTAGTAAAATATTCACAATATCTGTCATTACATTTTCCTGGGTATATGCCCTATGCTCTATAGCTTATTTACACCCTATAAAACCTTCCCTTTAGTATTTAATTTTGTAATTATTGCCACCCAAGTCCTATGTTTGTATATAATTAATTTCTGTGGTTTAAGTTGCGTAAAAGGTACAGTAATCTGTAAATATTTAATAATAAAAAATATATACAAAAAAAATAATTTTTCAAGCCCCAATAAGTATGCTATGATATTTATAGGCTATCATATTCGCCAGATTGGAGCCTTAGCAGAATACAGTAGTCAAAAGATTAACTAAAAAGATTAATTAAAATATAAATTTTCTTATATAAAAATATATTATATATATAATTCATTATATAATTCATATTTATATTTGAATAATATTTTTTTATAATAAATTTTATGTCACAGACCATTTCATTCGAGCTCTCGCTTTATTCCGTTAAAACTGACTTTAAAATTGAAGCGAGCTCTGAACTGATTGCCATTCACGCTAGAGTCGGATTGAAGCTGATTGAAGTCGACCCACAAATTGCCTCGGCATTCGGTTTGTCAAAAGCGTTTTAAATTTCGGTCTCGTCTACAATTCATGCAGCTGGAACGCGCCTCACGAGCAATAAATCGCTTGCAATTGACGATGGCGCTGACTGAGGTGTGGGTGGCAGTATGAACGGGAATTGCGGTTCATATCGGACAGAAATTGGTTGTGCCATCAATTAACGGAAAGCTCAACGTCAGGTGCGTGAAATGAACATGCGAACGAACATGCTGAAAGTTAACGCGCTATCCAAGCAAAGAATATTGGCGAAGTTGAAGATATTTTTATAAAAAGTAAAAAGTAGGTGATATAAAATTTAATTAATGTATATAATTAAAATTAAAATTAAATTAGATAGGAATTTTAATTATATTTATATATCATAATATAGATAAATAATTAAAATGAATGGATTTTAATGATATAATGATAATAGCATATGAATATATAATTTAAAAAATTTTTTTTTTAATGGAATTATTTTATTTTATTAATATTATTTTAAATATATATATATATATATTATATATTAAATATAAATTAAATATTAGGTGTGGCAAAAATAATCACTTGACCTTATGATTTTTACAATTTATATATATATATATTTTTTTTTTTCATAACAAATTGCATTCCTGACAAAATTCCTGATGGAATTCAAGAGTCTGGGCCTGCTGACGTAAGGCCGCGAATTAAATGATTATTTTCGTTATTTATTTATTTACTTTTTATTTTTACTTTTATTTTATTTTTAGTCTGCGTTTGTTTATTTCATAAATATGCAAACCAAATTGATATTTACCAACATTTGCAATAATTATAGGGCTTTGCCATAGGGTGATACTTTTGCCCCACCCAGTCAACTGTATAAGCTCTACTCAAACGAGAATTCCCTTTACTAAATAATGATAAAAAATGAATTTCTGCAGCAAATCGAATGTTAAATTCAGTTCGTTCTGCATAAATCATAAATATTCTGAATGGGTTAGCGGTAAGGGTATTGGATAACCTGTTTACCCTAATGCCCGCATTTTATTGCTATGCTAACTGGTTTGACATTTTGTTGAAGGGCTTTAACGGCTTTAGTTTAACACCTGTCGACGCTTTGCTCTGATATCGTGTTCGTAACTTTTATCTGTTGAATGGATTTTGTTGTTGCCGTTATTGTGCTATCAAATGGTAAAGTGCAGGCAACTGCTGTTGCTGCTGCCGTTGCTGCTGCCGTTGTTGCTGCTCCTGTTGCAACAATTGTTGCTGCTGTTGCTGGCAACTGCAACCGCAATTCGGGCACAAATTGCAGCTGCAGTTGCGGCTGGGTGTGCCACCAGCCAAAGCTGTGTCCATTGGCTGCCATTTGACAGGCAAATAGAACATGTGCTGCAATCATTGCTAGAGCTCTGAGACAGCCACAGGGAAGGGGCGCGAGCTGAGAGTCAGCTTCAAGTGCCCAGTTTCAGCTGCTGACTCAGACAATGGCCGCAGCGCCCCTCATTCTGTATTTGTTGTTGTTGTTGGGAATGTCCCTTGGAGCATGTGGTGTGCGGCGCTTATTAAAAATTTATGCAGTTTATGAGAGACACAGCACTCGGTGGACATCTTCTAGTCGGATGCGGTGCAGCATGTGTCTGGACATGGCTGCTGCTGCTGATGCTGATGATGATGTGGCGAAGGGCCATAAAGCAGCAGTTTAGCCTGGGGGATATGCATCAAAGCTGCGTCGAGCTGTTAAAGCGTAAAAACTATCGCATAAGCCACAGCAAAGACTACTGAATGGCATTCCATTCAGAGCTCGCCGCTAGAGGTTTTCCAGCTCAAGCATTGGGTTTTAGTGAATTTCATTGAAGGGCGCAAAGTTCACATACGTGAAAAAATACGCTAAGCATGGGGGATATTTCGTTTTTGTCACAAGGTTTATATAGGTTGAATAGTTAATGATGTGTGCAGTGTAGGATTTATATCTAGTAAATATGTATGAATGAAGGCCACTTCATAGAAGACATATTGCACGAATACCTTCTTGAAGCCTTAACTCTCTCAGTTGGCAAGAAGAATTTAAATATATATTCCTATAAATGAGTGAAGATAATTTGAAAGAGCGGGTTTGAATATGAATGAGAGAATAATTAGATACTGAGAAATATTAAGAAAGATGTAGCGAAAAAAGGGCGAGATAGAAATACTGTTCATGAGAGAGTTTAGACTAAAAATATTGAGGTAAAATGAGAGAGGGAGAGCAAGCGCGATTTAGTGAAAGTGGAATTGAAGTAAAGAGAGAGAGAGAGACCTACAGCAACAGTGGAACAGAGAGCCAATTGGAGATAAGGCACAGACATACAGACAGATAGAGAAAAAGATATAGAGATCAATGTAATAGTATTAACATACAATTATATTTAAAAGAAAATTATATCAATGTTAAATTTATTAAATTTTCTGTATTAAATATATAATAATATATAAATAAATATATTGAATATAAAATATATATATAAAATTATTAATATTAATTAAATGTATACCTTTTTATTTTCTTTTTTTTTTAGGCTTTATTTAGTGAAAAATAATATAACATTCCACGAATAATAAGGACTTTAATATTTATATATAATAATATTATTAATAATTAATAATAATATTATTAATAATTAATAATAATTTAAACAAAATTTAAATCAATGTAAAATTTATTAAATTTTCTAAATTAAATTTATAATATATATTATATAATATTTTTAATATATATAATTATTTATAATATATAAAAATAATAATAAATTAAATAATATATATAAAATAATATTATTTAAATAAAAAATTAAAAAATTCTATAAGTCTGTTCTAAAATATATAATAATAATGATATATTTATATATATTTTTATATCTATATAATCAAAACTTTATTTCTAGGCTTAAGACATGACCATAGAAATTGTTTGGATTTACTTCACCTTCCTAATTCCTACTACTCAAATCTCAATAAATTGATCAATGGACACTGGAAATATTTTAGCAACTTGCTAAGCGCACATTTGATTGATTTGATTTATGGGCCACAGCAGCGGAACTTCAAATGCGAAGAGCGTGCACTTAATTAATTAAAAGTTTGTATAAAACTTCGTCATTACGGCTGGGCCATGCCGCACCGCAAAAGCCGAAGCTTAAAGGAGAGCAAAGAGGATTCAGGGGCAACTTCATTGGCACATACTAAAAAGTTGATGTAAGTTGTTGCACGCGTGCGAATAATGCCATAAAATTAGAGTTTAGTCCGCAGAGTAAGTTTCAAAAGCTGGGCGAGATTTTATGCAGGAGAACTGTGGGTGACTGCGGAAAGCAGCCGTCGGGCAGTCAACAGCTTGGCAAATGTTTAGCTGTTAGCCGGCTGCTGTTAGCCGGCGGAGTCGTTGAGGCTTATAATTTTTGGATAAACAACAACTACAACAATTCATACATAAACAACAACAACGACATGAGTGTGTAAATTTGGCTAGCGCATTTGCATGTAGATCTCGCTCAACTCCAACCACGCCCAGCCAACAGGACAAGTGCACTTGGTGTGGGCCATGTTTACGAAGTGTGTGGCCTGCCTAGTGTAAAGTGCAACATAAACAAAAGCCACTGCTGCTACTCAACCTTCCTCTCTCTCTCTCTCTCTCTCTCTCTCTCTCTCTGTCACTCTCTCGTTCTCTATTTCCTTTGTTTGCCAAATGTTAACCGCACTTAATCTTTGAAACACCTTTGGTTAGGGTATGCTCTGTGTGCAAACAAAACATGCTTCACAACAAGTCTGAAGCATATTCCAGCACACGCTCGTCTACTTATAACTTAGTCACCCACAGCTAAGGTAAACTAAATATATATATGTATATATATAATTATAATATTTCATATTTTTAATATATTTAAAGAGGGCATTTGTTTTGGGGGCCCCGTCTAACACTGCAATTTAAGAGCCTCGATTGACTCAAGAGATAAGCTTTTTATACGCTCATTCGTGCCCTTTTCTCTCTATGCTTTGTTCGTCGCTTGTTCTCGCGGCGCATCGGCTCGATCATGCTCGGCCGATGCTCGTCTTGGGAGCATGAGCAGTAACTGGCGAGCGTTCGACTAGAGCAGATGCTCGCGTCTGGACAGCTCTGAAAGGTTTGTGAATTGAATATATGCCATATTTTAAGTAGTGTACAGCGCGCGTTTAGCACAAATTAATCATGAAATCACTGAAAACTGCAGCTGAAAGCCATGACTAAGTTGACTGTAATAAAGACAAAATATATTGTCTTAAAAAATATTTGAATTAACTTAAAACTAAAGAAAAAAAAAAAACCTTGTCCTACTCAAACTTTTCTGCTTAAAATTTTTAATATAGTTAATATAGACTAAATCAAGCTGCTACTTTAATCATATACATATTTAATAGAAATGGAACAAAAAGTTTCATTTTAGTAGTTTTCCCTCATCTCAATGCTTAATAATTAAGCTCTTCACATTTTGACTTTGGGTTAACCTAACCCAATGAGTCATCAGTCAATAAGTCAGTTCAAACATCATAAAATATGCAGATGAGTTCTGACATTTATTGATATCTCTGGTTCAGTTCTGTTCCTTTTTGAAGAGTTTCAGTTTTCAATAGTGATAGTAGTCAACATCAGTCATCAGCTTGTCCGGGTCAGACAGTTTTACACAAGGCCCAGACATGTTGTGGTTGCAACCTTTTGTTACTCAACGGATAGCTCAATAATCGAGAAGTTCGACTTTATTTTCATGCGTTAGGGGCAACAGAGCGCAATGTTAGTTACTGCCTTTTCTGACCACTCAATTATGTATGGGTTTGGGTGTGTGCCCGTCTGTGTGTGTGTGTGTGACTTTCACACATTGCTAACCGACTGCAGCCCAAGTCCTAGTTGTGAAAGTCCTGCGGTTTTTACCATTACTCGGTCGGACTGCTCATTTTATTTATGAAGCTCACTCAGCTACGCCTTGGCTCCCTCGAACAGCCACCCACACCCACACATATATCATAGGCACTGGCTTTTGCCTTTTAACAGACACATTTGCAAGCAAACACACAGACACACAGACACAGACATTTTCACCTTTTGTTTGGTTTAACGAAATGGAACACAAAATTGGGCCGTTGCTAGCCTTTGGTGTGGTTGGAGCGGAGCCTTATTGCCGCCGCTGCAGCTGGTAGCGTTTATGGCTAAATGGTCTCAACTGCAGACCTAAGTCCCAGTATCCCAGCTATCTGTATTGTTCCATGGTTGACTTTTCGCTCTCTATCTCTAAGTGATCCAGGTGATATATCAGTGGAACATTAACGGCACAGCTTCTGCCCGCACGCAAACAGATTGTCGCCGTAAATTAGCGCCCTGACGGAAATTTGTCTCCACTTAGTCAACTAAGCTTGAAAGAGCTCTAAAAGGACTTTACTTGCATTAAGTTTTGTGAATCTCAGTGATTTAGAAATACTATTTAGAGAATCAAGAAATTAATTTATTTTAATTTGCATTTCTGTACAAAAAATTTGGGTTTTCTTGATCATATTTCCATAGGAAATTTATTCAATTTTACTTTAGCTTTAAATAATTCATATATTTTGTAAATAAATTTCATATTGAAAATTAATTCTGTGTAATTTAAATTTTTATAAATCTAAATTTAATTTGAATTAAATCTATTTATGTTGCACATACAAATATTTGTTATTACTGAAAATTACTTTATTTTATTATTATTATTTTCGATAATCATAAAGATAATAATTGTATTTTCTTAAAGATAAATTTATATAATTTGATTTTGAATTTAATTTTAATACTTCACTAAAACGCCATATGTTTTTTTTTTGTGGCAATTAAATTATCAGACTCTAAATTTACATAATAAATAAATATTTATTAATTTAATTTCTGCCACATTGAAAATTGAACTTTTTCGATTTAGATTTTAAACAGATATACATATTGAAATTTATTTATAACATAAATAAAAAAAAAAATTAAATTAATTTTGAGTATTTATTGTTAATTAACTGAAATTAAATTAATATAGAAGTAAATGAATTAATTTGTTCTAGAATTTATATTTCAATTCGAATTTCTATAATCAATGAGAAATTATTGAATTTAATAATAAAATACTGTAAATTTTACCAATTGAATTTGATGAATTAGATTTATTAAATTTGTATTTAATATGTAAAATACTCAACATTAATTAACTTAAATTTAGATATTCATTATAAGATTTATAATAATTTATTTAAATTGAGCTTCCATTATCTTTCGTTCGTTTATTTGCCCAAATCCTCGAACAGCTGCTTCATTTAATTCCTTGCTCATTGATTTAAGTTATATACGAAAGCCGAGTCCTGATCCATTTATCAATTCAAATTTTACGCTAGTATAAATCACAATCGATTATCTCTAATAAAGCAATTTATTTGGGTTAAGTTGGAATTGTGTGGCATAATTGAAGGCGCTTTTCGAATGCAGCAGCCGCTGTTCATTTTACGCTTGCTTCACTGTGGGTGGCCGTCTATGCGCATTACCTATTTGGAGCCCCCGCATAATGCAATTTACATAAATTAGCACCAATATATTGCCACGCCCACGGCGTAATAGCCGCCCATCTGTTGGTCATGCTCGAATAGTTTTCGCTTCGTAAAATTTTCAACAACGAATTTTTTGGTCCACATAATTGAAGCATGCCCATTGATTCCATATGTGTTCAACTGGCCTTAGTTTAACAACTGGTGGGCGTGGCACGTGGTTTGGCGCCCACAAGCCAACAACATTTTTGCCATTGTTGCAACAATGAAAAAGCCTTTGTCAGGCGACTATTTGGGTTTCTATGGTCCCGACAAAGCAACAGCGACATTTTAATTGGAAGCTGTTGAAATTCGACATTTTATTTTAGCTGTTGGCTCACAGTTTGACTTTGTTGAGGGGTTTTAGTGACTCTGATTTTGTTGAATATTCTGTGCACGGCTGGGTATATAACTTTTGTGGAAATGGTATTTAATAGGAGAATGAATTCGAAAAATCGAAATTAGAAAATTCTTTGCCATTAAAAGGTGGATTTCGAATAAGAGCTCAAGTTTCATAAGAGCTCATGCTTAAATTGATAATTATATATATATAAGAGACGAGTAGCGGATCTGTTTATCTGAGCACCTTAAAAAAATACACAAAAATATTTCCATAAATATTATAAAAACTGTGTACTGAAATCTGATTTTTGGGCATGTAAAAAAATTTAATAATAAATAAATATTTTTTGAATAGCCACTTAAATTAGTTCCGGGTGTCTGCTATTCGAGTACTGCCCACTACAGCACTCCAACTGTTTCTCTATTCATATGCTTTTTCTAAGAGCTTAGCTTATATATCTTTTTTGTTATATGAACAAAGTGTTTTGTGTTATAATTGTTTCGCACAATTTTATTAATATTGTTGGAAACAAATTTTAAAGCATTTTCCAAACTCAATTTGATTGAGTTTTCAATTAAAATTTTGCTGGCACAATTTGTAAAGTTTTTAATTGTAGTTGCAAATTTTATGGACAGTGGCAAGTCAACTGTGAACAAATTTCAAATGGCAATCAAATTTATTTCGTTTAAAGCGAAAATAATTTAATATAAAAAAATCACGCATACGTCATGTTCTAGGGATTTTTGTATTCTTATCATATCAAAGAGATTTTTTGTATTTCCATTTCCTCGAAATTCGCTTAGTCAATCAAAGTTGTAGCTTTACCTCCGTACAAATAACATTTGAAGTATAATTACCGAACTGGAATAAATAGGAAGAGCGAAATGGCTCGGCCTTTTATGTTGGCTGAGTTGCTGTTTTACTGTCTGTCTATCTGTCTGTCGGCTGGCCTGTCGGCAGGTCTATCTGGCTCATCAGTTTGTCTTCGTACGCTTGTGTTGATATTTACAGCTGACTCAACAGCAGGCGAAAAGAAATATAAAAATAAATAAATTGAAATCAAATCAAGCGTTAGTCAAAGCAAATTGTCCAGCGGAAAGTCGTTTGCCGCTTGGCAAGAAATGCAATTAGCAACATGAATGGCCAATTAATAATTATTGCAGCAAATGCATAGCACTTTTTGTTGTTGCTGTTGTTGTTTTTGGTAATTGTTGTCGTTGTTGTTGCTCTGGTTGTTTTTGGCTGTTCTGCCTGTTGTTATTGCTCAATGGCACACAGTTTCCTGCACTTAGTCAGCCATCAATTTTATTTATTCATTTAATTATGATAGTCGGTCAAGTTAATATACCTTGTAAACAACTATTGTGCGTGGGAATATAAGTTAGAAGACATCGTGGGAATTGGTTGAAAAACGTAGGAGTATATATAAGAGTATATTTGATCTATATTTATATAGATATATATTTAATCTTAAAAAAAACATTGATTAGGAATAAATTAATATAATAATTGATAATTGATAATTATAATAATAAATATAAATATAATAATTAAATTTACGAAATTAACTTATATAAAAAATAAATAAATGAAAGATAAAAATATTTCACTAAACTTAAAACTAAAATTAAAAATAAAAATTGTACATAAATTTGATTTACATAAAAAATATTTATAAAAATTAATTTTAGAATAGGTTTTGTGTATGCTTTAGAACTTTGAGATCATCATTAATCTGACAATATAAATATAATAATTAAATTTACGAAATTAACTTATATAAAAAATAAATAAATGAAAGATAAAAATATTTCACTAAACTTAAAACTAAAATTAAAAATAAAAATTGTACATAAATTTGATTTACATAAAAAATATTTATAAAAATTAATTTTAGAATAGGTTTTGTGTATTCTTTAGAACTTTGAGATCACCATAAATCCGACAATTTAAAAAAAATAGATATCTCAACAAATTATGAAAATTCCTTATTTTAAATTATTTCTAACTATTATTATTATTATATTATTTACTTTTACTATTAGTACTAATATTATTATTTTATAATACTTCTAATGAAAACTTTCAGATTCAAAAGTATTGTATTAATTTTTAAGAAATTAAAAATCTTGTAAAATTATGAATATTGTCAATTATTTTATTTTTCTCTCATTCAGGACTTTTTATTTGCAATTATTATATTATAATTATAATTTCCTAATTAAATTTGAGAAATATTATGTTATATTTAAAATTTATTGAGATTCTTTAAAAGAATTAATTGCCTAATTTAAAACTAATTATATTACGAATATACTCAATTTCAATGAACTTAATAACCAACTAACATTTTCCTTTTCTCTGGATATTTTATAGTCGATTTTTCTTTGAGTTCTTTTCCTCTCACATTTTTATTGTTTATCCAAATTGTGCATTGATGTTTGCTATTGTTGTTATGGCTCATATTTGTTTGCGCTCACGTTTGCTCATTGAAGTATTTTTAATATTTGTAGCCATGACCAACCTAGACAATGCGCTTGTCCAACCGTCCCCTCGTGCAATTATTTGATGAGTTCATTTAAGCAGAAGCAATGAAAATATGATGTACATTCAATTTAAATTGATTACTTTACAGCAGCAGTGAAGGGGCGAACAAAGAAGTGGGCCAAGAGCTACCGAGTTGAAATGGGGATATTTTTCTATAGATATATACTATAAATATATATATGTGAATCGATAATGCATTGACGTTCAATTAACACTAAATCATGATATTAATTAATTGATATTTTTTTTGTTTTGTTGTCTAGCTTCATATCAGCTGCAGTCCGCAGAAAAAGTCCAATCGATAGCGCCCAAGTGGCCGTAGGCAGGGGGTCTGGACTGCTGGCTGCTGGCTGTCACCTCCATTTCCATTTCATGGACAATTATTCATTTCGTCATCGGGCCGCGCTAATTGAATTGCGAAATCGATTCGGAAGCGGAACGAAATGGATCGCATGACTCACATCAACATCGAACATAACTAATGGAGTATTTATATGTGGATCGGAATGTCGACGTGATTGATTAGCTGACTGATTTCAGTGGTTCATTGCAATCAGTGTAACAAATACTTTCGTTTAACTAATTTACTATATGATAATGCTATCAACTTTCAGATATATTTATATATTTATATTTATTTCTATATACCACAGAGTCAGCCATTTGACTGCTGGCGTTCATTATCGTGTAACCCTTTGTTCTTTATGGTAATATATTTTTTTTTTTTTTTTTTTGCTTTTTAGATACGCTCTTTGTTGTTGGTATTGTTGTCGCTGCTGGTTTTCTTTTTTGTCGTCATTAACGTCAGCCAGGCGTTGTTTAATTTGAACATTAATCATGGCCACGAGCTGGGACTCCCAACGTAACTGGATACAGTTGCAAGCTGCAGCTCCAGCTCCTGCTGCTCATGGCTGACGACAACTTGATGAAAAAGTTGCGGCAAGTTTTTTGGGATGCAAAACAGTCAGTTGCATAAGGTGTAACAACAGAGCAGCACAATATGCATTGTGCTCAGCCATGACTTGATGAATTCTTGAAAATTTGTTTTGAAAATATGTTGACATTCCACCAACCCCTAACCAACTCCTAACCAACTCCCCCTGGCACACTTATTAACCACATGAGGTCTTTATATTATCAAACTATTCCCATTTTTTTCCTTATGCTCAGGAACTTTGGTAGTAAAATTTATCATTTCACAAGTTTAACAAAGAGAAACGGAGCGAGAGGGAGGGAAGAGCTTTTAGTGTAGGTATGGCTGACTGGGGAATATTATATGATATATTTTAGAGATTAACTTTAAGGTCTTTCCTGCTTTGGTTGAAGAAGGACATCCAGGATTCATTTCAGTTATAGTTATGTGATAGTCTTAAAGATTGTTTTAATATAATGCCAGTATAAAAATATATTATATAAAATACTCTATATTCTTGAATACTAAAAATTATAGTTAAATACCAAATATTAAAAACTCAAATTCATTCGAATTTCGAAATCATTTTAATTTATTAAAATATCAATAATTATCTTACTGTAAAGGAACTTAAAACACAGATATGAAAAAAAAAGATTTTTGTTTTAATTTTCCTGATTTCAAATTTTAACTTCATAAAAAGTAAGTTGAGCCTACTTTAAAATTCAAATCCAAAACCAATATACCCTTTTTCATATTCATAAACATGCAGCAAAAATCTTTAAAGCTTCGATAAATAGTTTTTCGCTGCACAAGTTTCTTTCTTTTATCTAAAGTTCGTCTCACTTTTCCAGCTACCGCTTCACATCATAATTTATAAAAAAAAAAAAGAAAAAAAAACTACGAAATTTCACAGCGTCCGCTTTGCTGTTTCTGTTGACTTTTTGCCAACACCAATTTTCTATGCTCTCTTGCAATTTTGCATCGTTGTCGCCTCTAATTTCTTTTTACCACTTCTTGGCTTATGATTTCACTTTGTTTTCACACCTTAAGTCAGCTTTGAGCTGCTGCGTTTATGGTATTAAAAGGTCTTACAGACCGCGAGTTGTCTTTAGTGGAATTTCTGTGTTATTTAAATTTAATCAATTCATTAGCTCATGCATAATACATTAGCTAATGATGGGCAATGATTTAGTTCAGGTTTTCCACTACAGTTTTGCTTTTTTTATTCCCTCTGTCAGACCATTAGTTGTCTTTAGTGTAAACTTATTTTATTTAAATCTCAACAATTCATTAGTCTATGCATAATATATTAGCTACTGGCTAATGACTTATTTCACCTCTTCCACTACAGTCTTGCTACTTTATCACCTCCATCAGACCATGGAAATTCGTGGAACTTTCTTTGGTTTAAATCTCATCAATGCATCCAATGCATCCATGCATAATATATCAGCTAATGATAATAACTAATGATTTACTTGAGCACCACTACAGTTTTGCTACTTTATCACCTCGCTCATCGCATCGATTGCTTTTCAATTTTCATTTACGATGCACAACTAATTGCAGTAGCTCGAGCTGCTTATCTTATCTATCCGATGGGAGTTCTTTATATATATATATATATATATATATATATATATATGGAGGCAATACCACCTGCCGTGCGCAATGTGCCCTCTGCCACGTGCCGTTTCTATCCGCCCTTCTGATCGGTTTAAAGGTCTCGTCGTAATTAATTGCAAAACTTTTCTCAATGCAGGGCGAAAAATTTGAAAAGTTTTCTGCTGCAGCTCTTTGGATATCTCATTAACTGTTTGCGGCGCTGCAGCCATTGACTGCTTAACCTGGCTGCCTGCATGACTATCAAATATCATGGATAAGTACCTGATGGAATGCGATAAATTTGAACCCAGCTCCAGAGCAAAGCAAGGAGATAAATGACAGTGACACAAGCATAAGTTTTATATTTGTTTTCCCAATTAAATTAGGTATTCGAGTGGCTTTAGATACAAATTAACTTTAGTCTAATGGAAATCAAAGCATTTCCACAAAAAAACCGCAGCTCAATTTGTGTAGCTGTCGCAAAGGTTTTAATTTCAGTTGCTCCCAAACTCAGTTTCACCTCAGCATTCCTTTGACTTGGTTACAAATTTTTGTCACTTGGCTTTTTCCGTTGACTGTTTGCCGGGTGTTGGGGCATTGTGGCCAGAGTCTGGGAGGTTGGAGCTGGCGCCATTGCCATCAAATTATACGAATTTGCTATGCACTTTGTCTGGCTGAATTTGAGGGCTGAATTTTTTGGCAGCTGGCTCTCAAACCATAAACTTTTTTGCCTATTTGCTGCCTATTTCGTGCCCTAATACTCTTTGCAGCGCATAAAATGGGTTGCTTAAAATGTGGGTTCGAGGAGGATAAGGCAGATAGCAGATAGAAGTGCTAATGCAGATCAACAATAATAGTTATGCATATCCATTTCAAAAAGAATTTGAAATTGGGCCATTTTGTTTTTCCTATCCCCTGTGATGCCTAGCAACTGCATATAGGGTATCTGCACGTTATGTTTACCTAACATAATCACACATAAATATTTACTGCTTATGTGTTTAATAATACATCGAGTAATATATATCATATCATACCATATCACTTAAATACAGAGTATCTGCTAGTCATGCATATACTTCTACATATAAATATAGTCTGCTTATCCATATATAGATATCTACTTGGATAGTTTGTTAACTATTTACTACCTACCAGCTTTATCTAGACTCTACATCACTCAACTACAGGGTATCTGTTAGTCGAAAATATCCTTTTCCACGCATAAATATATTCACTTTATCTATTCATTACTTCAAGCTCTGCAATAATTTCTTAGCTCTATTCTACCAACTCAGTCTGGACTGCATAACACTCAATTACAGGGTAACTGCTAGTCATGCATATTCATCAATTGTGTTCTTTTTATCACATCATTTGCGCTGAAATGTTAATGTCTGTTGTTTCCTTTTGTCGTTTCCTAAGGTCTCATGTATGTCCTGGCTCAAAAAGCATTGCCAAATGGCAGCCAGTCAGCCGTAATGGAAGGAAACTGTTCGGTTGCAATGTCCTCTCGTGTGTGCTGGTGTCGATTGTCGGAAATGGGCGTGGGCGTTTACGGGGGAGTGGGAGTGCCCGAGGTGTCTCGAGCTTGACGTTAAAAGAAATCTGTCTGACAAATTACATGCGTAGCAGCTGCTGAATGCTTCGTTTGGCCCTGTCGTCCTTTTTGCTGCTCCTGCTGCCTGTGTTGGTCCTGCTTTTGCTCCACATTTGACTCAACCAACAATCATCAGCCAAATGCGCGTCACTCACTCTGTGCCTGTCTCGCAGTCGCGCCGTCCGTCCGTCCGTCAAAAAAGAGTGCAACGACCTTCTTTGTTAAATGACTTCAGTTTCTTTTGCAACTGCGGCTCAATGGGCTGTACCTTGAATTATTTGACTGATAAAAGTGTCTGCGACATGATTTGGCAAACAATCTCCGGCTGGACTTGGCTAATAAGCTATTGGTGACCTATGCCATTTGCTTTAAAGATATATACTTGTATATACTTGCTGTCTGTATGCTTTAAGTTGGAATTACTTTTTGCTATACATTTAAATTTATATCTTTTATTTTTTAAATGATTAAATAATATTTGTTATTATTATATAAAATATTAAAAAAAATATATAAATATAAATACATAATTAATAGAATAACATTTATTATTTATAATTGTTTATATTTTTTATTTTTTACTGAAATAACAAATTTGGAAAGTTTTACTCTTATTTATTATTATTTTTGCCAACCAAAATTTAATCTTTCAAATTTAATAATGTATTTTTAAATATTTTATTTGTAAAAGATTTTATTTTGAAAAAGTTATGCTATTAACAAAATTTAAAAAAAAACTGAAGTATTTCAAGGTATAATGTATTTGTTAAAAATAATTTGTTTGAAAAAAGTTTTTCTAATAATAAATATCAAAAGTATAAAGTTATAAAAAATATTTATTTATAAAAGGTATGTTTCAATTAAAAAAAAATTATTTTAAAATCAAAAATATTAATATTATTTTTATAATAAATATTATTTTAAATACTTTTGTAATTATATCTAAGAATAATTTTTTTTTGTGAATAGATTGAAAAAACTTTTTTCTGTATTATTCTGCCACATAAAATATTTAAAATATAAGACTTGGACCAACACCCATCTAAAGACAGCATAAAAGTCACACATTTTTTGGTAATCTTTTGAACGACTTTTCGGCATATTAACCTCTGTCCAGCTGTATTCCAGTCACACTGAATTGCCACTTCATCAGCTTCGAAGTGCTTAACCCTCGCATTCAACAGTTATAAATGATTATACGTACAAATTGTCGCTATCTTGATAAATTCGCATGCAGAGCACAGCATAGGACAGCATAGCACAATACAGGACAGGACCTGACGAGACCCTTCGAAAATGGCATTTCTTCTTTATTGTATTCGTAACACACACACACACACACACACACATGAAAGATACAAATGTATCTGGGAAATGTATCTAATGCTTACCATTGTTATGCGACGCTAGTTGCCGCCTTGGCACACGGCCCATCCTCGACTGCGTTTCGCACAATTCCCAAACGGCACGCACTTTTTTTTGAGGTTCTCAAAATATTTGGCAAGCGTTTCTGTGATTTCTCGAATTTCACGAATTTCTCTGTTATTTTTCACTGTCTGAATTATTTGTGCTGCTGCCTGCGGCCGCCAGCCTGCAGAGTTATTTGTTTATTTACGTTGCGTTCTGCTAATTTGAATTAGCGCTGCCAGCGTCGCGCAGTCGTCGTTGTCGTCGCCGATGTTAGGAATACCGTTGAATTTACGCACTGTTGCTTTGGTTCGCTTTTCTAGTTTCGCTTATCGCTGGATGCGCTGCGTTCGGCTCGGTTCGCTGCTGCGACTGCCAATGCCAACTGCACGTTTCAGCTTTGTTTTGCATACTGTGCGCCGCAGTCGCCGGCGAATGTTGTTGTGGTGCATGCGACGCCCCCGACTGCAAAACTGATGCTCCGACGATACGCAAGCCTCGTGTGCTCACTCGGCAAATTGGCTAACTGTTCATGCTCGTGTGTTTTTCATCTGTTCGTTTCGTATTCGCTTTCTACTCATAGCGAACTGCATGCATGTCTCACATTGCAAGTGCACTGGGAGAAATAGTTTAGTAAGTATTTAGGTAAATTAAAAAAAAAAATTCTTCATGTTAAACAAAATTGAGAGAAAGTTATATCAGAACTATATGTTTAGCGATGGAGCATATCTTAAATTATTATTATTATCATTATTAAATTATTTTGTATAGATTTCTAAGATTTTTGTACAGTGCACAATATTGTGTTCCTAGCTTTAATTAATCGTATGTATGTAATATATAATGTTATATATGAATTTCAAAGATTTCTATATAATACAAAATTTTTCTCAGTGCCTATACAATTAATAACACATGGCCAGGCTGCTCTATATCTTTTTCGCTCTCGTTCTGTCTCCCTCGTTGTCATATGTTTGAGCTGTGGCTCTCTTATACTCACGCGATTATAAGTAATATTTTTGCCGGCAAACTTTCACTTTCAGCGGCTGCTCTGCTGCTGTTAACTTAACAGTCAACTGTCACCGCACATAACAGCACTGTTAGTGTGCGGCTAGGACATTTGTTGATTGCACACTGATTAAATGCCAAATTGATTTGGTTTACATGCGATTGCCACCAGCTATGGGACTCATTAGGCTAATTAAACAGGTGGGAAATAGACACTAAAAGCAAATATCAATTTCTAATTGGAAATCGCTAACGTTTTTGTTGTAGTAGATTTTCATGAAATGTGATTCACATCTAACTGAAATGAATTTAGAATGTTCTTCGAAGTGTGCATATTTTTAGCAAACCTCAGCTTTATTGAAAGTAGGAATTCCCCGAAATGAGAATTGAAGTTGCCAACTTGTGAAATTCTCCGAATTTGTAGCTAGAGGGAAATATTTGAAAAGCAAAATTTTAGAATTTGAGTGAGACTTGGTTGAATTTAGTTGGAGGGGAAACTGTATTTTGTATTAGATTTAAGGTAACAAATAAAATTTGTTTCAATTGTTGCCTGAAGAGAAATATGCCAATGGGCTATATTGATTGTCAATAATTTTATATTAGATTTTGGATCTAACTAAAGTTTTTTAAAATTCTTATCTGAAGGGAAAAATTGGAAAAAAATGTTGTTTAAAAATTGCTGTTTAAAAGGAAATATATAGATATTGGGAATAGTCCCGGTAGGAAAATTTTTGTGGAAACTATATAGTTTATATTGAACTAAAATATTTTAAAATTTTGATCTGTCTAAAAGATTTTATTTTATATATATATAAAATTTCAATAAAATTTCCAGAGCAATCTTCGAAGGAAATTTTCTTAGAATTCTCATCTTCAGGAAAAACATCTTGACAGATAATATCTGTTGCCAATAAGAAGAGTGTTAAAAAGAGCTTAAGTGTTTTTTTTTCTTTATATATATATATATATATATATATATATATATGTTTTTTTTTTAGACTTCCGTTAGATGTAACTAATGTGTCCTTGAATCTATTTTCTCGCATATATTTCCAGCTTATTGAGGTAAAAGTTCCTAGAATTTAACCTAAGGCTAAGGGAAAAGTACAACTAAAAATAATTGAATTCTCCGAATTTACAGATTTATTAGAAATAAATAACATTTTTTTGTACATTTTTACGGCCAATTTTTTTTTCTTTTGTAAATTTGCAATAATTTGAATGTGCAACAAAAGGATTCTTTGCCACAGCAAAACAGTGATGAGTTCTAAGCAGATTCAAAAGAGAAATATATAGAGAGAGAGAGTAAGAGAGAGAGAGAGAGGGAGATGGAGATATATGGCAACTGTGTCCTTTTGAACTGCGCCTTAGTTCGCCTTTTGAGCAAAACTTTTAATCCTTCTGGCTGGCACTTCCGTCAATCTCTCTCTCTCTCTCCCTCTGTCCGTTTGTCTCGCTCATATTTCTGTTATTTTGCTCTAGAACTGCTGCTGCCGCTGCTGAAATCCTTTAACGCTGACACTGAAAAGTGCTTAGAGTGCGGACGGAGTGAGCTGTTTATTGTGTTTACAATGCTCGCTCGACGTTAGGGCCAAAGGACTCGACGAGGACCCCAACTAGTTTTAGTTCAGTTGCTCTGAAATTCCGAAAAACTTTAATTAAATAAAAGCCACATTTGTTGATGAATTGTTTGTACTTTGATCAAAACTCAATTAAAAATGTTTTTTTTTTAGTTTCCGTTTAGTTTGAATTGAATTTAAGAGGAAATATGAAGCAGCTCAGAGCAGCTTTGCTGCGCTAATTAGTCCTGTTTCCTAGCTACTTCTGGCTATAATCGTCTTTAATTGGCCACCATTGCTCAGCCACTTTGAAGTCAATCAAAGCTCTTCGAGATTTGCCACTTTAAGCATTCGTTGCTTATGTAAATCACAAATATTTAAATATTCTTTGGCTCCACAAAAGTTGCTGATATTCGGCAAAAGTTTTCATTGTGGTCATGCAAAGAGGATGTCTGGGAACGCAGACTAGGCGTATGCCAAACGTCCTTTGAGCACTTTATTCTATAGATATGTTTGGCCAGTTTTTATGCTCGCCTTTAAAACTGAAAAGGGCATATTGGTTTTAGTTTAAAATTGTGTTTTTGTAACAGAGCAAAACTAATAGCTAAAAATTGAAAATTTATTTATATATTTACTTGCTATTAAAATTTGGAAGTTGTAAAGACATCTGATATGTTGGAATTTATGTAGTTTACCTGGAACGTAAATGCTTTTATTCAAGATATCGAATATGGGGACTTGAATAACGTCTTATAGATAACGTCTTATAAAAACTTAGAGACACTATCTAGACATATCAAGCGTCTAGATATCTACGTAGCGTATCTTAGTTTACGTAGATGGCAGATTAAGATATATAGTATAGAGATATATTTTCTACAGCTTTTAAGATAAGTTAAAATTATCGTAGAACTCTTTTAGAGATTAACAGAAGTTTATATACCAATAAATAAATAAATATATATATATATATATATATATATATATATATATATATATATATATATATATATATATATATGTCATAGTAGTATATCTATCTATCTACCTATTTATCTATCTATCTATCTATCTATATAGTATAGCGGGATAGATCCACTCTCCTACTGAAACTCGAAATCTCAAGTGAATCATAATTAATTTTAAAATATCGAATCAATAGCAAATTCATAAATATTTAATTTTTATCAAATTCAACTCCTTTTGCTTTTTGAGCGAGCATTACACAGTCTATATTCTACTCCCATATAGTCATGGCAAATTTAAAAAATATTGAAATTCCATCAAATTCAACTCTTTTTGCATCATGAGCGAGCATTACAGAGTCAAGAGACGTCCTGTCTGCTTGCTGTTGCGGGCAAGCCGTCTACCAGCAAAGTTTTCGACAAGTTTTATGGTAAATTTAATTTACCAAACGAACCCAAAACGAACCCAAAACAGCTCAAGTTGAACTTTAAGAACTTTGCGAATAATTCTGCAATTCTATATAAATAGAAGTCGATGATTTTGCAGCATCTGAGCATAAACACATAATTAAATTGAAATAGAAACTATAAATAATGGAAATGTTTTAGCGAAATTTGCAATGATTTTCAGTCGATTGATTTTCGCTTTGTAAACAAGTTCTAATTAAATTTAGCTGAATGTATATAAAGATGATTATAAATTTTGAAATTAATTTACAGTTTTCATTTATATTTTACATTTTCATTCATTTCGCTTAATTTTATTGCCAATTTTCGGTTTTAAGTGCATTATTAAATGCACATAAATTTCTGCTGATATAAGTGAAAAAAACAAATGTTGGCCATATAATATATGCGAGAAAATAATTACGCTGCGTTGTACATTAATTAATAGCTGCAACACTTTTTTTTGGGGGCAGGCATTAAACAGCAAATAGAAAAAAAATAAATAAAAATAAAAATTGGTACGTGGGGTGTGCGCAACTGTATGATGCTCGTTCAAGGTGGTAGAACTTTGATAAATTTTGTAAATTTGCTAGGCATGAATTCTGTTGATGCTCTTGCAGTAAAGATTCTTTAGAGGCCAATATATCTATCAAATAAATAAATATATCTATTTATAACTCTCAGCTACGTGGATGGAACCAGAATCAACTAGCTTTGCAGCTGCTACTAATACTAGGGTATGCTACGGTATAAATATGTATATAATTGGGTAAATTTTACAAATTATATAACATGTAAATAAATAAATATAAATATTCAAAATTGCATCTATGTTGACATCTAGCTTCCCCAAATCTACCTCTAGTGGATATGTTAAAATGTGAGATGTTTATATGAAGTTAACTTAATATTTAATGTAAAAATAAATTAATAAATTAAAATGAAATGATATAAAAAAAAATAATATAAAAAAAAAAATAAAATAAAAAAAATAAAATAAAATAAAAAAATTAAAATGAAAAGAAATCACTCACTGTCCACAACCAATATACTCAGTTCGCCCACTGAACGCGTATCAGCCGCAATATATTTTCGTATATTTACTAGGTGTTTAGCATGTTTATTTTCTCAAAAAAATTTATGGCGACAGCTGGGTAATTAAGTCATGAGTTTTTATAAATTAAAACGCATAAACATTAATTAGGCATGCAAATCATCGAAATTACAGCAAAATCAATGCAGAGTTTTTTATGCGTGAAATATATTTTACATGCATTATGGCATATGGGAGAGCGTGTGGAGAGTCTCTTTGGTTGTCAATCAAAAAAGGTGACACGTTGTCAACCGCTAGCTAGATGCAGTTGCAGTTGCAGCTGCAAATGGAGACGACGATGCGGACGCTGAGGCCTCTGAGATGGATGTGTGTGTGCGAGTTGGCTAGCTGGCTGGCTGTCAAAAAATGATTGACATGCACAAGTGAATGCTGCTGTTTTTGCCAAATGAATGTTGACCGAAATGGGATCGCGCTGGTCGAAGTGAGGGGTGGGTGGCGAGGCAGTTGACCATAAGCACGCCCACCCGGGCAAACGTCAAATGATTTGCATTTCACTTTTTCTTTGGCTAGCCCGGTTCATTGGACTCGGTGTCCCAGCACTTGGCCGAATGTTTTATTTAAGTGCCGGCGACTATATGTGTGGACCGTTGGCCACATCGGTCTGCTTGTTTGCCCAGAAGTCTGGCAATTGTCGTGCCATTCGCCGTCAACTCAGGCCATAATAAATTCATCCAGAGCTCTCCACTCGCCAGCGGATGAGTCATGCCACATAAATCACGACGAACTCACTTGTCAATATTTATTTTATTTCACATTTACTGTGGATGCTGCTTCTGCCTGGCAAACAGAGCGTGAATGACAGCTTCTTTGTTGGCCAAGTTTTTTTTTTTTTTTTTGGTGGACTCCAGCTCACGCCTACCTGCGGCCATTTGGGACAAAGTTCTATTCGTCTCCAACTGTCTCTATCGCAATTAGTTGCAGGTTAAGCTGCTTAGGCAGGCCTCGTCCACAACTTGAGCAACTTAAGCCGCTTAGCAGCTAATGTCCTAATGTTCTATTAGCCTTTGCCAATTGAGCATTTCACTTAAACATTATGATACTTTAATAGCTAGTTAGGCTCAGCTAACGAAATTCCGTAACGCAGGGACGTAACTTCAGAAATCTCGAGTAGTTTCCTTGGAATCTCCACAAAAGCCGACTTCAATCGAATGCGCATCTAAAAACTACTTGCACCTAGCCAAGTTTAGTTTTTCTGTCGCCTATTGTTTTATCTCTTCTGACTTATATGCCAGCTTCAACTTCAACTTCAAGTCCAACTTTAACTCCAACCCACGACGACTCCCGACAGCATGGCATAAATTGTCAGTCAACGTGCTTGAAAAAATAAATAACTTTTGTTTTACCTGGGATTACTAGACTAGGAAATACCCTGATAGATATTTAAAATAATAATAATAATTATGAAAATTATAAGCATCATAATTTTTATTTTCAGATGTAAAAAATTTAAAACTTCAACTAAAAAAGAAATAAAAAATATAAATATAAAAAAAATTATTTTAATAATAATAATTATGAAAATTATCAGCATCATAATTATTTTTGTTTTCATAAATATGTTACACTTAAAAAAAAGAAAATTAATAAATAAATAGAAGTAAAAAAAAAATAATAATTTTGCAAAGCAATATACAATATAATATAATACATAGATATATACCTATATAAACTCTACATTGTTAGTCACTTCCTTTCCTGCCTGTTACCTTTCTTCAACCAATATACCCGCTTCACACACATTTCCAATGGGTGCCTAAGCCACGCCAAGCATATGAGTACTGAACTCTACAATTGCGCCAGTGTTGCCACCGCAACCAAACTCTCACCCCTCGCTCGAGAGTCTGCTCTTAAAAATTCATTTGCTTTGTGTCTGCGTGTGGGGAGATTATAGCTGAAAGTTGGGCCAAGCAGCTGATAAACTATAGAGTGCCAGCCCAGCAAAGTTTTTCATAAGTTTACGATGAGCTTTGAAGCAGCAGCCACTCCACATGTCTTATGTGTGTTGCAAAATGAAATATATATAGAATTTTTGTGAATCCATTCATTTCTCTTGACGATATTCAATTAGTGAAGTAAATGCTGAAATAATTGGGCGTATGTGGCTTAAGGCATAAAAATGTTCTATTAATTGGAATTTGCCACCCTTGCTTAGTTTAGTTTAGCTTTCATTGGGCCAAAGCTTTGCACATTTTTCATTGCATACTTTTGGGCAGTTGCTCGAAATCACGCATACGCCGTGCACTCCATTGAACCTTGAACCTTGAACAGAGAGCGCTCTATGAATTTTGTATATTTTATGTGCTGGCAACAGATTGTTAATTGCTCCTAATGCGAATGCCTGTCCAAGCGTGGCCACGCCCGGCCCCAACTGCCCGTTCGGGCTGCGCGCCGTCACGACTCGCTTGGGCGACAGACACATGTCAAATATTTCAGATAACGACTTTTTGTCGGGCCTTGGTGCGGTTCAAGGCATTATAATTGAGCGGTTTATGGTCCTGTTCCTGACGTTCAGTTCATTTGCCCGCCCTGCGACGCACGTCGTCGTTTTTAGTTCGCTGTGGTTTTTCCGTGCAATTAGAATGGCATTTTCACTCTGCGCCACTTTTTTTTTTTCTTCTTCTCTGGCTCGCTTTGTTGCTGTTGCTGTTCCTGTTGTTGCTTTTGGTTTTTGACAAGTTTTTTAATGAGCATTAGCATTTTGGGCCAAAAGTTTTGCTAGACATTTGTGGCCTAGCATGACCAAAAAAAAAAAAAAAAAAAAAAAACAGCTGGCAAAGTGACAGCGTGACAGACAGACTAAACACGTTGGCTTTGCTTTAACCAAATTTTATAAATTGCTTGAAAATGTTTATAGAAGAAAATAGAGACAGGAAAATGTATTGAAAGCGAGTGAGCGTCACTTGCTATTACTCTACAGTTTTGGTTGGTTAATTTTGTAAAGTGTGCTATTCACTTTGCCTTTCTATGCGCTTCTCATAGAACTTTTCAATGTAATTTTTTTAGCAAGTGACAACAGAAAAGCTATTGACGGTCACTTGTCTTTTGTGTTTAGTCAAACTTTGTTTGCTTGGCTTATGTTGGCAATGCCTTTGTATGCGCTTCTCATTGTTGGAATAATTCATGTTTACAAGAAAATAGAAAATAGAAAAATGCGAATCTGCGCATTTGATTATTCTTATTATTATTCTTTCATCTGACTTGACTTTGACTTTGTGTTTCTTTCCGCACGACTCTCTATGCGATTCTCAAATAACTTATTTATATATATATATATATATATATATATATATATATATATAAATAAATATATATATATATATATATAAGAATATTTTATATAAATATTTTTAATATATTTCAGAATTTTATTATTTCATTTGCATTTATATTTAAAATATATTTGAGAGTCCGATATTTGCCGTTCTTTTTTTTTTTCAATGCCCTACTTTCTATTAGTCAACCTCTGTCAAAGGACTTGTTTACTGCCATCTATATAATTTTGTTTTGATATATTCATTAATATTCGACCAATGCCTCAAAAGATTATAATATTTTCATAGTACAAATTGCTGCTCCAAAAAAAATGTTGTTTACGAGAATGTTTACCAAATGAGATATTATCATTATAAATTCCTTTTTTCTTTGCAATTAAAATGCATTTAGAAAGTTGAATGAAATGTTTATGCGCATATGAAAGAGTCAATAGTAGTCAAAAGGGCACTAATTAGAGCAACGTGGTACTTGGCGGCGTCGAGTGCAGCAATTGCATAATAACAAAATTAAAGGTGTGTGTGTGTGTGTGACCGTGTGTGGTTATGTATTTCATTTCCATGCTCCTGCTGTTGCAAAAACAACATTTGCTGTCGCTGAGGAATTACGCGAAACAAACATGCCACAACAGCTGGCAACAGGGGCAGAGGCAGCGACAGAGTCAGGCAGCAGCACGAGACTTGATGATGGCGATGAGGTTGCGTGTGCTCAGGGCGTGGACGACATTGACAAATGATGGCCGCCTTGGAGCACACGGTGCGGAACACGAATCGGCTATGCCATGACACGGCAGGACAATGCGAACCCTGCGCAGCTGATGGCGATTTGGCCAGCCATGTGCCGCATATTTGTGGGTTCACTAGGTCACACACTAACACTAACACTCACACGCATGTATACACGTTGTAGCAACTGGCGAAAAGTGCAACGACCAACTGACCAAAGAATAACAATAGATCCCAGCTCTTTGTTGCAACTTGGCCCAAGGCGAAAAAGTTGCAGCTGCATTTTATGGCTACGAAAATGCTCATATTCCTAGTTCCGCGCAAACTTTCTGCTGCATGCTACAGGGTGTTTGAGGAGCGAGATAATTAAAGCAGATTTTTCATGTAAAAGAAATTATTAAGTTCTTTAAGAAACATCTGTGAGCTATGAGTGTCTAAGGCTAAGAGTTTGGAGGGAAGACTATGAAAGAGCTGAGATAAGGTGAGACAGTGTAGGCAGCTTTGATTTGAATGATGGTAGAGGAGAGGTCATAGAAGTGTATATAAAAAATATACATAAAAATAAAAAAATATAAAATAATAAAAATATAAAATATATAAAAAATAAAAAAAAAGGAATATGAAATCGTTAAGCAGGACGAACTGGGAATAACTTAACTAATAACTTAAGATCTGGAAATTTTAATCTAAAACTAGCATGATAAATTCTTCCAATTCCAAGAGTGGAATGTGAAATCTATATTGATATTTTTATATATATTTTATACATATATGATAAACGAGTAATAATTGAAAATGGAATTGGCGGCATAGCAGCTAAATCCGGGAACCCAGGATTCCCTACTATTGTAGGGAGCATAAGTATCCTCGCATCCAGAACACCATGTATTTTGTCACATACTGGAAGCGCTGCTAGTTTTCTGCGGCAGCTTAGAAACTCCAAAAATTATTGACAAAGTAGCTGAGGACGTGACACAGCAAATTCAATTTGCAATAAAAGTGGGCGTGCGAGGGGCAGTTATTACACACTCTATATATATATATATATATATAATTATGCTCTCTCTCTCTGTCTCTCTCTCCCTACATCTCTTTCTACTGAGCAGCTAAACTGAACCAAAAACTCAGTTGACACCACTTGGCTCCTGTTGCCCCTCTGATCCCATTATTCGCTCTCATTGATATGTGTGCACATAATATGTCAACTAATGTGTCAAGCTTGTGTGAACACTTTGATTCAGTTGTCAGCGCCAACTGCCCCCACTCCGCTGATGCGGGCTTTTAAGTGCTGTCATTTGCTCGTAATCCACAATCCACATTTGTAGCGCTCACGTTGCAAAAATCTCAGCAGCTGCGTTATGCAAATGAAATATTGTCCAACATTTGCATTGGCAAATAGCAGGTAAATGCCACGGACGCACAGTTAGTGCCCGCCTACGACACACGAACCAGCCGGGCCACACTACCCAACCAACCCACCCACCTACGGCCTCTGCATAAAATAAGTTATAAAAAATGGCATTCGAAATATGAATTTCAAGGAAGTGCGTCAGTGCGTCTTGTTGCTGCTGCTGCTGCTGCTGCTGATGACGAGACTTCGTCAGCAAAAAGTGAAACACAAATAGAAACATTTGCCTTCGGGCATACATACCCTGAATACCCTTTCCCGCTGAACAGCTGCTATTGAATTTATTCAATATTTTCTGCCTGGCGTGGGAAATAAAATAGAACAGTTCCTTTATGTAATTTTTTTTTTTATTTAAGTACATAAAATAATAAATCTTCAAAAACAGAAACGAGGAGCTTCTTGAGTTCACGAAATATTTTCCCATGCATACTCAAAAAGATATTTTATGTACCAATTTGATTATGATTAACTTTAAAAATCTTCTATAATGGTCTAGCACGGTAGTAGCATTATATAGTAGTCTAATATAATATTCGAATGTAGTGGACTTATGTAGCAGCCTTATACAGTAGTCTTATATATTGATCTAATATGGTAATCTTGTATAATAGCCTTATAATAGTCTTATACCATAGTCTTAAGTAGTAATCTTCCATAAGAGTCTTCTATATTAGTCTTATATAGCAGTGTTCAGTAATAGTCTTATACAGTAGTCTTCAGTCTTATACAGCAGTCTTCAGTAATAGTCTTATACAGTAGTTTTCAGTCTTATACAGCAGTCTTCAGTAATAGTCTTATACAACAGTCTGCAGTAATAGTCTTATACAGTAATCTTAAGTAAAAGTCTTATACAGTACTCTTAATATAGCAGTAGTTTATTATGGAAGTCGTGTACAGTCAGGTAAGTCTAATATAGTATTCTTCTATAATAGTCTTATATATTAATCGTATATATTAGTTATATACTTAGATAATATATTTTATATTTTTTAAGATTTTGTCTTTCACCCTGTCAAAGACTTATATTATATAAAATGCGACTTTTTTATCAGTTTTGGTTTCATCTTTATCTGTTACGTATTCCATACAATAGTCCACGTATCTTTTTAGAAGTGTGTAAACCTCGTCGAAGATAAATTTGCATTTCACTTGATGCTTTATGTAATAACAGTGGAGTCGGGCGTGACGAACTGCGTAATACGTGTTCAAAATGAAATCAATTTAAAATCAATCAAATCAATTAATGTCAGAATAGGTCCGTTTTAAACTTTGGGGATATAGATCATTCCTTCTCCTTATTTTATTTACCATAGCCAATCATAATTTAATACGAATCTAATAAAACCAATATACCCGCTTCAATTTACGCGAGCGAACATGAAAACCATTCGTAATTCTCATACTTATTTTTATTCCGATTCGCTCATTCGTAATTTGAAATACTCGTTTTGCATATGTTTCAACAAACCGAGAGAGAGAGAGAGAGAGATTCCAGCACATATATTATACGCCATGTGATCTACATACACATACACATGCACCTCATACACCTCATGCATGCATATGTCTTGTATGTGTGTGTGCGACATGGACAGCTGTGTGAGTGTGTGGGTCGCAGGTCTGTCTGCATTGAGGTTTCTCTGCTTCGCGCCGACTGTTGCTGCATATTTTGCGGCGCAAACAAACCAAACGAGTCCTTGCCGCGGGCTTTAACTGCTTTCTCTGCTGTTCAGTTAGTTGTTGTTTGCTTTATGCACGCAAGCCAACTAGATATGGCTAATGGATGCCGTAGCACACACATACATGTTAAACTGCATTAACCAAAGTTGACACTTATCTACTGCCTTAATTAAATAATGAGCCAACAATTATGCTTTGGGAGGGAGGAGAGCTGTTGATATGATATTATAAATATTTTACTTTAAGTTTATATATTGAGATATATAAATATTTTGTATATATGTATATAAATGAATATATTTAACGTTGCTTTTTAAATTATACACGTAGGTACAGATGCATAGACTGACAGAGAGACAAACAGACGAACAGAGGGACACAGACACAGCTAGATCCACCTCACTGTTGAACGGTTACCGAATTTTGTATTCCTAGTGCATACTGTTGGGATATTCATATATACATATATAAATTTGGTATGTATCAACCCTTTTTTTATGAATTTTGTTATTCTTAAAGCTGAGTCACACTTGTGAGTTTTCTATTTAAATTTCAAAATTTTAAAAACAAAAAACTGTTAAAACAAGCAGAAGTTATCCAGAAGCAGAATATATACGAAACTTTGAACTTTACTGAACACTTTGACTGTGGAAAATGTGAAAGCCTTCGTGTCTTTAGCCTACGAATTTGAATGGTGAACTAAACCGAAGCTGTGTCTTCACTTAATATTATATAGTAATAATTGTTATTTGCCAACGCTTATCCACTTTATCAAGGTTAGCTTATCAAGCAGCTTCATTCAGAAGATTTTCACGCTTCTCATTTGATAAGAAAGTGTTATACACCACTAATAATATATAAAATAAAAAAGGCAGCAATTTAAGTTCTATAAATTCTTCCATATTAAAACAGAAAATAAAAGAATTATTTATTTATACAAAAAAAAACAGAAATAGAAAATGGAAATAAATAGTATTTAACTTTTGTTAGATTAAATTCCAAAAATGTCTCCATTTATTTTAATTTATTGCATATAAAAAATGCATAATATAGTATAATAAAATTATTATCAAGACATTCTCGTAAAAAGAAACATTAACAACTAATACAATTTTACTGAAGATAACTACTATATTACTAACATATTACTGTGGAAATGGTAGAGAGTCGGGCAGCGTAACTGACTCGGGCACCAGTAAAGAGTCGGTTAACGATAGAGTGTTTGAGAGTCTGGCAGCAGTAAAGAGTCGGATAACGGTAGAGTATTTGAGAGTCGGTTAACGGTAGAGTGTTTGAGAGTCGGGCAGCAGTAGAGAGGCGGGTAGCAGTAGAGAGGCGGGTTGCAGTAAAGAGTCGGTTAACGGTAGAGTGTTTGAGACTCGGGCAGCAGTAAAGAGTCGGTTAACGGTAGATTGACAGACAGTCGGCAGCAGTAGAAAGGCGGGCAGCAGTAGAGAATATATGTATATGTTTATGGGGTCTGCCACGCGCCCTTCTGCCAGTTACATACATTTGGGCTGCAACAAAATCATTATACCCTGATTACCCATTTTTAATGGGTTCAGGGTATAAAAAGAGAAAATATTTAAAAATTTTTTTAACAAATAAAATAATTTAAATACGTTTTTCAACAAAATAAATAATATATTATACTACAAATTAATATTATACTACAAATTATGTAATCATATTCAAATGGTAGACAAAATACATTTATCAACGCTGTTTTTAAGTCCTTTGTTATTCTTAAAGTCTGGTCACACTTCTTCTGTGAGTTATATTTAAATTTCATAATATATAAAACAGCTTAAGAAATGAATTTAAATAAAGTATAATAAATATATATACACATATTTGAGATATATAATACATGTAATACATTTTTTATTTATTTTTTATTGAATTAATTAATGTTAGACATCTACTTGCTCTTCGTAACATTACTTAATCATTCTGATTGCTGTTGACATGCATGTTACAAATACACTTATCTATAGATATCGACATGGTTAACTATTCAATCATCTGTACTTTAGAGCCAACATATCATCATCTGGCTGTCTTGACAGACAGCTCATCCCTTTGAATTCCTCACGCTGCCTTTGAGTGGTTTCTGTTTTTGTATCCTTGTTCGGTGCTTGTTGTTGATTTTGTTGCTTGTTGGTGGATGCTTCGTTCTATTCCTTTGTCGGATGTTGGCAATTTCGCAGTGACTTCCGCCAGAAGAGTTAAGAGTTTCTTTTAATTCTCAACATAAGCGAAACGCGTCCGCCGGCAACAATAAAGACAAACCGCGACAGACGAGGATATCGAGTGGAAGGATTGAGCATATCTGCACACACACACAGACATATATGAGACGCACTTTTTGTGCTCATTTCCGTTGACTAATAAATGGCGGCCGGGAAGCTCTGGCGCTGCCTGCTGAGACAGCTAAAGGATATAAATGAAATTTATGCCCCGCCAGCTCCTTGCACACTCGCGCATGCAAACACGCATGGGGGTGGGTGTATATATGCTTAAGGACTGCTATCGCCGATATCTGCTTGTATATAGATACACGCATATATATATATATATATATATATATATATATATATATATATATATATATATATATATTTGAATTGTCGAATTGATTGGCTGCTGGAACGTGCCACACGCAACGCAGCCCAAGCCCAAACCACACCCCGGCCGCCTGCTCCCGCACAGCTTCGTCTTGCTGCAACATGTTCTAGGCAAACAGTTAACTGCCGTGGCGTTGCGTGGCGCGGAAATGAAAACGAAATTAAACAGAAATTTTACCGTACGTGTGTTGATGCCGCTGACAGCAGCAGCAACAGCAGCGGCAACAACAAGCGGCACTGGCGCCATCTTGTTGCAAGCGCAATTAAACCAAAAGGAAATGCATTGTGCCCTTGGCATAGCCCCAACAACAATTGCATCTGTATCTTTATTCGCATCGGCTGGCAATTTACAGTTTATATTTGCAGTTAAGCCAAAAAGAAATACAAACACAAAGGAAGTGAGAAGTGAAAAAACTTGATATACAATTCCATTTGTAGCGCTCGACCTTGATCGTGAACAGCAGGCGCTAAAGGCAGCAAAGGAAATGGAACAGGTTGTTAAACAAGTTTTCCGCTTTTTATAAAGAGCGCAGAGAGAAATAAAGTGAATGTGAAGCATGTTGAAGTGACCCAGTGGGAGTTCTTTTACCATTGTCGTTATTGCCTGATTGCATATTGAGTTTTAAAGAGTTAAAGAAAGAGATTTTGCAAATGTGGAATATGTATGATATATACTTTATAAGTTATATATCAAATTATATGCCTCAGACTACTATAGTTTGTGAGTTTTGCCTAAAAAACCAATTAGAAATTAAACTTAAGAAATTGTTTTGCGCTATATAAGAATAAATAGTTACTAACTGTATATTAAGAAGGCAGAATTCATTGGGTATAAATTAAATAATGCATAATTCGTAATGATTAAGTATCCTAGAAATACTTATAACACAAATTCAATTACAAATGAATTGTTAGATATTTTGATAATAAAAATAATAAATTAAGTTTCAATAAATATGAATGATTATTTTAATAATAAATTTAATAAATAAATAATATTTTAAAAATAAATACAAGAAATTAAAAGTAATTAATTAGTTAATGTAATTATTTAATAGCTAATAAAATAAAAAAATATATTTTATAATTAATTTAATAATAATATTAAAAAAAAAACAATTAATAATATTTATGTAATAAATAAAGTAAAATAATAATATTAAAAAAATATTATTTAATAATAAATAAAAAAAAATAATATTTAAATTAAATGTTTAAAAAATGTATGCAAACAAATTAATAATTTTATAATATATAAATATAATAAGCTTCCAATCCCTAATTTTCGATAATTTAGTTATCGAGGTATCTCATTCTTACACAAGTTAATGTGAACAAAAGGTAACTCTTAGTCGGATACTCTCGACTAAAACACATCTATTTATTTACTCATAATCGGCTAGCTAAATTATGCTTTTCCGTAAATTAGGTCTTGCCGAGGCTACCTATTGAACAAATAAAAAATATAATTTAAATTGTTTAAAAAAAAGCAATTCAGATACAATGCAATAATCAATAAACCAAGCTAGCTAATAGTTTTTTAACAGCATATTTCAACAAGATTGTATTTTTTAGTATTTAATTTATTTAAATTTTATTTAAATTTTATTTAAACAAGCGACAAAACAAAAGTTTGTCAGTTGTTGTCGAGGTTATCTATTTAATGATAGCTGAACCAGTCCAAACACAATGCAATTGATAGACGCAGCTTTAAGGATATTTTATTTTTCAATTTTTTTTTTTTTTTTTTTGCTGCAGCATTTTGTGGTTGACCGCAACATGCGACAGCTAAAAAGTAAACATTACATGAAAGTTCACTAAATTACAATCAAATGTTGGCGATTTTTATTATGTGTATTTTTTTTTTTTTTGCTATAGCTGAATTGGTGTGCATTTAATTGGTTTTTGCAAAGTTTTTTCTTTGAGCCGGAAAAATGGCAAACGATATAATACATTATTGCAGTGTATTTCGCATGCAAATGTAAACCGCAGCGCAGCGCATACAAAAAATAAAATTATATAATGCCAATTAAGCGAAATATCTCGTCTCAATGTTGTTATCAAATTGTAAAGCAGAATCGCAAAGGACAAAAAATAAATAAATGAATGGCATTTGGTTTGTGCTGTCAATGGGTGTTTACAGCTTTGCTTTAAAGTTCCGAATGAGAAATTGCCTTAAAGTCAAGGAATTTGCTGCTGCACAGTGGGTAACCATCGAATTTTTTCACATATATATATATATATATATATATATATGTATATATATATATTTTCGATGACATTTCTCTCAGTTTTTGACAGCATATCAAAGGGTTGAATCGCTTTGATAAACACCTCAATAAAGGCAAGCAGTAGCTACCTGCTGCTCACCTATCAAGCACAATGTGCAAATACTTCAGCGCATATAGAGATGCAAAGCAGACGGAAATATGCGAGCACACACTTACGCATACACACACACACACACACAGACACACGCATACACGTAGTAAGCAGCTTTTCTTTTATTATATAAAAAACAACTCTGCATGCTTAGGTGAGTGTGGTCGTTGCTATAGGCGTGGCTTGTGCTGTCATGACAGCGCGTGGAGAGCACAACTCAATATTTGGGTAAAACTTTTTTCAAAGGCGTCTCCTGCAGAGCTATTTTTAAAATCAAATTTCTTTGGCTTACCTTTGCAACACGCACCTGCAGCGATTTGAGAGCTTAAATTAAACTCGACAAGCCGCAATATTGCTTTATTAATTTGTATGAGAGCGTGAGTGAGTGTGTGTGCATGACTACGTGTGTGGCATCTCGCTCGTAACTTCCATTAACTGCATCGCAATTTATGAGCGGGCATGTGACTCTTCTGGTTTATATGGCTCGCTTTATGTCTGTATTGTCATAGTCTAGGCGAGTCATAAAAGACGAAAACGAATCCCATCTAATGGGATTTTATTTTTATTTTTGCCTGCCATCAAAAATTGACAGAATCGCTTGAAGTGACAATCAATTTTTGGCATTTATTCTCCGCTTTTAGTACCTTTTTCTGATGGACATGGGTCAAGAAAAGCATGTTGTATAAAAGATGCAGAATAAACAGACAAATGAACTTTGAAATGAGATAAGACATTTAAAAAAAATATATTTAACTTTTATTTTATTAAATAAATATATTTAATAATATAAAATAGACATAAATATATTTAAAATGATGTCAAGAATTTTTTATTTAAGTAAAAAAAAATATGTATGTATATATATATATATATATATATATATATATATATATATATATATATATAGCTTCTACTTCTGTTGATAAATATATTTCATAATATAAAATAAACATAAATATATTTAAAATGATGTCAAGAAGTTTTATTTAATTTTTCAAAGAAATATTTTCGAATTTTTACTCCATACATAAATATATTTTATAATAAAATATATTTAAAATTATGTCAAGAATTTTGCGCATTTTCTCTTTCTCTCTATATATATTATATAGAAACAGAGAACAAATTCTTAACATAGTTGAAAAATGATTTTTGTTTGCATAACAGCATTAGGGCATTAAAAGCGCACAAAAATAAATAAACAAAAATAATTCTTGCTGCCTTGATATATTATACGAATTTTGCATATTTTATATGAAAAGTAAATTACAAAGTTTTGTTTTTTATTTAATCCGGTTATTAGCCTTTGAAGTTTGTTTTTTATTTATTTATTTTTTTATTTATTTTTTTTTTTTTGGCAAAGAGAAAACTTTTTAAGCTCAGGATTAAATTTGATTGTGAAAATTTTGCTTTTTTCTTTTTGTGTAAAAATGTACCATGCTGAAATCTATTAAAAAATATACATATTTCAATTTATATTCAAATGTTGGGCTTATTTTTTTTAATTGCTAAGCCCATTTATTTGAATTTGTGATATGGGTATTAATTTGAGCGCTGTTTGAATTAGGTAAATATTTATCTTATTTATTAATTTAAATAAATTTATTAATATATAAAAATATATATTGAGATAATAGAAATATAATATAAATTTATATAAATATATGCAAATATGTATATAGAAATATATATAAATATATATTTTAATATATTCAAATTAATTTTCTAGAAACTAGCTTCTATTGTTGAAAGAGTATTTGTGTCTCTGAGAGCTTACCTAGAATTATTGTATAAGTGTTATCCTAGTGAGTATGCGTCATAGCGATACACTGCTCTCTTTCAGTAATTCCCACTCAGTGAGAGAAAGACAGAGATAGCTCTTGCAGAATCTAAACCTAAGTATGACGGAGTACCAATGGAAGAAGGGAAAATAATTGAACTTCGCGATTTATTTTTTAATGTTTTTTTCCTGTTTTTCTTACATTATAAGTTTACTATTAAGAAATAAAATTAGTTTATGCTTAACATAAAACGAATAGAACAAAATTCATAAGATTTAAAAGAAGCTAAAAAAATTGTCTTTTATTGAATTTCGATGAGTATATAGAATATTAAAATAAAATATTCTTTTGATACCAATGCATTCTTTGTTAAGGCAGAGCTGCCAAGAGTAAGCGTAAAAGTGAGTGAGCACAGGGCAAGCTATCGTCCAGCTATTCAGTATAATTCAACAGACAATAGCTCAACTCCACTATCAGATTCCTCATTATTGTCTTGACTACCTAATCCCATTGACCTGCGCAATTAGCAAAAATCTAACAAAGCGCCTGGGCTTGAGTTCGGTTGTAAATTATATTCCTACCACATTCCATTTCATTAGCATAAACATTTCTAATTACAGTCAAATGAAAAGCCCTCTTGGCCTATAGCTGGCTGGCTTGTGCACTTTGAGAACTTGAACTTTCCGATGCTGCCAGACCAAAGGCGTCCCGAGAAATTCAATGAAAAGATTTTAATTAGATGTAATTTCATCCTTCATTCAACTTGCAGCCATTTAAACGCTGAGCGGCTCTTAAGCAATCAACTATGTGCTCTTGCGGTCTTTCATATGTCATCTTTGTTAGCTGGCACGTCTAGAACTTTGCGGCATTTGCCAGTCCGAAATGGAATGCCAACAAATAGTGAGAGGAGCGGCGAGAGCTGGGCTTAAGTGTCTCGGTGGCGCAGGCAGTGCTGGGTTGGCGCCAAGTGGTAAAGTGTTTTGTGGATCAGACGAGGTCGTCCCTTGGCCTCTCGGGCATTGGTTGGTACAGTGAGCACACATGACACGAAAATGCGTAGCTGATTGTTTTGATTAATTAGTAAGCTATGCGCTCGACATCGGCGAACAAAGCACATCAGCCTGACCCTGATGGAGTTAATTGTCTTCGATATTCAGTTCGATTAACATCAACATTTTGCTTTCGCCTGCTGCTGCTGCTGCTGCTGTTGTTGTCCTTCCAACGCAACTTGGCAAGCTGTGTACATTATTTGTAATTATTGGTTCATGGATAAACAATTAAATTTAATGGCCTAAACAAATGGCAGCCAAAGCAGCCATTACCAAGCCCACTTTGTTTAATGGCGAACAATTGCTGTGTAAACCAAAAACTCGAATTGGATATTTTCCAAAATCACCTTAACAATTTCTAATGTAACCCAATTCCCGGTTGACACGATTCAGTGTTCTTTTGGTCTTTCTGTATTTTGAATTAAGGTCCTAATTAGGCATGTAAGCATTTCAAAATCCTGCAGCACACGTACGTGCCTGGATCTACCTGGAGCAAAGGGCCAAAAAACTCGCACGTGGCTGTTTCCTTTCACTTTGCATAATAATTCAACAAATTTAAGGTCTAACAGACAAAAAAAAACAAAGCAGTTAAATATACATATATATATATATATAGTATACACATATTGGGTAAGGCCTCTCTGGGAGGCTGCCTGGTGACGCGACCCTGTTATCATAATCGAGTCATTCTCGCCTATTCGAAAGCCATTGAAGTGTAAACATTTTAATATGCGCTATAAAAAATCAAATTTACGCCTTCTTCTGTCTGCCTGGTTGACATGGGTGAGATGGGGTAGGTGTGCTAGGTGGGCGTGGCCGTCATCTTCTGTTTGAATTGCGTTCAATTTCAGTTCCATTTCAATTTCCGCTCAAGTAAGTTTTGTGTGCACTTCTTTATTGAGTGCCAGGCTGTTACAATTAAACTGTCGACCGAAGACCCTGAAGTGTGCAGTCCAATTGGCAACCAATTGGAATAGTTCAGCTGTAAAAATATGCTTTAAGCTGGGCGAGGTTCTAATGCTGAAAAGCTTTAATATGAAATCGGAGATGAATTCAGAGAGAGTGAGTAGACAAAGAGAAATAGAGTGAGTGTGGAATGTCGTCAGTCAACAAATAAATTTGATAGTCTTCCTTGAATGTAAGAGAATCGCGTGGAAAGGCGATGACTAACGTTTGGTACAGGGGAATATTTGTATAAGAAATATATTTACATCCCATATAAACATATAAATATACATTATATATTATATACATATGTACATGTATGATAACATACTAATCTGCATAGATATATTCATACATAGATATATTTACATATTCGTACATTCATAAATTTAATAATTTATTAATTTACTTTTTCATAATTTTATTATTTCATAATTTTATAATTATAAAAACTCATAAATTCATAAATTTATAAATTCATAAATTCATATTATTATTAATTCATAAATTCATAATTTCAGAATTTCATAAATTCATAAATTCTTAAATTCATAATTAAATTCATTCATTATTTAATAATTTAATAATTTCATAAATTCATAATTTCATAAATTCATAAATTCATAATTTCATAATTTCATAAATTCATAATTTCATAAATTCCTTAATACACCCATTTATACACATACATATGTACACCCATACACTCATAATCAATCTCGGCTTTCACCGCCAAGAAGCTTAGATAGCTTTTAACTTTCAGAAGTAAAAGTCAAATGGATTCGCTTTCGAAGGCCAATGCCACATAGCATTCAAGAGGGTTTCACACCCACCAAAAGTATTTCACACCTGTGACACACCTGTCTGGGCTTAAGCCCCTTCACATCAAATGTGGCCTCAAGTTTTCTGTGGTTAATTAGCAAATGCAGACGTTGTCCTTGCCAGACTACAGCAGCCGGCGTCCCGCAGACTCTCACACATTCCCCACCTGATCGGGTTGGGTCGTATGACAACTTTTACTTTTTGACGGCTGGAAAATTGGGCAGATTTTCCGTCACCTTATTGCCGGTTCAGTGAACTTGGCTAACAGCGCCAGCATGTTATGTTGCCCAACTGAAATCAGAAACTAACCAACTGTTGGATGGCCCGTTCGCTTAATGATCTTGACGCAGTCGTAACGGCACGTGTTTGACCGCTGCCCATCAATCAGGAGGACGCGACGGTACAGCACAACACAACACAGGTAAGCAGCTCGCGTCCCTCCCACAGCTATCAAAATATATTGTGAAAGGTTCGACTCTAAAGCTGGCAATAATCAATCAGAGGCAGGGCTTCCACCCCACGACATAGGCCACAGAATTCAATCAATTCATGCGCCTGCCTCTGCCCCTCCCCCTCCCCATCCCCCAGCCCACTATGTAAGGAATTTTGATACTCATATCAAACGCATGACTAAATTGAATTTCGAATTTTGTTTAGGCCAGGACGCAGATAAATTGAAAGCCATAGAAATTGATACGCAATATAAACAGTAAATAGCCAAAAATCTTGTCAGGATTTGCATATGAAAGCCACAGAAAGTCAGCCAAATGAATTGTAACCAAATTTCAATAATAGACAAGCTTTGGCTGCCAACACACAAAACGAAGCAGAGGAATTCAAGGAATTTTTGCTAGGCGAACTATCTGCATGGTGGCGGTAGGCACTGCTCGACTAACAAATACTCTCACCTAATTGGATTTCCAAAAATAAAGCGCAATTAACGCTACTTCAAAGCTTCAAATGGATAAATGAGAACGCCGAAAATTTGATTAGGCCAACAGCAGCGAAGTTAAACCAAAGCAATTAAAACATTTCCAACTTTAAGCTAAAAAATAAATAAATTAACAAATCCCCAAAAAATGTGCAAAAAAAGGACACGAAAAAATCCCAAATCCAACCACGAAAGGCGACCATTAACTGAAATTTCATGGCAGCACAGAAATGATAAAGATAAGCCCAGTTTATGAATGAATTTTTTATGCGACGCGTCGTTTGTTCTCCTTTTCATTTTGGGCGTGGCCCGAATTCTTGCCGGCATTTGAATTAGGCGTTAATTCAGGGCAGACACCCAAAGGAGTAGTTAGCATTAGATAAACGACGCTTTAGAAGACACGGCCCAGACTATTGTGTCTAGGGGCCACGCCCAGCCCGCTCCACAACTTAGCTAAACTTTGCTCGCCATTGACCGTTGACTGTCGGCAGCCTTGAATCGGCAGCCAACTCCAAGGGCCATAAATCAATGTGAAGCAAGTTTCAGGTCGGCATTCCTCAAGTTGCGGCTATTTAATGTTGATCGAATGCTTTAACCTAGGCAAATAATAAGCATATGCAGAGGCGCCTCTCTCGGCGCTTCTCAAGGCAATTCAACAACAAGCATTTTCTTTTTAATTTGCCTAAATCCAACATGAGCTGAATCCATTTACTTATGAGTATGTTCAGCTGTCCAACTGTCCAGCTGTCCAGCTGTCCCATAAAATAAACTAACAGCCTTTGCGTGACATTCATACAAATTTAGGTGAAGTTGGCCGACAATAGAGGCAGAGTCACAGCCTTGGCACTTGGCCAGCATTTATTTGCCACTTATTTTTTTTTTTTTGGTAATTGCTTTATGGAAACACTTAATGGATTTATAAGTCTATTAGATAAACTTAAAAGTTATAGCAATGTAGAATATTTTTTTTCTTTTAGTATATTTAAGAAACTAAACGAACAAGCTTTGACCCAACTTCACTTGAAACCTACAATGTAAATATTTAGAAATAAATTTGAAAGTGGAAGTGAAACTTTTCAATGGGAAACTGAGAAGTGAACTCAGAAGTTCATTTCCACTGAAGTCGACCCCTCTTTAGGGGTATGCCAGCTGTTGTCAAGGCCAGGCCGGCTCGTAAAAGGGTCAGCCTTGTGGTTGGTTTAGGCCGTCGTGAGGTTTGCGTGGCAAATAACAAATAAAATTAATTTACGCACTAAATGAAATTACGAGCCGGCACCTCCCTTTTAACGACTGCCTATAAAACGTTTTTCACGGCATCAAATATAAGTTTTCATTAATTTTCCACTGCGGTTAGGCCACTGGGATTAGCTTTAAGGGGCAGGACTCAACTTGAAGAGTTGAGCGTGAAGTTATTCTCGTATGAAAATCAGCAGTAGCATTAGCTCTATACAAATTTGCAAAGTCCACAAATTGCTGGCTAATATAACGCACAAAATGCGAAATTATTAGAAATATTGCGCTGGCAAAGAATGCCAGGCAACATCAGCAATAATCAGAGCCTCAACCTTAGTCTAGCTAAGCCAGCCACACCCTCCAGCCATCCGCCAACAACAGTTGTCCGCAATAAACGTGGCCCATTTTGCATGGTTTGCAATTAAAACGAGCCGCACAAATGGAAAAACAATGTACTCCCGGGCTGGAAGCATTTAACGGCACCAATATATGAATCGACTCGCAACGCAATTGTGGCCAGCCGCTGGCGTTCAATTTGCGTTTTTAAAGCCCAACCAAAGGCAACCAACTGTGAGATTATGGGGGATATTGGCCTGGTCACATACTACAGCCAGGCATATAAGGCAGAGCTAGCAGAGCCGGCGGAAATGGCAAATGCCAAACAAAACAAATTACTGAAACAAAACTTTGTCTGGCTTCTGTAAGAGGCTAATGAATTCATAGGTCTTTTACTCGCACTTTAAGTGTGACCAACTCGAAAAGTGAGAGAAGAAAAAGATGAAGAAGGAATTCCAAGTATTGGTTTTATTTAGTGAAATGAAGCAAGTATGGCATATATGGGGTTTAGTATGTGCTCATAAATCAAATCATGCTGAATAATGAAAAGTCAAAGAAATCGAAGTCGAATCATAACTGATCAAGCAGAAAATACCCTGTTTGTCAGTGGATTAAAAATACTACGAGATTCTGAAAACTTTTTTTTTATACATATTTATAAATTTTTGTAATAAATAAGATTCCTCAAAATTTATAGCCCAGGCTATATTTTTTCTATTATTGCTATCTCTTTTTCTGCGTACAGATGCCAATTTTATTATTTATTTTCTTTTTATATAATAATATACAAAATAAAAATAATAATATATATAAATAAAAAAAATATATATATAAATTATAATATATATAAAACTAAAATCAATATTAAAATTTTATTTTTATATATATTATATAATAATAATCAAATTTTAATATATTCAGAATGTAAATATTAAACATAGTACTTATATTTAGTTGTAAGATTTTTTTTTAATACTTACAGAATTATTTTAATTAAGTATATGTGCATAAAAAATAATTTAATACATTTTAGAAAAATTATTTGTATATATATATATATATATATATATATATATATATATATATATATATATATATATATATATATATATATATATATATATTATTTGTATATAATATATATAATATAAATATATTGGTTATTATTTTATTTTATCTCTATTATGTAATTTAAAACTGCCTCAAATATAAAAACAAAAAAAAAAACATTTTAATATTAATATTTTATAAGTTTCTCTTTCATTTCATTTGACTATACAAACTAATATGCCCGCCTAGTTCTTATTGCTTTCCAGTTTGGCAAATTAAATCAAGACAAAGTATTTAATGTAAAATATCTTGAAATATACATGTTCACAAGTTTTTTTTCGGCTGTCATGTAAAGATTTATGCGCCGCTAAGGCCTACGAAAATCCCACAAAACGAAAAAAAAAGAGAAAACATATTGAAATTGTCGGATAAATGAAATTGTCAACTAACTTATGGACGCAGTGGAACAATAAATGCGCCCGGCGCGATAGCACGGGCAAAAATATATTTTAATTGCGCATATGCCGTGTGTGCCCTTAGCGTATACGAGATGTATTATAATATTTTTTATTTGCGAGTCTTAAGTAAATGTGCCAAAGCAATTGATTTATGCCTGAATTGCTGCTTGTTTTCTATATATTTTAGCTTAATATGCCTTATCCCTTGACTATTTCTGATGTTGATATGCCCTCGCCCATGTCAGATGTAGATATGCGATTTCGACACGCACTATTTGCCGGCAAAAGTCAACAGAGGTGTGTGAGATGGAGGAAGGAAGTGACAAATTTATAGCCACAATCGCAATGGCTTAGCCTTAATGTTTACATGAATTTGAGTACGTAAACATAAATAAAATTTAATTAAAATGCCAAGGTGAAGCCGCTTAAATGTTATTGTTGGTCCGGCCAAGTGCAGCAGAGGTAAAAACTTCTTAAACAATTCGTCTGCAAAGCTAACAAAAACAGCTGATTTTTTGGCGGCATTTTCCAGTGGCTGGAACGACGAACGGACGAACTCGAGAGAGCAACAGCAACCATTCGGAGTTGGAGAGCAACAGAGCGCTGTTAGATAACTCACTGTTAGCTACAGAGCAGTGTTAACAGCTAACAGTGTGCCGTTAAGTGCTGCTTAACAGTGTTATGTTATTGTCGGTCTATACAGGTGCCTTGAGAAGCAATTAATTTACTATTTGCCTTTGTTTCACTTTTTATGACATTTCACATAGACTTTTGATGGATAAACGTGCCACGCCCATTGATTCAGGTGAAAATTGAAATTGGTATAGTTTTAGCACGCCCCGCTTGAATGCCAGCCACACCCTGGAGCAGCTATAGGCTTAGTAGTCTTTCATGTTATCAGAATTCATTAAAATCGTTTGCTCAAAAAAACAGCTACAGCATTCAACCCAGGCCAGCCCAACCCAACCACTTCAACCGCAGCAGAGCCACTTTGCCTGCCTGTGTGTATCTATTTTGCATATGCTTAGAGTGCTGAGATTTCGATTTTGTTTGGGATTTAGCCAAGCCCCCAGCACGGGCAGGACATGTTTGACAGGCTGTCGTCTCTGTAGCAGGTTTGAAAAGGGTTGTTAGGCACTGACTAATCAGTACGCCTCATGTCCACGTCCAGGTTGTATTCTGGCTTGCAGCAATCCAATTGACAGGCTGTAGACATAAGCCTAGGGACTTGTCTTTTTCACTCTTTCTATTTCCCTCTCTCTCCCTCCCTCTCTCTCTCTCTCTCTCTGACTACAATAGATAACAAGCACTGCTCATACAGCTGTGCACCCCAAGATGTAATTAATTTCAAATTAAAGCTAGCAAATTGCATTGAAATTTCTTTAAGTGTTCTCAGGGGACTACTGCGAGCTGCACTCGTAGATTAGACAGATAGCGTGCCACAATGAGACACACTTGCATTAGGCCAGGCCACATGTATTACTTGTCCACACCTTCGCATTATCTAGCTGCCGCAATTTCCATCCAGCAGCTGCCAGGCTGTCAGCTGTCGGCTGTCCAGGACTTCCACGTGCTGTGGTCCAGGCAGGACTCGCTCGTGCGTCTGTGCTATAATTACGCATAGCTTAGGGAAGGCCCCAGGTGAAAGTTTATATAAGTGTGTAGGATGATTGTGACGCTATCTCGCTCGCTCGCTCGCTCTCTCTCCCTACCCGCTGTGTGGGTGCGTGCGTCCTGCTTGCGTCTCATAATCAAAATATCAACCGTGACGTTATTTGCATTGTTTTACATAAGCCGACACAGAAAACGTCCGTCGACAATGTGCATAGTCGGGGGGCGCCTAGCGGAGACACAATGAGATTTCACAATGAATGCGAGCGCAGATAAGTGTATAATTAATTTCATTGGAACATGGCTAAAACATGCCGCGCTGTCACGACAAATTCTGCCTCAGCATGAAAGTTAAACACTATCAAAGTGAATGTATAAATTTATGTATAAATCAATGTGCAACAATATCCAGCTGAACTTTTAATTGTGGCGCAGATGAAGTCTGTTTTTTATACCCTGAACCCATTTAAAATGGGCTAGCAGGGTATATTGGTAGGCTGGAAGTTCCTATAAAGTATATATAAGCTTGATAGGGAAGAGAAGTTGGCTCAATATAGGCGCGTCCCTTTATGCGCCTGTGCAGCTGTCCTTCCGTCCGTCCGCCTGTCCGTCCGGCAGTCCGTTCGTCGTTCTGATCGCAGCTATCTCGTAAAATATTAAAGCTAGCGGGGTGCACTTTTTAAAGTATGCACATGCATAATATATACTCAATGAGCCTACTTCCTTTTTTCGATAACATATATCATTTGCTTATTATCGATAAATATATAAAATAAAACTTAAATACCATATTAAATTACTGTATAGATTTCTATAATGAATACCTAAATTTTGTAAATTTATAAACATATATAAAATTTATCAAAACTTGATATACCCTCTAGATTCATAAAAATATAATTAGTATTACTTAAAATATTATTTTAAATATAAGAGACTTATCCTTTGGAAAAAATACACATATGTATATCAAGTTTAATTAAGAAAGAGTATCTAGAAGAAAAGTTATTCGATATATATAAGTTCCCATAGTAGAGCACAGTTTGGAGAGCTCATATAGAAAATATTCGTAAAATGTTTAGAGTATCATCTCTTTGCAGAGTTCAGGATATCTCCCAGTCAAGCATTCCCAACTAGTGCACTCTACTGGTTTTTTTTTTGTCTCTTCTTCTGTTAGTTGTGTATGAAAAATTGTCATCGTTATGTGACAGGCTGTAGCATCATTTATTTGATTAACACGACCGGCCGCAACGACATTACAAGCTTTTCGCGTTTTCATATTTTATTTTTGTATTTTTTTTTTCATATTTTGTACATATATATTTTTTTTTATAATTTGATATGCTTTTGCTTTAACTGGACTTTTGTTTTGTATTCTTTTTGATTCGAATAAAAATGGAATCCATAATTGTAAGCTCCATGGCTCCATATCATGGCGTATAAAGCGCTTGTCATTTAAAAAGAGTCGCCCCGACTCACATCGAGCGCGCTCGTTGAATTATTTAACAAGTCAAATAAATACGCCCAGAGAGAGACAGAGAGAGAGGATCGAGTTTTTTCCTTTCAGTTGCTGCTGGTGCCTGGTTTGCCGATTGCCAGACGCTTACATTTTATATGGCGTATGCCCAAAAGCGTAGGGGACAATTGAATATAAACTATGAACTTTTGCCATTCCACTTAAAGCCAAACCGCATGAATATTCTATAACTACGACAAATATTTATTTAAAGTTTACGTTTCACAGGCGTTTACTACGTCATCTACATAATACATAAGCTGGCTTTGATATGCCTGCTGCTGCCTTGACGCGCCCCATTTTGTTCCTGTTGCATAGGAAATTACATAATAAACAAGTTAATGTATTAGAGGGAGACAACGAATTTCTTATACACTCTTGGCTGTTTGAATGAAGTTTTAATATGAAACAGAAAATGAACTCTAATTTTTCTATAGCCAACAGCTATTAAGCTAATCTACAATATAATATATAGATTTTGAAAGATTATAAAATTACAACGATATTAATTATAAGTTATAACAATCTTATAATAATTTAGCAAAATTTCAGCTCAGTTCAAGCATGGATAGGATAGCAGCTACTCCACTTTAGAAGGTCGACAAATAAGGACAGGAGTAGAAACGAACCAAGTAATTCAAAATTTTATTTTAAACTTCAGCTGAGTTTGATATTGAATGAAATTATTATTCCTAGTTAATGGCATTTAAGTAACTTCAAAGTAAAATAAAAAATAACAAAATATATTTAAGAGTTTTTATTTGATTGCAATTTATTTCCATACTGCTGCTATTGGGTCAGCCTGTAGCTTGCGCAAATCTAAGATATGTTAAACTAACAGAGGCTGTTATGAACATAGCTGTTAAGAATAGACTTCTGTTATAGTCGCAGTCCTGCTCTCTACACTCGCCAACATTTAACTAATATGTTACTTTATAGAAGTTTTATATAATTTTCAATTATTTTAGCATATTAAGCATGAAATAAAGCTGGAATCTGAATTTATTAGTTCTATTTAAGTAACTACTCAGCTAAGCCAGCTTATTATACCAGACTGTCGCTGCTTCACTTGCCATAAGTCCAACTCCTACGCCTTCAATCAACTTAAATAGTCAACTCTCAATTAGAGTATTCAAATACAGTTTAAAAAATAATAACTTGCAGCAAAGCGTCTGCTCAGACAGTCGAGGCCAGCGGTGGCTGTGCATCGCAAAGGATTCTTAATGCCATTCAAGCAGCAATCGCCAGAGCTGCCAGAGTTGAGGCCAGCTCAATGTTAAGCCTGGCCTAGGTAAACTAATCGCGGCTGACTGCCAACTAAATTAATTTATAATAAGCGCAACTTGATTAAACTTCATTATGCCTGGCCCAAGTAAGGGAATTCGGTTGAGATTAAATGAGAGAGGCGTGTCTAAGGGCGCATAGCTTAAAGCCAAAACCCATGCACACTAAAGTTAAGCAAGATGTTTAGGCTATTTTTAAATATAGTCGTTAAGGAGTCTGCTCTCGGACGAGTTGCACTCGAGGGACACACATTTCATTCAAAACAATTTGAGATTTTAGGTAAGCAGCGCCTGAGGGCTATTTGACCCGCATCGAGATTTTTTTTTTTTGTATTTTTTTCGGGTCTGCTGGTTAAGAGTTGACCGCGTCATTGTCACTCAATTTGCTGAGCCCGACATTTGAACTGTGAACTCGTTGGCCAAAGGAGAAACTGTAGCCATAGAAACTGTAGACTGGGTCAAGAGCAGCAGCAGCAGCAGCAGCAACAACGGCAGCTAACCCTGAGGCGATTCGTGTGCGTATGTGTTGGGGGCATAATTTGTAAATGTCTCAACATGAAATCAAGGCAAAAACGGTTTTATATGCTACCAAATTCAACGGGCCATAAAAACTTGTAACTGAAACACGAGCCCCAAAACAGCTGACTGACGGCCGGGCATAAAAAGCAAAGACGTAGCAAGACTCAGCCAAGGCGAAGCTGAACACTTGCCACCCCCACATCCGACACAGGCCCCAGACACAATTGGGCCAAGACCGGAGAAGCTGTTGACAACTTGAATTCAGGCCAAGACGAGTTTTCAAATCAAAGTTGCGGACGAAGAACAAAACAACATGTAAAATATTTAGCACGAAATGTGTTTTTTTCCTCTGTCTCTCTGCTTATTTTCATTAAATTCGTATATGTTGCACTAAAAAAAGGCAAAGAAATTGCCCTCGGGGCTGAGTAAAAAAAATGAGGCAAGCCAAGCGCCTGCTGAAAAGTAATGAGCGTCATGCGGCGTCGGCGTCAGCGTTGGAGTCGGCATCGACTGAGGCTGAGACTGAGGCAGCGTAAAACACTGCGACGCTGTGATAAATTTACTAACAAATTTATAGGGGCAACAGTTGTCGGTGCCATAATGGCCCCGGGGCGATAAATTTGACAACTCATGTGGACATGGATATATACATATATGCTGAGCGCCTGATGTATGTGGACAAAGGGACTAAGAGAGAGGTGGAGTGAAACACTAACTGGTATTCACTCTAATTGGAATATTTAATGCAAATAATATTTTTAGAATATTTGGAACTTTAATACAAAATATTTGTGATCAAAATTGGGACTTCAATATACAAAATTATATACCAAATTAAAAATTAAGTGAAACTTAAAAATATGTAAAAAATATACAAATATTTATACTCTTTTAAAATGCTAAAACAACCCTGACATAAGCAAAAGTATGTAGGCTGGCAAAAAAAGGGAGAAGTGGCGAAGCAAAAAAAAAAATTATGTAAAATATATATTCAAAAAAAGTCTAATTGAAGCTTTAAAATATTTCAGAAAAATGTATATAAGTATAATTATTAAATTGTAAAACAACCCTCAACTCTAGCTTATCATGTGTAATTTTTAGATACAAATAAATATTTCTTCAGACTTTTATTAGAAACAAAGCCAACATATACATACATACATACATATATATATATATATATAGATGCAGGTTAACATTTGAGGGCTGGTATAACAAGTTTCAATTCTAATTGGAAATGCAATACACAAAAATATGTAAAATTTACTGCTTATATATATATGCATAATAAAATTACAATAATTTATTTGTATGTAATATTTGTTTTATTACAATTCTAATAATAATCTAAAGAATGCTGCGCATTTTATATTAAATTATTATTATATATCAAATTACAATAAATTCATTTTTATGAAATATAAAAAAAAATTATTGTAATTTTAATATACATAAATATTTTATTTATATAAATATATGAAAATGATTTCTAAATGAAATGTAATACCTAAAAATTCCATAAAAATAAAATCTAATTTAAATTTAAATATGCCAAAATATGTGTAATTTAACTGGAATCCTAACTGTAAAATGCAGACATATGTACACAATGCATTAAATTCAACTTAAGTTAACAAACATGTAAAACTTAAGATTTGGAACAAAAACATTTTGAAATATATAAAAAAAAGTTTCAACTAAAACTTTATTTAAAAAAAAATAAAATTACAATTTTTATAAATTTCTTAAATATATAAAAATAAGACTAATTGGAATTTGTATATAAAAATATATTTTGAAAGTTAAAAAAAAAAATGAAAATATTTAAAAATATTCATAAACTGCCAAAACTCTAAATCAACTGCTATAATTAGCTAATCGCATGCAGTTTTTAAATAACACACAAAAATATATATTGCCCACTTGGCCAACAAAGTCAACAGCTGCCACGAGATCGAGCAGCGAGCAACGACCAACGACTGCTTGTTGGCCCCAATTGCCTGGCACTTATTGCCGCCCATTAATTTGCAGTGTGAATTGTGTGTGCAGCTTGTGTGTTGCATACTTATTAGGGCCAGCGAGCAGCTGGTAGCTGCTAACTGGCAGCATGCAGCATGTCGTCTGTGGACGCGATGAAGCCATCATCAAAATAACATTAAAGTACGCCAGCGAATGGGGTTAATTGCCGTTGTGTATGACATTTGGTCATTTTGCCAATCCATCTCCCGCTCCCACTCTGCAAAGTTTCATATATTGCCATAACATATCGCACATCATCAGACGCAACAATTTGCATAAACTACAGCAGGCTACGCGCATCGTCTGGCGCTGTAAAAACAAATGCTCTGGCATAATGGTTAATTTATTTGAATGCTGCGCCTCATTGGCTTAGCCTGCGCTCGGGTTGACTATCTATCTGGGCGAGTTATGTTATTTTTTGTATACTCGTAAAGCCAACGCCAACGCCAACGCCAAAGTCTGATGGCAATTACTCCAACTTTCAGTTTTATTGCGTCCTTGAAGATATTGTCTGCTCTGCATTTTTGGTGTCTCTTGTTGCGCCTGCGAAGCGACAAACTTAGATTAAATTGCCTTACTTTCAATTCTCTTTATAGTATATACACTGAATATATTTAAATATATATTGCTGCATCATATATTTCGTGAAATAGGGGTTTTAAGATCTAAGATAATGGCATATTTTATGTTGGGCACTATAAAGCTTGCTTTTGTTATTTTTAATAGTCGTAAGTCTTTGAAAATGGATATAAAGGGTTAAATGCACGTTTTGTGGGCTGAGTATTGAAGAGTGGCAATAAATGCTCAAGTTTATCTAGTTTATGTGCATTGTACTATCATTTCTCCAGATAAATGCCAAAAGAGTAGCACTTGCATATAAAAACTAGTGCTCTTGAGTTGCTATGCTGAGTGAGTCTTATCAGCTATAGAGAGGCTGGGTAGCAGCTGTGCTTGATCAGTCCCACTCTTAAACTGCTGTTGATCGGGCACACCGTTTTTGCAGTGCATTAAGTATCTGTGAGTGTATAAAAATGTATAACAAATTATAATTAATAAAATAATTGAAATGAAGATTACGAAAATGTGTATGTATATATAAATTATTATTATTATTTTTAGATAAATATAATTATATTTAAATAAAGATTAATACTAAAAATGATAATAATTAAAATAACATATATTCTTTTAAAAAAGTGTAAAAAAGATAATAATAATAATAATAAAATAATATTACTTTATTTTAGTATCATTAATTTTTTTAATACTAAATACATTATACAAAAATTGTAATAATATTAATATTAAATAAATATATTAAAAATATTTAAAACAGAATTTATAATTTATGTTGATTATAATTATTGGAACAAAATTTAAAGAAATTATTTTTTACAATAATGAAAAGATCATAAAACTCAAATAAAAATTGTTCAATAAAAGTAAAGAGAAAAGGGTTTTAAATTGCTTAAGGCATCTCCAAGTCAAGCACTCCCAAGCTGATTACTCTCACTAGTTACACTTGTTCTTGATTCATAGCCTCAGTTAGTATGTCTGTCGAGTCGACTCAAGTCGCATTTCAACCATTTCACTCATTCCCCTAGGCCCTAGGCTGAAATGCTCATTCGACTCGTCGTCATCGTCATCGTCTGAGGTTGCCTTGCCAATATGTTTGTCTATATGACAAGTTGATGACTTGAGCGCAGTGACGCATTGGACAAGCGGCAAAAATGGAATGTCCAGTCTGGAAGCGAACTAATCAAAATGCTGTGAAATGGAAGTTTTATGGCACTGCATAAGGTGAGCTTATGCCCTGGTCTACAGAGCGAACGCTCTGACAGCAAGTTTATTGGACATTAACGAGCCAAAGCTTTGTCTCTTAAATGATATTTTAAGCCAAGGAGAGAGCAGACAGCTGAAAAAGAAATACGTTTGACAGCATTAGACAATTGTTGTTCATACATAAATACATTTATGTACAGATATTTCTGTCATCCGTCTTTAACTTTTTTGTTTGCATTTTGGAAAAACATAGAAATTTATATTGGATTTTCTGCTTTTGCTGGACATTGTTTGTGTACTCACATCCATCGCCCGATTTGTTTTTGTCTGGCATAAAATCACATCTTGTTATGCATGCCACAGCCAGACAGCCAAAGAAATGGACAAACGAATGGATGAATAGACTTTGAGAGTGGACGTCACATCGCCGGCTCATGGCCCAACATAATAATACAATGTAATATCAGGGACCTATACTACCATAGCTACTATTTGCATAGTCCAAGCTTCTTATTTGCTGTTTGTATATAGAAATATAAAAAAATGGCTGCCTGCAGCTGGGAATTAAAATGGAAGCTGCCAGCTCTGGTTTGCTGTGTCGCGTTCCCATAAAAAGAAAATAGAAATTCCTAACGAAAACAAGTCAGATTATTGCAGTCGGGCGGCAGCGACTGCATAATACTCAAGGTACACAAACTGTGGAGACTTAATGTGTAAAGGGACTGGGAGGAAGTAGTATTGGTGTCTGCAGTTAATTAATAGCGTCTTTTTGAACATACATATGCAAGACATAATAATATTAGATATAGTTTTTTTATATAACCCACGACCACAGTTGGTATATATATAAAATAAAAATATAATTATTATAATATTTATATATATATATATATATGTACAATATTTAAAAATGTGGTATATATATAATATAAAAATATAATTATATTTTTCGATATATGTACCACGCCCCTAATAAAGTGTATAATTTAATCATCAATAGAGTAAGCCAAGAGAATTTTACTCTAGTATATATTCTACATTTCAAGTTTCAATAGTTTTGTTTGCTTTCATACAGGCGGTACAGACGAGCGAACCTTGCATAAACCCAATATACTCATTTCACTTCGTGAATGAGCTTAAAAATATGTATAAAATTGTTTTCTTTTCTGCAAAAAACTTTATATTTACTTTTAGTTGCAGTGAAGGAAGCCTGCTTTGTTGCCTACCAAAGCACTCGCATTGTATAAAAGAGATTTATTAAAATTTGCCATGATTAGAGAGATGACTTCATTCTTTCGGTCAGAGCATTCCAATACAAAGTTAATTAAAATCTAATTAGGTTCGATAAGAAATCTTGCAGGAAATCTAGGCTTAAAATAAACATTTTTTAATGGAAAAATTCCAGCGCAATTTCTAAAAATTTCTTAAAATATAATTACTTGGCCAACAAATTGAAAATAAATATGGAGCATGTGTTGGGATAGTATGAGTTTACGAGGGCTGTTCGAGGAACAACATGTGCCACTGCCATTAGTTAAATTTATGCCTGTTGCTAAAGCAAATTCATAGTAGTGTGTATCTTTATTGTCTCGACTCCTGCTTGGCTCGTGCTCATTAAGTATGCTCGACCCTTACCCGACCCAAAAAAAAAAAAAATAAAAATAAAGAAAATCCTCACACTCTGCTGGGCGGCTGTTCGTAACGATTTGGCTGTTGAGACTATTCCAAAAATGTTAAAGCAAATATTAAACGGAAATGTTTACTAAGGCTGACTTCTGCAGTCTGCTGACTGCGTGGCCCATGCTCCCTGCCATATTATTTTGCGTTTAGGACCACCCCGCCCCATCGCCCAGATATATAATGTTATTTGTGTGTGGGCGCCTCTACACAAGGCATAGAAAATTAAGATATGTGCTCGAGCTGGGAATTGGTACGAGAAGGTTCGACTTGGCTAACAAATTGATTTAAACTAAGTTGATTTTTTATTGATTCAATTCAATGAGCTCAGCTCATCGCATTCCAAATGCAAGCGGCAGCCAGGTCGTCCGAGCACACCCAGAATACATTCCTGCCAGCTGCCAGCTCGCAAAAGGTAAATAACAACGGCAAAACACGGCCGCATAGCAACATTCAAATTAAAGTTGCCTTTTAGCCTGAAGTGTTAACCAAAGTGCTCGCAATGATGCGTCTCATTTAAATGCTTTCTGCAAAAACCTCTCGAGCACTCACAGCAACTTCAAACCTGCGAGTCCATGCGCTAAGCGATCCAGCTTACTGGAGATAAAGCCAAAAAAAAAAAAAAAAATGCTAAATATAAACATGAGATTTTTATTATTTTATTTTAATTTTATTTTTATAATTTATGTAGAAAAATATTTATAGAAAAATGGCAGAGAGCAAAAGGTATTTCGTGTTCGTGCAGAAGCCATTGGTGTGCTATCTCAGAAAAAAGCAGCGAAATCAACAAAATCATAATAAAAAGGCCATAACAGTGCTGCCAAGAGGAAAACAGGCCGAGACGGGTATCCAAATAGAATGCAAAGTGAGAGTGAGAGAGAGAGGAAGAACTAAGCATTGTCACAATGTTGCGATGCCTTCATAAAAGACAAGCTGAAGACATGGCTTCGAAAAGGCAGCAACAGAAAAAAAAAAAACCAAAAAAAAACCGAAAAAAAATAAGAAAAAATTGAAATGCAAAAAGCAAAGAAAACAAACGCTTAGATAACCACAACAGCCAAGCGTCATGGACACCGAGCGACGTGGCTGACAATAATGGCGCACAGACCGGAAATAGAGCTGGAGCAGAGCTCAGTCCACATATATTGGCTTAAATGTGGCATGTGGCATGTGGCATGCGGCATGCGGCATGCGGCATGTGTGCAGTCCCACTGCCAAAAGTTCATTGCGAATAAAAATAAATATATCTGTTATTGTTCCCGCTTCTCAATTTATGCCCAGGCCAATGACCAAAATGCGCATTCATATTTGGATTATCCTGAAAGCCAGCCTCGGCGTGTGCGCAAAACTTCTTCAAGCAAATTGTTATGGCGCGCTCAGGCGCTGCTTAACTGTCTCAGTTGAAGGCACTCATAAGGAAACAAACTTTGCTTTTTATTGCATTTACGAAACGATTACGCAAATAGTTAGCAAATGGAATAGCCCAAAATATTCAGCATAAGCTACATACTTTTAACTAGTTTTTTATTTAATGGTTTTACTGCTTTGCTTGACAGTTGGCATATGAACAGGTATTTCAGATTTGCATGCCGCTAGTCGTATCAACTGGTAGCAGTAGGTTTGAGGATGGCCAGGCTTCAGGGTGATTAAATACGTTTTTATGCAAATGTTTTTAGATACTTTCAAGAAATGAAGAGTATATATTTGTTGATTTATGCTCCTCTTGCTATTTCTCTTTCTATACAAACAAGTAAGAGTGCTCCTGGCGAGACAGCTTAGTTAAGCACTAGCAAGTCCTCTCTAGCCTCCGTAGAGGCAATATTACAATAATTCGATGCCTCTTTATGATACTGTAAAGTTAACAGCATAGCCTAACAGCAAGGCCTTAACACAGTGTAACAGCAGTGTTTGTGATACTGTAAAGTTAACAGCACAGTTTAACAGCGGTTTTAAACTGTGCTGTGGATTTACTGTTACAGTAATGTTGGCATGAGGCTGGGAGCTTGACAGGAGTTCCCTTTCAGCTATTACCTGGGTATGCTTAAGTTATCACTCCGTGAGAGTGAGGCAAACGTAGCTGTAACTGTTAAGTGAGAGTGAGGTGGCATTTGGGAGAATGGGGAACTCGCACTGAGCACATTTATGTAGTGCTACGAATATGATGGGAAATTGTTGTTGGGCGTAGAAATCACAGTCTCAATCTAATTAAATAATTTTAAATAAAATAGAGTTTGAAATGTTTGAAGGGGTATATTAATAGATACATATATAACATAACTTATGGGCTTGACATGTGTTTATAAAATGAAAGTAAAGGAATTTTCGATAGAAATATAAAAATAAAAAAGTAATAAGTTAACGAATTTCCGATATAAAAATTTAATTATATAAACAAAAATTTAAAAAAAAAATGTATATAATAATATAAAAATAAAATATTTTATTTCTGGAATTTCCGATATAAGATATCAAAAAAATAATATTAACAGAAATAAAAAATAAATAAATAAAAAATATATAAAATATATTATTATATTTTAATTTTTCCTATTTATGAATTAATTAATTTATTTATTTTCTTTGTTTTGTTAATATTATTTTTTTATTTTTTATATCAGAAATGCCTTCAAGCCTGGCCATTGTTTTATAAGCACACGCCAAGTCCATTAAATGCACTCAGGCACAGCACATTCAAATACGAAATTATACACAAAAATATTTTGCAAAGATCAAATTATTTCGCTTAGCAAAATATTTACACTTACGTCGTAAAATCACGTCAATTTGCGTACGCTATAAACTCAATCAAGTCAATCAGTTAGTCAGGCAATTGCTGCATAAATTTCTTGCCCAAATGAATGTGGAAAGCAGAACAGAACTAACTGCTTAGACACGCCCACACAGATTGAGAGGCGCACACAGTCTGCAATGCAATAAAATAACATAAAAATCCACAAACAATAAACTTGATCGACAATAACAATGGGTAGAAGAGCAAACGCATATGTGCGGCTGCTTATACAGCACTTGGCAGTGCTTAAAGATACCCTGTAAATTATGAAATTTGTTGCATTGATTGTTGAGCCTGAATATATAAGATGTCAGATAAGTCTATGGCAAAGTCCCTTGATTATGACCTGTATATATGTAGTATAGAGTATGTGAAAGCGTTGCATATTTGGTTTATGACTCTCTTGAATTGATTAGGTCAAAAGCCACACAATCGCACTTAAGCACCAGCCAAAACAAAAGGGTGTTTCGGGCCTGAGCTGTTAAATTAAGCATTTTATAAGCGCTGCTCGCTTGAATTGAAATAAACGCAGATGTATGGGTGTATGTGTATAGTGTATGAATATATGTATATATATATATATATATATATATTATATATATTGAGATGTATGAAAGCAGCCTCTAATGTGGCCAGCATGTGTGAAATATCAGCGACCAATTTATGGCGCTTGTGCAGCGCTGCCTTTTGTTTATAAATTGCTGTTAACACACACACACACACACACACATACACATGCACACGCCGACTCTGGGCTCCTCTCTTTTACGGCTCCTCTCGCTGCGCAACGTCACCAAATTAAATTTAATGAGCAGCTGTCGCTTGGCCACAAAGAAAAGGTTCACTCAGCAATGCGTCTAAATCAAATTAACATGCAGTTGCAAATTGTCCGAGTGGAGCGAGCGAGGTCCTCGACTGGCTCCATTTTATGTGCTCTGACGTGTCTCGCACATAATTCGCATAAATTTGCTGTAATTGTGCCAAGCTGCGACACGACCATGCTCAAGCTGCCAACACAAATGTATATATAAAAAAAAATGTAAAAAATTTATATATATATATACATATATATTGCGTGAACCGACAAAAGTCAAAAGCTGTAAAAAAGGCGGAAAATATGTTGCGCTCTGATATTTTATAGCGCGGGCGGAAGGACCTTTTCAAAATGATTATATTTTATTAAAAAATACCTCTGTCTATCGACGGCGCACTCCGAGTCGGAATTAGACTGCGAACAGGAAATTATTTCATAAAAAAATAAATATAAAGCTTGCATGCTTGAGTCGAAAATAAAACGTGATTTTTTAATGGCTTCGCTAAAAGCGGAAAGATTTCCAATATTTTCCTGAAATTTTATGTGAAACTTTAAATATGTGAAGTTTTTTTTGGCACAAAATTGGATTTAATGAGAAGAGATGAGAAAGAGAGAGGGACAGAGAAAAATAGAGAGATAAGCAGAAAGAAAAAAGTTAAATTTAGTTCATAGAGAGAAGGGAGTCAAAGGCAAGAGGGCGAGGCAGAGAGAGAGAGAGGGAGAGACTTTCAGAATGAGAGAGAAATAAATAATATATCAACAGATTATAAATAGCCGATAGCTAATAGCTAATAGAAAATTGAGAATAGTTAATGGATAATAGGTAAAAATCAAATAGAATTCCCATAAATTCATTGCAAATATGTTTCTGGTCTCAACTTAAAATATTTTTTAAATTAATTAAATAAAAATAAATATAAAGAAATTTAAAAATGTAGAAAATTAAATTAAAAAAAAGAATACATATAAATTTATTTTAAAAAAATAAATATTAATAAAGAATTGTTAATAAATGACAGTTTTAATATTTTTTGAGTAGTTTTCAATTCATAAACAAAATATTGACTAATAAAGGGTAATTCTTCAGCTGCTGAGAAGTTTTGACTATTAACCCACATTTGTTATCTTAACAATTAACAATAAATTATAAGCTTTAAAAATATGCATAAGTAAATTCATAACGGACTTAAATTAAATTTAATTAAGTTAAAGCACTCACAGCTCGACAGTTAAACTCATACTGAAGACAGTCTAAACAGGTGTTAGGTCTGACTAGAGCCGGCTAAAAAATAGGCATCAAGACAGCTATGACGAATGGAAAATATTAATAATGAAATAGTAGCTGACAGCTCTTTCAGCATAGCTCACATCTATTTTATGACTTTGCGTTTACACCTAATTGAATTGACTTTCGCTTTGAGGGATAATGAAATTGAAGCAGCTAATCGTGCAGAGGGCGCTTCAACGTTCACACGCAATAGACCCTAGCCGTCAGTCAGTCCTTATCATGTCGTACCTTACAGTGGTGCTGAAGCTGCTCAATTTTCTAACTAAACTTTTGGCATTCAATGAATTCAACTATGATCGCAGGCGAAATAAAATGGTTAGCAGTCGCCTCTTGCTCTGGTACATGAGAATGGTGCACTTTATCGTCATTTGGCCAATTAGTCTCGCAATGCTCGTTTACTATGCCACCGTCTGGGAGGTGAAGAAACTGACTCTGCATTACATGCTGATACGGATGGGCGTGTACATAATTGCTATACGCTATGCTTGTAGCGCTCTCAAGGGCTGGTATGTCCTGCATTATCGCGATGAGCTCTGCCGTCTGCTCAATCAATTCTTGCGGCTCGCGGCATTGCACAGAGAGATCTTTGGACGAGACGTCTATGTGCCGTGGATTTGGCTAACAACTCACTTCTTGCGTGAAATTTATTTGGCCTTCTATTTTAATCCATTCCGTTTTGGGTTCGCAGGTTCAATAAATTTTGTAACCGGACGATTGCCGTTTTTGTTCTGTCTGCTTGATGTGGGCCTGATGGTGCATCACAATATGATTAAGTCTTTGGCTGAGCACTTCGATCAGCTCACGCACAAGCAACAACTCAAGCGATCATGCTTCGAATACTTTGAGCAACTGATGCAGCTAAAACACAGATTCCAAGAGTTTAGCTGGATCTCGAACACGACTCGACTGAACGTCGAAGTAATGTTCACGATGATGCTTTGCATTGTTGTATTTTGGGTGCACTTCGTCTCTGGTAATATGATATATCTAGCTAAAATAGCGCTCGAATGTGTGCTCATGTCGAACATGTTGCACAATATAACGCTGGCCCGATTTATCGAAGTGCTGGAGACGAAGATCTTGAATCAGTTGTATGAAGATGAGATATTGAGAAGCCTAAAATATCGAAGGAGGTCGAAAAACTGGCGATTGCAGAAGGTAATTGTTGGGGTGTTTGATAAATTGATGAATTATGAATATATATGATGTATGCGCTTCGTATCCCTTTCAAGTTTGAACAAATTCATTTGAAACGCTGCACACTGAGGGAGCGCTCTACTTCCAAATCGAACTACATTTATGTGAGCCGCGCTGTAGTTCTCTATATCGTCGACTTTATAATCTGTAATGTCTTTCTGATGAATAGTTTTACCTTAAAATATTAATATATAATCAAATATAATACCTGTTTTGCAAATGTGATTAGAATTTTCTTGTCTTGTTATAAAATATATATTTTTTTGATCAATTTTAAGCAATATATTTATATATAAATTTATTTATTTTTATTTTATTATATATTAATTATAAAACAATTTCTATCAAAAATAAAATTATATTAACTTTATAAAATTTTATATGAATGTTAAATTTTATTTTTAGAGTAGAATAGAGAGTAGAGTAGAGTAGAGAAGAGAGTAGAGTAGAGTAGAGAAGAGAGTAGAGTTGTACAGTAGATCAGTATAGTAGAGTAGAGTAGAGTAAAGAGTATAGTGTAGAAGAGTAGAGAGTAGTGGAGTAGAGTTGTAGAGAGTAGAGAGTAGAGTAGTTCCATATATTTTATTTAGAAAGCCCATCTAGAGGAAGATTTCTATTACAATTAAATTCTCAAAGTATAGCCCAAGCTCAGCCATTGCATTAACTGCGCAATAGAAACAATGTTGTTTGCTAAACAACAATAAATCAAACAAATTATTTATTCAATTTTAATAGATAGTCGTTGAACCTATGGCTACGTGATAGCTATAACCTGTCGCTCTACCTCATAATTCTTATTGGAATTGCTTCGCTGAGTTTGTTATTTCTAGTCAGCTAAAAATATGTGTATTACAGTTAATTATAAACCTACATTAATTCAATAAATTACAAAAATATTATTTACAGAGCCGTTTTCATTTAAATGTGTTTCCAGCTTATGAGCTGGAATTCTTCAGCTGCCACCGAGCGACTGCTGGTCAGAAAAAAAAGAGATGTTTTGACCATTAACCCGGAGCATTTGTTACCCCAGCAAATTGGAAACAAAACTATAAATAATTCGCACAAAATATGGAGAGCCATAAGTAAATGCATATATGAGCCACGCCCACACAGAGCTCACACAATCATAAATCAACGCTAATAGCAACGATTAATTTCTAGCAAATTCTAGGAAAAAAGAGAAACAAAAGCAGGCGAGAGGGTCGCAAAACTTCCACTGTCGGCTGCCTCGCAAATTAGGCAAATTAAAATGCTGCTAAGAGCTTGATTGCCGGGCGAAAAAGACAGAGGAGCCATACAGGAGCAAGACAGTTGAAAACATGGCCATATATCAAATGCGCTTGGCTAAGCCAGTGGGTGCCTAATACACCTCCAGGAAGTCGATGGCCTAAGCAGGTGTTAGCTCTGAGCAGCGTAGGCTCCACGACAATTATGATGAATGAGACAAGTTCGTTGTCAAATAAATTACTCTAGGGTGTGTATGAAGAGCAAGGCAGTAGGCAGCAGGCAGCAGGCAGCAGGCAGCGGGCAACAGTGGGTAAACATCAATTCACAATGTATACATATGCTTACGAAGCGCTGTTTTGTATGCTATAAACGAGTGTAGTTGACTAGAAGATACTCTGCATTGCAGTTTAAAGAGAATTGGCTGCAGTTAGTTGTATTTTATTTTGCATATATTCGAAATTCTTCATTTGCTCTATGGATCTACAGAGATGAATTTTATAAACGAGAGTTGCTGACTGACAGATACCCTGTATTTATTTGTAAGAGAATAAACTTTAAATACTTAGTTTATTTTGAGTATGTTCGAAATGTTCCATTTGCTTTCTAGATATTCATAGATGAAGTCTATAAACGAAAGTATGCGACTAAAATCTACCCTGTATTTATTAAAAAGTAATATACTTGAATTAGTTATAGTTAATTTTGAGTATGTTCGAAATGTTCCACTTGTTCTATTGGTCTGCATAGATGACGTTTATCAACAAGAGTGGTTGACTGGGAGATACCCTGTAATGGAGTTATAACAAAATAAGCTACATATGCTTGTTGTTTATTTTGAATAAGTCAGAAATAATCCATTTGCTATCTGTATCTACATATATGAACGAGAGTAGTTGACTAGAAGATGCCCTGTATGGAAGCTATAAAAGAATAGGCGGTCTAAATAGATAGATAAGCGACAGTGCTTGACTAAAAGATATCCTGTTTTTATTTCATAGCCAATAAACTTAAGATTCCTGTAATTTATTTTGAATATGTTAGAAATGTACTTGACTAGAAGATATCCTATATGCATTTACAAAAGATTAGTCACTTAATCTGTCACTTAAACTTTATTTTTCGTATATCGCTTCACCCATCTCCACAGCTTAAAGCCTCAATATGGAATAGACCGTTTTCTGACTTTCCTCAGCCAATCCCACTATACACATGTCTACATAAATATTCTCCATTCCCTTAACGAGTTACACAAAGAGTTTAGCAGATATAGACGTAAATTGCATGCTGCTCGAATTAATTATGCTTGGGCAAAAGCGAATGCCTTTCGCTGTGTGAAGTGCCGTTGCTTGATTAATGGAATAGTGGCTCACTGTGCAGCCAGTTCGAGGCCAATTAGCATGCCGCATAGCAGTCCTCATCTGTTTTATGACTTTGCGTTTATACATAATTGAATTGACTTTCGCTTTGCCAGATAATGAAATTGAAGCGACCAACTATGCAGAGGGCGCTCAAACGCTCGCACTCCATAGGCTTTGCCTACCAGTGTTTGCTATGTCTTCTCACCTCAAAGTTCTGCTCCAGCTGCTCAATATTATAGCCAAAGTTTTCGCAATATATGAATTTAACTACGATCGCAGGCAACGTAAGATGGTTAGTTGTCGCTTCTGGCACTGCTACATGAAGGTGCTGCATCGCATCATCATTTGGCCGTTCAGCTGTTTAATGTTTATGTATATAATCGCGGATGGGGCTACGCAAGAGCTGAACCTGCAGCTGATTCTACTCAGATTAGGTGTCTATATAGTGGCTATACGATATGCCTGCTGCGCCCTAATTGGCAGTTATTTCATGCTTTATAGCCGGGAGCTATGCCGCCTGATCAATCACTTCTTTCGGCTTGCGGAAATTCATCGAGAGCTCTTTGGGCGAGAGGTGGATGTGCCCTGGTATTTGCTAACGGGTCACTTTGTGCGTGAACTCATTCTAATCATTAAGTTCACTCCTCTCAGTTTCGCGTGCACAACCGTAATGACTTTCTTAACTGCGAGATTACTCTTTCAATTTTATATGCTCGATGTTGGCCTGATGGTCCATCTGAACATGATCAAGTCGTTGGCCAAACATATCGATGAACCCTCGCATACACGGAAACTCCAACGATCTCGTTGCATAGAATACTTTGAGCAGTTGCTGCAGCAGAAGAAGACTCTGCAGCAGTTCACTTGGATCTCGAACACAGCCCGACTGACCGTGGAAATATTGTTTGCAATTTTGCTTTCCGTTTTGGCTTTTTGGCTGAACTTCCTATCGGGTGAACCTTTTTATTTGTTCATAAATTTATTTGCCTTTCTGTTCGTGTCGAACATGATTCACAATGTGTGGATGGCAAGATCCATTGAAGCGATGGAGTCCAGGATATTGAGTCACTTGTATCAACATGAGATCCGGAGAAGTTTCAAATGTCAAAATGCGACAAGACGAAGGCGCATAGAAAAGGTAAATATTTGTACTTTGCCATGAAATGAATAATTTAATTTTAATTTTTGTTTATTGCTTATAATATAATATTTTTTTCATATATTTTTTTGTCAAGTTCGTGGAAATCTATTTGCAACGCAGCACCAAAAGGGAACGATGTGATACAATCTATAACTTTATTTACATCAGCCGCACTCTAGGCGTCCATGTCATCGATTTTGTAACCAGCAATGCCTTTCTGCTGATCGCTTTTAGCTTGAAATATGAGCGTAAAAATGAAATATTTTCCCAGCATTATAAGCACACTGCCAGAGATGATTTAGTGTTTAAAATCTTATACAATATGACAAAATGGTGATTGAAAATAATATTATATTAGAGCACCTGCTCACTGTAATATTCGTGTAAGCATAATTTTATGAATTTAATGGTTTGCTAAACAAAAATTAATAAAGTAAATTATTTAATTTATTTTTTGTATATATACATATATAGTAATAAGATATTTGGCATTTGTCTTTTGGTATTCAATTGACAGCTCTGTGGAATGAGTTAAAAATCATTGAATTCAAATAGTTTCAATACACAATTAAATAATAATAATAATAATTTTAAAAAATTGTAATATTAATAATAAGCTTCAATATGAAAGTTCCTTTAAAGCTAAGAAAGAAATAACTAAAGGCTCTGAAGAGGGCCCAAAAAGCATTGGTAAACTCTAAGCATTCATTGGCCAAGTTAAACATAAAGCCTTCATTTCCACAGGTCAACTAAAGTCGATGCCAAACCAAATGAATTCGCCTATTAAATACAATTGCCAACAATAAATTTCCCAGTACATATAGTCATTAGCTAAGTGCCCCAGAGATCATAAATATATTTATTTATATTTATATTTTATTGCATTGCTCTTCTAGGCAATCTAGTTCCGGCCATGTCGTACTACCTCAAAGTTCTACTATATTTCCTTAACGCATTCAACAAAATTTTGTATTTAAATGTTTAGCGTTTCAATCGACGTACAAAAAAATTTGAAAATTCTACTTTTTGGTATTATTACCTGCTCATATATCACCTGCTCTTCATTAACTTGATATTGCTGACCTATCTTCAGGATGAGCGGGCCACCAGAAGGTACAATTATTTTTTTTTTTAAATTTATTTATTAATTATGTTAACTGCAGTTTTTCTAATTCAACCTAGATCGATTGCATCTGAAGAGTTGCTATTTGAGGGATCGTTCTGCTACCATCTTAAACTATATCTACACACAGCGTTCTCTGTTTGTGGAGCTAGTGAATTTCTTGTTCACCACTGTGCTGATTTTAATAAGCTTTAGCCTCAAATATGAAAGTGCAATTGGTTTCATATACAATGCTATCACGATGCAGACGAAGGCCTGAAGGAATTTAATCTTTCTTTTCGAGTGTCGCATATGCACTGTTATCAATTTAATGCAATTTAAGAAAATAATAAAACTGGTCAAGTCTATCACATGAAGTTGACCGCAAATATTTACGCAAACAAATTGATTTCACAATTTAACAACAAAAAATCACATCACCCACGATATTTTCAATATTTTTTTTTTATCAGTCTATTATTATTAAACTAAACAATTTATCAAACTATAACTATACTATGAGAAAAAGCTGTGAAATAGTTAGCTTACTACACATAAAATACCCTACAATATATATTATTATATATATATTAATTTAATATATATTTATATTTTATACTTTTTTATATATAAATTTAATATTTTATATTTTATATTTTATTTTACTTCATGCAACTCGTTCATTCCCTTCGTTCTCTAATTTATTTTAAAACTCATATTAATTGGTTTTTGGCTGCGAACCATGTTAGCATACACTTTGTTTACACATGCCCATTGCGTAGCAGTTAATAGCTTTTCATTTGAACAACCGCGAAAATTGTTTGACCAATTGTTTTAGAGCCACTCGATATTTGATTTTTGATATATTTGCAAGTGATTTAACAAATGTTGCAGTTTTTTTCGCTGCTCATTGCTAGACAGTGCTAGAAAACAGATGGCAATCGGGCTGAACACAGCTCATAGCTTTTGTTACATGCAAATCGATTTGTAAGCATTTGCCATAGAACAAATAAATGTTATGTTAAGTATTTAAATTGAACTTGAACCTAAAAGTGTTATTTTAGGTATTTAAATTGAACTTGTTGATGCAGTCTATAATGTTAACATGGGCAATAAATTTAATAGTCTTAGCTGCTAGTCTCTGCCCCTCTCTTTTCCATCCCTTTCGTTTTATTCGCGCTTGAATGCGTCCACAAAAATGCGCTACGAGCATTTGGCCAGGTGGCAACTGCTGTGGCTGCATGGCACGCGCAGACAATAAGACGCGCGCATCGTCCCACCTCAGACTGAAGTTAATCCCCCGTCGCTAGGTGGCGCCACGTGTAATTGCAATTTTTGTGCGCTCACGTTTCAACTTATTTGCTCTTTGCTATAACTTTATTTACACTCGGACTTCAAACGGTGCACAAGATAGAGTCGAAAATCTCGGAGTTTACACGTGCATGCAGTTGCAAATAAAATGGTTTAGATTGCTAATTTAAAGTAGGTATTTAATTGTTGATAATATTAAAATATTGAAATAATTTAAAATACTATATGTATATATATATATATATATATATATATATTTATATATATATTTAATTAAAATTATAAATTTATTTATGTAAAATATCGTGTATTGACTTGTTATGTTCAACTTGTGCATATAATTTAAGAATATTTGTAGAACATATGACGTTACGTAATTGATTTTATGAGTATTTTTAGTATGCTAAAAAGCATTTTTTAGTATTTTTTTATTTTTTATTTTTATTTGACTTCATTTTGTTTTATATATAACAAATAATCAGAGATATTATTTACGCTTGTAAAATCGAACCATAAAAAAATTAAAAAAAAAACGTCTAAAAATAGCTAAAACAAATAAAAGTAGCTTGAAACAGCCACAAACAAGAGTATAGTAACATTATCTATGCTATCTAATTTTTTATTCTAATAAGTTTCCACTCATATATTAAAAATTTCAGGGAAATATTTTCAACATAAAAACTTCATAAATTTTAACAATTCAATTTTATTCAAAAAAATTTTTTTTGAATATACGTATATATTATGTTATTCTCTTCATTTTACGGCTCCTTTTTTCCTAACTTTTATAACTTTTAACGAAATATTAACTCAATTCATGAAACGTGCGCGCATAAACCGCTTTGAAATCAGTCTCTTTTATGTATTTGCTGTGCAGCAAGTGTGATTCTTACATCCTGCACCTGGTTAACAATTCAGTGGGCGAGCAAACGATTTGTAATCTCTGAAATAACTTTTTTACGCAATGCCACAAAGAATTTCGAATTGAACTTGAATGAGAATTGCAGGATATTAAACCACATTAAAGGCATTAAAAAGCGAAATGCTGATTTCGAGCCGATAAGAATTAGATTCGAGGGAGGCATTTAGCCAAGGCCTAATCACACTTCTGCCACGCTTATTTGTTGGCCTTTTGGCCAACGCGGGCAATATATCAAACGAGATGGATGTTATTTGATGCTCCCGCAATGCCGTCGCTATCGTGCTTAGAGCTCTTCACATCAATTACTTTGAATGTTTTGTGGCTCTTTAGCAGCAACAGCAGCAGTAGAAGCCGCATCTGGCTGGTTGCCCCTTTCAATTGAACAAATGCGAGTTCGAGGCACTAAAAACGAGGGCAAGGACCTACAGAAGGAGGTGCGGGATGGAGAGCAGGGCTGAAGCAGGAGCTGGGGCACGGCCAGGGACAGGCACAGGGACAGGGTCAGCAGTCAGCAAACAAATTCGCGCCATGTGAGGGGACCTGTGGCAACCGTGGTTTTTATGGTCGCTGATTTCATTTCCACGAGCTGCTTTTGGTATAAGGTTTCCTCTTCTAATTTATTTTTTTTACCGGTCAAAAGCAGTTGGCCAAGCATATAAATTAAATGATGTTGCAGCGTTTGTTGAGCGATTGAAATTAGGCTGCAGCGTGCGCCACTTGATGTCTGATGCAGCGCGACCTCTCGCTTCCTCTCTCTCTTTCACTCTCTGTGTCTCTTTCTCTCTTTTGGTAATTGCATACTTTGTGGCATTCTATTACATTCAAATTAGTGAAATTTTTTTGAAGCCACACGGCCGCTGAGCTCCGAGAGAGAACTCCCACTGAGTATTTACAAATAGATTTTATAATGAACGCTCACGTGCTTCACTTATTTAAATAGCATTTAAAGTAATGGAATAAGAGAATAAGTGGATCAATCGTAGTCGTATATATATACGGAATCAATGAAAAGCTTACAATGAATGTATATATAGCTATAAGAGTTTAAGTATAAGATTTCTAATTTCCAATTTATAGATAGTCGGAACTGCTTGACTAAGAGTTACCCTGAATACGAACTAAATTTTATATTTTTATTTTATTTAGTATTAATGTAATATTTGAAAGGAAATCAAATAAAATATTTTCATTTATAATATTATTGTTATCAAAAAAAAAATAAAAAAAATTAAAATAGGCTAATAAAAGAAAATTACAATAGAATAAAAAAATATCTATATATGTATAAAAAAAATATTTAGCCACAATAAATAAATAAAATATAAAAATATTCAATAATTATTTTTAAATATTATTATTTTTATTTTTTATTATTAATTAATATCATATATTTATTTATTTATTTTGGTTTATCTTCGTTTAAAATATTTATTTATATACATTAATATATATTTTATTTTTTTATTTTTATATAAATGAAAAGAAAATATATTTAAAATTTAAAGTGCGTTTATATGCACGCAATAGACTCTATTGCCATACCATTAAGCATTAAGAGAATATAACCAGGATATAGCATTAAGATATAATGCAGACATAGTATCTTTATAAGTGAAGCTTAAGGTTATTCACAAATCAAGAGCAAAAGAGAGAAAAGCGATCATAGGCATGTTCTTCAGGCAACTAAACTGAAAGAGAGCAGCTGGCAACAGAAAATAAAAAATTCAAGTGCAAAATGATTTTATTGCCATATGAAGAGAGAGAAAGCAACCAGACATGCTCTGCCTACGATGTGACTTCTGTGGTCTCTTAAAGTAATTGAAATGCCTTCACATTTGATGCTATGAAGAGCGAGGCTAATATATATTAAAGAGGTCGAAGTGCATTATAATCAACGAAATATAACAAAATATATGTATTAAATAATATAAAATATGTATTAAATGCATAAAACGTTTACCAGATTTAATATATAGTTTATATTGATTTAATATTCAATTTAGTCAACATTTTAATGCCAACCATAACTAAAGCCTAAATCCCACATGAATACTTATTCAAGTACTAATTTACTAGCATTCATAAAATTGAGCAACTTTCTCATAATTATTCTAATTTGCTGTACAAGCATATTCCATTAGAGCCACAAATTATACAATTAGAAACAAGCTTAGTAGCTAATAGCTGCCATTTATAACTTAAGCCTTTGGTTAAGTACAAGAAACGAATACCAATTTGCCATGAACAAGCCCGAAAAGTTTCAACTCGAACACGCAAACTTTATAATTGCCCCAACCGACCCCGACCACCGACCCCCGACCCCTAACGACCTGTTGCAATTAGCGCTAGGCCAAATGCCAGTCTCTAGCGGCGCATTAAAAATAAATAAAGAAACTACAATATAAAGTGTGCGACATGGCGTTTAATGCCCACCAGGTGCCAATTTAAACGGCTCGCAAATTGTGCTATCAGCTGCTGAAAATGTGGCCGCCTTGGGGTCATCGAGGCTCAGAGTGAGCTGGACTGGGCTGGGCTGAGCTGGCCAATGTGGCAGGTGTTGTGTCAATCTTTGGCATGCCAGAAAAGTCGCCTGTCCGACGACAGACATCAGACATCAGACAGCAGACATCGCCGACTGTCAACAAGAGACATGTCGATGTCGTCGTCTCCATTAGAAGCGCTGTCAAAGCGCCGGGCACATATTGAAAAAGGGGGGCGAACGGACTCATTCAGCGTGTGCAGCTATGCAAATGATGTGCCAGCTTCAAAGAAATGGCCAACGGAATAAGCGAAGCCAGCAACAGTGCGTAACAGCTCAGCAGCTGAGCAGTCAGCGTGCGCTCAGCCATGGCAATAAAGCGAGCTGTCCCGGCTGGGCTGAGCGGGGCTGGGGTGTGCCAGGGTGGTCGGAAATTGTTTAACAAAAGCAGGAAATGTTACACACACTCAATTACATAGACACACGATGTAGCCACACAACCCAACAACTTAACTTGGCTCACACATATGGGCGTGTGTGTGTGTCTGTCTGTGTGTGCCACGTTACGTATACGCAATGTGCGTCCGCGTGTTGACAACACTTTGCAATTGGGTTAATTGTACATTGGTTGCTTCAGACTCGTTAATGCCAGTTCCTTCTTACACTCTACCTCCCTCCCTCTCTCTCTCTCTCTCTTTAAATATGGGTCATTGGGTTAGGGCATATCTTATGCTCGCTTCAATGCCTTTCAATTGCAGTTCATAATAAAAATAAACATTTAACTGCGCAAAATGCTTGAGCTTTACGAAATTTAATTGCAAGACAAGAACTAGCAATGCTCATCACTCGAGACATTCTCTCTCCCTATCTCTGTCTGTCTGTCTGGCTGTGCTCCCTTCTCGCCTCATGGCAGTCACAACACGTGCGAATATCATTCGACGCTTACACACCACTTGATAAGCCCTCGTAGCAGCCACACTGTTATGGCTGCTCCTTGTCTGCGACCCTTTCAGCCATAAATATATGCAAATATATTACGTGATTTCTGGCTGAGATTCGTTCATAAAGCAAACAACTAGTCGAACGTTGCAGCGCATGGAATTTGCCCCAAAAGAAAATGAATGCAGAAATATAATTACCGACTTGCAGATACCCTACCCTATGCAGAGCTAATACGCCAATAATTTCTATATATGTACAGAAAAGCAATACCCATAAGCTGACGCTCTGCTAACTGCACTATTAACTGTTAACAGCACTGTTAACAGCACTGTTACCTGCAGTTGGGGCTGCACTACGAATACTTAATTGCAGAATATCTATTATTCTGTGTAGAACTCTTAAAGCATAGCAAAGTCGTTTATATTATCAATTTTCATCGATAATGAGGAAATTTGGTATGCTATCGAAAAAAAAACAATAAATCGATTTTTACACTCAGGTGCATAGCCGGATGTGATTATCGACTCAACTCGTTATCCAGATCGAGAATATTTATGCTTTATATACACGGCTCCTTCTGCTTCTCCTCCAATGTGAGAGAGAGAAAGACAGAGAGAGAGATGCAGAGAACAGCTCACAGTGCTTACAACTGTAGCAACCCCGACTATACAATACTCTCTGTCTCTCTGCTGCCTTCAAGTTTCAACTCAATTATTAATCAAACTAATTTTAAGCTCTCTGGCTTATGTCATCTGCATTTATTATGCAAGTTTTTGCTGCCGTTGCGCTTTGTTTACTTAATTGATTGGGCAGTGGGTTGGAAAATAAACAATTAAATCGCATTAAACATTTACTTAACGTGCTTTAATGTTTATGCCTTGCAATTATATGTTAATTAGCACGTTGTTGCACTTTATTTTTCGCATAATAATTAAAACACATTTAATGAGGCCGCAAATTTGCATTGTTAATGCAGCAGGCCATGCCCCCAGGGCGACGCCGAGGCTCTCCGGCCGATAAACGTTGAAGCCAAAAATAAAAAAAAATAAAACGAAATGGGTTAAAAAATATTTCAACGACGGAAGTCATTTAAAACACATTTCATCGCCTCGTTTCGCTCAGAGTTGCTCGGGCACCGCTCGAGGCGGTCTTTCGGGCTGGGCTGGGGGCGGCGCTGCATATGGGCATATGCCGCTTGTAATTTCCATTAAGCACACATTAAACAAAATTGCATGTAATTCCAAATGAATTAATGAACCAAGCAATTTGCGTCGAACAGTCAAAGACATTGGGATTGGGAGGCTCCCCTCAAGGGGAAGATCATTGTAAATTTGACACTTAAATGCAAATGGCCAGCGAATGACAGGAAGGAAGTTGCACTTAAGCCGTAAAAACACAAGGTATAAGCTTGAACTCGGGCGGCAACGACTCCAGAATACTCGTTCATAGTCCAGGTAGTCTACAGGTAAAGAAGTTACTTTAGGTTCCCATTTTGGAGCTTCAGCTTCAAAACAATACAAAATATAGTTTAAATTTAAGTATATGGGCATTTACCTATAATATTTATTTAATTTAATATTATTTTTTTAATTGTGTGATTATTTTATTAATGATTTGTAAAATATATGTATTTGTAATATATAATATATTTGACAAATAAATTTTAAAAATGTACATAAAATTAAAAAAAATAAATATTTATAAAATAATATCAAATAAATTAAATTAAAATTTCAAAGAACTAAAAGTGTCCAAAGCATTTTTGGGTAGTCTTTAGAAGGAGTCTAGGATAATAAAACAAACATTAAAATTTAAAGTTTACACTTCACTGTAAATTACAGAGTACTTTTCTTCGCCTTCAAGAGGCGTAAACTATTTTTTTTTTTTTTTTGAGTCAACAGTAACTTAATTATCGAATTTTTAACCTTTAAAAGTCTAGAATATAGGACGGACGAACAGGCGGCGAGACTAAGCCAAAGCCAATATACTCATTTCACTTTACGAAAGAGTTTTAATAAATGTTAAAATATTTTTAAGTCCCGCAAAATTGATTTAATAATTAATACGCTTTCTGCTGAAATTAAAGGGTCAAATGAATCCATCAAGCAGCGTTTAAAGTCATCGCAGCAACATTTATGAGTGCATTTCACAGTCTATATAATTTGAGTAAATTTTTACTTCAAATTATATGAGTGGACATAAAGCTGAAATGTTTAACCTATTTATTTGCTCAACGTAAGATGACGAAGTCGTGCGCCTCTTGATACTTAATGTGCTTCAGCTAATTTGCTTTTTATTAAGCGGAGAGTAGCTCAAGATTTCTGCCCAACGCACACACGTTACACGTCGCCATCGAGGTGTCGAGTGACGTTGGCTGTGCTGCTCCTAGAGAGTCAGCCTTGCTGACAGCAGCAGCAGCAGACAGCGAGTGAACGTGTCTGGCTTGTGCCTCATTCGAAGTCAAACAACGTGCACATGTTTATTATGCTGTAAATATAATGTAAATAAAAGAGGGAGGAGGTTGATAGACTTATAAAATACCCTGGAGAAAGTCAAATGAGACACTTTTCGAGATTTTTATATGTATGCGAGTTATTGGCCCGAGAGAGTTATTGCTCGACTCGAAATACCTGCGGCCCTTTTCTTTATCTCTTCAGACTTAGACTTTGAGTTTCTTTAGTAGCTATTGGTAGCTGGTTATAAATAGCATTGACTCTTAGAGCACCCTAGAGGAAGTTAAGGGAGGCACATTTTGGAGGTGTTTCTGAGGTTCTTCGGACTTCATAGGTCTATGAAACCTGTGCAAGCAGATTTTGCTCGACTATTAAAATACCCTGGAGTAAGTTAACTGAGGTTTTCTCATATCTAAGAATTTTTTGTTTGAGATGGTTTGCAATTGTGGATAAAGATATTGCCCAAATAGAGAAACCTAACTTTATCGGAGTTCAAATATCTATAAGAGTAAAAAGGAATTTTTTAAAATAAATTTAATAAAATAAAAAATATATATTAAATAAATTAATATTAAAAATGTAATTTAAAAATTAAATATAATATAAAATAACTTCAAATTTAAATTTAAATTTAAAAATTAAATAAATAGATAATAAGTTGCTTGACTATTAAAACATATTGGATAAGCTTAACAGAGGCAGTTTTCGGAGTTCACACAACTAAAATAATTTTACGAATTTAATTAGTATACATATATGGAATTTAATAGACTTTTACATTTTTATGCCACAACGCTAAAAAAATATTCAGAGTTGAAAAAAGAAGGCAGTCAAGGCAGCAGCGCTACATGTTTTAATACATATATATATATATATATATATATATATATATATATATATATATATATATATATATATATATATACCCTGCTGGAACTCCACAGGCAGCAACCTGTCCTTGCCCTATGCCCTCCTGCCTGCTGTTTTAATGCAGTTGCCGTTTGCTTATGCCTACAATGCGGCGCTTAAAAATGTTTACGGCGCTTAAATAACAAATTTATGGTAAGGAAAAGTCAAAGTGGCTTTTAAAATTAACTGCGTTAATAAACACACATACAAATGTTTAAAATAAACGAATGCCAGCGAAAATATTTATGCGGCACCTGGATTTCATAGAGCGAATGCAGTGCGGAGAGGGAGGCAGCGAGAGCGAGAGTTATTATTGAAAATACCAAAATAAATGCATCAATTAAAAAATGTAATATCTATATACATATATATATGCATATATATATGCACATATATATATCTGCACACACACTTATTGAATATTTATAGCCAACATGAATAATATTTATTCAATACAACGGTATTTATTTTGGCTATTGCGCCAACGAAAATTAGCCATCGCATTTCATCATTATGATGATTGGGGCACGATCATGATGGCGTTGCCAATTGAAATATTAAGCATACGCCGCATAGCCAGCGCCAAATGGCTTATGGCTAATTATTTACAAAATCAACACACACACACATACACTCACACACACACACAGGCATGCAGCCTGTGGGCAGCGTACGCTTTTGACGTCACGAAATGTATTTAAGAATCCATTGACACATTCATAAATTGATGGCTGATTTATTACCAATAATTGCTTTTGATTGCTGCGCGTTTCTTTCTTTCCATTCGCTGAAGATGCATAAACAACAACAACAACAAACAAACAAACAACACACACCAAAAATTCACATAATTTTTTTATAAACAAAAGGCGCGGAGCTGGCCCATAAAACCGAACAGCGGCGAAACATCACAGGCAACACAAGCCAATTGCCGGCATCGACATTAAAAAGCAATTAGAATTATATTAATATAATTATTATCAAAATACACGCACTACCAAAAATTTAATCAGAGCGCAACTACATAACATTTCAATAACAGAGAAAGCTTCACAAAAAAAAAAAAAACTGAGTTAACAGACCACCCACCTGGCGCTGCCTGCTGTTAAGGCTGACGGTAACAGCGCTGGAAGTTGACTCCGAAAAGAGCGTGCTTCGGGCTGCGCACGAAGACTGTTCGCTCGCGCTCTCTCGCTCACACATATGGAACAGCTGTTTGGCGTGGGCCTGGCAGAGCATCATTAGCATCATCATGATTATTAACAGTGACAACAACAGCGAACACACGCATACAGAGATATGATGTTAGGGCCAGCGGCTTCTTCAACGGCTTCAGTCGTTGCCTGTCAACAAAGCGCGACGCACGTATACAGAAGGCGGCGCTCGTCGAAAATTCCTCAACTCAAATCAAACGCGCAAAGTCGAAAAACTTCAATCACAAACATTTATGTGAAAATTGCAATTTGTGAATTATTTATAATAAAAAAAAAACTTTTATGCAAGTTTGAACAGTTCAGTGACAATAGCATAATAAATCAAAGAAACGCCAAACAAGTTTTAAAACTCACAAAATGAGTTTATAAAACACACATAATTAGTTTTTAGACAGTTACCAAACAAACTTCCATGATATAAAAAAAAAATATATATATAAATATATATATATATATAAATTTGTTTACAAATTTAACAACACGTTCAACTGCAGCCGCAAGACAAATTGGAAACAAAAGCGAGGTAAATATTTATTATTACCAGAGCACAATAAATCTGCTTGAACATGAACTCAAATTCAGAGTTTATCAAAGAAAACCCCTCAAAAAAAAAAAAAAAAAAAAAAAAAAAAACAGTTAGCCAAACACACACAAAAACGTGTCAAATTTATGCGAAGCGGTAAAATGAAACTGCCGGAAATTTATATGGCTTATAAAGGGGGGGGCCAGGCAGCAAGTTTCAAGACCCACGCACAAGTGCACACACTTCAAGGATCTTTGTTTGCCTTTGTAATTCAATGCCAATTCTCAAATGGCAAAAAAAAAAAAGAATATAAGAAACCATAAAGAAAGGAAACTTTCTTTAGCTTTGTTTATATTTTCATAATTGCGCTATAAACAATAATTTTTTTTAGTGTAGTTGGCTCATGTGGAAGACAGCTTCAAAAGTAGATTTTGGTTGACTTTAAATGTATTTAACTAATTTAAATTTCTTATTTAACTACTTGAATTTTAAGCATCATTTGCTTGGAAGATTCATAGCGCTTTACTCGAGCTCAACTGTTCAATTAAAAAATCGATTATCATAACAAAGCCAAACAAACTTTGACAAAGGACCCACGCAGCCTCAAGTCTCAAGTCGAACTTGCATGGGGCAGGCTGGCAGGCAGACATAGGGTTACCTCGCCAAGTTGCTATCACACTCGCGACTCTGCCTCACATGCATGTTGAATTTGTCAAAAGTCTAAACTCATGTTCTCTCGCACACAGCTGCTGCTGTTGCTTGAGCGCTTCAGCTTCAGCTGATAAAACGTGGCATACTTTTTGGGGCGCAAATTGCTTGGGGAACAGCATGCCACAATGGGAGCGCAGCAGCGACATGCTAAATTAATAAACACGTCAAGAAAAAGAGGCAGACACATAACGAATTAAGTAGTAGTCAAATAGTCAGCCGAGCATCAGAGCAGAACTGAGCAGAGAGAAAGGGCCAAAAGCGCACAAACCGCAAACTCAATGCAGATAATTAAATGTAATTATATAATGTGTTTCTCTATGGGTTACTGTAGTTTATGTGGGTGTCAGTTTAGATGTCTGTATGTGTGTGTGTGTGTGAGTGTGAATAATGCTTATAAATGGCAAACGCAATGCCAGCTGCAAAGAAACATAAAACATATGGCTTCATGGAAACTGCAATGAAAAAATTGAAATTGATCTCATATTCAGTTAGATTTATTTATTTACCCTCTGCAATAGCTTTGAAAACAACAAATATAATAAAATTCGAGAAAAGGGTGTTCCCACTATTTTCAAAATATATTTAATAATGATCATGGGCTGAGCTCATTTTGTTTCGAAAAAATTAATTTAAAAATCTAATAATAAAAAAAAAATTTTTTTTCGACCACAATAGAAAAATAAAGCAATTGGGGATTATTATTCTGCATATACTTAAAGATAATAAATGTAATGAAAAGCTCACTCAAAAAGAAAATATATAAAATGTTGAGTGGAAGTCTTAAGGCAGAACACCTCAAGGACTGCTGTACATCAAGTTAATAAGAACTAAAAGTGAAAAATATGCTCACGAATATTTCGTTTAATTTGTTATAATAAATAATTAAAAGGATAATAATTAATAAATACAATAAAATTATAATTAAACAAAAATTGGAAGTACTTAAAAAAATAATAAATGATTTAAAATGATTTAATCAATAAAATAATAATTATCAATTAGAGATAATAATAATTAAAACTAAAATAATAATAATTTTATAAAATTAAAAATAAACCTCAAATGAATAAATCAAATATTATTTTTTTAATCCAAATAAAATAATAATTATCACAAATAATATGATAATAATTAAAAAAAAAAAAAAATTAATAAAATTATAAAATTTTTTTAAACAATTATCAAAAGAGATCATTATAAATAAAAATAAAATATTTATTAGTCAAATATGAGATTTAATACCATAAATAAAATATAATTTAAATAAAATAATAATAAATAATGAAAAATAATGAAAAAATTAGAAATTTTAATTAAATTAATAATTATTCGAAATATGATTTATAATATTTGAAAATAATGCTCGCTCATTTTTATTTTTAATTTAGACTATTCCATAACCCTAAAACTAGTCTGATTTTCACACACCCATAGTCTGTCCTAGTTACTAAAGCACATAAAATGCTGCCAGCTTTGGGTAATTTGTGTAATTTGTTAATGGTTTAGTTACTGTAATTATTTAAATATCTATTCCAACCATCTACTACGCTTTCGCTTCATTTAAAAATCGTTAGAACTCTCCTTACGCTGCTTGCCACGTAATTGAAATAACAACAATTTATGTGAAATAGCAGCAACAACAACAGACAAAGGCAATCTCATATATGCACGTGTGTGTGTGTGTGTGAGTGTGTGTGTATATCGGGGACATAATGTGCGCCTAATGTCAGATAAGAGCTTATAATAATGACGTGCTGGCAAACGCGGGTTGCCAAACTTTAATAGTTGGCATTCGCTTGGCGGCGGCAAAGTCAATAAAATGTAATTAAATCGACATTGTTATCAGCAACAGCAACACCAACAGCAACACACACACGCACACTCTCGCACAACAATTTGAGCCTTTGCTTTATGTATTAATTTTAATAGAAATTTTGCCACCGGATTTTGCCTAAAATTTGTTTGTCAACAATTTTATTATTTCAATGTGCCTAGAGTAGAGAGAGCTGCCTATTTCACATAGCAAACTTAGCTAATTACCAGGATTATCTGCAATGAGTTCAATTGCCAAGTAGATCAAAAAAAAAAAAAAGTAATAGTGCTGAGTTCATAAACTTTTTTATTAAAAGTTGGCAACGGAATGAAAGTAAAGCTAGCCAAATAAAGGTAAATTATACCAAAGCTCTGAACGGTTCAAATCGACAAAACTAAAAACTAATTTATGCGCACAATGCTCTTGAAAACTGTAACGATATCCAACTTGATGACTGTGGACAGAAAGTGATAGAGAGGGCAGAGAAAGACGGCCAGCAGCAAAAGGCCTGCCCAACTGCTTTTAGCACAAGCCAAATGGGCGGCGGCAAAGTTTTTCAAGCAGCCAAAAAGTAAATACTATAGAAAAAAAATATATAAAAAATAGCAGAACGAAGATGTGATGCTCTTTTGAATAAAGAATAAACTTATTATATAATAGAGAAGATTCTTTTAAGAAAGAGAGAGAGAGAGAGAACGAGATTAAATTTCCTTCTCTTTTATATAGAATTGCAGCAGAAGTTTATTGGAGTATATAGAAGGTAGTGCTTCCTATACTTTAATGAGTAATGGGTATATAAATAGTTTTCTGAAAAAGCTAAACAATCCAAATAAAATTGGAATAAACTCTGGAACACTTAACGAATACTTTAAAGCTAAAAAGTTTGATTAAAATAAATTTGTTTGACAAAATAAAAATTTGAATTCAATTTTACGAGACTTAATGAGTATTTCATAGCTAAATAATTTTGAAACAAAGCAAGAAATCAAAATAAAATTTAAATTTAGGAAACTTAATAAATACTTAATAGCCAAATAGTTATCTGAAGAAGCTAGAAACCAAAATGAGATTTTTCATAATACTATTCAAACTCAAACGCTCTTTGATCTCCACCTCAACAAATCCGTATACCCAATGTAACTGTAATAACCATCGCTCTACACTACAAATCTCTCAACTCAGCCAAACCACTCGACTCAGAATAGGCAATAAGTTAAAGAGAGCAACAGCAGCAGCAAGAGGCATGCAATCAGCTCATTTTCATTTACCTTTTTCGTCTGTTATTCAAATCTTTGGCGATACGCCGGAAAATAAAGTTTAGCCAGCGCGCTTTGAATTTGATTAACAATTTGCGCTGGCAGCTATCAAAAAAGTTGGCTATTCATATTACGAAAACTTCCCTGGCGAGACCCTTGAAACCGAAACCCGCTGATTTTAATTGAAATTACAGTCAAAAATGGCTGAAACGAAAAGGTTAAGTGGCCAGCAAAAAGACAACAAAAAGCCGAAAAAAAAAAATTATATAAAATGGGCAAGAAAATTAAATGAAAACTTTTGTCTTTCCGGTAATTTGATAATTCAAAGAGGGCTTATCTACAGATACCAGCCAAAGATCGACTTGCCACTGCTAAATACAGTCCCAGAAGGACTTCAATTGTTTTCCATGCGCACACACTCGATTATAAATGCCTATATATATATATCAGTTCTCCATCAATGCTGACTGAGTGGGCGTGCTCTTGTGGGATTTACATTTTACGAAATTGCATAATTCAATATACAAATAAAGCTCGGCAGGCTGACAGCCAGACAATCATCAGTTCATCAACAAGAGTCTCTCAGCCATTGAGTCGTTCGGTTTGGCCAAAACCAAGTGGTCCACTATGCACACACGTGCTCCCACACAGCTCACAAAGCTGCAGTCAGAGCTGCAGTCGGTTTTTCTGAAAGTTTCATTACATAATTGCCATCTGCATGAAGAGCTCTGCACTTGTGCCATCCCATTCCCACTGCCTGTTTGCCGAACAGATGGAATTGAAGTGCGTGCCATGACCGAACTGGCAAAATCTAGTGGCTTTAAATTCAACTTGTGCCAAATACCAGTAAGCTATCAAAATATTGTATTGACACACAAACATCAAAATCAACTTTTGCGCCAATTTCAATTAGTTGCTTCACTCATGGCAACGCCTCTGGCAACTGTTGCCCCGCAATAGCCGTCCCCTAATTATTTATATAACTATGCAATCGAATATCCAATTTAATTCAAGTTTATTTCTCAGAATACAGGAGGGTCAACTAGGCAATAGTTAGTTGCATGGTCCAGAGCTGCGTGTTGACTTTATCTATCTGATTTTCTGTCTCACCCAACACCCAATATTGGGTAATGTCTACATACATCCCTCTTTTACTCGATCTTTCTGTCTATTTTTCTTTCTCTCTCTTTATGCTCTCATGATGTCTTTTTCTTTCCTCGACTTTTTGTCTAGATTTCTGTCTGCTGTTTCATCTCCCTCGTCTACTTTGTCTTCCTCTCTTTTAGTTTATACCCTTGTCTCTCTCTTTCTCTTTCATTTTTTTTGTCTGTCACTCTCTCTCTATCTCCCTATTTATCTTATCTTATCTTATCTACCTCTCTGTTTTTTCTTCTCTATCTGTTTTCGTCAGTTGTGCTCTCTCTCTCTCTCTCTCTCTCTCTCTCTCTCATATTTCTCTTTCTGTTTATCTCTCTCTCTCTCTTTCTTTATCTTTCTGTCTTCATCTCTATGTTTCTTTCTTTCTCTCTCTCTCTCTCTCTCTCTCTCTTTCTCTTTTTCTCTTTTTCTCTCTTTTTGTTTTTCTCCATTTTCTTTTCTATCTCTCTCTATTCATCTCACCCTTATCTTCAGTCTATCCTAATTAGAGCGATGACAGGCAGTCAAGGCGGCCTCATTCTCCAAGGGCGTGACCTTAGACTCGAGTCTTTCTTTCTCTTTCCGCTCTATTTCTGTTCTCTCTGTACCGTTATCCCTCATTATTTCTGTTTTGCCTCTCTCCTTTTCTTTCGCATCACATCTCGCTTTCTCCCACTCCCACATACATATACTTTCTTAACTCATCTCCTAATCTACTATTCGTTACCCTTTTTCACTACTTCGCTGAAAATCGCATAGAAAGGCGTTTATTTTTATTTCCTACAACTTGCTAGAATCTAATTTTAACTATTTTTCATCGATTGATTTACACTGACACTTGGCTTTGGGTTAGAAACTGTGTCCGGTCAAGTCACTTGGCAAGTCTTGGGCCCACGCAACAAGTGTTTGGCTCGTAGAAAATTTATCGATGATAAAACTTGGCTTCAAAGTGAATTACGACAAGTTTGCCGTAGAGTTTGCCACCCAGTCTCAACTGCCCTTACCAGGTTTCTTTTTTATTGCCAGCGTGGCAAAAACAAACAACCGTATGGCGAGTCATCGGCCCTGGACCAAGCCCAAGCCCAAGCCCAAACCCAAGCTGAAGTCCAGGCAGACAGTCGAGTAAGATAAATGTGTGGAAGTTGGCCGCCAAGCATGAGGACTTCTTGCCAGCAAAAAGCGTAGTTGGAGTAAATTTAATTGTTTAGTCGTCTGACTAATTAAAAACTTGTAACTTTCAAGCGACGAAAATTGAAAAGAAAAAAATTAAAACTTCTTTGTCCATCACCATGGAACTTGTTCATAAAACAAAGTTTGACTTTAGTTTGGAGACAAAATTAACAGATTGATATGCAGCTAGAGTAGATTGACATACAAGTCCTTGCACAGCAGGCGACGGACAACCTATAAAAAGAATTCAATATTGATTCATAAGCTTAAGCTAACGGACTTTTATAGCCATTGAGGACAGTAGCATCTCATATGCTAACTAGCTTATGTTTTCATTGCCAATTTATGAGCGATACGAAAGAGCTGCCTGCCTGACTGTCTGGCTGGCTGGCTATCATTTTTATAGCATTCACTGTTCGTGTTCGTGTTTCACTTAAGCTTCACTTGGCTCATAAATTGGCCAAGTTATTTAGGCACGCACATGCTCGAAAAGTCGTATATGCGCATATATCTTTTTGTCACAATTTGATCTGCATATCGGAAGCATTTCATTTCCGTTGCGGACCTTCGTTTGATTGCTGGCCATACCCTGTAGAAATTTTGTCAGGTGTCAAGTGTTTTGATTTTTGTTATTATTTGAAATTATTTTACAATCATATAGAAAATTCAAGCTTACATTTTGTTAAATAATTTCTTAACTAAAGATGTTCAATTCTTATTTGCAGTTGTTTTGATTTGCGCTTATTATAAATTTTGTTTATAAACTTCAATTATTATTTATTAATTATTATTATTATATTGATATTATTAAATTATTATTTTTACTAAACTTTCATTATTATAAAATTATTATAAGTAAACTTTAATTATTATTCTTTTTATCATTTTTTTATTATTATTAAATTATTTGCATTATATAATTTTTTATTATTATTAAATTTATTTTATTATATAATTATTATTTTTATTAAGTTGTTACTACTGTTATATAATTATTTTTAAGAATTCCTAAACTAAAGAACTTTTACATATCTTATTTGAATTTATTTAGTCCTGTTCCTAGCTCATCCTTTAGTCCATCAATGCTTATAAATACTTATTTTTATGCTTTGTTTATTTTATTTTATTTTTTTTTTTCTTTTTTTGCTATTTTGCTATAGTTCTACGATTTACACGGACAGCGTCCATTTATCGCGCCATCATGTCTTGTTTTTGCTGCCGAACATGAGGCCGAGTTGCCGCTTGAATGGACATGTACCCATAACAATAAATATATGTCAAATATTTTACTGCTTTGTACAGCGCCATATTTTTACAGCCAGTCGATGAGAGGCGAGGCGAGGCGATGCGAAGGCCGTCAACTTTGTCACTTTTTGAGCATTTCTATGTGCATACATTTCAACCATTTTATTATGCCAGAATACTCTGTTTATTTTTTTATGTGTTCACTTTCTGCCTCACTCTCTCTCTCTCTCTCTCTCACTCTCTGTGTATTGTTTTCCTGTGAATTGCTGCTGCTATCTTATATTCTGTACATAGAAAATTGTTTAGAATTTACTAAGCAGCTGCAGTTGCAGCTTCTATTATTAATGAGATATATTACGCATTTGTTAAGGCATTTGAGTGAATTATTAATAAGATCAGTAAAAGGGGCATTTGAATTTGAGCGAGTTATAAATTTGTGGGAGAAAGGGCATATTAGTGTAGTCTTCACGTTCTCCATTCAAGTCACAAATTAACAGCATTTGGTCGTCTTTTGTTTCTGCTACCAGAGAGAAGAAGTTGAGAGTTAAGCATTCAATTTCAAGCAATAGATTTAGTTAGAGAATATTATTAAACTATTTAAAAAGATATTTATGCAGCCAGCTAAATAATTTTATAAATAATTCAAAAAGTATTTCTGATAATTAAATATACAAATAATAAAAATATAAATGTAAATAAAAATAAATATGTTAATAACTGTCAATCTTCAGTCTAGCATACCCGAAAATTCTTAAATAACTATATTAAATACATATATTAGAAATTATTTCTGTATTATGAGCTTTTCGTCTACTTTTTATTCAAGTATCTCTGCCTGTCGCATATTCTGCAAAATTATGAATTGCTAAATTTTTAAACATTGCTTTAAATTATATAATTATTATATAACATTTTTATAATATTATTAATTCGACAAATTGAGCCATAAAATATATATTATTCAATTTTCTTTGTCTCATTCAAATATTTCTCTCTACCTGTGCCAGCTAGCAATTGCGATGCTGTGAACGCCCACGCAAGTTAGACATCGATATCGACAGCCATGTTGTTGTTGTTGCGAGTCCAGTCATGATTTATAAATAATTAAATATTTATTTTCGCACGTTGTAATGACGTTGGCAGTGATGTCAACGGTTGCTATTTGCCCACCTCATATGCTCATTAATATTAATAAGGCGGCATATCAAGCAGAGCAATGCCATGGTTTCTACTCTATTGCTCTCTCTCTCTCTCCTGCTGGTTGTAGGTAATCTCAACAGGTGTTTGTGTTTATGTTGCGACTTGGCACACGTGTTGTCCTTGTGGTAATCAACTCAAGTGCCTGGGTGCTGGGAAGCTTTTCAAACTTTTACTTAGTCCCACGCTGCACGTTAGCCGAAAAAAAAAACAAAGAGAGACAGGGAGAGTGAGAAAGAAAGAGGGAGAGGGAGAACACGAGCGAGGTTTATCGTTGTCGTTTTCGTTTAGGCTAGAATCCAATTTCCATTATCCAATTTTGATGCTGTCAGGCGGGCATAAATAAGACGCGCAGCGTGCACAATATTCGAGGGCCGATCCCCGATGCTTTGTTATGCAAATCTCAGCGAAAAAGTATCAATCTCCTACTTGGGACTTAGTCAAGCTAAAGTCCATTTACTGTATGTACCCCAGGCCGCAGACCCGTACCCGTAGCCGTACTTCGTTCTGGCAAATGTTTTATGGCCGTAAGAGCACCCACTTCGCCATCGTTTTATAGCCGAAAAACATTATAACTCATATTTTTCTTAGAATTTTTGAGTGACTCCCCGAAGCGCAAAAAAAATATAAAGAAAGAAAAACAACAAAAGAAATTTGTCTCTGTATGGCTTTAAACCATCTTTAAAGTCTCGCACAGCTGCCCGCATTCAAATGAAATCATTTGGCACAACATAATTGCCCGGGAAGCCAGGACTCATGCATGATGATATTTCATAATGGAACGAAATTATTTTTATGCGTAATGTACACAAACAGCAAGTTGGGCAGACAAATGCTATGCGCTTTGCTTTGAAAACGCCTGCGAGCATCTTTCGTATAAACCTGGCCTGACCTGCTGCTGCTGCCGCGGCTGTTGCTGTTCATTTTTGGAAAATATATTCGGAGAGTGCCCCGCCCCGCCCCTCCCGACCACTACGTGTTATCACAGGTGTTCGATGGAGGCAAAAACCTCACGGCAAATAAATAACGAAATCACTTGTGTATAATTTTCAAGGCAAATAGGAACGCACGAAAAACGCTTTCAAAGATCTATGACTATGAACCATACCCTAGGAGTGGAATTCTTTAAACTTTTATGTATATAAATATGGGTCGATTTATATCACTCTATTTTATGACAATTATCATATTAATTGATTATTAAAAAAGTCGTTAAAAGTTGCAAAAGTGCTTTGGCAGTTTATGTCAATGAATTCTAAAAGAAAAGCAAGCAATATTCGACAAGTTTTTGCTCTTAGAACAATAAATGGATTTTCTATGAATTCTCTTAATTTTAGATGGAATATTTTGCTTTTTATAGAATTTCCTGCTATTTTCATTATGATTTCAAAATAATAAATAAATACTTATATAATGAGTATTCCGAATTATAAAAATTATTATAAAATTATATAAAAAATTATATAATTTCTAAATGGAAATTTCGAGTTTCAAAATATGTATGCTAAATTTTTTTCATATTAATTAGGCAAATAGAATAAATACTTATATAGAGTTACTGCATATAAAATTATATGAAATATTTAATAACATTAACAACTAATACACTTTTACTTAAGATACCTACTATATTACTAACATATTACTCTGGCAACGGTAGAGAGTCGGGCAGCGGTAGAGACTCGGGCAGCAGTAAAGAGTCGGTTAACGGTAGAGCGTTTGAGGGTCGGTTAACGGTAGAGTGGTTGAGAGTCGGTTAACGGTAGAGTGTTTGAGAGTCGGTTAACGGTATAGTGGTTAAGCGTCGGGCAGCAGTAGAGAGTCGGTTAACGGTAGAGTGGTTGAGAGTCGGGCAGCAGTAGAGAGGCGGGCAGATAGAGAGTCCAATCCAGATAGAGGTTCCAGTAGCAGGCGAGAGTACAGCAGAGGTAGAGAGTCCAGCAGCGATAGAGAGGGCAGCAGGAGAGTCGGGCAAAAAAAAAAATTATTATTAAAACAATTGCTTAAAAAACAGTTATAACTAATACAATTTTGCTTAATATACTTAATACTAAAATTATTAACTAAATACTTACCAAATCCAGAAGAAGAGGAGGAGGAGCAGGAGGAGGAGGAGAAGACACTACACTACACTACACTACACTGGACTGCACTGCACAGCACGACTGACCATCAGGGGGTCAGGAAACCAACTGAAGAACTGGGCAGACGGCTTGCTCTTATATAGGGTAAAACTTCTGCCAAAAATTGTGCTCAGCTCGGTCGAGATCATGACTCGATTCTTACAGTCGATCATTGAGTGGGAAATAAAAGCGCTGCCTGTTTAGTTCGATAGAGTCTGTCAGCAAAATGATCATTAGCATAACAATCATTATTTAACTACTGCCATTATTATTCTACTTAATTCACAAACAACAAGTAAGGAAACTCTAGTCGGAGGTGCCCGAACCGCGTAATTATATCATTCATATGTGTGCATGTGCAAAAGCACACGTCTCTAGTATTTGAAACAAGTGTTTTGAAAATTTGGGCGAAGGGGAGTCTCTAACTATAAAGATGTAAAAGATATAATATAATTTTTAAACTGAAAATCGATTCGAGAAGATTACCCATTTTTAATGGGTTCAGGGTATAAAAAAATATATTTAAAGAATATATAGCAAATGAAATACATATAATTAACACATTTTAAAAGTTATATACTTTTTTTTTAATATATATTAAACAAATAATAATATATAATATGAAATTCATATACGAACTTATATGATATATAGAAATAATATATACAAAATAATAATATGTATTATCATTAATACTAAGAAAATACCAATATTATATAATACAAATTTGTTCTATAAATATCAATTCCAGACGTTTCATGCCTTGCAGCTTGACTCTGCTCAAACTGTCGCTCTTTACTGCAGAGCAGGTAGAAAGCAATAATACAATTTGTCCATGATGATTTATAATATATAAATATATCGAAGCTAAAATTCGACCATTGAATACACTCTTAATTTTATAGCAGAATGCTTTAATGCGCTTTCCAGCCCTTCACTTGAATCACATCAACACACAGCCCACATAATTTCCAGCTCATGCATATGCCTTCAATTATGTTTACAGGGTAACAAAATGTTTTGCATGATAACAAATTTGTGCACAACATTTACAAGTTGACTTTTTGTGGCGCGTGTCGTTTCATGTGTGAGTTTTTCGTTTCGTTTTACTTTTCCTTATTTTTTTTTTTTTTTTTGTAGCAGAGGTGAGCGTACTTATGTATTTTTCTCTTTTATCTATATATATAATTTGATTTATGCCACTGGCAGCCACCGACAAACCCACTGCACGTTTATCGATTTGGTTTTGCTGGTGGTTCGGCGCCTTGCCAGCAATCGCTTTAAGTTATCTTCATGAATATCCATTAAAGATGATGAGCCACGCGCGCTTTCAGGACCGCTTAATGTTAGCGTCAACGACGTGTCACGCCCATACGCCCCGTACACGGTCACGGCCACGCCTTCGCCTAAGCATTTAAGCAATAAATTAATTTCGGCCACGAAGCAGCTGAAATCAGTGTCTAGACACAGGTCTCGGGCCAGACCAAGACTCAAGGAGTCGCGCGTTGAATTTAAAGAGCCCGCAGGGCCGAGCCTGCTCCACGGTTTTTCGAGTTTTTTGAGTTCAATTTCCAAGTCCAAGTCCAACGCAGCTGTCTTCAGGCCTGCCTTTTGTTCTTTTCATTTTAGATTTTCATATACATTTTCATTTTGGTTGTTTGTTGTTGCTCTTGATGCGTTGCCTTGAATCTTTTATGTTAATGTTCCTCGCACATTAGTCAAATGCCACAGAGCAAACAAGTAAATTAAAACATGCGAAACATTTTTCAAATAGGCAACACATCATTATGACGAAATTGTTTATAAACAGCAACCAGAAGATCAACACTTCATACGCATGACTTTCTACGTCTTATAAATTGCTTCGGCGAACCAAAATGTTTGTTTAATTGAATTTTATTTTATGCGCTCGTATTTGCGTTTACTTGTACAGGCAAACAAAGGGAATGCTAATGAGGAGAAAGGTCTTTAATAATGTATGAAAATTAAGTAGGTTTAGAGCTGCAGTGCTTGAAAAGGAATATTTTTTTGCTATAAATACGTAAGCGTCATTTAAGATTATTTTTAAAATTTTTAAATTTCCGCATATTTTGCAAGATTAATAAACATGAATTGAATTTTCTCTCATTTTCTGTCTCAGAAAAATAATTCATAAAAAAATAAATTCTAAATTTTTATAAAATAATTAAATTAAAATCTACTAAAAAAATTATATTTATATATCTCTCGACTCATCAACTTCTTGATGACATAGCTTTCTACTCTGAGCAAATTTCGTGGACTACATTTATGACCTCTAGCAATTTATATAGGTAACCAAGCATAAGCTATTTATGGCTTACATTTGCAGGTATATAATTTTCAATTAAACAGAGTGCGCTAATAAACTGGACGCAAATTACAATTGAAAGCAATAAACTATATATAGAACATTTATCAATTAAGTTATAAGCTGAGCCGCCGGCTGTTGGAAGCGGAAGTAGAAAATTACTAACAATAATTAAATTAAATATTAAAATCGAATTTTGTTTTTTTGAAATTAGAATAGAAATTGCCTTAATTTATTAAAAACCTTTTTTTTTAGTTACATATATTTATAAATTTTCTACTATTATTTGAGCTAATAAAGCTGAAAATATTTTAAGTCTTATGAGCTTTAATGAAATTAATTATAAAAAAAAAATCAAATCAAATATTATGCATAAATATTAAATATAAAAAAATTATCATTATAAAAGAAAATAATAAAATAAATAAATAAAATAAATAAAAATTTTCTCAGTATTTAAAATATGAATTATAAATATTAAATACTTAAATACAAAAACAAAATAAATAATTTTCGTAATGCATAAAATATTAAAAGTTATTATTAAATTAAATATATTTATCGATTTAGAGATTTTTGACTTCATGCCCAACTATCACACAGTTTAATAACTATAATCCATCTGCTTAGACAAGTGCTCAAAACACCCATCTATAACCTTCTGCAAATCTCTATCTGTTCGGCCTCAGCTGAAAGCCATCGTTAGGTCGGTTCACGGCCTTTTGTGGTATATGCGTCAATGGTAACATGTGTTGCAATTGATTGCTAACCCCATTTTGTGGCCGGCAGCTGCTGCGGACAGGCCTTATGGGCTGATCGGCAACGGCAGCCTGATTACCTGTCGGCTAATCAAGTTGAGGCTGGCTGGCTGACTGGCTGGTTGCCTGGCTTGTCAAGCCTACGCTGCAGACGCATTCATGCGGCACTGTTATGTTGCGGATTTGATGCACATTGTGTGCAGAAAGCGATTAGAGAGCTAATTGAACAGACAGAGAGGGAGCGAGAGAGTTAGGCTTAGAGTTAGGCTGAACTGTTTACTTTGGTTTGTGTGTGACCAGACCAAAGTCTGGGCAACGAAATTGTCATTAATCGCAGCTGTCGACCCTGCTATGCTATAAGCCAACAACTCATATATTTCTGACGACTCATGTTGTTTATCTGACTGGGGATTACAACAATTAATTCATTAATGTAAATCATGCTGAGGCACTGTAAGAGTCAGTGAATGAGTCTTTCGCCTTGACCTAAAAAACCAAAAAAAAAAAAAAATAAATAATAAATAAAATAAATAAATAAAAAAAAAACAAGAAAGAAAACTTTGTGCTATTTGTCTGCGGCTCGTGGCAAAACTAATTCTTGGCCCAAACAAAAACTTGGTCGCTTATTGGGCTGCTGTCGAGTTTTGTTCAGATGTTTGCAGACTGATTTACGCACAAGTGTCATGGCTACTTATAAAGAGCATCAAATTTGTGCCAAATTACGGCTTCAAGTCAAGTTCATTTTCGTTTACGTGCTGAAAGTCAAACTACTTTGTTCTGCAACTAAATTAACATTTAAGTTGATTGCACGAAAACATATAACAATTGTTTCTGCATTTTATTTAGTCAGTTTTTAGTTATTTCATTCCTGTTTCTGCTTCTAATTGGATTTTGCCTGCCCTACTTCGAAGTGTGCTGTCCCAGGTGCTGAGGTAGATTATTATTTCTATTAAAATGCTTTACGCAAGCTGAACAGTTGCACATACATATGCGCTGCACAGTAAGGAAGTAAATGTGTTTTTATAGTAAAGCAAAAGGTATGAGCATCTAGCTTAAGTAAAGCATCCGGCGGCCATATGAATTTATGAATTTCCGTTAGAAACGGGGAACTTTATCTTTCTGAATTACTATTAATTTTTTTTTTAACATATTAGAATGAATTTATGAATTTGTGTTGCAATTGCCATTTTCTATCCTATTTTGTATTTTTATGAAGCACATTTTAGTATGAATAAATGAATTATTTTTTTATAAATTTCTTTTCCATAATTTTATTTTTTTTATAAAATGTTCTATTTCAATGAATTTTTTTAAATAATTTAAATTACATTTTTTTTTTAATTTTTTGTATTTATATTCGTTAAATTTCTTTAATTTAGTTTTTTTTTTTTTTTAATTTGGTGTCTCTGAGCAAGCTTCATAAACTTTGTCTCTGACATTCATCTAAATTAAATCATAATTTTTAACATTCATTTCATGCTCTCGAAAATGATATACGAGGCAGCCACACAGAGTTTGACAGCTTCCTAATGACACTGGCAACTCATAAAGTATTTAGTAAGAGCTAGCATAGTATTACCCCATCATCTGATATGGGAATACATTAAACTAGAACTGTATGAATGTAATAGGAATTTAAGCGGCTTTCTGTCTGTTCGCACAAAACATTTCGAATGCAGTTCAATAGCTCAATTGCTACGCAAACACAATGGCCAGCAGGTCGGACCTGGGTCCTGCTCGCATTTGCCCAATAATTTTCGTGCTGATATTCTGTTTTAAGTGCCAACAATGGAAATCAGACTTTGTATTATTTGAGTGAAAGCAAACAATGAAGCGCCGAAAGCTGATTGCGTTGGCTGTTGTTAAAGAAGCGCAGCGGAAAGCGATTGTTGCTTCACTGATTGTAGCATATCAATATAGATATTGGAATCGATTAAAATCGAAATAAAAGCACCTTTATAAAATTATATATACCACATTTCATTTATTTTTATGTGTGTTTTTTATAATTTTGATTTTTATGAAATTTTTAATATCCGCTACAAATTTGACCAACCAGTTGTCAAACGTGTTGGTTTCTATATCAAATGGCAAATATTTAATAGCATATGATGATCATATGCTGACAATTTCATTAAATTTTATTTAAAATTTAAAATATAATTATTTATAATTATTAATTATTTCAAGTTGAAATACTCGAAAATTTAAAATTTTAGTAATAAATTTTCAAATTATTAATTATATGGATTATATTTATATACTCTATTCTGGTATGGTATGGTATGGTACGGATGTGTCCAACTAGGAGTTACCATATACCTAGTTGGACACATCCGAGTAGAGCTGGCTTACTTGTTTCTATATATTTCGATATATTTACATATATAAATTCTCTTCAATCTTATCTAACAGACGACTTAAAGTTATATGTCGTAAGTATTTTTAAAATTCCAGCGTGAGAGGCTTTTGACAAGTTTTGCCTGATTGAATAACACATTTTGTTTAGGCCAGCTTCAATCAAGGCTAATTAGTTGTGTAACGTGGTGGGCATGAAAATCATAATAATAATATGTTTTTGCACAACTCTCTCTCTCTCTCTCTCTCTCTCTCTCTAGCTGTCCCTCGTTTCATGTGCAGCTCTAAAATTATGTGACGACAGCTGCGTGGTTTCCAGTTGCGCTGCTTTAACCCACGCCCACGCACTCATCAAGTATGGAAAACATATCAAAATATTTGAATTTTAGCCGCAGGCAAAATCTAATGGACGCTGCCCGGGATTGAAAATTAGCCAAGTGAACATAACGATAGCAACAGCAACGGCAAGAGCAACAATAGCGACACTAACAGGAACAGCAACCAGCAGCAGCGGCAACAGGAGCAGCAGCAGGAGCAACAGCAGCAGCCGGATTAACGGCCGCACAACAAACATGAAAGGCTACTCGAAACCAAATGGCGCCGCCAACCGCAGCTGCCACATGGACCATGTCCATGGCGGCTGCGGCATCCTGTTATTTGTGCTGACAGCGCTGACACTAACGAGCTTAATAACGCCCACAGAGCAGTTGACAGCGACGCCAGCGTCGACAGCGGCCACGGCGCACAGCCAACAGGCTATGCCTATGCCTATGCCCAACGCCCTGGATATGGATGCGGATACGGATGCGGATGCGGATGCTGATGCCGATGCTGACGTCGACGGCGCTGGCATTAGTTCGATATTGGAACTCTCCGACTACTACAAGCACATGAATGCGAATATGGTAAATGGCGGCGGCGGCAGCGGCGGCGCCGGCTTCATATTTCCCGGCTTTAATGGCACTTTGCCGGCGGGCTTTGGCGGCGAGCTGCCCAACGGCAGCGGTCCCTACACACCCATGCAGGGCTGTCGTCGCGACGGCAACTTTGGTCTCAAGCTCATCACAATGATACTCTACGTGCTCGTCTGCATCGTGGGCCTCTTTGGCAACACCCTGGTCATCTACGTGGTGCTGCGCTTCTCCAAGATGCAAACTGTCACCAATATCTATATACTCAATCTGGCCATAGCGGACGAGTGCTTTCTGATTGGCATTCCCTTTCTGCTCTACACCATGCAGGTGGGCAACTGGCCCTTTGGCAACTACATGTGCAAGGCCTATTTGGTCAGCACGTCGGTGACTCAGTTCACTTCATCAATTTTTTTGCTAATCATGTCGGCCGATCGTTACATAGCCGTCTGCCATCCCATATCGTCGCCGCGCTATCGCACCCCGTTCGTCTCGAAAGTTGTGTCGGCCGTGGCCTGGACCACGTCGGTGCTGCTGATGCTGCCCGTCATCCTGTTTGCCAGCACCTATGAGTCTGGGCCGAATCGCTTCACCTGTAGCATCAACTGGCCGGAGGCATTCAATATACAATCGGAGACGGCGTTCATTTTATACTCGCTGATCCTGGGCTTCGTGACGCCATTGATCTTCATCATGATCTTCTACTGCCTGGTCATACGCAAGCTGCACACGGTCGGGCCAAAGCACAAGAGCAAGGAGAAGAAGCGCTCACACCGCAAGGTCACCAAATTGGTCCTGACCGTGATTACGGTCTACATTATGTGCTGGCTGCCCCATTGGATCTCGCAGGTGGCCCTGATCAGCTCGACTCCGGGATGCGCCTCCAGGCTGGAGCTGGCCGTCTTCCTCGCCTGCGGCTGCCTCAGCTACTCCAACTCGGCCATGAATCCCATACTCTATGCCTTCCTGAGCGACAACTTCAAGAAGAGCTTCATGAAGGCCTGCACCTGTGCCGCCCGCAAGGACGTGAATGCCCAGCTGCAGCTGGAGAACAGTTTCTTTCCCAAGTTTGGCAAGGGCCGGCAATCGGAGCGTCTGATTGGCCCCAATGCCACGGCCAACAATGGCAAGGCCAAGAAGCGCGCCCTGGCCAATGCCCGCAACAACAACGCCCACGTGGCAGCCACAACAACGACTACGACCACGGCGGGCACAGATGTCATCACCGCCATACAGCCCATGGCCGTAGCCCAGGCGCCGGCTCAGGCTCCGGCCCAGGCACCCACCCAGGTGACGCCCACGGCCGCTGCGCTGCTCGTCGTGAATGCCGAGACCAACTGTAAGCCGCCAGTGCTGCACACGGACTTATAAGAGCGGGCTGCACCTGGCATGCCGCTCGAGACGGTTGTGTTTATAGCGCGCAGATGAGTGCGAATGGCAGTGGATGGAGAGCAGCACCAGCAGCTGCAGCTGGATGCGGAGCTGGTCAGCAGACCAGAGTGTTTACTATAAGCATTGATATTTGTACAACTATTTCAATTTGTTTTTGTAGTATTTGTAAGTTAATCTTTACATTCACATACTCTCCCCCGCTTAGCTTAAGTTCAGTGAGTTACAGATTTAATCTAAGAGAAAGACCTAGATGTTGTAGTTGGACAATTGTCTAAAGTATCTAAAAATCTATCTGAAGCGGAATTATTCAACCATAAAAATTCCACTGGAAATAAAGCGAAAAAGAAAACAAAAATACAAAAGTATTCGAACAAATTTTCACATTATCGAATTCAATTCCCAATGTGATGATGAACTAAGAAACGAAGACGATTATTAAGATATTGCTTAAATAAAAAAAAAAAAATAAATAAAAAAAAAAAATTTTTAAATAAATAAAAATTTAATGTATGTTTAAATATCATTCAAAAGATTTATAGATATTCAAATAAAAATAAAAATAAAAAATATATATATATGAATACTAATTAAATATTAAACTTAAAATTAAAATACTTCAATTCGATGTATATCCCGTTACAAAAAATTGTTTCTATGTACTATTAAAAATTAAATTAAGAAAAAAATAAAATTGCTGCTAAGCCAAAGAAATTAATACAAAATAATTAAAATTAATTCAAATCACATTTTAAGTGTTGAAAAAAGAAAAAAAAAAACAATGTTTACAATATAATATTTGTATTTTTGAATGTAAAAAAGTATAAGCTTATTAACATTCTCATAGTTGTAACGATTTCCAGAACTCTTATCAATAGTCAAAAAAATACAGGAATAATGCATGCATTCATATTAAGTGTAATTTGAGCTGCTTCAAATTGTGAAATTCAATGGAATTTAAGTTCATATTCAAAAATTAATAAAAAAAAGTAAATAAAATAAAGAACAAAACTATTTTTTATTTATTGAAAAGGAAATTCAATTTGACAAATATATTTCCAGTTCTGATTATATATACTACATTTTTTTCCACCCGAATTCTCAGTAAATATTATAGCCATATATTAGCTGCCCAGCGCCATCATATTCTAATGATAGTGTATGCAATAATTTAATGCTAGCATTCAAAGTGGCCTTTTATTACCTTCACAGCTATCTAAATGCTTATCTTGACGCTGTAGGAACTCGCTTGGCTCTCGCCTGCTGTTGACTTGCAAATGTAGCTTTGACTGTGCGTAATAGATACAGATATCGAAGGGAGAAGCGGACAGAGAGAGAGAGAGAGAGAGAGAGAGAGAGTGAGACTGATAAAACTTGCATTTGAAAGTGCGACAATAAACACACAAAAACAAGATAAATAAAATCTTTGGGTTTGACGAAATTTAAATACTCTTGCGTGTAGCAGTAAGGAGTAGAAGCAGAAGTTGGAAGTAAGAATTTGAAGTAATAATTTTTAAATAATAAATATTGTTAGTTTAAAGTTAAATCAAAGGTGTTTAAATTATAATTATTTAAATTACTTATTTTATAAAAAAATATATATTTTGGTAGGTGTGAAATACAATCAATATAATAATATATTCATATATATATATATATATATATATATATATATATATATATATATATATATATATATACATATATATATATATATATATATATATATATATATATACATATATATATATATATATATATATATATATATATATATATATATATATATACATATATATATATATATATATATATATATATATAGTACTATCTGAAACAAACAAAATTATAAACATCTCAAAAAAAATTAATAAAAAATCGCAGTAAAAACCGCTCAACTCACACAGCCTTATCGGCGGCAATTTCTGCTCCGCCTCAGTCGCGCTTTTTCCCTCTATACACTAGTCATCATTTCACATAACAACAATAATAATACTCAGTGTTTTCAGTGTATCAGCTCATCAAAGTGTGAGCGAGAAAAACAAAGCAATAAACTACAAAGTGCAAAGAGGGCTGCAAAATTGTCAACAAGAGAAACAATTTTCATGCTTGATGTAATGTCCATTTGGAAAATTCACAAGATGCTAACAACCTAACTGGGCGCTAGCCTGCCCAAAGACAATTCCGAAAACACTTTTACTCAGCGAGTAGAAAAATGTTGGACTAGCAGATGCTCTAGGAAAATATTTGATGATATGGGAATGATATAGGAAAATTTTATAGATCGGCTCAAATAACTGTGTGGGGCTGGAAAAGTATGTTAGAAATATATATAAATATATATAGGGCAATTTTTGTATTGGATTCTTCGATATGGCAATGATATCGGAAAAATAGATATCCTAAAAAAAAGCATATTAGACATATAAGATCTTAGATCACAAGTTAAGTTATATAGGACAATTTTGTTATTGGACAATTCGATATGGGAATGCTATAGGAAAATGTTATAGATAGTCTGAGAGGTTGAGTATATTAAAATGATGAGATATTCTATCATATGGCTAAAGCCTTCAACCAGTTCTATAGATCTGGGTGGTTTTTTACAGGGTATTAAGGCACACAGCAGCAATGCAATAGGAGTAAAAAAAAAAAGAGGAAAGTATTTCACAGAACATATACTGCAAAACTAAACAGAAACTTTGTGAGCAAATGTCTGGCTGGTTGGGCGCTGCTGAACAATGGAAACTGCATTGCGTGCAATATGAGTGCTTGTCCGCAGACTGCTGCTGTTGAGCTGCGAATAATGGAAATTAGAGGAAGAATGAGCATGGTGAGCTCTAAATGCACTTACAAAAATTTCCATTTGAGGCATCATTTTGACTAGCAAGAGCAGAAATTTAGAGCCAAAAGTCTATGAGAATTTAGCATGCTCTATGAGCACTTTTTTATCCCTAGTTTATATATATACATAGAGCCAGGATAACACTCAGCGCCACATCCTTCACTCAAGTAGAGTATTTAGCATGAAGTAATTGCTGTTCAAGTTGCAGCACCACAAGCACCAGGGCAATAGACTTCAATTTGTGGGCTTGTGGCTTTGGGGTTAGGGGTCAGCGAGCGATGCGATTGTAAATGTTAGTGCTTGGCAAGTGTTGGAAAAAAAAAGCAAATCAACAATTGCACACTGCACGCGTGGCTTTGCTGGCCCAAAACAGCTTCGGCTATGCGCAGATTGCCTGGCTGTGCAAAATGTTTTCCATTTTTGCCCCATCAACCCGGACATTGATGCTCCATGTGCTCCATGTGCTCCATGTGCTGTGCCTGAAGGTCAGGCATATTGATTATCTGGAATTTCATTAGCAGCCGAGTCAAAGTCAAAGCCGTGTAGAGCTTGGAATTATGATGCTCTGCCTGCATTTTTATGCACTTGTCCATATGCTGCATTCTGGACAGACAATGCCAAGGGATAACCAGCTGCTGGCAAGGATACGAAAAGTGCTTGCTCGATTGGCTGGCCAGACGTCGGGTTGGGCGGCTACTTTTTGCGCTCTCAGGATTTTAATGGGCTTGTGATGATGGTGTCTGGTTAGCGTAGAAGGTTTGCGCGGCAGCTGCAAATGCAAATCCCCAAGGCCCAGAGCGGGGCCAAGTTGAAACTTTGAGGTCAAGCACAAGTACAGAAACCACTTAAAAGTCGCTACGTGCGCCAAGATGCGAAACGAAAGACGCCGCAACCGGATACAACTTATTGCCATATTGATGCAGCGCAAACTCAGCTGTCAGTTAAATTATGAACGCAGCCCGAGGAGGCGAGGCGAGCTTTATACATAAACTATGCTTTGTGTAGCCATTGCAGCTGCTAATTAAATTCTTCGTAGACTCTCTGGACTGACCTTACTTTCCCTTCCCTACCACACCTCTCGCCACCCACACATATTTCCAATTTCAATTTCAAAGTCAAATGTGGATGGGGCGTGGGGCAGGCAGAGCGACTTCAAAGCGCGCGCCAGCACAATTCCATACGTTTTTGACCCAATTTATTATGGCCAAATACATACACACACACACACACACACCCATATGTATCTATGCAGATGGAACAAAATCAAATTAATGCTTCACACTTCATAAATCGGGCATTGAAAATGAACAGATTAAAGCTCTGGCCAGAACATTTTCAATATATTTTCCATTTTTCTATTTTCTAAACTAAAAATACAACAAAGTCGCTTTATAAATACATTAGCACCTCAATATGCTCGAGATATATGTACATTTGTATATCTCATATACAAACCAAACAGAAATTTTGTGTGTGCGAATAAAATGATATAAAAGAAGCAGATTAGGCAAATTGGCTTTTTGGCTTAAGGCTAATGGCTAATGGCAAATGGCATATTCTCAGGTGGAAATTCTTGGGCTTCGTTTTACACATGAGTAATAAAAATAAACGTTTTAAATTTAATTTAAATACAAAATAAAGTGTCCAAGAAATTGTCCTTCCCTGAAATAATTTGTAACAGAAATTTAAATAAAATTAATATAAAATCGGCTTAATTTTTAATTGAAATGGTTACATTTTTTATATTTATTTAATATACAAAAATTGATATCAAGCTAACAAATACAAACATACAAATGTATTTTGTATATTCCTTAATAAAAAATTAATGATTTTTCTTTTTAATTTTATATTTAAATTTATGCATTTCTTATATGTATTAAAGTTAAATCAAGTAAATCAAATATTTTATATTTAATATCGAAGAATTTTCTAAATTTAATCTAATGAAAGTTAAATCTTTTTATACCGTGAACCCATTAAAATGGGTTCTCAGGGTATAATGGTTTTGTTGCAGCCCAAATGTATGTAAGAGGCAGAAGGAGGCGTGGCAGACCCCATAAAGTATATATATTCTTGATCAGAACGACAAGTAAGATCGACTGTAAGAATCGAGTCATGACCTCGACCGAGCTGAGCTCGAAAGAGTTGAGCACAATTTTTGGCGCGAGTTTTGCCCTATATAAGGGCAAGCCGTCTGCCCAGTTCTTCAGTTGGTTTCCTGACCCCCTGATGGTCAGTCGTGCGGTGCAGTGCAGTCCAGTGTAGTGAAGTGTAGTGTAGTGTAGTGTCTCCTCCTCCTCCTGCTCCTCCTGCTGCTCCTCCTCTTCTTCTGGATTTGGTAAGTATTTAGTTAATAATTTTAGTATTAAGTATATTAAGCAAAATTGTATTAGTTATAACTGTTTTTTTTTAAGCAATTGTTTTACTAATAATTTTTTTTTTTGTCCGACTCTCCTGCTGCCCTCTTTATCGCTGCTGGACTCTCTACCTCTGCTGGACTCTCTACCTCTGCTGGACTCTCTACCTCTGCTGGACTCTCTACCTCTGCTGGACTCTCTCCTGCTACTGGAACCTCTATCTGGATTGGACTCTCTATCTGCCCGCCTCTCTACTGCTGCCCGACCCTCAAACACTCCACCGTTGTCCGACTCTCTACTGCTGCCCGACCCTCAAACACTCCACCGTTGTCCGACTCTCTACTGCTGTCCGACTCTCTACTGCTGCCCGACTCTCAAACACTCTACCGTTGTCCGACTCTCTACTGCTGTCCGACTCTTTACTGCTGCCCGACTGTCAAACACTCTACTGCTGTCCGACTCTCTACTGCTGCCCGACTGTTAAACACTCTAGTGCTGTCCGACTCTCTACTGCTGCCCGACTCTCAACCACTCTATCGTTAACCGACTCTTTACTGGTGCCCGAGTCAGTTACGCTGCCCGACTCTCTACCGTTTCCAGAGTAATATGTTAGTAATATAGTAGGTATCTTAAGTAAAATTGTATTAGTTGTTAATGTTTCTTTTTACGAGAATGTCTTAATAATAATTTTATTATACAAAGAACCCATTAAAAACGGGGAAATCGCCTGAATGTTCTTTGGTTGCAATATGTATGTAAAATAAGCTTGTTTTTGAATATCAACTTTTCGATGGGTTCAGAGGATCTCCTAGTCGGGCACACTCGACTAGAGCCTGGAATAAATTGAAATAAATGGACAAATTTTTAGAATTTAATCTAACAAAAGTTAAATGCTATTTATTTCCATTTTCCATTTTCTATTTCTGTTTTTTTTTTTTTTTTTTTTTTTTTTTTTGTATAAATAAATAAATTCTTTTATTTTCTGTTTTAATATTGAAGAATTTGTAGAACTTAAATTCGTGCCTTTTTTATTTCATATTAAACTGATATCAAGATGATATATTATATACAAATAAAAAATTATATATATGTAAAACATTTTTTTTTCAATGTTTAGTTTCATATAAAATTTCTGTAATTAATCTATTTTTTCATATTTCAATTTTAAGTTGATAAATTTACTACATATAAAAAAAAGTATATATATTTAATTTAAATTTACTATAGTATAATTTCCAAAAATATATAAAATGCAAGAAACAAAAGTAAAAGCAGCTGCTCGACTCTTACTCATCGCAGAACACAAAAGTTTATCTCAATATTTGTCCACATATTCATATATACATATTTAGTCAAACATAAAAAAAGCTTTTTATGAGAACATAAATTATTTAATTGAGATATAAATATATATACATATATATATATATATATATATTTATATATTTACATAAATATATATACATATATATATTTTATTAGCTGCATAAGTGCCTTATATTAAAGCCGACTTTGAAGTTGGCTACAAGAGCTTAATATTAGAACATTATATGAATATATATGCATATATACATATATACATATGAATATATTTATATAGATTTTCACGCTTCTCATTTGATAAGAAAGTGTTATACACAAAATAAATAAATATATATATAAATATTCATATACATATATATATGTATATGAATATTTATATATATATTTATTTATTTTGTGTATAACACTTTCTTATCAAATGAGAAGCGTGAAAATCTTCTGAATGAAGCTGCTTGATAAGCTAACCTTGATAAAGTGGATAAGCGTTGGCAAATAACAATTATTACTATATAATATTAAGTGAAGACACAGCTTCTGTTTAGTTCGCCATTCAAATTCGTAGGCTAAAGACACGAAGGCTTTCACATTTTCCACAGTCAAAATGTTCAGTAAAGTTCAAAGTTTCGTATATATTCTGCTTCTGGAAAACATTGCAATAGCACCAGCTGAAGATAAACAGGTGAGTCGAACAGTTGTAAGTATAAATTGAAATAGTGCTGAATATTTGTACATTTGCAGTTGAACAACGTTCTGCAGAGCAAAAGCATTCAGATTGTCAATGTGAATGGCAGTGCGGGATCCATGCAGATCAATGCCACATACAAGAATATAAATACGCTAAATGTTGCAGGCAATGCGAATCAAAGTCTATTTGAGAATTTTATTGGCACGGGTCTCATAAAGTCTCCAGCTGCTGCTCCCGCACTCATAAATGAACTGAAAGCTCAAATAAACAGCTTAAATGCATCTGTAAGCTATTTGAAGAATCTGCTGACATCCCACCTAGCTGAGATGGAGATGCTGAGGCGGGCAACTGTTTGCTCTGTGAGCGATAATGCGAACAGTGTTCAACTGATCCAGATACCTGGATACGCTCCATTTCGAGTCCTTTGCGATTCTGATGTCGACTGGATTGTCATACAGCGGCGATACGACGGCAGCATTGACTTTTACCGAAATTGGCAAGCTTATCGCAATGGATTTGGCTACTACGAGGGCGAGTTCTTTCTGGGTCTGGAGTACATACATCGCCTGACTATATCAAGGCCATATGAGCTCTATATCGAGCTGATTGACTTCGGGAATCGAATGTTCTATGCACGATACGATGACTTTCTCATTGGCAGCGAACAGGAGCAATATATGCTGAAGTCTCTGGGCACGTACAGCGGCAATGCGGGTGACTCATTAAAATATAATCTGTACAACACGTTTTCCACGTATGATGTCGACAATGACGGCTGGTCGGGTGGCAACTGTGCCAACTACTATGAGAGTGGTTGGTGGTACAAATGGGATGCAAATAGGTGAATCAACGACGGACATAGCGTTTATCGAACCTAATTACTGACTAAATCTTTGTACATTCGTTTAGTAACCTCAATGGCAGATACCTGAAGGGTGGCGAGAAGAGTGTGAAGGGCATTTGGTGGTACACGCTGAATGGCTACTATTCGCTGAAGTCTGTCGGCATGTTCATTAGGCCAAAGTACAATTTACTTTGACCAAAGTACAGACAAACTGACTAATAAAATCCACATAAGTCTGTCTAAAATACAAATAAATTATTCCATTTATAATAGAAGAAATTGAAGACACATTTTATTTGCTAACAATTGATTGTATACCCGAAACTAAATATATTACAATATTTGCTATAGCAGCTCGATTAGTATTCACCTGGGTATCTGCTAGTCGAACGGTCCCGACAGTTTCAAGCTGCAATACTTGTAAAAGCAGTTCGACTGCTATTTACCTGGGTATCTGCAAGTCGTGCACTCCCGACTAGACTTTTCTTGTTCTAATATTTGTAATATAATCGCCTCTATTGAGACCCGGACGCCTTTCATTATTTATAGCAAGCATAAGCAAAAGCCGAACTTGATAAGTACATGATTTTCGTTGTATAAAGCAAAGTCGTTGTTCAGATTAGCAATATTCATATTCTGCCCGTCAATCAGTGCACACCAAACATGGGAGCTCCGGACGTGTGTATTTTTAAGCTTTTTCTGCTCACATTATTGGCAGCGAGCTACGAACTTCATGAATTTGAAGTAAGTACAGTATATTTTATTACATTTTCATTTGCTATTGTTGTTTCTTTATTTTGTTCGTAATACTAAGGTCGTACCGGTGGATGAATGCAGTGCGGCTTGCCTTAAAGAGATGAAACCTCTGTTTAAGAGCGTCTGGCAAACGGAGGAGAGATTGAAGGCTAATGAAGCATCTATGCTGGGAAAACTGGATGCAATCCAAGCGCAGAACCTTCAGTGTAGCAATGAATATACGAAATCAATCGAATCGATGAAAACACAATTGGACGCCAACACAGAAGCTCTCAAGGTGCTGCTCAATGAAATTGAGAGCTTGAATAGTTCCATTGCTACTAACCAAATAAGCCGCGAGTCGCCACATAAAGTGTTAGCTGAAGATCAGGCCATCAATTGTATGCCCTTTCCAAATTCCTCGGATATCCATGATATATTTGTGTATGGTTACGGTAATGCCTCGGTGCTGTGCGATGCCATAATAGCCGGCAGCGGCTGGTTAGTGGTGCAGAAACGCTACAATGGTTCCGTGGATTTCTACAGAAGCTGGAGCGAGTACAAGCAAGGTTTTGGCAATTTGTATGGTGAGTTCTTCGTGGGCCTGGAGGTACTGCACCATTTGACCAAATCTCTGCCCCATGAGCTATATGTGCAGCTTGAAGATTTCGACAACAATATACGTCACGCCCGCTACGACAACTTTATGATTGGGTGCGAGAAGGAGCAGTATATGCTGAAGTCTTTGGGCACGTACACAGGAAATGCTGGCGACGCCTTGTCCTACAATCTGCATGACAGGTTCACCACCTATGACTATGACAATGATGGCTGGGGCCAAGGCAATTGTGCTGAATATTACTTAAGCGGCGGGTGGTATAACCTCTATGGCAACAGGTAGGTTTACATACAAATCTATTTTATTGATTTATATACATATATGTATATATATATATATATATATATATATATATATATATATATATATATATATATATATATATATATATATATATATATATATATATATATATATATATATATATATATATATATATATATAATATGTAATATTAATCACTTGCAGCAACCTCAATGGTCAATTCTCTAAAAGTGAAGTTCATAGCGAACAAGGCATTTGGTGGTATAGCTGGAAGGGCTATATTGGATTGCGCTCGGTCGTGATGATGATAAGACCCAAATATACATTAATTTAAGTACATATACTCACTTGTTATGCATTCAAATGTGAAAAAGTATAAGAAATTCATTTTTCTGATATCTAAATATATAAATAAAAATAAAAATTATAAACTCTAATATTTTGTACAAATATTATTTATTTAATTTAATGTGAATAAATAAAATAATAATAGGTTTATGCTAAGCTCAAAAATATAATAATTAATTGAAAAATTAATTTAAAAAAAAAAAATTAGAAACTAAGTCTTTGCTTCTCTTAAAAAAATGCAAAATGTTGCCTAAGAGGTATATACTTTGTTCCATTAAAACAGTCACAGCTTGCAGCTTCTTCTCTCTGGCAGCACAAGTAAAATATGAGCGATCGCCTCCGGTTTCAATTCCACATTCCGTTAATTCAATGAGAGTGGAGAGTGCGCTAACATGCTCTTGTCAAATGCCAACAAATTTATGATCCACTCAAAGTCAGTTGCCGCTCTTGCTGCTCTTATTGATAGTGCGTGATAATGCCCTAACACTCTCATCGTGTGACAAGAACGAAATGCTTATGTGTATGTATCATATTCACTAATCTACAATAAAATCTGCTTAATCTTGTCCTAGTCTAAATTGGATTGAAAATAAAAATGTTGATTAAAAAAAAATATTGAATAAAAATAAATATATAAATAAATTCATAAAATAAATATATATTATATCAGTCAAATATATTTACGATATTTTTTTATTTTAATAGATTGTCTGCAATTGTCTGCCTATATATATTATTCATTCAGAAAAATAATTAAGTGGTCTAGAACAAGAGCTGAACAACTTTGTACTAGCTAGTCTCTATCCAAAATATTGTCTACAAGGCTATTTAAACGTTCTTCTGTTCATGAAATCATTATGAATGCATTAAGGATCAATAGCTGCTTGCAGGAGCCAAGGTTTCGTGCCCGTCGAGCAACTTTGCATAATCCATAATTTTTGCATTGCCAATTGCTTTTTCAGTTTGGTGGCAGCTTTGACACTCACACACACACACATGCACACGCATAAGCACACACTTGTCAGCTCGGCGCACACCCCTTTTGCCTGCTTCGCCAGCTGTTCAAAGTCAAAATTTCGCAATGCGCCGTTAAGGAAATTGCTCAAATTTTGCGGCCAAATTGAAAAGTTCTTCAACGATTTTGCGCTCTTCTTCTTTTTCATTTTTTTTTTTTTTGTTATTTTTTTTCATTTTTTGTCTAGTGGGCGGGCCAGCGCGCTGGCAGCACTTGTTGTGGTTTATGTTTTATTATGTTTTATTCTACACTCAGCTTTTTCGAGCGCATGGCTGCCTGATTGCCACCATTTCGATACTTGACTGAGCAAATTGAAAGTTTTCTCCATTTTGTTTGTGTGTTCGCTGGAAATTCTATGGCCATTCGCCCGTAGTGGAGCAATCCCTAATTTTTTGTGCTGTTTTTTGCATACGAACTAAACTGAAATTTATAAACTATTTCGATTTGGTGTGCAGCAGTGCCTTTTCTCGCCTGTTATCCGCTTCTGTATCAAATTGCTCAAAAGTGCAAAAGTTGTTGACTCGACCAATAAATTTGTGAATTGCTTTCAGGTTTGCTTTTCGCTAGCTGGTGTAATTGGACGCCAAGTCACGCCTCGGACCATATTCAACTCGATGCATGCATTCCACGTAACCACAAATCAAATCAAATCACAATTGCAGTCAGTTGATTAAGTGTTAGATTCAGTAAACGATTCGATGAAAAAAAAAAAACAAATAAGTGAAAAAGCGATAGTCACTGAAAAAAACAGAAAAAATGAACTTAATAAATTTAAATATAATTTTAACGTTGCACTAATAAGCTAACAATATTTAAAATAAATTCAAATATTTATCCATAAAACTATATCCGATTATCCTAATTTCTCAATTATAAAAATAAAAAATAAACAAATAAAAATATTTCTTCATAAAACTATATTAAGTTAACTAAATTTCTAAATTAGAATCTACAAAATTTAATATAAAAATATACATAAAAATTTATATTCTCAAAAAACTATATCAAATTATCGAAATTTCTCAAGTATAATCTATAAAATTAAACATAAAAAAATAAATAAAATTATATATTCATAAAATTATATCATATTAAGTAAAAAAAATATATATATATATTAAATTAAATACAAATTTCAATATAGTTAATCTGCTAAAAATATCTTTTTTTACATTCCTTTAGCTTTCTTTCAATAGCCTGAGCAAAATCGAACATTTCAACATACCAAAATGTAATAAGAGAGCGTCTAAATCAACTCAAAGTTTGTTTAATATTTCATCACGCAAACTGTTGGCCTTGCTTGAGACACTTTCATCGTCGGTTGACAGCTGAAACTCAAATCGATCAGGGCTGACGGCAGAGGATGGCGCCAAGTGAATGAACCTTTTGGTCAGTCGACTTCCGTAAACAAAAGCCACGCTAACTGCTTGTCTTGCTCTTCCTCAATGTTTTCTCTGTTATTTTGTTTCCTTTCTATCAGCAATTTTTTTTATCTTTTGGCTTGGCATTCTTTGGCATAAACATGCTTCAAATATGTTGGTCATATAAATGGTTCACGTCATGCTTTTAGGCAGCAACGCCTAAAACTGCCCAATAATAAGAGCAGAACAAAAAAAAAAGCTGCCAATGACCAAGTCCACGTAGTAAATAACTTACTTGCCCAGTGGGCATGGCCAAGACTAACGCCCACAGTGTACTTGTACGTGTGCGCACTTCTTCTGTGGCCTGGATCTGGGCCTGGGCCATAGCCATCAATTATGTGAAGTGCGTGAAACGTTTCACAAATTGCAGGCGTTAATAAGACGCGCCCAGGCTCTAGGTCTGCCTCGCTGTCATAGCTCAAAGCAGCTACCAAGTGCCCATCAACGGCGTTGATTGAATGAAATGGTAAAAGGCATAAAAATTGCAGCTGATTAAACGGGTCACTTAAAGCTGCCACACAGCAACGAAAGCCGAAAAGCCAAAACCTTCGGCTCACATTTCAACGCATCCAGATAGCATCTTAATTACCCAGCCAAGGCAAACCCACACAAACACCCACACACACACACACTATTATCCGGAGTAACATCAGCGAGTCATTGACCCAGCTGCAGAGGAAACAAATTGTGGTCAGCTCTTTAATATGCTGCAAACCAAAGTTTAGTTTTACTGACAGCTTTTCTCTTTATTATATTATTATATGATATAAAAATATATATAATTATAGAATAATGTATAAAATAAAATAATTATATACTGTTTAATATATATTATTATATAATAATATATTATTTAATATATAATATAATATATTATTATATATTTATAAAAAAAAAATTATTTACTTTAATACCTCTTCATCTAATTTACAGGGCATCTTTAAGTCGCTCAATGTGACTTGTTTTCATTACTAAACGAATTTCTTTTAAGGCGACAAAACGATAACAATATCCTGTTTGCGTAAACTTTACGCTCTCACACTTTGTGGCACTTTACACAGGCTCGAGGCCGACGAGCCTCGTTCGGACCACAAGCACCACAGCAGAAACGGAAAACATTAATTACATAGACCACACTAGCACACTCACACACACACACACACACATATATTTAGAGTTTGGCACACTTATTGTATAGAGACTACCACTGGCTGCACACCTGGGCGTATACGCAACAATGACAACAATTTGGGGCACATCGGCTGCCACAATGAGCACTGCGCTCTTGGTCGCTCCTACCTCGCCCTTCAGGGGCTCTCTTCCTGTGTGCAGTTCAAGTTTGTTTTGTGCCTCTTCTCGAGTGCTCATTGTTTGTGCGTTCGCAGTTATTTATACGGGGCTACGGCTCCGCCATTTGGGCATCGTGTGTGCCACGTTTTCTTTTTTCTTCCTGATGAGCATTTTATTTGCTGACCATAATTGTGCCAGGCCTAGCGACCGCAAAGATTTGTCATTGCCACCAGACACCATGAAATCTGTGGCGCGTGTTTTCTTTGAGAGTTTCTCATAACAAGCTCGCATACAAAGGAAACAAATGGGAGTGCTTTAGTGCCAAGTGCCCGACTTGAAGATATTCTGCGAGCCAATACAATATAGCTTTTAATTTTAATTCTAAAAATCAATAAAATACAAAGGATTTTTATAAAATCTTAAAGATTTTCTAAATGTCTTAGATAAGCAAGAATTTCGCTAGCAACAAATTCTTGGCCAGCTCTAATGTATATTGTTTATATTTAATGTAAATTGACAGAAGTCCAGAACTCTAGCACTTTCGGCTCTTTGTAATCTTTAATGTATATTCAAATTGTATTTAGTTTCAGTTCATTTTATATAATTTTAGAAAAAACATCTAAGATATTTTTCATAGAAATTAAAATAAATTTTTATTATAAAAATAAAAATATATTTTGATGATAAAAAAAACAGAAAATAAGAAAAATATATGTAATATATATAATAAATAAAATTCATAACTTATATATCATACACAGATATAACTAAATTCACAAAAGAACACTTTTCGAAGAGTTCTATCAATTTTTAATTAGAATATGCATGACTTTATTTGTATGCAAACATATTATACGTAAATACTCTATTCTATGAAATAATAATACAAGTGCCTGCCTGACTCATATTATTACAAATATATATCATGAAGGGGCCTAGCTAGCTTTTAAGTTAATAGGCTGACTCTATATATATAAACAGATCATCAACAAAGCTAAAAAAATAACGAAATGTTAAGCGCTTCACTGTTTAACTCTCCCATCAAAGACAAACTTCAATTCAAGTCTTGCACACATATACACACATGCGCACTCCACTTCTAGAGGGTATTATTGCAGTGCTTGACTGCGTGCCCGGCTCTATACACAAGTATTATGTTACTAGTAATGAGCTTCGGTTTCATGACATTTGAGTGGTTTCGCTTGGTCAGCTTTTTATTTAATTTGTTTTGTTTAGAGACAAATTATTTTGGGTTTTCCTTTATTATTATTATTTTTATTATATATATTTTTTTATTATTTCTTTTTGTATATACTGAAAAGCATTTGTGTGTAATGAATGATTTATTGATTGATAAATTCGAGGAAATTCAAGTACTTATTTCCATGTTTGCCTAGCTACTCCAAATTGCTTTCATCTCTATGCAATTCATTCAACAATTTAACGAAATGATTACGAATTAATTTCTTCAGATTTATGAGCATGTTGCGACGTCTTCAGTGGTAAATTAATTAAACAAGCTTAAATTAATTAAAAGTTTTCCAGCTGTCGGTGTGGATGAGTGGGTGTGTGTGATAAAAGTCAACTTTTTTTTATTTTCGCATGTTACCATTTGGCAACCTCATTTAAAATCCCAGCCGCGAATTGCGTTGAAAACTTTTGCCTGAATTCCAAATTAAAAGCCAAAACCAACTGGGACTCATATACACACATACAGAAAATAGAAATAAAATAAAATAAAAAAATACGTAAACTCCCAAATCATTTCAGCATCACGAGAAAACGGAATGAAGAAATGAACGAAAATATGCAAAAATAAATAAAAAATGCCAAAAGGCGATATCCATAAGCCGTGGAGCGAGAGCGCAAACAACAATAAACGAATGGGCCAAAAACGAATTGGGCAACGGTACAAGCTCTCCCCGACTCGCTCGGCCATTAGTCATTATTGACACATTCCTTCCGCCTTTTTCTAAGCCACTTCGCCAATCTGCCCCTGCGTCAAGTCGCCAGTTCCTTTTTCTCTCCTTTTTTCCTGTATACTTTGAGAGGGTTTTGCGGCGGCTGAAACTGTTTTGCTGCTGCTCTTAAGTGATATTTCCGCTTGAGTTACCATATTATTTTTGTTTATATTCCACATCGACTCATGGCCATGTTTTCCATATGTAACATATATACGCGCGAGTGTAAGTGGCCTCCAAAAATTCGGCTATTTAACTAACTTCTGCTTCGAATTGAGGCAGAGCAAAGGCAAGTTTAATTAAAACAATAAATTAATCTAGAGACATGTCTATTGCTTATTGAGATATATATATGTTTGATTAAGGCTTAGCCTTTTTCCAAGGGTATTTCGTAGTCTGTATTCCTTTTGCACAATATCAGAGTTATATGTGCAAGAAATTGAGAAAATGTTGCTGCTGTTTGCCTTCCTTGCTTTGCCGGATTACAGTTCAATGATGTATGCTGTTAATTTGCTCAACAACAGATGAGAATCTCAACTTTTGCCTAAACAATAAACAACACAAAAAACTAAAGTTTAGTTCCTCTAAAGCTTAGCCATTTGCTGTTGAATTTAAGGCGAACTCATGAGCAAATGGCAGAGTATTGCAAGTGCAAGACGATTCGAGTATAATTTGCAGAAATTATACCCGAGTAGACAATATATATATATTCATATTTATAGTTAACAAATTTTATATTCATATATTAGATATCATATGTGTGTCAGCCATTTCATTGCTAAGAATCTGAGTCTTCAATAGTAAACAGCAGCGCGAACATGAGAACTTCCTGCCTTTGAAAGGGTCGAGTTACCTAATATGCGTTGCCTAGGCAAATATATTTACCCTTGTATCCTCATCTTAGGTTACAAGCGGCCTTGGTTTATTTTTATTCCCGGAACCCATTGAAAATTGTAAATCTGGGCAAAATGGTTTTGTTAATTGGTGTTCAGCAGGCAGAAGGAAATATGGCAGGGCCTATATTGAGACGATCTAGGTCTGTCTGTATTATAACGTATATATTTTATATTATATTATATATGTTTCAAATAATCTATATTTTAATTGTAATGTTATAGATTAACAACTTGATCGATAGTCATGGATATGTTTTAATATACATGAATATCGTTAAACAATTAACAATTTTATCGACATGCATATATATTAAAATATATTCATGAATATATATATGAATGTATAAATTTGTTAAAATGCATCGATATTCTGTAAGATCTATTAATGAATACCGATAGAGTTGCTAATCGATAACATTAAAATTAAAATATTTATTTGGCCCTTGTTTATAGAAAATTTAAAGGTATAAAGCTACTAAATCTTAATGCAAGTGCAACTTGAACAGACCGTCAAAATACATTCATATATGATATATTCAAGATTGTATTTAAATAAATAAATTTATTAAATTTATTCTATAAATATGTATATATACGTTTTCTATGACTAAGTTACCAAATCTGTCTTTCTCTCTAAATCCAAGGGACACCTTCACTCACTCAAGCCTTCTCTTGGTTCAGTAGAATTTCCAGCAATTATTCTGTACACAGGCGAACAATGCACTCTCATTAGATAAACACAAAGCTTAGCACACGATTAAACCTTAATCATTTTCGACTTAATTAAATTAGATACTTGCAAAATAGATTTGAAGAGCAGTTCAAAGGATACGAACTAGCAAAACAATTTGTGTGCAATATGCCAAGTTACTTTTGCTTTGGATCATTCAATTTTAATGCCCACTAAGTGAAGATTTCAGTTCAAATAACAAATAACAACAAATGCTCGAAATAGTTATACACACACACGCACACACAGAGACACAGTTGTGTGTGCATTTAAATCGAGTGTAAATGTTTATTTAATCGTGCACAGAGCAAAAAGCGAACTACAGCAACCGAGTTTATTGTGAACCCAATTAAAGCAACGCCTCGTTGGTTAGTTTTGTTGGGTTTGGTTTTGGTTTGTTGGTTGGTTAGCCTGGTTTCCTGGCTGGCTGGTCCTGGCTCTGGCTCTGTTTCTGGTTCTGGGTGGCAGCAAAACACACACACACACACACACACACACACAATTGGCAAACAGCAAAAGCGAAAGCAAAAGGCAGTGCAGAAAAATGTTGCCGATTCCTGTTACAAAATCAACTAAAACAACGAACACAAAAGGAGCCGCTAAGTAAACACCCAACATTTACAATAATAACAACAACAACAACAACAAAAACAACAAATATTACAAAGTAAATAGAAAGAAATGCCAGTTAGTTGCACAGTTGTTCAGTTGGCCGAGTTGTTCACATTGTTCTTGGCTTGTAAGTTTTGCTGAGATACAAAATTGCAATGCTAAAGTACGGTTAACAGTGGCCTGCCTTGTAAGTCGACGCACCACTGGAGCGTGGAACGTCGACCGTAGCCAAGCAACGATGATAATAAAGAGCGACCAGAGCAGACAAAAGGCCGGCGCTTAACTAAAATCAGAGCCTCAGCTTCAGGCCACCCACCGCCCTCGTTTAAATTGGAAACGAAAATATTTAGCATAATTAAATGTAACACGAAATGCCAAAATAATTATTAAGGTGACAGCATAATGAGTATGCCCACCCACGCACCACACCACCCACTCACAAAGGCCACACAGCCAGTCAGCCGTCTTGAAAATGGAAATTGATTGAAGCCTGCCAAAGCGAACAGCGAACGGATGGCAGTAAGTAATTGAATGCGAAAGACAGAAGACGGAAGACTGAAGAGGGAAGACGGAAGACGGAAGTGGGTCGCGCGGTCTGCGGCCTGTAGGTCAAGTGGCAAAAGGTGCTGAAGTGTTAAAAACAACTAAATATCCTCAAGGTATTGAGCTGCAGACACGAAATTAACACTTGACTACAAAATTGCATAGCTTAAACATTCACTACTCACCTCAATATGTTGGGGCAAGGCCAAGGCCTGCGGCTGACTTGTAAAGCAAATTATTTAATCTACACCACATTGGAAATAAATTTTTTCTGCCAAAGACATAGCTGAAGTGCAAACACAATGGACTGAAATCAAAGTAAGAATATATCTGTATTTAATATAGCAAATGTTTCATTTGAATTAAGACCGGGGCAGAGGCATTCATAGAATGCGAAACAATTAATTTTCTCATGCATAGCATTGAGCGTGCATCGCCCGGGGCATTAGCTAAAGTTTAAAAGTTAGCTTAGGTAGCTCTCAAAGGTTCGTAGTTAACGAAATAATAAACAAGTCTTTATCTATTAAATGCGAAAAGCATGCTTTGGGCGCTGTTTAAGTTCAACTTCAGTTACTATACTCACTAGCGAATACCTGCACCAAAAATAAAATTGAGCTCTTGCCAGTTATCATACACAAAAATTAGAAATTATATAGAGACTGTCTTAAAAAAATATAATATATAAAATAAAATAAATAATATGTATATGTATATATATATTATTTATTTTATTTTATATATTATATTTTTTTAAGACAGTCTCTTTTATGCAATTTAAAACTGTCCTTAATAATAATAATATCTTGTCCTTATACCTCATCTTCTTACGAAGCTGATGTGACATTCTCAATGCCCAAAAGTTAATAGAAAAAAAGAATATCGCATCGTAAGAAAGATATATACAGAATTAAATGAATATCATATTGTAAGTTATGCGAATATCGTATGGTAAAAAAACGAATAACTATACGATATTGTAGTAAGTATAACTAATAACGTATTGCAAAAAATTAGTATCATGACGTAAGTAAAACGAATATCGTAGCGTATGTAATACCTATATTGAATGAACTTAATATCAAACATCATATCGTAACCAAACCGAATATCGTATAGTAAGTTAAACGCTTATCGTGTCTTAAGTAAAATGAATATCGTATTTAAAACAAAACCAAAAAAAGTTCTCCAAAATAACTCACAATGTAAACAAATTAAACACACTTTATAGTAGGGTGTTTAAGCTCTAAGGACCTGAGCACTTGAGTGAGTGTTGCACAGTACAAAGTGGTTAAGAAGAATGCTGAGTGCTGTAAAATATAAATTGAAAATAAATAGACGTCAAGTGGAAAGTAGATGCAAAATTGAAATGTTGGATATATATGTTAGGGTGGACCAAAGCCAAATTGCATTTCTAAACAGCAAACCCTCGCGCCTTCCGCATTCTGTTTTATGCCAACCAACCAAACATTTGGCCTCAATTCTATGAAAACATTTATGACATATGACGTTTGTAAGTGATGTGAGAAATCTAAGACATGTCCTTGACAACTCGACAAAATCGATTTCATATATTGCTGGAAGTAGAAGGATATGCATAGGACACAAACACTCTGATTTCACTCGACCAGCCAATGCTTTGCGGTCTGCGCTCTTGAATTCCAATTCAGCTCTTGAGCCTGAGCAAATTTAGAGTCATTAAATTTTGAAGAGGCTTACGAACACGTTTCGACAATTCACAGCACCTAGTCGAGTATATCAAGTGGGGCACGTAAGCAGGCCGGGTGACTATGCAATTAAATGTTGCCCGAAAGTATGCCGCAACCTTTTTGGCAGCTTATGCTAATGCATAAATTAGCTGCCTAACACAACAATTAAAAAAGTTCCATACTAAAATTAGACATTATATTTAATGGCCGTCCAACTTTTAAATTGCTTGTGATATTTCAAATCCTAGACGGCAATTATCCAATGGTCCCTCTTCGAGATACGTATCGAATGGCACTCAACGGGTTTTATTTTTCGGTAATTAAAAGCTGTGCTTAATGCCACGACTCCAAATGCTGCGAGCAGACCAAATGACAGCAAAATATCATCTCACCAGCAGATTTTCGCTAAAGCTGCTATTTTTATATTCCTTTTTCTACTCGCTTTGTACATTGCAAATGTGTAGAAGAGGGCATATTAATTATATGCTCTGAACTAATGGAAGATGGGCATTTGGGTTTAGTTTGAATGTGTGTAACGGGCAGAAGGAGGCGTAGCAAATAGCTGGAAAAAAAAATCGAAGCTCCGAAGAGTCTCTCAAATATTCGTGTAGGTTTAACCTACCTACTGCTTCTTAGATAATATTTTTATTTAACAGCTGAGCTCAGTGGTTTGGTTGTGTCCAAGTTAGGTCAACTCGAGTACATTTAATGGTTTTGAAAGTCTCTTAACATCTTGTCAGTTAGAAAATAAACTTCAAATAAAAAGTAAATAAAAAATGACAAATACTGTTTTGGGCCGTTGTAAAATCGCGCAAGGTCGCTCGCCAATCGTTTGCATTGGGCTTGACATCAATGGAAATGCGAATTATTATCGGAAATGAAGCCGTGGGCAGACAAACATTTCAGTCGCAAGATGAAAAACAACATTTCCAACTTTATTTCGAGCACACAATGGCTCCCGATTTCCACAGATGCGAATTCAATGGATTATCCACTCCAGGCTATTTTGGAGAACAAGAAATTAAAAAACATACCAGCCCCAGGACCTTGAACAAAGCCATTGTTCAAGAGTGCACAAAAATAACGACAAGTCACATTCGGGCAGCTTGCGAGTTGTTTCTGTGGACTTTCATTTGAAGTCAAAATGAATTGATTCTGAATTTTTCATTATTTTCATAAATGCTGTACTTTAAAATAAAAAATTCAATCTAACCGAATTTATGAGCTTTTGAATAGGTTACACTTCAAGTGCCCAGTTTTGTATACATTTTATATAAGTAATTATTATTGTTATTCACTTAGTTGTTGAAAGTTTTAATGAAATATATTAATATTATATATTAAAATAAATTGACGAATTTTTTTTAAATAAATAAAATATATATTAAAATGTTTAAATATTTTATATTGATTTCTAAATTCACAATATCCACAACGATTGCTTTAAGCTTTACTCCTAGTCCCTATTTATTTTATTATTTTTTATTCCATTATTTCTTCACTTGTCTAAATTTTATTTTATTAAAATTAAAATTTAAAAAAAATTATTTCTTTTATTTGAATTACTTTTTGAAAAATCTACATTAAAAATATATCTATATCTTTGATTACCAACAACTTCGTTTCAGAGCATCTGCGTGTCGATCTCCCACACTTTTTGTGCTAATAATTAAACTGATTATTTCAACCATTACTCATACGCACCGTTCGACTGTTCGCCATGGCCATTTGATGCCGCCATCAGCTCACGGCTTACGTGATGGACCGTAATTACCCAACATGACAGTTAATGAATGACAGCCAAAAGAACAAGATGATGAAGAAGAGCTGCTCTCAAGAAGGCAACCTTAAGTAAACATGTGGCTTGGTTGCCTCCTCTCATAAGGAGCCTCTGGAGGGCATTAAAAAGGCTCGAGGCAGAGGTTATCGATTTTTGAGCATTAGATATGCATTTATCTACGAATTAGGTTGAGGTTGCGCATGGAATTAAATCTTACATAAAATTTACAGTTAACAGCGCCGCAGCGGTATTTTGTTAATTATTAGATTTGCGTCTCTCTGGGCGCTGCCACTTGAAATTCAATTAATTACGACGCCCGGCTAGGCAGGGGGAAGGGGGAAAAGTTGACGCTTTATTTCGGCACGTGATAAATTAATTTAAGCCAAAAGCGTTTCGTGTAATGTTTGCATATTGCGGTGCTGTCCAGGTGCCACAACGACATGGGCGTGGCCACAGCACAGTAGTAACAAGCGCGAACCGAGCCGTGGCCAGACGAGGCGAGGTGAGCCGAGCGGCGGCTAATTGAGTTGCGCTACGACCAAATTGTAATACCAACATTTTATTTGGCAAAATGAAGTTGGGAGTGCTTTTGGCCATTGCACGCAATCCCATGTCGTCCTTAGTTACCAGAATATTTGAATACGAAATACTGTAGAAGACTGCGCCAACACTCCGAAATCAATTGGGAGCACTTTAGAGCTGACCTCTGGCCTGGTGCTGAATCTATGCTGGCTATGAATGAACCCGGCTCAAGGCCCGATTCGCACTCTTGACAGCTCAATTTAGTTTGGCCCCACTAATTAAAACGCAGCACTGACTGCGCCCTAATCAGCGTATTAATCTCTGCTCTAGGGCATAGCCCGGGCCGAGACACAAAGTGCCAGAGCCTGGAGCTGTGCCCTTTTGGCATTCCTCAGTTTTTTAATAGCGATTGGTGTTATTGTTTATACTCTACTTCTATATTGTTGTTGTTATTGTTATATATGAAACCTTTTTGATCATATAGACAGATCATATACAGATATACAGACATATAATGTAATTAAATTCGAATTTGTTTTTTCTTTATTGTTATAGCTTAAAATAATTTGCTATTGAATTTATAAGTTATTAAGCTCTAGTTATTAGCTATCATTATCTATGATCTATTCTGATATGGACTATATAAGCCCACTAGGGTATCTAACCTACTACTCTATTCAGAAAGTTTCATACTGATGGTATTGCTGTTAAAGTAAGCTATCATTGAGTCTATACAATATATATGTGATCTCATCTAATAGAATTTTTAAATATAGCCTTATTATCTTTATAGCTGCCTTAACGAGCCTTATTATATATTTTATTAGCTTTCCCATAATTTTCAAAATAAATTTCCATAATATATCCCCAAGCGCATTCACACTTCGTTCACATTTCGTCTATTTATTTTATACTCGTCTCTAGGTTTTTTTTTTTTATTTTTTATTTGACATAAAACAAATTTTGTGGAATTTGTTTATTGTTGTGATGTTTTCGGTGCTTTTGTCTAATATTCAGCTTTACACGAAATATTATTAATTGGTCTAGACGAGAACAAGGCAGGCATGAAATGCAAAGCGAAGCTATTAAACATGAAGCGTGCAGCAAGCAGATACTTAAAACACTAGATTTTGATGTAGGGCGCGAACAAAGCAAAACGGGCTAACAGAAACTCAGATTTCTAAATGATTAACAATTGCTTTGAATCCTTAAAGAGGTTTGGCTTATTATCAGATTTGCCAAGCCCAAACGACAACAACTTGAGCATGTAGGCCGAGAGCACTTGGCTCGGCTCTAACTCCCAGCGGCATCTTATGCCAAGTCTGACACGCTCCATGCAACGGGACAGCTGTCTGCACTTGCATGCCAGAACTTTAGTTTAAAGTCTGTTCTTTTATTTGGCCACAGTGTGTGGAAAAAGTATATGTATGACACGATGTAAGTGTGATTTATGCCTCTTGAAATTTGCTTGTTGGATTAACTGATTCGCACTTGAAAAGCAGACGAGGCTGAAGTGCAAATTGAAGATAAAAATATGTATGTATAAAGATATGAATATCTATTTTGAGATTTAGTTTCTTTATATCTATCTGTATATATTATATATTTTTATATTCATAATAAATAATATAAAGAAATAAAAACTATTTATTATTCTCAATATCCTTCCTTCCATTTATACTTTCTATATTTATGTTTGGGAGAGGACATTTTTGAATTTTAACTGAAACTGATAGAGAATTCATTAGAGACCCAGATTTGCCATCCCGATTACCAGCTTTATATGTCTATCTATCTTAATATATATTTGCTTACAATTCAATTTATCTACTTATAATCCATATAAATATTTTATCTTCATATAGTTAATTATTGTATTTATTTATCACATTTTTTTATTATATAATTTTTTTGTATTTATATTTGTTTATGTATATTTTGTATTATATTACTTGCTATCTATATTTATTAGCCAGCTATCAATAAAATTGGAATTCTTAAATTAAAAAATTTTTCAACAATTTATTTTAAAGCTCTACAATTCATATACAATTTTCACCCACCTCAATATACCATAAAGTCAACTTAATGAAACCTTTTAAATACAATTTTGCGCACAAGATATCCAAATTTGATGGTGCAACTTTCGTATTCTTTTTCATTAAACGTAAACTTCCGCCAGTTACTGTAAGAATTTGCATGTGAAGCTTTGCTCTTGGGATGTTTTAAGTCAGTGCTGCAGAGCTCCTTAAGTGAAGTTCAGCCACATGTTAATTAATTGCAAGCCGCTGCATTTTGGCTCAAGTTTTTATATGACTTATTAATAATGTAGCTGCCGCAATGTTTGCACCGCCAACGCGCGCACCACACGGCCACATAAGCCACCACCACCACAAAGTGTGAGCACATATGAAAGCGCTCTTAACATTATTATGTAGACAACACACATGCAGCAGGCGCTGTTTGACTAAGGCGACGAGCGAAAAGCTCGTAGTAGTTGACTCAGCTAACAAGAGCCAACTGCATAATGAATATTATGGTATTTCGGGCACACTTTTAGTATACCAGTGAGAAGTGTGTTGATAGAGCTTATTTCTAGGCTAGGCTGGGCTGGGCTGGCTCAAACCCAATATCTAGTTGTCACTTCTCGCTACTAATTAATCAAATTTACTGCTGCACATCGCTCGATTCCCAATTAAATGCAATTCGAGTGACTCGTGTATGGCATCATCATTGTCAAGCTGAGTTGGACTCAGCGAATGTGTATATCATGAATATTCATATATATGAATCCCGCTGCCCCCACCACCCTTGCTCTCCTTACTCACTGTTATCTGTCTCGCAGTACAGCGTCTATTGTACGCCATGGCTTGGGGGCCATTGTCAGACGTTGTCGTTCCCATCTTGGCAAAGTTTCACGCACACATGAGCACACAAATGATCACAGTCATCGGTAGTCAATGCAAACAAAGCATCCACGAAATACATCCTTAAATATTCATAAACATTAGATGTGAATATACATATATATACATATATATATATCTTTATGTGTGTGTGTGGATGGATGTGTAAGTCTAGTTGGATGGCAAATCACAGCAGGAATTCTACTGTATACAGTTTCGCCATATACCCAATCAATTGAATTTTCAGTTTCCGTTTTAGAGTTTGTCGTAAAGTGAAATGTGCTGCAAGAGATTTTAGCTGAGTTATGCATGCTTTTATCATGCTATATTTGATGATTGAAGACGTAGGCTAAAGAGTTATGTCAGCAATACAATAGAGCATTGAAAATTTCATTTATGACAACTCTTTAAACTGAACTCCAATTTTGCTGTCATAAATGGAAATCATCTAATCCGTATATATACAGTCGAGACTCTACACTTTTCAGTTTTTTATTTTTTGATGTTAGAGCATATTGCCTTTTTTTTTCTTGCATTATTTAACATGAATCGAATCAGATTAAATACAAAAAAAAAAAAAAACTATGCATAAGATTCAAAATAATCCAATTTAATTTAATTTATTACTTACACTTAATATTTCATATTCCTTTCAGACCTGCTCAAGCAGCATCTTTTTCATGCCGCAGTCTCCCGCTGGGCTATGCTTTATCTCTCTTAAGCCATAATATGTCCCGTTGTCTTATATCCCATTCTCACCTGACGACATTTGTTAGTGCTAGTTTTTGAGTATGTAAATATTATCAGGTGTCTTTGCTATAGCTTTTCGCCTGTCACCCTCGCACACAAACAAACAAACAAACATACACACACACACACTCACACACAGTGAAGCCAAATGATAAATGGATTTTACGCTTCTGCGAGCTTCTCGCCATGCGAAATACAAAAAAAAAAAAAAAAAAAATCGCTTTCACTTTAGCTTCTGATAGATATTTGTTGCGAAAGCATCTGCAGCTCAGCTGGCTCGAGCATAAAATTTGATTATAATACACATATCGCGTCGATGCAAACACGTTCTGTTGCCTGTTTGATAATTTGATGCAGATAATTGCAGCATAAATTATGCAAAATCCTTAAACGTATATTATAAATATTTGATTACCGTTTTTTAGAACAATTCATTTAATAGTTCTATTTGCATAAATTTATATTTCATTTGATATGAATAAAAGTGGTATTTACTTATTTACCCTCATACATTCAGATGAGTTAACGCTAAATTTCATATTTAACAGAGCGTGAACCAATTAATTTACTCAAATTGCTGCACGGCCAGCAAAAAAAAGGATAAATAAAAAATAATGCATCCAAATGTAAATATTTGTAATTTTGCAAAAACTTTTTTTTGGGCTTTTTACATTTTGAAGGTAAAAGTGCAAAATACATAAAAGCAAAAACTTCATATCTTCAAATCAGATTTACTACGCAGGCAGGCAAAGCTTTTAGTCATGGGCTCTGTGTGTGTGTGTGTGTGTGGGTGTGTATCTATTGAATACATTTTGTACAAGGCCTAACACGATACTGCCATTAAAATGATTGAGCCACAAAAACCAAAAATCCACAATTCACCAGAAAATTTGCCAAGTAAACGGATTAAATTTCTCGTTTTTCGCAACAGAGAAAAATCTAAATTTTAATACAACAAAGCGATACTCTGACAAAAGCAAATTTTTGTAAAGTGAAGGGACATTAGGCAAATTAAAAAAATAAATTAATTGAACTAACTTGATAGAAAATGCATTTAATTTAATATAAAGTAATATTTATTTTAATATATTTATATAATCACATCCTGAACCCATTAAAATGAGAATGTATTGAGTTGAATATATTATATATAAGTATATTCATTCTTCATACAATCTAGAAAACAATATGTTATACAAAAAGCTTGAACGAAGATCCTTTAATTTAATTTAAATTAGTTTAAAAAAAAAATTATTTATTTAAAAATTAACAAATAAATTATATATTTCTTAAAATGAACTTATCAAATTGAAGCTGTTAAAAATATTTAAGCTATTCAAAAGCTTTTTAATAAATTTGATGTATTAAAAAAAACAAATATGAAAACATACTTTAGGGAAAAATTTGATTAAAGAAAATTAATTTATTAGAAAATTAGTTTATTTAAAATTAAATTTTTAAAAATGTAATTATTTGCAATTACTTAAATTTAAATTTATTAAAATTAAATTTAAAAAATATAAACTTAATATATTTAATTATTAAATAAAATATCTTGAAAAATATTTAAGTAAATGTAGCATACTTTCTCTCAGTAAAGCTGAGATGCTTCACATCGACGGAAAGTGTATAATTATAAAGTCTTGTTACAATATCGTAATCAATTTAAGCATTTTCAAATATAAACAAAGTTCTCGGCGGCGCTGGGTTAAGTTTGGATGTTTGATTTCTGCTATTGGGTGTGTGGCTAACTGAGATAGAGACAGAGAGAGAGAGAGAGAGAGTGAGAGTCTGTGTGTGTTGCTAACTTCTGAAATTCAACTGCCAAGAAAAGTCGTCAGCTTGACGCGTTTCTGTCTGACAAATATTTGCGTGCAAAAATTGTGTTGAACAGGAAGCGAAAGAAAAAGGAGGGGAAAAATTATAAGAAAATATGTGCTCAGAAAAATGTTGCTGTAAGATATGCTCAGGTGAGATGAGAGAGAGTGCAGGTAGATATGAATAAAACACAACTGAGCCGGGTGAGTGCTAGCAATCAACGTCGCTTTACACACAGTAATTTACGAAAATTATGCAAAGCTTTTAGCAGATTCTATTTAAACAGTTTTGCATAAACAACAAATGAAGGCTAATGGACGTGCAATCTAGGTTTATAATTATAATCTAGTAAATATACATTTGAGTTGAAATGATTTCCAAATGTAAATACGCATATTGTGCTCGAGTCGAGTTGGATTGAATTACGGAATGCCTGACTGCCACTTGAATTGATGGATGCATGTTTTGCGAGCTCTCTTGCTAACTGATTGACTCGTTAGCCACAACAACAACGACATCATCAACATCATCATTGTTATTAGCCACGTTTATGGTGTCAGCCAGCTGCATGGCGCTATCATTATGGCTATCACTGACAATTCAGTGATAAACTGCAAGATGGCTAAACATCATGAAGTCAATTATATAATGACGTCGACATCGCCGTCGCTAGTTAACGCCTCGCCCGGGTCGACCACTTGACATGCTCGTTACAATTTATGGTTTGTTTGTATTGGACGGTCGCCACGGCTGTTGCACATGCCGCAAACATGCCGAAGGAAACGGAGAACTCTGTACTTGGTCACTAGCACCGCAATTTGACGGCATTTGCTGTTCACTGGCTGCAAAGACATTGCTGAACCCAAATAGCTGTCAAAATAATTGTCGACGGTCGGATAGCTTGTGAAAGTATGGAAATATATATTACTAATTGGAAATTGATCTTTAAACGGGCAAAAGAAATTCAAGTTGAAATACTTTGGAGCTTGGGCTAAGTCCTGACTACTATGTGAACTATATGTTTAAAATATTTATTCTATAAGAAATGTAGAGAACATGAAAAAGAAGAAGACAATATTCCGGTTTTGAAAATAATTTGTTAAATTTTTTATTTTAGCTTTTTTTTTTTAATTTATTTATTTATATTTAATTTTTTAAATAACCTCGATTCTCAGTAGTGTACATATACATATTCTATATATGATGTTCACATGCAATTAGATTTAGTCACAGCAGCATTATTAGAATATTACTCAAGTGTCTCTTCTTAATCTACATACATATATACAAAGATATTCCACAAATAGCGATATCCAGTGGGCATATATTAAATAAATTTATTAACCTGTGGTCAAAATAAGCCAAACTTGAATTTTTTAAATTTAAATTTATTTAAATTATTTAAAAATAAATACATAAAATAAATATAAAAATAAAAATATAAGTGACAGGTTCATTCATTTTTGGGACTTTTTTTTGGCAATATGGATCGAAAGAATTCGTCAGAGACTATTAAATAATGCCATATCGAATTCATTAAATGAATTTTTTCTATATTATTATATTATATATATTATTACTCTCACTGGCTCTTTCCTCTCCCTTTTTTTTCTCTTTCGTTCTGTCTTTTAGTGTCTTTGGCTGCCACTCTTGGGTTCCCTATCTCTTTCTTATATTCTGCATAACATTTCTTCTCCCTCTCTCTGTCTATTTCTCTGTATCTATCAGTCACATTCAATCTGTCTATCGCTCTCTCTCTCTCTCTCTCTCTCTCTTCTTAGAACACAAACTCAAATTTATTTTAATTTTTTCAAATATTTTCTTTTTATTTTAATATTCAATAGTTTTTCTTTTAAATATAATTTTTATTGCTTTTCATTCCTAGCAGAATTTTTTCGTAAATATTGTTTTATAATATATATTTAATTTTTAATATTACAATTTCTTTTAGCATTTCATACCAAATTTATTTTTTGTTGTTTTTTTTTTTTAACATATTGTCCAGTTTTAAAACATTTTTATTTTATTTATGAATCATTATTTTTCATATATTTTTAATTCTTACATAAAATCTATTTTCCGGTTTTTTATTGTTTTTTAATGAATTTTATTTCATTGTCTTTTATAATTTGTATAAAAATAGTTTTAAATTGTTCCTTTGCATAGAGTAGAACAAAGATCTAGAATATGAAGAGCATTTGCATATAAATTTAGTTAAAAGCTTTTATATAATTCTTTATCCATCCCTGAGCTCGCCAGCGAAACTTTTCTGTATAATTTTTGCTTTCTGTATAATTTGAATAAATATAAAGTATAAAAACAATTTGCTTAGAACAAAATACCAATATAGCTTCAATAGGACTTAGGCTGAGTTCACATAGAATATTACAAAATATATGTTATATTTTTTCTCCGATATTTACATTCTATAGATGGGTGCAATAGTATATACAAATCTGTTTACGTGCTGCCTGTTGCTTGTGAACTCAGCGTAATAGTGCTTAAGACTACGTCTATGTGCCCAATGGCTCAATACCCTCAATACTCAACCCTCGTACCCCCATTTCCCCTCTTATATTCTGCATTGAGCCTCGAACTCGGCGAGCAGCGCGCTGGAATTGAAGAACGATCGCTGCTTGCTCTCCGGCATGTAGAGATCACTGCGATCGTAGCAGGTGGCTGTTGCTCCAATTTCCGTGAAATACTTGACGCGCTCCTTCGAATTGCAGTCGTCTCCCCAGACGACGGTTATTTGGCCCTGGACACGCGCCTGCTGCAGCATATGCGCAGCGTTATCGCCCAAAAAGTCCTCGGCATGGGGCGCCGTGCCAGCCAGCTCGAAGGCCTGAGCATTGTTGACGGCGGCCAGGAAGTTGCGGGTGCGCAGATCACTGAATGGCTGCCACTTCTTGGTCTCGCCCTGCGTGAGGAACATGACCGGGAATAGGTTCTGCTTGAAGCGCAGCATGGTGCACATATCAGCATCGAAGCTGGAGAAGATCAGCGGGCGTCCGCAGCCAAATTGTATGACCTCGAACAGCACGCGGTCCGCAAAGAAGTTCTTGTCGATGGTCTGCTCCGCCTCGCTGCCACCGCCCTGGCGCCGCTGCGGCCACTTGATCTCCACGTCGATGCCCAGGGACTTGGGCAGCTGCTGCAGCACCTCGACCAGCCTGGGAAAGATACGATGATCCGGCCGCGGCTCTGCATTGTGTGCTGGATACTCCATCACTTTGCCATTCACCACCGAGAAGATGCGCAGCCGCTTGAGCAGCTCATAGTTAATGTCCTTGATCAGCACATACTCCAGCTGCTCGGGCTTCTCGATCAGCTTGCCGGGCGGCGCAGTGCGCAGGCCAAAGTCGTGATAGATCACAGGAATCCCATCGGCCGTCAGATGCACATCCAGCTCAACCATGTCCGCATGGTGCGCATAGGCGCTCAGGAACGAGGCAATTGTGTTCTCTCGCTCCAGCGGCGCCTCGGCAATGTAGCTCTTGCCATTGCCGCGATGGCCCACGTCCAGGTTGGGCCAGCTGCGCGGCCAATAGTGGGCATAGGTGGTCTTGAAGTCCAGCGGCGAGTACTGATACGGCTGCACCACCACATAGGGCAGTCGGAGGCGAGCCAGCGTCTCCTCCGGCCGCTGGGCGGATTTGATGTGCAGCTGCAGCAGCCCCTCGCTGCCCGTCAGCTGCGAGGCACTCAAGCTGGCGCTGCCCAGCAGCTCCTGGTCCAAGCTGTAGCAGTCCAGCCGGAAAGTCTGCAGCATCATGCGGTCCAGCGGCAAGGTGATGTGGAAGATGACTATGTCGCCTTTGGTATAGGACACGCCATGCGCCGGCTGCAGCTGCAGCTGACTCTTGCCGTAGAGATGCTTGCTGTACTCCACAACCAGCCCGGCGGCCTCCTCGACGGGCACAATCTTTAGCTGAACGTGCTGCGGATCGAAGGTCTCGATGTCGTGGACTTGGAACATCTTCTCGCCATTGAACTTCAGCTGGACAATGGCCTCGTGGTTCAGCCAGCCGCGATGCACCTGAGCCGAGCTCTCATCCACGCTGGCCAATCCGAAGACGTCTAACGGATTCTGGCACTGCTGCTCCAGGCAGGGATGCAGCACGCGTGGCTTGAAGTGTGTTTCCCAGCGACGGATCTGCTTGTAGCCTGCCGCATTCTCCACGTAGACAAAGTAACGGTACTCCAGCTGGCGGCACGACTGCAGCCGCACATTGGTCTGCCAGGTGAGCTCATCCAATCGCTCGAGCGGCACACAGCGCGACAACTGCCACTCGCCCAAGGCTTTCGCATCGCCAGTCAGACCCAGCTGCTCCTCGGGCGCCAGCGGTGTCTCCAGCCGCACATTGAACTTCCTCAGCGTCGGCTTGCAGCTCCCGCCCGACTCGAGCAGCTCGTTGCCCGTATTGCCATAGCTGTTGCCGGTGATGGCTGCCGCAGCATCTGCGCACTGTAAGACAGAGTAGACAGAGGCAAGGCCAAGGATTAGTGAGGTGGCGAGCATGGCGACAACTACGAAATCCGCGCAACAACTGAATCCCAAAGGCGGCAGACAGCGGCTAAAATACACCCAAAACTAACTGAACGATAAGGAAGCTGCGACAGCGATTCAGACGAATCAGTTATATTATTAGAATATAGATCGCAGGTTATCAGATGCGCTTCAACAGCTCGTGACTTTGGCGCAAGTGCAAACAGAATCACGTGTTGAGCCGAGCTGCGATTGCGATTGCGATTGCGATTTAAACAATTTCTAATTACGTTTTAATCAGCCACCAGCTCAGGTTGCCTAATCAGAGCAGACCCAATTGCCGAATGTGATCCGATCTATACGTAAATATTTACATAAATATATTATATATGATATATGAAATGTTTACACGTCAAACACGTGCCGATCTACAAGTCTATAATATATATATATATATATATATAGAATGTGTTCTTTGTGTACCAGAATACACGACCGAACAATGAAAACAAGGCAAATATGGACAGTTTGTGCGCATAAGCTATCAGCGCCTATAGGAAGTTTCTCTAAACAAATCTCACTTTAATAAATATGTGAATATTTAACATAAAACGAATATAGGCAAATACACACATACATCTAAATATAAATGAAAGTTTTAGCTTATCACAACACAGCCAGAAGAATGAAAGCTTTGTAAACAGCTACGGAAACGCGCGCGTTTTAAAACGCGTGTCGCGCGCGATTTACCTGCATATAGAAACGCGATGTAGTTGCCGCCGTAACTAACAAATCTCCATTTAATAAATATGTGAATATTTAACATAAAATGAATATAGGCAAATACACACATACATCTAAATATAAATGAAAGTTTTAACTTATCACAAAACAGCCAGAAGAAAGCTTTGAAAGCTTTGTAAACAGCTACGGAAACGCGCGCGTTTTAAAACGCGTGTCGCGCGCAATTTACCTGCATATAGAAACGCGCGCGTGGTTGCCAACACAAACGATGTAGTTGCCGCCGTAACTGTAAACAACGCTTCATGACGTCACTGCAGCTGCGCCCCTAGCAACCAAAACGAAACGTTCCCAAATTTATGCAAACCAAAAAAGCCATCAAAAGCGACAACAATTTTGCTGTTGGTGCGGATCACGTGTTGAGGTCGCGATTTTGTTTTGATCGAAATTTATAGAATATTACAGTTTCAACAGAAATGCGCGCCCACGCAGCTCGCGTCGAATCGGGCCAACAGCAACGCCAATGCGAATGGCCAGAAAACTAAGCGCTACAGACAAAAAAAAAAAAAAAAAAAAAACAAACGAATTTCTAGCGGGAGAGTCGTTCTATAAGATTTGGCAGCTATTACGATGGCAACTAGATATGTGAGTGTTGTCTATAGTTGTGCATGGTTTCCGTATGTTGTAGTTGTTGTTACTGTGTGTTACGTCAATCATGCTGGCCAGGCCCCTTACGTTCTTGGCACAATTAGCGAAACCTTGCTAACGCTTTCAGAACTAAAACACTTGCCAATGGCTCAGCCAGCCAGCTGGGCATATACATGGATATATATATATATAATTTTGATTTTGATTTTTTTTTAATTTAATTAAATTATTTTTTGTAGAATGATGAAATTTGCTTAATACTGCTAATGGCAATGTTTATCGTCTTTATATCATTGGCACGTGTTGGCAACCCCTCTCTGTCTCTATCTCTCTCTCTCACTCGCTCTCCTGCTGCAGAGCTTTTGTACTCATATGTTTTTTGTTTTGGGAAATTTCATGTAAGTAGAAAGCTTTTTGGTACATTCTCTTGACTCGATTTACATGAGCCAAAGAAGACAGGTTCCTTACCATCTGCAATTCGTTTTTTGATTTTGATTTACAGCTAAATTCCGTTATATGCTGAATCGAGGCGACGCAACTATAAATTTACTAATTGTATTAGCCATGTAGCAATCTTATCGAAATGCTGAACTACTTGAAGTGGCACTTGAACAAGTTTCGGCGATGGCAACAGCAAAACTGTGGCACGAACACGTGACAGCAGCAGTTTGCAACATGTGGCAAAGCTTTTTTGCAGCGAAAGCAAAAGGGCCAAAGAGTTGCAGATGACTCAGCCAGCAATAATCAATTTTCAGTTACTATAAACAATATATATATATATATATATATATATATATATGTATATATATATATATATATATATATATAGAAAATGATATCATATCATATAACTTCAAGGAAAGCATACTTCAGGCAACTGCAAGCACAACTAATTTGCAGTTCACGTTTCAGCTATTAAGCTTGAGTTTCTCACTAATCTATATAAACTACACGATATACTTATATATGTATATATATATATATATATATATATATATATATATATATATATATATATATGTATATATATCGAGTGCTTGCATATGAGAAGCAGCTTTGACCTTCAGCTAAGGCAAAATGTCACAAGAAGGCACCAAGGCGCCTGCACCTTGGACTGCACTTTAACGTCACTGAGATTTACTTGATGATTTCATACTTAAAACATGTCCTTAAAAATATTTACATTTTGCATGTGCTCGTCGAGCGTCTGGGTCTCCATCGGCGTTAATAACATCGGTACAGACATCGTTGCTCTGCCTGGTGACACCGATTCCTTCAACTTCCTTTGAGCTCGCAGCAAATATTGATTGACGAAATTAAAAGTTGTTTATCACAGTTGAGTTTGCTTTGTTTGGTTTTTTTTTTGTATTTTTTTTTCTTTTATGCACAACGCGGCGTATGCGCAATTTATTGCTCAGCTATAGACAAGCATTTTGTACTAGGTGCAAGTTGTTGTCTTGGTGAGAATGTCTTGTTATTGTTGGTTCCTTTTAGTTGATATCCTTTGTGGGTAGGACGTTCCAGACGTTCCGTCGTCGTTGACCGACGTTGCAGTCGCAACTGTTCCCAGCGCTTTTGTTGTGCGCGCAATTTAAACGAATTCTTTTTATCGTAAACAGCTCGTGAGTGCTGCGAAGCTTTTGCTGCCCGTTTTCATTGTGTTTGTGTCGATGGCGACGGTTTGTTTTGGTTTTCGACTTTCGGGGTACAGTTGCTGCTTCGATTTTGTATTATAAAAATGCTGTTGGCCTCAGCTGGCGAGAACAACAACAAAAACAGTTCATAAAACGTGTATATTAGGCTAGACTACATCACGCAGCCGACTTGACAATACCCTAAAATATATAATTGGTGATAAAGCGAACAATGGAATGGAACAAAGAGATAATTAATACATACATTTTTAATATTACATATATATACATATTTTTATAAGATAAATGCAAGTCACTCACAACATAATTCACCTTTTTTTATCTCATATTTAGGTCAGCATTTTATATATCCTCACTCAGACCAAGCTCGTTGCCCATATACCCTACATATGCACCTTGCAAATATTTGTATGCCACTCTGAGTGCTTTATGGAAAGCTCAGCATTAGCAAACGGCACACAACAAATGCCAATTGAGAGAGCGAAAGCGAGTGAGTGTGAGTGCGAGAGAGCTAGAAGCAGCAGCCGCAGCAGCAGCAGCAGCAGCAGCAGCACAGTCTCCGTTGTTCACGCTTTGCTCCAAACAAAAACGTGTTGGTCGTGTGCTCATGTCGGCGTCGCTGCTGCAGCGCACGTGTAAAGTCTTCGGTTGCACGGGGCGTGTTTGTCGGGCCCCTCCTAATGTCGTTGCTTTGAGCTTTCGCGCGCTCTCTCTCTCTCTCTCTCTCTCTCACAAGAAACCGGTTTGGGCCGGTTGTGTGTTCATTGTTTTCCTTGTTGTTTGTTTACGTCGACTCGAATTGATAAGGCAGAATAAGCATTTCAGGCGAATTCAGAGCTTTTTGCGCCCCCCGTGTGCAAATCGCATTGAATCCAAAGCTCTGCAGTCAAGGTCTTTCCTCGACGCGAGCAACGATCGTAATTATAAGCTTATTAATCGAGATGTGCTTGCGTGTGTGTTACCACGCACCACGCCCCACAGCATATAAATAAACATAGAACTGTTGATTATTTCAGATGTTTTCGAGTCTTAATCTGTTTATATATTTTTGTTGTGGTTTGCCTATTGCTTTGTTCCCGACTTGTTTGCTCTATTTGCATTGTCGCTCGATCGTTTGTCACTTGATGTATTGTAAATTTTACTAATTTTTTCTCATTTTTGTTTTTGTTTTACTGCCGCCTTTGCCTTTGCCTTTGTTTTGTTTTATTTTTATTACTTATTTTTTTTTTTTAAATCATTTCACGTTGCAGACAAACACCTCATTATCCAAAGTCCAAAGTGCAATTTGCCGCGTGTATTCAGCTCTCATAATATTATAAATATATATATATACGTATATACCTATATATATTCATACACATATACATCTCAATTTATTTACTACGTGCCCTCGATTGCTACACAAAAATTCGATATTTTGACATTTGTTTGTGTAAACATGTTTTCAATTTTGTTTTACTGTTACCTTGTAATTATAATTGTTTTTTTTTTTGCTATAACAATATTATTTATTTGTTTACATTACTGTAAACTTTGCGATAATATCTCAGATAACGTTGTAGAACAATATACAGCTCATTAGCTTAAGTTGTTTATATATTGCTTAAACGCATGTTGTAACAGATCGGCTATGAACGACTGCACAATACTCGCCCACAATCAGATCAAGTTTAACCTCGCATAACCTGTATAATTAAGCTCTATTTACTAGACACTTAAAACAAATTGATGTACAAATTAAGCAAAGCTTAAACAAAGTTCATTAGCTCATAAATAAAATAATTTTATATTACTCTATATTTCTACATGCCCTTAACTTCATGTTAAGTTCACACTAATTTCATAATATGAATATATCAAAAGGCCTACCTGGTCAGACATGTCAGCGTTGGGCTCCCTGCAGGTAGACGTCGCTTGAAAGTCGAACGCTGTTTGTGCCACAGGTAAAATTATGAATAGTTTGTAAGCTTTCACTTTTTTTTAGAAACGATTCGCGCTTAGCACTTTTGCAATCACTTCTTATCAAGTGACCGACTCGCACTGACGAGAGTTCGACACAGTTCTTAAACTATTTAACAGGAAGTCGCAGTTTCGTAGCAGACGCCGGAACAACGTAAATACAATTAATTCAATTTAAAACAATAAAATTTGCAGCCCCAGTCGCGCACAAAGAGCCGATGATGGATGTCAACATCGTGATAAGCAGCAGCAGTGAGCGACCGAGAGGCGACCCCAGCCAGAGCAGAGCGCCAAGCGAGAGAGGACTGTAATAAAGCGATTATCAGTGATAATGCAGCAAGGTCTCATATGTATTGGGAAACTGTACCGTTGCCCTCACGTTGCTGCTGTCAGCGAGTCGCTGCTTTCTTTTGTTGTTGCAGACTCAGTTGGTGTTGTCTTGGAGTCACGCTCAAACAAGATGACCAGCTCCGTGTGCGTGGTGTGTGGAAACATGTCCACAGCAACGGCTGTCTTCGGGTAGAACGGCTCCCCTTTGTACTGCTTGGACTCGGGCCGAGCCAACTCAATAAAATTGCGCTTGGCGCTGTTGGGGTTGCATGAGACATAGACCAGGCGTTTGATATCGCTCGCTGACCGAATTGCGGCTATGGAGCGTGTGTCTGCAATGAGTGAGAGAGAGAGAGAGAAATATATATTAATTCAATTACTCAATCAGAGGTCATATGCAACCTACGCAGTCCAGCACGTGGGGGATCCACAACAGCTATTAAATCGATGGGTTTGCCCGGCTCCTGGCCATACACAGCCTCCCGCACCATGCTCTTGATATAGTCGTCCGCGTTGCCCGCAAAGAATTTACAATTCTTGATGCCATTAGTTTCTGCATTGTGCTCCGCATCCTTGATGGCATCTGGCACGATTTCAACGCCCAGCACCTGTTTGCAGTGCTTGGCAAAGGCCAGGGCAATGGTGCCAGTGCCGCAGCAAATGTCCAGCATCACTGTGTCCGGGTTGGGTGCAGCCAAGTCGATGGCCTGCTGATAAAGGACATCGGCTCCAGCCGTATTGATTTGGAAAAAGGCCAAAGGGCTGATGCGGAACTGCAGCCCCTGAATGGTGTCTGTAATGTGTGTGGTGCCCGACAGATGGCTGACAGGATTAACCATTTGTCCCGCCTCTCGATGCTTGACATCCTGATAGTAGAGCGAAGTGCATTTGTGTATTTCGTTCTGATCCGGCTGCTCGTAGAAGGCTTTCAGCTCCTGCTGCAGCTCCAGCAGCTCAGCCTCGTTCAGGTTCGATGAGTAGATGCCAGCCACAAGCATCAATTCACCTGTGGCAGTGGAGCAGCGCACCATCAGCTGACGGAAATGGCCCACGTTGCCAACGGGATTGAATGGCTGGAATTTTGACTGCCTAACCAGCTGCTGGAAGCTTTGCGCTGCCCACTTAGCCTGCGGCGGCAAATGGGGCAGCTGCTGCACCTCGGCCACTTCCACCGAGCCATCGCTGTAGCTGCCCAAGCGAAAGCCCACTACGATCTCTCCTTCGCTATTTTTACCCACTGTGAATTCGTTCTTGTTTCTGTACCCCTCCACAGTGGGCGAGGGCAGAACGCCCTTAAATTCAAACTTGTCCAGATGAGGTTTGGCATCGGCATTCAGGTGCCTCAGCTCCTGGGTGTACTTCTTCAGCAGTGCCGACATTTCCTCTGTCTTCTGCTCCAGCTGCTGTTCATAGGGCATCTCAGCCAGGGGGCAGGTGGCCTCTACGGCAGTGCGCTGGCGCTTCGGCTTGACATCGCCGTCGTTCGCTTCGCCGCGTCGTTTCTGCAACGGATCGGCTGATGCTTTAGCTGCAATTGCCTTCAATATTCTGCCCTTCCACTTGTACCCGTTGAGCGTCTCCAGTGCCCGCTGCTGATCTGCCAGGCTGCGAAAACAAACGAAGGCGTATTCCTTGCGCGTGGGCGACTTTATTTTGGTCATGTCCAGCTTGAGTGTGTTCTTCAGCAGCTTTTTCAGCTCCTGCAAAGTTGCAAGCTGTAAATGTTGGTCTTTCTTGTGCTGTACCTACTTACCCCTATGCCAAAATAACCCATATTCTTCACTTCAATTTTATAGATTTCCGATGTAAATTCATTTCTTTCCAAATAATCGAATTCATTGCCGGCTTTTGGCTCTACAGCATCAGCAGCTGCCTCCACTTGTTGCGCCTCGGTTTGCTCAGTTTCCACAATGCTTTCGCTTTGCTCCGGCTGTTTCTCTACTGCAGCAACACTCATTTTAATTGTTTTATAAACAAAAAACTTCTGAAAGTTACTAAAAACGTGCAACACGTGAAATTGTTTAATGCAATGGAAATAGTATCGATAGTCCGATTATTTTTGTTGCCAATGTGGCGGCTAACCGATAAATGCACACCAAGCAGTGTAGCGTTGCGTTGCCAACTATTTAAAAACAAATTCAAAACTATAAACCGCCAACGTTTTTGTATTTAAATGGAGAGTTTTATTAGCACTTTTAAAAAGTAAAATAATTTAACATTTATTAGACATTGCCCGCAAATCGCGCCAATGCCGCCTCCAATATCTGTTTACGTTCTGTCAGCAACAGTTGCATCTCCGGCTCATGTTTCATAATATTTGTGATTTCCTCCAAAAGTTCAGCTGCTTTTTCCAGCTTCGCCTCGCATGCGCTGGCCTCATCCAAACGCATCGCCTGCGCCACAATTGCCTCCTCCAGGGCAATCAGCAAATTACCACGAAAGATGCTCCAACCGCTGTCAAACAGATTCGAAATCTCCAATAGCTCCTCGCACAGCTCCACTTTGCGCTTGAGCGTGGCGTCGCTGAGCTCTGTTATGAGGTATATAAATTGTGGATAATAACAAATATATATAAAATAATAAAATAGACGCACCTTCCATTGTGAAGCCTTTCACATTGCCATAGATCTGCGTCAAGGCATATTTCGCCTGGAGCATGTGCGTATTCGTCTCGTGCAGCTCCACGCGATGGCGATACAGAAAATCCTCGAAGCTGAGCGGCGTCGTCTTGTCCAGCGATTGCAGCTCTGCCTCGATTTTGGCATCGTTTATCAAGAATTCCTTGGCGGATCTTGTCAAGTTGCACACCTCGCAGCGCCAGTTGGCAGCATTTTGCAGCGGATCCACAGAGATAAACTAAAAAAAAAAAAAAAAAAAAAAAAATTGTAAATTGTAAATTAAAAAATTTAAATAAATAGAATTAAAAAAATATAAACATTAAATGGCAACTCCCTACCTTTCCCACTTTGCACTTGCCGCACACATGGGCACCCGCATAGGTGGCCAGCTCCGTGGCATCGGCACACCTGGCGCACGCGCACTCAAAGCACTTCACCTGCTTCAGGTGCAGCCGCCTCTGGATGGTGCTGCGCAGCTGTTGCGTGTAGGAGATGCTGAGGATTTCGCCTTTGGCAATGGAGCGCTTGGCCAGGAACACGATGTTCATGTCGTCGTCGAAGCGATGCCGCATGTTGGGCACGCAGTCGTGGGCGAACATGGCGGCACCTGGGAAGAGGGCGCGCACCTTCTTCTCTAGCTGCCGCACCTCGAAGGCGTTCGTGTCCAGAATGGCAGCGATGCGCAGGATGTCCAGCTCCGGCCAGTCGCGCAGCCCCAGCACCGTCTTGATGAAGGTGATGAGATTGGCGCGCAGCACCTGGTATAGCGGCGTCTCCAGGCGCTCCTTCAGGTGATCCTCGAGCTCCCAGAGCCGGGCAAAGGCCGCCGGCTTTGACTCCTTCAGCTGCATGCAGCGCAGCAGCATGATCACGCAGTAGGCCGACTCCTTGCCCACCGGCTGGCCGAGATTATAGTTGATCTTCGACTGAAATTTGCTGGCCGCCATCAGGCGACATTCAGCCACGTGGTACGGGGACTTCTCGCACTCCGGGCCACACAGCGGCCAGCTGCAGGCGCTGCATTTGTAGTAGTTGACGGCTGGCCTCTGGGGCGGCAGGAGATGCCGATGGCAGCCCAGGCAGATGGGCAACGAGGCGACCTTTGGGCCCAGCACCAGCGGCGCCTCCCGCATGATCAGCTCGCCCATCCGGATGTCGCGTGTGGCACGCAGATGCCTGCCCAGCAGCTCATTCGTGGCCAGCTCGTAGCACTTGCACTCAGCTCTGTGGCCTCGCTTCCAGTGCTCCTTCTGGTGCTCCCGGCTGCAGTAGACCACGTTGCGGCAGGCCGCGCACAGCTGCGTGGCCTGCGCCTGGCAGTACGCACATCTCGTTGGCGCACTCATCCAATCCCAATACCAATCCTGGCCGATCTATTGAGTTCTCGCCGCCTGTTTGCGTAACGTTCGACGTTTGAAATTTCACTGAAACAAACAACAAATTTCTATTGTGCCTCTGGCGCGATCTCAATCTTGATCTTCATCTCTTGTCACTTGGCACACGACGATTTATTTTAAGACCTCAACCGACTCGAACAATACACAATTTCTGTATTTCCACATGCATTCACTCTCTGACTGTCTCCCTCTCTTAGTCTTACTCGCTCTCTCTCTCTCTCTCTCTCTCTCTCTCACTCTCTCCTAATTAATTTGTTCTATATGTTTTACTGTATAATTAGCTATTTAAAACATGTTAATAAAGCTGCGAACACGGAATAAGATCTGCCTAGAAATATGTTCAGCTAATTGAAATTGTAAAATTATTTTTATTTTATTTATTTTTTATGTTTTTTTATTTTTTTTTATTTTTATTTATTTTTTATTTATTCAGCTAAAGCTTTACACTTTAGTGTCTAGCAAATTTATATTAGTTTTCTCTATACTAAATATTTTGGAAATTTATCCCTCACTTTGATAAGAAATTATTTTAGCTTTCTATATCATTTACAACAAAGTTGCTGAATTTCTCATACTCAACTGCCGCTGTGCTCAACCCTCATTAGCTCTACTCAAATTTCCCTGTTTATTCTCCAATTTGCACTGAATTCCGAGCATATAAATAACGATATTTGGTCTACGAATATTTATGAGTAATTAATATTTATTTTGGAAGCCTTCCCAATCAGATAGCCCTGAGTGCTATTCCCACTAGTTAAATTGCGGTATTTGTCAGAGCTGAGACAAGCAGAAGCAGAACTGAGCCCAGCAGGGGCAGAACTGAGCCAAGGAGAGGTAGAAGTGAGCTAAAGCAGAGGCAGAGCTCTGCCATAGGCTGATCCAAGGCTGAGCTAAAGCAGAGGCAGAACTGAGCCCAGCAGAGGCAGAACTGAGCCCAGCAGAGGCAGAACTGAGCCCAGCAGAGACAGAACTGAGCCCAGCAGAGGCAGAACTGAGCCCAGCAGAGGCAGAACCGAGCCCAGCAGAGGCAGAACCGAGCCCAGCAGAGGCAGAACTCTGCCATAGGCTGATCCAGGGCTGAGCTAAAGCAGAGGCAGAACTGAGCCCAGCAGAAGCAGAACCGAGCCCAGCAGAGGCAGAGCTCTGCCATAGGCTGATCCAGGGCTGAGCTAAAGCAGAGGCAGAACTGAGCCCAGCAGAGGCAGAACTGAGCCCAGCAGAGGCAGAGCTCTGCCAGAGGCTGATCCAGCAGGGGCAGAACTGAGCCCAGTAGGGGCAGAGCTCTGCCATAGGCTGATCCAGGGCTGAGCTAAAGCAGAGGCAGAACTGAGCCCAGCAGAGGCAGAACTGAGCCCAGCAGAGGCAGAGCTCTGCCATAGGCTGATCCAGGGCTGAGCTAAAGCAGAGGCAGAACTGAGCCCAGCAGAGGCAGAACTGAGCCCAGCAGAGGCAGAGCTCTGCCATAGGCTGATCCAGCAGGGGCAGATATGAGCACAGTAGGGGCAGAGCTCTGCCATAGGCTGATCCAGGGCTGAGCTAAAGCAGAGGCAGAACTGAGCCCAGCAGAAGCAGAACCGAGCCCAGCAGAGGCAGAGCTCTGCCATAGGCTGATCCAGGGCTGAGCTAAAGCAGAGGCAGAACTGAGCCCAGCAGAGGCAGAACTGAGCCCAGCAGAGGCAGAGCTCTGCCAGAGGCTGATCCAGCAGGGGCAGAACTGAGCCCAGTAGGGGCAGAGCTCTGCCATAGGCTGATCCAGGGCTGAGCTAAAGCAGAGGCAGAACTGAGCCCAGCAGAGGCAGAACTGAGCCCAGCAGAGGCAGAGCTCTGCCATAGGCTGATCCAGCAGGGGCAGATATGAGCACAGTAGGGGCAGAGCTCTGCCATAGGCTGATCCAGGGCTGAGCTAAAGCAGAGGCAGAACTGAGCCCAGCAGAGGCAGAACTGAGCCCAGCAGAGGCAGAGCTCTGCCATAGGCTGATCCAGGGCTGAGCTAAAGCAGAGGCAGAACTGAGCCCAGCAGAGGCAGAACTGAGCCCAGCAGAGGCAGAGCTCTGCCAGAGGCTGATCCAGCAGGGGCAGAACTGAGCCCAGTAGGGGCAGAGCTCTGCCATAGGCTGATCCAGGGCTGAGCTAAAGCAGAGGCAGAACTGAGCCCAGCAGAGGCAGAACTGAGCCCAGCAGAGGCAGAGCTCTGCCATAGGCTGATCCAGGGCTGAGCTAAAGCAGAGGCAGAACTGAGCCCAGCAGAGGCAGAACTGAGCCCAGCAGAGGCAGAGCTCTGCCATAGGCTGATCCAGCAGGGGCAGATATGAGCACAGTAGGGGCAGAGCTCTGCCATAGGCTGATCCAGGGCTGAGCTAAAGCAGAGGCAGAACTGAGCCCAGCAGAAGCAGAACCGAGCCCAGCAGAGGCAGAGCTCTGCCATAGGCTGATCCAGGGCTGAGCTAAAGCAGAGGCAGAACTGAGCCCAGCAGAGGCAGAACTGAGCCCAGCAGAGGCAGAGCTCTGCCAGAGGCTGATCCAGCAGGGGCAGAACTGAGCCCAGTAGGGGCAGAGCTCTGCCATAGGCTGATCCAGGGCTGAGCTAAAGCAGAGGCAGAACTGAGCCCAGCAGAGGCAGAACTGAGCCCAGCAGAGGCAGAGCTCTGCCATAGGCTGATCCAGCAGGGGCAGATATGAGCACAGTAGGGGCAGAGCTCTGCCATAGGCTGATCCAGGGCTGAGCTAAAGCAGAGGCAGAACTGAGCCCAGCAGAGGCAGAACTGAGCCCAGCAGAGGCAGAGCTCTGCCATAGGCTGATCCAGGGCTGAGCTAAAGCAGAGGCAGAACTGAGCCCAGCAGAGGCAGAACTGAGCCCAGCAGAGGCAGAGCTCTGCCATAGGCTGATCCAGCAGGGGCAGATATGAGCACAGTAGGGGCAGAGCTCTGCCATAGGCTGATCCAGGGCTGAGCTAAAGCAGAGGCAGAACTGAGCCCAGCAGAAGCAGAACCGAGCCCAGCAGAGGCAGAGCTCTGCCATAGGCTGATCCAGGGCTGAGCTAAAGCAGAGGCAGAACTGAGCCCAGCAGAGGCAGAACTGAGCCCAGCAGAGGCAGAGCTCTGCCAGAGGCTGATCCAGCAGGGGCAGAACTGAGCCCAGTAGGGGCAGAGCTCTGCCATAGGCTGATCCAGGGCTGAGCTAAAGCAGAGGCAGAACTGAGCCCAGCAGAGGCAGAACTGAGCCCAGCAGAGGCAGAGCTCTGCCATAGGCTGATCCAGGGCTGAGCTAAAGCAGAGGCAGAACTGAGCCCAGCAGAGGCAGAACTGAGCCCAGCAGAGGCAGAGCTCTGCCAGAGGCTGATCCAGCAGGGGCAGAACTGAGCCCAGTAGGGGCAGAGCTCTGCCATAGGCTGATCCAGGGCTGAGCTAAAGCAGAGGCAGAACTGAGCCCAGCAGAGGCAGAGCTCTGCCATAGGCTGATCCAGGGCTGAGCTAAAGCAGAGGCAGAACTGAGCCCAGCAGAGGCAGAGCTCTGCCAGAGGCTGATCCAGCAGGGGCAGAACTGAGCCCAGTAGGGGCAGAGCTCTGCCATAGGCTGATCCAGGGCTGAGCTAAAGCAGAGGCAGAACTGAGCCCAGCAGAGGCAGAACTGAGCCCAGCAGGGGCAGAACTGAGCCCAGCAGAGGCAGAGCTCTGCCATAGGCTGATCCAGGGCTGAGCTAAAGCAGAGGCAGAACTGAGCCCAGCAGAGGCAGAACTGAGCCCAGCAGAGGCAGAACTGAGCCCAGCAGAGGCAGAACTGAGCCCAGCAGAGGCAGAACTGAGCCCAGGAGGGGCAAAACTGAGCCCAGGAGGGGCAAAACTGAGCCCAGCAGAGGCAGAGCTCTGCCATAGGCTGATCCAGGGCTGAGCTAAAGCAGAGGCAGAACTGAGCCCAGCAGAGGCAGAACTGAGCCCAGCAGAGGCAGAACTGAGCCCAGGAGGGGCAAAACTGAGCCCAGCAGAGGCAGAGCTCTGCCATAGGCTGATCCAGGGCTGAGCTAAAGCAGAGGCAGAACTGAGCCCAGCAGAGGCAGAACTGAGCCCAGCAGAGGCAGAACTGAGCCCAGCAGGGGCAGAACTGAGCCCAGCAGGGGCAGAACTGAGCCCAGCAGAGGCAGAGCTCTGCCATAGGCTGATCCAGGGCTGAGCTAAAGCAGAGGCAGAACTGAGCCCAGCAGAGGCAGAGCTCTGCCATAGGCTGATCCAGGGCTGAGCTAAAGCAGAGGCAGAACTGAGCCCAGCAGAGGCAGAACTGAGCCCAGCAGAGGCAGAACTGAGCCCAGCAGGGGCAAAACTGAGTCCAGCAGAGGCAGGGCTCTGCCATAGGCTGATCCAGGGCTGAGCTAAAGCAGAGGCAGAACTGAGCCCAGCAGAGGCAGAGCTCTGCCATAGGCTGATCCAGGGCTGAGCTAAAGCAGAGGCAGAACTGAGCCCAGCAGAAGCAGAACTGAGCCCAGCAGAGGCAGAACTGAGCCCAGCAGAGGCAGAGCTCTGCCATAGGCTGATCCAGGGCTGAGCTAAAGCAGAGGCAGAACTGAGCCCAGCAGAAGCAGAACTGAGCCCAGCAGAGGCAGAACTGAGCCCAGCAGAGGCAGAGCTCTGCCATAGGCTGATCCAGCAGGGGCAGATATGAGCCCAGCAGGGGCAGAGCTCTGCCATAGGCTGATCCAGGGCTGAGCTAAAGCAGAGGCAGAACTGAGTCAATCAGAGGAAGAAGTGAGCCCAGCAGAGGCAGAACTGAGCCCAGCAGAGACAGAACTGAGCCCAGCAGAGGCAGAACTGAGCCCAGCAGAGGCAGAGCTCTGCCATAGGCTGATCCAGCAGGGGCAGATATGAGCCCAGCAGGGGCAGAGCTCTGCCATAGGCTGATCCAGGGCTGAGCTAAAGCAGAGGCAGAACTGAGCCCAGCAGGGGCAGAACTGAGCCCAGCAGGGGCAAAACTGAGTCCAGCAGAGGCAGGGCTCTGCCATAGGCTGATCCAGGGCTGAGCTAAAGCAGAGGCAGAACTGAGTCAATCAGAGGAAGAAGTGAGCCCAGCAGAGGCAGAACTGAGCCCAGCAGAGACAGAACTGAGCCCAGCAGAGGCAGAGCTCTGCCATAGGCTGATCCAGCAGGGGCAGATATGAGCCCAGCAGGGGCAGAGCTCTGCCATAGGCTGATCCAGGGCTGAGCTAAAGCAGAGGCAGAACTGAGCCCAGCAGAGGCAGAGCTCTGCCATAGGCTGATCCAGGGCTGAGCTAAAGCAGAGGCAGAACTGAGCCCAGCAGATGCAGAACTGAGCCCAGCAGGGGCAAAACTGAGTCCAGCAGAGGCAGGGCTCTGCCATAGGCTGATCCAGGGCTGAGCTAAAGCAGAGGCAGAACTGAGCCCAGCAGAGGCAGAGCTCTGCCATAGGCTGATCCAGCAGGGGCAGATATGAGCCCAGCAGGGGCAGAGCTCTGCCATAGGCTGATCCAGCAGGGGCAGATATGAGCCCAGCAGGGGCAGAGCTCTGCCATAGGCTGATCCAGGGCTGAGCTAAAGCAGAGGCAGAACTGAGCCCAGCAGGGGCAGAACTGAGCCCAGCAGGGGCAAAACTGAGTCCAGCAGAGGCAGGGCTCTGCCATAGGCTGATCCAGGGCTGAGCTAAAGCAGAGGCAGAACTGAGCCCAGCAGAGGCAGAGCTCTGCCATAGGCTGATCCAGGGCTGAGCTAAAGGAGAGGCAGAACTGAGCCATAGGCTGATCCAGGGCTGAGCTAAAGCAGAGGCAGAACTGAGCCCAGCAGAGGCAGAGCTCTGCCATAGGCTGATCCAGGGCTGAGCTAAAGCAGAGGCAGAACTGAGCCCAGCAGGGGCAGAACTGAGCCCAGCAGGGGCAAAACTGAGTCCAGCAGAGGCAGGGCTCTGCCATAGGCTGATCCAGGGCTGAGCTAAAGCAGAGGCAGAACTGAGCCCAGCAGAGGCAGAGCTCTGCCATAGGCTGATCCAGCAGGGGCAGATATGAGCCCAGCAGGGGCAGAGCTCTGCCATAGGCTGATCCAGGGCTGAGCTAAAGCAGAGGCAGAACTGAGCCCAGCAGGGGCAGAACTGAGCCCAGCAGGGGCAAAACTGAGTCCAGCAGAGGCAGGGCTCTGCCATAGGCTGATCCAGGGCTGAGCTAAAGCAGAGGCAGAACTGAGCCCAGCAGAGGCAGAGCTCTGCCATAGGCTGATCCAGGGCTGAGCTAAAGGAGAGGCAGAACTGAGCCATAGGCTGATCCAGGGCTGAGCTAAAGCAGAGGCAGAACTGAGCCCAGCAGAGGCAGAGCTCTGCCATAGGCTGATCCAGGGCTGAGCTAAAGCAGAGGCAGAACTGAGCCCAGCAGGGGCAGAACTGAGCCCAGCAGGGGCAAAACTGAGTCCAGCAGAGGCAGGGCTCTGCCATAGGCTGATCCAGGGCTGAGCTAAAGCAGAGGCAGAACTGAGCCCAGCAGAGGCAGAGCTCTGCCATAGGCTGATCCAGGGCTGAGCTAAAGGAGAGGCAGAACTGAGCCATAGGCTGATCCAGGGCTGAGCTAAAGCAGAGGCAGAACTGAGCCCAGCAGAGGCAGAACTGAGCAGAGGCAGAACTGAGCCAAGGAGACGCTGATCCAGGGCAGAGGCAGAACTGAGCCCAGCAGAGGCAGAAGTGAGCCAAGCAGAGGCAGAACTGCGCCGAGCAACGCCAAAGCCAAGCCACTTCATGCATTTACTCATTTACGAATGAGTATAAAAAGAACTCAATAAACGAAACGATATGCGAACTCAAAATATTTAAGCTGAAGCAACTACTCTGGATAATACGCGCAACAGAAACTCCAACTCTATGCGGTGTGAGAGTCAGTTGCTGGGAGATAGGAAACCCAAAGAGAGGAGCAGCTACAAATGAGCTAAGAGCGCTGCTCAGAGCAACGATCGGACTGATGGAGCTTAATTATATGCACTTCTCCCAGCTACTCTGCCTATTGGACTCTCGCTTGAGTGTTTTTTTTTTAAATAATTTTGAGCCACCCTAATAAGTATTTTAATAAAAAAAACTTCAGTTGTTGCACTTAATTTTAGCAATTCAATAATTTATTTAGTATTTCTCATAAATTCTCTATATGTGTATGTATGTATAAATATATATTTATCAGTTGATATAAATATATATTCATATCTACACATATCTGCACATATTCATAGTTTTTATTTATACGCAGTTAATTAATGTATTGTTTAATTGGAAATCAGTCTTTTTTTATTATTTAAATAAGAGTTAAATGCATTTTGTTGTTGTTGCTTGTTTGTGTTTGTTTGTTGTTGATTGATGAAACGAAATCGGATTAATAAAAGCAAATTAAAATTAATTATAATTACGATAAAAATAATTGAACTATCATTTATGGTATTTTTGTTGTAGTTGGTTGTTGTTGTTGTTGTCGTTACATTGTTGTCTTGGTTGATTGGTTGTATAAAATAATATGAATAATAATCATGATAATGACAATGACAATGACAATGATAATGATAATAGCTATAGACAAATTTTAGCACTCTATACACTTAAAAGCGGGCGCAATTAAACATTTTTCTTTTCATTTAGATATAGACAACAAATATTTGTAGTTTTGATTTTGTTTTTGTTTTTGTTTTTGTATTTTTTTTTTTTTTTTGCACTAAACAATTTTAGTTTTTCCTTTGTTTATGTTTATGTTTACGTTTGTAGTACAGCAATGATATGTTGCTAGGCGTAAGCGAAGCAATCGATGGCTACTAAATGCTGTTGCTAAGGCAAAGGCGCAAAAATCTTAACTTTAGCTAGAGAGGATTCTACATTCAAGGACTTGGAATTCAGATTCAGTGTTCTGTCTATATATATATATATATGTCTGTTATATATAATGTAACCTCGTCGTACAAATAATATCAATAAATTACAAATTGCGCTACATTAAAGATTAAACAAAAAAAACGAGCGAAGCAAAATGGGTTTAGATATCGTTCTGCTCCTTGAAGTGATGATAGTGATGATGTATGTGCTCGTGCACATAGCGATGTATCATGGAGCTGGATGCACTGGTGTCCAGATCAGCATCCGCGGCCAGCTGCGCCGATGGCTCCTCCAGATCCTTGACAGTAACCGCCTCGGCCACAGCCTCGCCCACCTCGTCGTTCAGGTCGATCAGCGTGTCCGTGGAGACCACCTTGCTGGGCGTGCTCGTCAGCATGGTGGGACTGGCGGGCTCCTCCTCCTCGCTGGCCAGCAAATGGGCACACTCCAGCGCATCGCCGTAGATCTTCGAGCCAGCCGAACTGGAGCTGGAGGTGACCATTGGACGCGATGTCTCTCGCATGGCTGCTGACTTCGACTGCAGCTGCTGCTGCTGCTGCTGCTGCTTGTGGCGCTGCTGACGTCGCTGCTCGCGCTCCTTTTGCTGCAGCTGCTCGCTGAGCTTGGCATAGATCAGATTGCCATAGTTTTTGTAATCCTTGCTGCTGCGCTGCTGCTGCTGATAGTTTTGGGCCTGCTGCTTGCTGCTCTTCTTCGGTATGGGCTGCACGGTGGCCACGTTGCTGGGCGTGGCTGGTGGCGAGTGGGCGGCGCCGCCGCCACAGATGGTGGCATGCAAGAACGAGTCGTAGCCACACAGATTCAGCTTGTTGTGAGCGCTGTTGTGGCTGTGCTGTGCGGCCACCACAGCCGGATTAATGGCCAGCTGCTGATGGTAGATGGGTATATGCGGCTGCGGATGATACACACTGCTGCTGGCCGTATCGTGCCCGCCCTCTATATGATTGGGCACCGGCGACTGAGTGGGCGGACTGCAGCTGAGCGGCGACGGACCGGACTGCGGACTGTGGTTCGCAATTAATGTCGGTATTTTCGATCCGGTATTGCAGCGTTGGCGTTGCTGTTGTTGTTGTTGTTGTTGTGCTGCCGGTTGCCGTATGGGACTCACATTGGCTTGGGGTTTTCTGTCAAATATAAAGAAAAGTGGGAAAAAGGATTAGCGTTTGCATGCAAACGTTTAAAGCATTTCTATGAGTGAGGCCTGGAGCCATTGACTCTATGCGAAATCTTCAAAATTTCTGGGCAATTTTAATTTTAATTTGAAAATTATTTGTATAATAATTTAATTAAAGTAATAAAAAAATGAAATAAAAAATAAATAAAAAATAAATAGAAATAAAAATAAAGATAAGATCTGTTTTCTTATAGCTCCTACTCTTATAGCTCTTAAAGCTGCTTCGCTTTGAATATATTCTTCCTTTCTTAAATAATTGCCTTCACTTTCAGCTCTATTATTTTTAATGCATTTTTTATTATATTTACAAATATATATATTATCCTTTTAATTTATTTTTATTGAAATTTGCCTCCTTCCAAATTTTCCCTAAAATCTATAATCATATCCAACTCATATCCTTAGCATATTGAATTTTTGCTTATTATATTATATAATATTCTGCGAATTTTTTAGAATTTTTTAACGATATATCTTAAATTTAAATTTAAATTTAAATTTAAATTTAAATTGTATTAAATATTTCTCATATGCTTAGATAATATTTTTTCTATAAATATTTTTAATTTTAGATAACTTCCTTCATTCATACCCTTATAATAAATAAATAATAATAAAAAAAACATCCACTTAAATAATAATAGGTAAATCTTTTATTTTTCTTCTCTGATCCCAAAAATTCTAGCTATTTATATTTTTGTGGCTATATCTAGGGCTTCATTCTGTTAACTTCTTACTTAACCTCCAATATAATCTAATAATAATAATAGTAAATCTGAACTTCAATGCCTATACCATGGTTAGATTATATCGTAACTATATTAAATTGCATTTATTTTACAGAGATGAATACTAACTCTCTTTCGTTCGATTTATCAGGAATAAGTATTTTATCCAAATCTTTTCTTTTTTGGCATTTTCTTTAAATTATAATTATTTTTTTATATTTATTTTACACATATATTTTTTTGTATTTTTTTTTTATTTCCCTCTTTTATACTATAAGTATTTTCTTTCAAATTTTCTTTTTCAAACCCCTCTATCTTTTGCCGTATCTTCTTGCACCTCTATTCAGCCTCACTTTCTCTTACCCATTTAGCTGAAAACACAAGCGATTCTTTTCCATGCTCTCCCTGATGATGCTAATCAAATCGTTGCGATTCAGCGCCGATTTCCAGCACTCGGCCGATTTTCGCTGCTGTTGGGCGAGCAGCGATTGTGGGCGTGGCTGACGCAATTGCACACCATCGAGCATCACCTCAGCGAGCGGCGGCGGCGACGATGAGGCGCTCTTCTGCGCCTGGCCACTCAGCTGCTGCTGTGGCTGTGCCTGTGGCTGCTGCGACTGCGATTGCGCCTGCTGCAGATGTCGATTCTGCCAGCAGGTGTCATTGCCCACGGAGAGGCTGCGCTGACGCGTTTCGAGGCAGTGATCCTGATACTGAGATGGCGCGAGTTGCGAAGTGATGCGAGGTAATGAGCGAGTCAACCAAAAACGAAAAGAACAAATTACAAACAAATTATAATCAAGCAAACCAAATCAAATATTTTAAATAGTTCAAATAATGAAAATGACTAAAATTAAAATTAAGTAAACTAAAGAGCGACTTTGAATGGGCTCCGGCTGGCCGGAAATTGCCGAAGACTTAATAATTCTTTTATAGTAATTTGTATTATTTTTACTATATTTCCCAATATGGAAATATTAGCTGACCCGACATAAGTTTTATTGTCATATAAATTATTTGTAGCATATAAATATTTTGTCTATATAAAACTAAACATCATTTAGTATAGAGAAGCTGTCTTGCTAAAGCTATACTTGATATTCTACCTCCTCCTCTATATATGCATCAATCTTAGTCTTGTCGTTATGTGCATCTCTCACGGTCTCTTTCTGTTCCACTTTCTCTCACTCTCTTTAACTGGCTGTACCTTTGCCTCTCTCCTTTATTCTATTTTATTGTATCTCTCTCTCCCTCTCTCTCTCTATCACAGTTGCCACTATATCTCTCTTCTTTATTCTATTTCTGTCTCTCTCTCTCACTCTCTCTCTCTCTCTCTCTCTCTCTCTCTCTACCACCTGTAACTGTATCTCTCTCTTTTATCCTATTTCTTTCTATCTCTCTATCTCCCCCTCTCTCTCTCTCTCTCTATCACAGTTGGCACTGATTCTCTCTCTTTTATTCTATTTAATTGTCTCTCTCTCTCTCTGTCTCAATTTTTGTAAATTCTTGACTGTCTATATAACTCTCCCTCTCTCTCTCTTGCTATCATTTTGTCTCTCTCGATTTTTGTTTTCTCTCTATATTCGTCTATACTATTTTTCTCTCTTTCCTTCTCTCTCTCAGTCTTCACCTCACCTTCTATCTTTATCTCCCTCTCGCACTCACCCTTGCCTCTATACTTTTATATTTAAATTCATGAAAATCGCATAGAAAGGCGCTTGTAACCGCATTACATAAATCTACTAAAATACATTTCCTTCCATTCAATTTTAAATTTCAGCTTGATTTTCACCTGTCTTGCATACCACCTGTTGCTTAAGCGGCTTCTATTACTCATATGTGAGGCGTAAGCCTCAGTCGGCATTCAGTTAACTGTATTTCTGGAATTGTCCAGCTGTCGCTTACCTTCTGTTTTCGCGCTTTCCGCAACATTTTGACACGCTGTGTGGCCTGCTTCATGTAGACATCCTGACTGTGGCTGTGGCTGTTGCTGTGGCTGTGGTGGCCGTGGTGCTGATGTCGCTGTGCCCGCTGTGGGCAGTCGAGGGCATCGACAGCTGTCTCCTTGTTGGCAACGCTGCAGCATTTGAGATTCAGCATATTCTCGCAGGTATTGTTATGGCCATTGTCCGGCGTGTGCTGCTCCGACTGGGCCTGTCCGCTGCAGCATGGCTCCAATTTAGCATTGTTCCTCTGGTATCTGGGCTTTGAGGGTTTGCCGCTGCCGCTGCCACTGGGCTGCTGCTCGAGAGCAGCTGTGGCCAGCAGCTCCTTCTCCTTGTCGCTATTGCTGTCATCGTCCTCGTCATCGGACTTAATCAGTTTGCGTGGTCGATGACGATGCTGGCGGCGTGCGCCGCCGGATGTCGTTAGTGCCACGCCATTCGCTGCTGCTGCTGCTTTTGACATGGCCGCCAGCCCCGTGGGCAGCTTCTTCAGTTTGCTGCTGCTGCTGCTGTTGTTGTTGTTCGTGTTGCTATTGTTGTTGTTGTGGCATGTGGAGGCAGCGGCAGCAGCCGCGGCCGCTGCGGCGGCAGCCGCCTGCGTTTTCGATTTGCCTTCCGGACTGACGGTGAGGCGCACGTTAATTGTCTTGCTGCCACAGTGTGGCACCACCACGGACTTGCCAATGGACTCGTATATGGTATACACAATGCCCACAATGTCGTCCTTTGTTATTTTGCCATGATGCCCATCCAGATCGTAGAATGTGAATGAAAATTGCAGCGGCTGCGACGATTTGCCACCCTCAACGGATACGTCGCAGGTGAATTCCTATGAAAGAGTAGGAAATATTGGAAAATGAACAAAAGTTGGTTGTGATATGAATAAAGAAATTTTTTAATGAAATATGCTGCCTGAGCTTTAATTTAGAAATCATAAAACTCGCCTAAATGCCTCGTGTTGAAAGAGTTTTCATAAAGTTTTCCCAGCGCCATAACTTTCAAGCTATGCGCAAATATTGCCAGCTGAGCAAGTGCTAAAAATGCTAATAGAGTGCAATACTTAACTTGTTCAAAGAGCCAAAATATATAATAAAGTAAACTAAGCAAAGCAAACGAAATTTGCTGCAGCCAACTGGCTGCTCTTGAACTGCAATTTAAAGCGACAGCCAAAAAGTATGCAGCACTTTTTGTAGCCACAGCTGGAAACACGCTCGACATACATCTATGTGTGTGTGTGTGTGGCAGAGCCGCAAAAACACGCAGAACAATTACCACACAGCAACAACAGCAAAAAGCATAAAATGTCTGCAAATAGACTCGAAAATTGTGGCCATAATTTGACTAAATATTTAATTTCTCGCACGCTGCGCCACCAACTGCAGCGGAATCAAAACAAAAACGAAACGAAATGAAACAAAAAGTAAACCGAAAAAAGTAACAGAACCAACAGCAGTACGCCGCTACCCGTGTCTCTGCCAACGTTCCGCATTTGCCATTGATAAAGTGCTGGCAAAGACAACCACCCAGCTGACTGCTCTCTCTCTCTCTCTCTCTTTCCCACCTCTAACAACTTCCACTTGAAATTGAGAGCGGTGCAGCGACGGCGGCGAGAGCGAGGGCGAGAAGTAAATATAATTTCTAGCTACTTGGCTTGAAGATTTTTAATTGCCTTTAAGTGCTTTCGCTTTGAGTTTTCTGGCTGTGTTTTGTTTTTGTTTTTGTTTTTGTTTTTGCATTTTGTTTTGCTTGTGTGTGTGTGTGTGTGTTTTTTTTCTCTGCATTTTCAGCGCTTTTAATGGGTTTTATTGAATTTTAATGTTTTGATATTTTTTTGGCCGCAGACAGGCGAATGCCTGTTACAGTGGGTGGTAATTGAAAATTGCCGGCAACATTGTATTAATGGTAAAAGCAACGGCCTAATGCAATTGTTGTTTTTGTTCTTTGTTTTTGTTTGTATCGCAAAGCAATGAAAATTTAATTAAAAGCACATTTCAAAGTTGAGTTTATGCGCTGGGCACAGTGGGCCCAATGAAATATGGCAACTGAATCCAGTTGATTAAACTTGACCGGCACACCTAAAGGTAAATAGCGTGAAAGACTGTGCGCATTTTCACCTGGCTGGGGGTCCATTAGAGAATCGAAAACAAAACATAATTTAATTTATATGCGTTTCACTGGAAAAATCCCAGCTAATTGTATAACAAATTCGAAATTGAATTACGCAGAGATAAACTTTCGATTTTAATAATTGGCATTTGTAATTGAAACTCCATTTAGTACGAAATGAATGTTTTGCTCATAAAATTGTTTGTTTTATGGGACATGGCCAGCATGAAAACTGTAAATTATTAGTTGAACTAAAAACTGGCATATATTGAAAGTATATATATGCTATATATAGATATATATATTTTATATATTCAATTTAAAATCTCTATTAACTCTATTTGGCTGCTGATTAAGCCGAACATTTAAATTCTCGTATGTTCACATGTTTCATTTCCAGTTTGTTTCTTTGACTCTGCCAAGATGTTAGTTAAGAGGCATTCAGCGTTGCCAACTTGTAAACAATGAAGTGTTGCCAACGACATGCTAATGGCATTTAATTTAATATGCGAGCAAATTAAACTATAATTTAACTATTTTGCTTAATTTAATTTAATGGTTACTTAAGGTAATACATTTTTTTAATTATTTAATTTTAGTAATTTAATTTAGTAATGAAAACTAATGAAATATTATATTTATTTATTTTTTTTTTTTTGTTAAATATAATTAAAAGATATAAATTTAAATATTTTTCTTTTATATTTTTTGGACAATTTAAATTACAATAATAATGTAAATTAACTATTTTTTCTATATTTTTTTCAAATTTAATTTAAATGTATCTTTTATATATATATATATATATATATATATATATATATATATATTTTTTTTTTTTTTTTTTTTAATTTAATAATTTAATTTTAGTTTTAAAATTAATTTAATCTCTTAAATATTATTCTTTTATTTTTACTCAATTTAATTTAACTAATTTTTTAAACTTTTGACTATTGAGTTTATTTATTCAAAAACCCTTTGAATTAATAAAATTGCAGTTGAGTTGAAATATCCATTGGGAAATTCTCAATCAAACTATCTTTGAACTCACCTCCAAGCGAATGCGCTCCTCCTTGCTGTGATGATGCAAATGTCGCGAATATTGCGGATGTGTTGCATGTGGCATGGGCATCGATGCTGCTGCGGCTGCATCGACCACATCCTCCTCCAGCTGCTGTGGCATATTTACATATCTGTTGTGCTTGCCATTGGCGCTGCTGATGCGCAAGTGTTTGCTATGGCTGCCACTGCTGCTCATCTCCTGCTGCTGTCGGGTCACGTGATGATGATGTTGCTGCTGTTGCTGATGCTGCTGCTGCTGGAGTGGAAGTGGTTGCTGCTGCTGCTGCTGTTGCTGTTTGGCGACGGCAACGCTTGATGCATTGCCTGGGGGCGTGGTGATTATATTAACCACAGGCGATCGAAGTTGTATATTATTGTCACGTTCGCTGACCAGCAACAAATCAGGCGGCGCGCTGCACGAGGATGGGGCGCGCACCTGATGGTACATCAGCTCCTCCGAGTCTGTGGTGCATTCCTGAACTGTAAAATTAGAGAAAGAGCGTGAGTTATAGATGCCATTTTAATTAAAATGCAAAGTGGCATGAAATTGATGTCGCTGCCAGCATTATTGCTGCTTATAAACCCCAAAGGCGGCGCGACTTTGTCTGCGGCTGCTTGCAATTTATTTGCAATTTGAACAAAAACGCATTACACAAAAAGAAAACAGAAAAAAAAAAACCAAAATGAAATGCGAAATAAAATAAAGTTTTATGCCTCAACGCCAACACAAAGCGCCAGACAAAACACTTGAAAGGCGACTGCGCCGCCTCTCGAGCATTCCTAATTAATGACGTCGTCAACTGTGTAGTGTAGTCTCTGTGGCGTCGTCATCTCTGTTAAGTATATTTTTAGTTAATTGAAAATGCCACAGCTGGCCCAGATCTCCCCCTCTCTCTCTCTCTCTCTCTCTCAGCAGTTGTCGGCCAGTTCATTACTCATACGCCGCGTAAGCCGCAAATATCAAAAACTTTGCTCTTTGCTTTATCTTTGCTTTTGCTGCCATTCTTTTGTTAGCCCTTTTAATTAATTAAGTAGCACACGAATAATATTCCCACTCTCTTTTTACTGCAGTTGACCCAATTCCTTATTTTTACTCTGCTTTTTAATTGCATAAGCATTATGCAAAAGGACTCCCCAGCTAGTTGCTTTGTCATTTCCACAATTCAACTCGAGTCGACTCGACTCGACTTGGCTCGCCGCGACAATTGAAGACAATTAGCCAAAGTGCTGTGAAAATGAGTTGTTTGGCTTGCTTTGTTGCCCGCCCATGAAGTGCGAGTCGCCTAAGTAGACGTCATTGTTTAGTCGACCAACGGTTGACCTGGTTCTCTTTCCTCACACAATGGAAAATATGGAATTCTGGGTTATCTGACTGCATTATGAAATGCAATTTAAGATATCAGCTAGAAGGTTAAGATTAAGTTAGGCATTTTCACTTTTATCTATCAAAGAGTTTTTTAACATTTTTTAGAGTATGCTATTTAAAAAATGCTATGAGTCAAATAAAAAAAAAAAAATAAAATAATAGTAATATATATAGTATATAAAATATATTTATGCAAATGCTATTTGGCTTTGACTTTTATTTTTAAAATTTAGTTAGTTAATTAATTAATTTAGTTTTTATTTATCTACATCTAATTTTTATATATTAAATTGTATTTTTATACGCTAAGCTGATTGAAAATGAGTGTGTAATGGAATGAAATGGAAATGAAACATGCAGAATGAATGAGTGCCTGAGCACATAATGCATATGTATTCCGAGTAGACTCAACAGGCGCGTCGCTTCTATGCAGCTCGCAATCTTTTGGTCTCAATGCATGTCTAACCCTACGCCTACTGGACTGTATTAATATTGCTATATATATGTATGTGTATGGAAAGATTTGAGATATTCTTCAAATTTCGCTTTAAATTACTCTTAAGTTTGTTTAATATTTTTCTTATTCATTTTTTTTTATTTATTTATTTTTTATTTGTTTTTAAAATTTTTATTTTATTACTTAATATATAAAAAAAAATATTAAACAGTTTAAGTCAGTAAATTTGTTATATAAATATGCCTACGAGATTTATTATGGCGTTGGCAGATTTTACATGTTGGCATTACTATTGCCAATTGCCGACATCATATACATAGCATCCCTCATTATTCTTGGCTACATATGCTTCAGTCTTAGTTCTCTGATTATCCTTTGCTCATTAGCCTTTTGTCAAGTGCTATTTGCTTTAGTTTTTTTTATATTTTTTTTTTTCATATACTTTCAGCTTAACCTGTCGCTATTTTCCACGGAAATCTGTCAGCTTTCAATTAAGTTTGGATTTAGGTTTCACTTGGCAGCTCGCTGCTGGGCTCGAGAGCACGACTTATACATAGTTTGGCTTGCCTTGAGCCAGCTGCCAGACATAATAAGCGCTGCTGGCTTGGTCTTTGGCCTATGCGGTTTGAGTATGTATATATATATATATATATATATATATAGACCTCTTTTTTTTTGGTATTGTTGATCTTAATCATCGGGCTCGAACATTTTTTGTGCGTTTCGCCCTCGTTGAAGTCTTTTTTTTTTGTTTTATTTTTTAGTTTTTGTTTGGTATGCGACTTCTCATTAATTGTTGTTGTTGCTGTTGGTCTTTCGCGTCAGAAACACTTAACTTCATTAACACTTACATGCGAGATATGGCTAGAGCTGCGACTAGAGCCACAGCCAACTGCAGCAACAGCAACAGCAACAGCAACAGCAACAAGAGCAACAACAACTTTTGTTTTTCTTGGCCACACAGCCACAATTATGAAGTTTTATCTTTAGTTTATATCTGTTTTGGGCTTTTATTATTATTTTTTCAGTTTTTCTTCGTTTTTTTTTTGTTTTTTTTTTTTTTTTTTGAAACTTTGCCTTGTTGGCACATCATCTGTCTAATAAATTGCTGCACGTAGCCTTAGTTGGATTCAGTTTCCATCCGACATTCATTAGCTGTCGTCATTTTTTATGCACTTTGCAAAGGCAACTTTGACTCGAGATCTTTAAGGTTGTGCGTGTGTGTGTGTGTGTGTGTGTGTGCTTTTGTTGTGGCTCTACACCTTTTCTAATTAAAGGCCGACCACTTGATGTGTCTGGCTCTGCCTTTTGGATCTCTATCTCTCCCTCTCCCTCTGCCACACTCTCTCTCTCTCTCTCTATCTCTATCTCTCTTCGCCGCTTCGCTCTCTCACTGTCTGTCTGTGTTCGCGGCCAGCTTTGTTTTGCGTTTAATTATCGCCTTTGTGTTTTTTGAGCAAATACCGCGCCCGGTGCCGAACGATCGTGGCGCCAAGATAAACCAAAAGAACATGTTTTTCTCTCAAGTGGTTCGACCACAGCAGCAGTCGGCAGGCAGCACCACCGCCAACAACAACCACTCGATTCAATGTTGTTGTTGAGTCATCTTGAAAGCATTTTTTATTCGATATGAAACATGCCGCCTTGCAAATTAACTTTGGCCTAAGCCACTCTGAAAGATACATATCGCATGTACATATAGGCGCAAACTGAATTGGAAATCGGGAACAGCCGAGAGCAACGGCGAGAATACTCTATAAAGGAAAGGGTCTCTGCTGTGTGTTGCTAATAATAATAATAAATAAATAATAATTACTAAGTTGTAATTAAGTGAATAAAGCACGAATTAATAATTATTCGAAGTGGACATTTAATGACTTAAAGCTTGGTCTACTTTCATCTCATGTTCTGTCATATCAAAGGATATTATCATATTATTATATTATATATATATGATATATATATATATAATTTTTTTTTTAATATTTTATTATCATATTACACACATCACAGTATATGCATGCATTTTAAATATTATTTATATATATTGAATATTTTACTATATTTTATTTATTAATATTAATAATTATATACTATTATTATAAAATTATCTTCAACTTCTTATTCTTCAAGCTCGTGATTTTTAGCGTAAATACATTTTCTATGTAATTTTTAAAACTTTTTCTAATCATTTTTAGATTCCACCCATATTCCACTTCACCTGATTTGTGAATTTAAAAACGTCTAAGCCTTAAAGCTTTTTATAATATATGATATAAAATATTATATATCCAAATTTGAATTTAAATAGACTTGTATAAAAATTCTTCCCTTCTTTGCTTGGCGTCACCAAGTGAATCACAAACCACATGTACAACATCTCTCAGTCAAGTATATCCAGCTATGGCCAAATGAATTGAATTGAATTTATACATTACGCAAATGCTGAAAAGCCAACAAATGAAAATGAACAGTCCAAGTGAGCGAGAGCCTACGGGGCATAGGCTCTACACGGCCGCTCCACTCGAGACCATTAGACGGTCGCAACACGCACGTTGCCTAATAGCTGCAGGTCGTCTCGGGGGCTATGGGAAGTCGTTGGGGCTTATGTTGAGCGGCCTCATGAATTTTGTATGATAAATGAACGTCACGGCTCGAAGCTTATCTATCAAAAAAGTTTCTTCGGCGGCGTACGTGGCGTATGAGTAATGTATCTTAGCGCTCAGCACAATTAAAGGCACACAGCACACACACACATAGCCATTCCATTGGGCAAGTTTTCATTAACATATTTTCTTATCAAATGTGAAAAACAAAAAAGCTTTCGAAGATGCTGTAGATTAGTTTTCAAAAGCGCGGATTTGCATAATTAATTGGCGTGTGTTTTGTTTTTTTTCATTTAAGCTTTGTGCTTCTTTTTTTGGCGTTTACCTTTGGTTTTTATAGTGCAAATCAAAAATGCGCATAATTTGCCTAAATATTATAAATCGTTGTAATAAAACAAAACAAAAATAAAAAAAAAAGAGGAAAAAAATTAACATGAAATTCAATATAAAACAGGTGGCATTTGAATGGTGCACAGATTGAGCCAAGCGCTCGCTGCATTGCTCACGTTTTATAAATATTTAAGACTTATTTATATGGCCATTAAATCGAGTTAATTTACAGCTACACATATATCGGTCGGTATCTGATTAATCAGCGCTAAATGGCAGGCGATATATGATACTGCCGTTCAAATATTATGCAAAAGATTTAAATGCTGATTAAAGTGATTTCAAATTGATTAAATTGCTTAAATGCCTAACTTGCTCTATATGTATCAATGATTCCGATTATAAAATCTATTCAAATTCGAAATCTGTTTAAAAATGTGAATAGGTTTAGAGTCGAGAGTTTGCTTTTACTCTCTATATAGGTCAAATAACTATAGTTGCTAGATAAGCTTTTACGAGCTTTAATGAGAGCTTTAATTATATTAAAGCGCATTGAGGGATATTGTTGACACGTTTTGAAAAGCTTATTAATGAGGCTTTGACAGTGATTAAGCATATGCAAGTTTGATTAAAAGCTTCGTTTGTGAACTTTAAATATTTAACGTAAATAAATTTAGAAAATAATACACATTTATGAGCTTGCAAAAATCTGCTTCTAACCAGCAGTGCCTAAAAGTAAATTATAAAGCACATTAAATTCCCTCTCTTTCTACTCTATCTCTATTAAATTATGTTTTCTGCCTTATTTTAATGGCTGATCAACCAACGTTCATTGGCCGATCACTTTAATAGCTATCCGATCAAACTTGAAACTTTGATAGAGCATTTGCTAACAATCAACTTGAATCAAGTGTTTCCTTTATTATTTTTTTATTATTTTTTCATTTTGGTTGTTGCTGTTTCGTTTTTTTTTTTTTTTCTTTTGACTCTTGATAATTTACAACCACAAATTGGCAAGGCCCAGAGGCCGGCAAAAATCAAAAGGCGCTTGAAAAGTATTTCACTATCAGCCAAAGAAATCTGCCTCGCATTTTTGTTGCCATATTTTTTGTTTTTTTTTTTTTTCTATAATTTTTTTTATTTATTTTTTTTTTTGCCTGCTGTGCTATCTGAAACGCTTGCTAAATACCGGTAGCAATTATCGCCCCAGCGCGGAATGGGGCAGGTTTAATTAAACGCCGATAATCGATGGGAAAACAGTTACACGACGAATTCGCCGTCATCAACGCGCCGCGGCTGGCGTCAGCGTTCTTATCAGCGCATGAAGTTCACGGCAACGTCGACGTTGACGTCGTCACGCGTCATCCATGTTGCGACGACGGCGTTCCCCCAAGGGTACCATTAAATATGCCAACGAGCAAGAGGGACAGAGATGGAGAGAGGAGCTACGCTTGCTTGCATTTTAGCCAAGACTTGAACCGACGCCTGTTGTCTGTCGGCATTTTGTAAAGTTTGCTTTAATGTTAATGTTACAAATCAAGTGAAACAAATGCCGACATCGACATCGACATCGCCGACGTTGGCTGTCGGCCAGATCGAGCGTGCCTTTCATATGATATAGTACACATATACAATCCCTAACCGATGCTCGGCGCTCAAGCTGAGCTCTGTGTTTGGGCTCAGCGCGTGTCGCTCACGGAGGCCTTCATCTTGCCGCACAACGTGTTCCGAAACGGGTTTGCTGGCCATATTAAATGTACATACTACCCATGTATCTCGCTTGTTGTTGTCTCGTCTCGACCCACAAAATTTACAAAAAGGGTCGTTGGGCTAAATGAATGTGTTTGCAAAAGTCCAAGAGGATGAGTGCAAAGAAATGGGATCAGCTCAAGTGAGGCAATTGAGAGAGCTGTCTCGGGTTTGAGACTTAGCTAAGCACGAGGTTGTTGTATTGGCTACTTTAAGAAGCGGCTTGAAATTGAAATTAAAAGTAATTAAAATATTTTTCAAATTATTTAGAGTAATACATAATATAATAATAATTTATACCTATTACATATTTATATATGTATAAATATGATTTATAAAAAATAATTAATATCTATGCATATTTGTTTAGGGTATGCACACTTCGTTATTCGTTTATTGAGCGAGATTTTCTTGCTGTTCTTTCTATATGATTGCATTTGTTGGCTGGCTTGGTTGGATTGCGGCTTTTGGGGTCTCTCCTACTGCGGTTTATTTAAGTTTTTGCGCCAAAGTTTGTTGCGGCTAAACACAAACGGAAATTAATTACAAACAGCGCGCTTAAACTTGCCGCAACAACAACACCAGCAACAACAATCAAAATGAATGAGCAGCATAATGAGTGAAGGTTGTTGTAATTGCTGTTTGTTGCTTGTTGTTGGTGTTGGTGTTGGTGTTGGTGTTGCTGTTCCTGTTGCTATGCTTGTCTTTTTGGTTAGCCATATTGAAGTCAATGGACAGATATCTGTTGTTGGGGGCAGTTGCTGCTGTTGCTGTTGCTGTTGCTGCTGCTGCTGCTGCTGCTGTTGCTGTCAGTCATTAACTTTAAGGCTAAGCAAATTTTGTTGTTGCCTTTCCATTTTTTTGCCTCTCTTTTTACTATTACTATTTTCGCTTGGCGCCGTCTCAATGTTTTGGCATTTTATCAGTTTGTCAGGCATTTTGTCAATCAAACGTCAATCAAACAATGTTCCAGTTCTGTTGGTTTCTTTTTGCTGCTGCTGCTGCTGCTGCTGCTTTTGTAATTTGATTGCTAAAGCGTAGAAGCTGCGACGAATTGTGTAAATATGCATGTACTTTATATCAGTGACAACAGCAACATCAGGCAGCAACAACAAAAACTAAGACAGCCCAGCGACAGTTGATAAGATATGTATAAATGTGTGTGTGTGTGTGTGTGTGTGTGTGCTTAGGCAAAAGATGCTGCGAGGGTGAATTGAAAAAGTAACCGAGGCCAACAATTGATTGATGAATAAGTTTCTTTAAATCTATCATTAATTGGGCGTGTCAGCCAGTGAGACAGCCAAGGGAGCATCGCGTTTCGAAGCCCTGACCAAGTTTGGTAATATTTTTAAATATTTAAATATATTTATATTATATATTCAAATATATTTTTTATGTTAGCTTAGCTATTTTAATATATATATTAAATATTTTTTATTTATAAATTAATATTTAATTATTTATCTTTATTATTTGAATATATTTACTTAATTTATTTATTTTTACTTATTTTTTTTTATTTCATTTATTTTATTTTTTTTATTTATTTTTGTTTATTTGATTTTTCTTTTATTTTTGTTATTTATTTATTTTTAATCTATTTATATTTTTGAAATTATTTAATGTTTGATTAAATTCTTATTAAAAAGTATATTATTTAATTATTTATTAGCAATCATTTATTATATATATCCCTCTTCTAATATCACACTGCATTCAAGAAGCCATCGCACGACCCTCGCATGTGAACCTTCTGCGGGTATCACACATATATATTTATATAGTTAAACGTATGCCTAGGCAGTTACGTAAATTATTGTGCTGTTATATTTTCAGTTTCTTCTTTTATTGTTGTTGTGTTGTCTTTTGGCCCTTTTATGGCCAAGTCAAAAGTTGGCGAGAAGCGAAGTCAAAACTGAAACTCGAGCCAACACAGCTCGACAACACAAAGCAGAAGAAGAAGAAGCAGCAGCAGCAGAGACATCTCAAGTTTTATGCTCTGCTATTATTACAAATGCTCGCATCTCTTGATGGCCACCTGCAATGCCGCCTAACAGATAAAAATATACAAATTTGTATAAATAATTCAGTAAGCAAAAAAAAAAAATAAATAAAAAAAAAAGGAAAAGAGTGTAAAAATGTTGTCGCATATATATATCACATATATACATATTTATTTATCTGTGTTTGTGGAAGAAGGTGAGCGTCGCCCGAGTCGTAAAACTCTATACAAATTATGAGCTTGAAGCGTGTCGTTTGCCGTTGCATATTCGTAGAATGTCTCTGAAGCAGCTCTGACATATGCACTCCAAAAATTGTTTTTATGCTCATTCAAGAATGTGAAATGAGTATATTGGCTTTGAGCTATCCGTGCGTCTTGTCAATGAAGCTAGAGACTTGAAATTAGGTATGTGGAAATTTGAAAAATGCATTTTCTGCTAGCTCAGAAAGTGTAAAAATTAAAGAGTATGTATATATATATATGACAAGCCAAGATCAAAGAAGATATGGCAGATATATATATTATATATACATATATATAACAATTTTGTCTGATATAGATTTATTTTATTAACCTATCAATTTGTCATAAATTATATATCCATATATATATATATATATATATATATATACATATATATAATATATATACATATACGAAAGAGGGTGTATTCTACAGTCGTTTGCACCCATTGCAAAATTTTTACGCTTTTTTTGCTAACCATATACGTATACTTAATATATATATATATATGTATATATATATATATATGGATGCCAGCCAAGCCAACCCACCCAACCACCCACTGGCCGTACTAACTGTATATGTGTAGGTGTTATGCCCACGCATTCTTTGTCGACACTTCAAAAGCATTCGGAGCGCTATAATAAAATATATAAACGCGCAGCTACAACAGAATTATACGCTGCTTTCAACTTTTGCGCCTAATTCACACATTTTTTTCTGTTTATCTGTGTGTGTGAAATTTTTATGTATTGCCTTTAGCAGCATCATCAAAAAAAAACAAAAGAAAAAAAAAGAACGGAAAAAAAAGAAGACATCAATATGAAATTTTTGTCACGTTTTCTAATGTGCCAAAGGAGCTGCCAACTGTAAGAGGCGCAGTCAAAGGAGGAGTAGTCCCACTCTCACTCTCTTGCGCTCCCTCTCCCGCTCTCTTTGCTTTGTTTCGGAGCTAGAGCAAATGCCGTGGACAGCGGCGCATGAGCGGGGGGTTTGACATGGGCTGTTCTTGTCATGTGGAAGTGTGAAATTGAAATTCATTTAGAGGCGATGTGACAAGCATTACAAAAATGAAACATATATATTTAGGAATATACATATTACAAATATACACATATATATATATATATACCTATCCCTATGTATGCCCACTATTAGTTCAGTTTAAGAGTTTGCATTGGCTTTTTGCATTTAATACACGCTCATTCTGTACAGCCCCTCTCCTAGCTACGCCTCTGCACACTCACTCACTGGGGAGACTGGGCCAACTGAGTTGCTCTTTATCATTCGCAGCCATCAATGTTTTTATATGTTATGTTATGCCATGTGCTATTACTTTAGCATTGGCAACGCCCCACATATAAACATGGGACATTACTCCCGCCTAGGCACCTCCGCTGTCACCCGACGACCATTAACATGGCCTCACACACACACACACACACATACATATGTATACAGATTACCCACATAGCTATGCTTTGACTATAAAGCATATTTTAGCATGTCAAGCGTTGCGCATCCGCTTTGATGTTTATTTGACAGTTTTTATAGCGGCTTTTATCTGCCAACTACTTGGCTAAGGCAACGCCCCCTACAGCCGCCGCCCCTGCCGGCCTGGCTGACTGGCTGCCTATCTGTGCGTGCAGCTTCCTCTTTAAGTTAGCTATTCGCATTGGGTCGTCTTCCTATTATTGCCAAAATAAAACAAAAACAGAACAGAAAAACAACAACAACAACAACAACAAATGGCCTAAAATGCTTTGAAGATTTATAATTTGTTTTCGTTTTTTCTTTTTGGCTTTGACTTTGAGAGCACAAATGCGTCACACGCATAAATTGCTCATTCATTTGCCAAAGAGAGCGACAGCAGCAACAACAACAAACGGTAAACAACTAAATTGCCCACGCAGACAGCTCACTCAGCTTAGCTGTTGCTGTTGTTGTTGTCTGTCAGCTTAAATGCAACTCAAGTGCATTGCGGCTAGCGCTCTCTCCGCTCCCCACTCTACGCCTTTAAGTTGAAGAGAGAAATAGCCTCACTCACTCAGCTGTTCCCTCTCTGCCCCCAGTAGGAAATCCACTTGCAATTTACTTAGCAATTAGGTTTTTAGAAATAAATAAATGTGTGTATTTAATGCGTGCTTGAGCCACTTTCTTATCAGCATGAATAACATAGAAGCAGACGTATAAGTTATAAAAATAATTGAGTGCATATTTATTACACATTTGAGTATAGATTTACTCATGCTGCATTTTTCCAACTGGGCTGTTTGCAAAAAGGACCACAACAAAATTACCCAAAAAAAGAAAAATAATTTCCCTTTATGGGCAATGTTTGGCTTTGCAAGCAACGAGGTACTTTTCTCTCACTCCGCTTCGCGCAGCTAGGGATTTGTTTGTGCAATTACCTCAAGCACACAAACAAATGCAAATTGACACGGCGCACAATTTTGCGCAAACGACGTCAAATTAAATTGTTGGCCATTGGCATCCGAAATGGCAGCAAGCCGCAAAGAGAACCTGCCGACCATTTGGCTAAATATTTTATGAAAATATGCGTACTCTTGCCACGCTACTGAATCCCTGTTTGTGTTTATGTTCGCCATTGTCTTTGGCTTTGTCTTTGCTTTTGGCCAAATTGCAATTACATTAGCAATCGCAGCGGCGACGGCAACGGCCGTTGCTTACTGCAATCTGGTGGCACGTTTATTATTCATACGATGACCAGGGCGTTCGCCTGCCACGCCCCTTTCATTATTTTAAAATCAACAAGATTTGCATAAGCTGATTGCGTTTGTTACATTTGTTACACTTCCTTCTTTCTATACATATTTAATTCCTTAAAGCACTTTCGCCGCCAACTTTTATTAAATAAACTTTTGCACTGTCGGGGGCAAAAACTTTGGACATAAAATAGTTTTATTGCCCCGGCTCCATTGTCGCTATTTTTCCGTAAGCTACTTGCCTGTAATTAACTGTTTTCGACTCAGCCTGGGTCGAACGTGGACTGCATGAGAAACAGAGCGGGCAAGGGGAAATTCAAGAGGGAAATTGCGGGACAGTCAAGTAGAAGCTTGAGAAGTTACGTGTGTGCTCTGCACAAGGAGTTAATATGAAGTTTGTTTCTCTCGAAAAACTATGTGACAAAGTACGCAGCACAGTGGCGTGCGCATTAAGGGGATTCAACATGACAGAAGAGTTAAGAAACTAAGATGATAATTATTATATTAAATAATTGTAAGCACTCATAGCAATAGACATTTAAAATTTATTTGTGTGCAATCGAATATATAATTTGCCCTTAATCCCAACTGAACTTACGCCACTGTCAATCTAACTGTCACTCTCTCGCTCTCTACTCTCTCTCTCTCTCTTTCTTTATGCTAAATATAGATCCAGGAACACTCTCTTGTACAGTCTTACCTAAGGCGCTCGCCTTAAGCGCAACTTAGTTCTCCCATCCCATTCTCTCACCAAGCTACGCCACTGCATTTCTCAGCATATTGTTACTCTCGCTCCCCCTTATGCGCGCTCTTCGTCTCTCGTGTGCGATTTGGTAGCCTTTTGGCTGTCGTTTGTTTACTTTTCATATGACAAAGTCAAACGACGACGCGTCGTCGTTGTCGGCAACTTCTTGGCAAAAATTTTTATTTTTCTTTGCCGTTTTTTTTGTATTTTTGAGTGTTTTTTTTTTTTTTTGTTTTTCAACAAATACTCAACACGCAGCACGTTCCCCAGTCGCACTCGCTGCACGTAGCGTATTTAAAAGGCCCCGAGATTTACGTACGAAACTTTGAAGCCAACCCAGAGGCACACACATGCGACAAGCTGTAGCTGCCTCGCCTCACACACATGTGGGCTGTGCCAGGCAGTGGATCATGGCATGGACAGCAAGAGACTCTGAGACTCTAAAAACTCTGACAACGGGGCTACTGTTTGGCAAGTAAAGCTTATTTTTTGTTTGTGGCTTGTCGGCAAAACCAGTAGCCAAGAGGCAGCCTCGCCTCACCCCGCCTCGCACACTTGCTCCAAATGCCAGGCTCCATGCCACGTTGCACTCCAGTGCCGACCGAGAGAATGTGTTTTGTATGGATGTGTGTTTCTGCCCAAATACCCTGTAGTTAGTTATGGGATTAACAAATAGACAGCAGAGGGGGCAGTAAGAAGAGTTGTAAGAAGATTGAGAAGAGAAATTGGTGGGTGATATAAGGAAAGAATAGTTCAATAAGACTGCAATAGAACTTTTAATTAAATTTAAGTTATATACTAAAGCAAATGAAGAGAAATTGTATATGCCTGATTTTTCTAACCATATTCCATATATAATTTTAGTCAAACTGAAGATCAAAGCGAATAAGTAAATTTAATATAATAATAATATGTTTACCTAAATTTCGCTTTTGTTTATCATCTATGAGTAGGAAGAGAGACTGCAAACCTTTCCAAGTGACTCCCAATTAAATGTTGTATTAAATTAAAGTCTATTATATTAAGAATCCAGTATAAAGTAGTTTTTAAACACTGATTCTGAGAACTGAGACTATTATAACCTTTTCGAACAGGCATTAATTGATTTACTCAAGATGGAATTACGTATAAAGAAATTATGTACAAGAGTTTTTAACATATATTCCAAGTATTTTCTAAAAACCCTGTCTCAATTAGTAAATTTAAAGAAACTTTAATTCAAAAGCAAAAGTTCTCCGAGTCGCTCATATAGCTTAAGCAACAAATCAATCAGTCAATCATCATAGTCATAGTCATAGTCAATCAGTCAATCATAGAGCTTGCTCTATTCACATCAAATCACAATCCTTATAATCTTTATCTATATAGACTACTATTCATCACTATCCATCATACCCCTGCCCATTTTCTAGGGTATCTCCCAGTTTCTTCAACCCCATTTGCTCCACTGTTGCATTCTCAGTTGATTTTTGTGCATGTCGCTTTGTTGTTTGGGGCTGTTGCTGTTTTTTTTTTTTTTTTTTCTTTTTTTTTGGGAATTGTTGTGGCCTCCAATGGATTCAAAATGAAACTCGCTCGGGCTCGCTTGGCCCGCATTTGGGGCAGTCCGCAAAAAATATTTGTGGCCCGTCTGCAGCGGCTCCTCCAGTTGGGTATTCAGCTACAGCTACAGCTACAGCTACAGCCACAGCTTCAGCTCCGACTTCAGCTTCAATTTGATTGCATTTTAACAAGGGGCAGCCAATTCTCAGTGCTCTGCGCTCTGCCGGAAAAACAATAAGCGAAGTTTGAAAATTCAATTGTTATTGCTCGTAGCTTTGCTATTATATATGGTGGCTCGCATCGTTCGCTTTCCTTTTAGCCATTTTCCCGCTGTCCGGTCCGAGTCGAAAATTGTTTTCCATTATATGTATTTCTGACTCAGCAGTCAGAGCAGAGGAGGCAGCAGGAGCAGCCTCTTCATCAGCTTCGCTTCTTATGATTGCGCCGTCCAGCTGCCGCTGTCTCAGCCTCTTGAGTTGTTTTTCTGATTTGTCATTATATTTTTGCCCTTGCCCCCAGTCCAGCTATGTCTGGGATATTTATGAGTTATTGTTGTTGCTGCTGTTGGTCGGCCGGTCGCGTCCACAACATGATTTCCGTTTTAGGCAAAGGGTCGCCCGTCTCTCAACAGCGTTTACAATTACTGCTACCCATCTCACTCGCTCTCTCCCTCTCTCTGTCTGCATTTCCTTCTCTGTGGGCTAGCAATTAAGGCCCCGACAACAACTTCTTCTGGCGGAAGTCGTTTAGCTCTTCACGTTGACTCGAGAGTTTGCCTTGTAATTGATTTTCTTTCTGCAGTTAATTGCCTGACACAGACCGCAAAACACGTCGACCGCATGACGCACCAAAGTGCTATGCAAATATATTCCCAGAGCAATAATCAATTTCGTATGCCCATAACTATCCATCTATCTGTCTATCTCACCATATTGGCCACACAACTTGACCCATTTACCAAAGCTGTTGCGCTCGCCTCATTAAAAAACTTCCACGCACCCACAGAGCCCATTGCAATGTTTATTGTTCGGCTGTGGCTAAGGACAAAGCGAGGAATTGAAATTGTTTAACCAGAACTTTATGGAAATTGTTCACATTCTGTTGGCAGGCCAACGGAATGCTCTAAAGCCCCTCTGCTGTACTAACTGCAGTCATTTAATATAAAGTTGATAGTTTGCTCAAAAGGGTTTGTCGTCGAGCAAACTGATAATCGAGGCTGGGTTAGGCAAGTGATGTTGTCTTAGGCCACTGAGGTTTAAAAGGGTTTTAATAATAATAATAATCTAATATATATATAATATATATGTGATATATATATAGCCTAAGCTGCATCCTTTTTAAATATTTGTTAAGGCATCAAGAAGATTTTTACTAATTCCATCAGCGCACAATTGATGCCTAGGATAAATGAGACATCGGAAAAATTCTACTACAAGAAGTAATAGATGTCTGTAAAAGCTATTTAACTATTTTGTGTATAATTACTAAAAATTATTTGTAGAATTAACTAAAAGACAAATTTTTTAGTTCCATCGGCATAAAATTACAAGGTCTTGATTTGCTATGTCTATTCATAGATATATGCAAAAGTGGTTAGGCTATTCATATAAATATCAATTTGTTGGAATATCAATAAATTATCTTGTGCTAATTTCATTATTGAACCAAGTGATATATCTGAAATTTGCTACGTCTATTGGTATATTGGTATAATTTAGCATTTTTATATTATATATTTTTGTACCAGCTTTAAACTATATGCTACATCTCATAACTCCTAGAATACATCAATAGTTTGTCCTCCTTCATAAAACTACAAATTACAGTTTAACTAAGATGTATTCTTTAGCCCTATTATTCATATTTTGTCAGACTTTATAAGCACACCTATAAGGCATATAATATATATAAATATGTTCATGCAAACCTTTTAGTTTGCCTTCATAGTTTGGCAGTTTTCTCCTAGTTCGATAGCTAAAATGAGCTATTTGCTTTGTCACCATGAGAGAACGTGACAAACCTAACAAATTGACACCCACTTAACCACATTAGTTGGCCATGGGCAACGGGCCACGGTCCACGGGCCACGGCTATGTTAAAGTAACTTGGCCAGCTTTAAACTTGATGGGGGGTTGGCTGGTTGGCCTGTTGAGATGAGTGATAAGACCCCAGAGGCAGTCAGCCACGCTTCTATCTCTGGGTCTGAAGTCTGCCAGGACACGGTCAAACCGGCCACGACTTTCAGTCAAAAGTGCGGGCCAGCTTTGAACTTTTCCTTACAGAGCCCGAGGGCAGTCGGATACTGCCCCTGCTCCACAGCCCCAAGCACTTTTTCTGTTGTTGCTGTCCCTACTCGCTGGCATTGGCAACAAAGTTAACTTGATTGAACTTTGTTTGGCTTTGCCCTTAGCTGCTTTTCTTTTCCTATATATTTTTTGCGCACAACTTTTGTATTTTGTAAATTTTTCTTTGTTGTGCTGTTTGCGCTTTATATATATATATATATATATAAAAAAAAAACTAAATGGAAAATAAATTTTGTTTGCACTTGGAAAAGAAAGCAAAAGGAAGTCGCAACTTGATAGAGTGTGAAAGGAAACTTTCGAAAAATGCTTGGAGCATGGGGAGCATAAGGCAAATAAATATCTCTGAATGTGTGTGTTTGGGCGTAGGTTGAACTTAATTATGGCGCATTTCCTGAACCCTTTTGAAAAGTAAAACCAAACGACGCATTGCGTCATCAGCTCAAGCCTAAAGCTCGGCCAAAATCCAAGCCCAACCCTCGCTCACTGCAAGGCCACACGCTGCAGGGGGAGTTTCTCCATTCAACCACCCGTGTTTTTCTTCTTTTTTTTTGCGTGGGTGGGTCGCCTTCCGTTGCAGCGCCGCCTGCAATGCGAGCGATAGCAAATCCTCGCCTCTTCGTCATATTTCTCGGCAGCCTGGCAGTCTGGCGTCTCTTCTAATTTGGGGACGTTTAAGCTTCTAAGGGTTGCTGGCTTTAAAAACACGTACGTGACTATTTTTCGGTGTGGCTTTTGTGGCTGAGCTGCCAAAAGTCACCCTCACAGATTTCCATTTCTCGAAAATAGAAAAAAAAAAACATATAAAAACTAAATAGGCAAAAGTGTCGACTGCGTTCAGCTCGACGTTTGCCTCAATCGATTTTGGTCATTTATCGCTTTAATGCGATTATAATGCTAAGAATATTCTTGAGCGCGGTTCGGTCATGCTGAGATTCCTGCCGCCCAGCAGTTTGTTAAAGCGTGCAAGACACCACCAAAAGGAGGAAATGCGAAGGATATGCACGACTCCGAGATACTCGGAAATCCATAGCATACATGTGTAGACAAACCAATCCACCCATTTTAACTTCTTTTAAGGCATATGTTAAGGAAAATCCAAGCATGCGACCACCCTAGACATCTTTAAGGGTGGCCCAAATCACTTTCCCAAAACAGGGATAAAACTTTAAGCCACTCCGGGTACACACCTGCAAATAGAAGAAGCAGAGAGAAAGGGTTGCATTAGTTTTCAAGTGTGGAAAAAGGTTGTTGGCGCTGCTTGAGGCTTGACAGCCGAATGAAGTCTTCAATCAGGCATGCCATCAATCAGTTTATTTAATCAGATAAAAATACGGCAGAGTAAGGGTAACTCAATGAGTTTCTATGGAAAAATACGAAAACAAAGGCAGAGCTGAAGCTGAGCTGTATTTAGGGGACATGTGGTATATCATTTCAGCTGATAGTTTGATGGGTATAGATAAGTGTAATGAGAAGTTAGATAGTGTTGACGAACGAGAGGGAGAGTGAGGGGTATAAAGTTAAAGGGACAGAGAGAAGAGGGTGTAGTTGAGAGGAAAATAGAAGTTAAGTAGAGTTGAGGAAGGAGAGAGTGAAGAAATAATAAGCTTGGACGGAAATATAAGTTAGACAGATTCAAGGAAGAAGAGTGAACAAAATATACATTTCAATGAAAGAGAGAGGGAGAAAAGAGGATAAACTCAAAAGCAAATGTATAATTTAAAAAAGAGACAAGCAAGGAAAATTTCATATAGGAAACAATTTTATTCATTAAATTAATATTTCCTACAAATATTATCTTTTTTATTTTCGTTTAGCCCTATCCCCCATCTCTATCTGTCTCTCTCTCTCTCTCTCTCTCTCTCTCTCTCTTCCTATTTAGCGCTCCTTCAGCCTGAGTTACGTCTGCATAACTTTTGATCACATTAGAGGCCTGCACAAACTCAGCTGCCACAAGAACCTTAATGCCAATTTAGTCTTTCTCTCTCTCTATATATACATCACTCTCCCTCTCTCTCACACTGCATCGCTTGTTCGCTAAATGTGTTTCCCTCTCATTTCGTATGGATAACGCCGTATGTTATGCCCATTAGGCCTAATATGCGCTAATGCTATAAATAAAGCGTCGCCATACGATTATGGCATACTAACCAACTTCTTGTGGCATTCTGTGCTAAATGCGTGTATGCAATGTAATTTACAGTTGGACAATGGCTACGACCGCGCTCCGATGAGCTCTTTAATGTCTTTAATCCAATTTCCAGAGACATGAGACCAAAAATGAATACAAATGTGCGTACGTGTTGAATTTAACCAATTAAATGGGTTGTTTCACGGTCCGACAACAATGTCTCGCTGACATAGTCAGTCTCATGGACAGAGAGCACTCCAGAGGAGCAGACAGAGGCCAAACGGGGCCATTTGAGCCCAGCATTGGCCATTGAGCTCGTCTCAGTAATCGATATTCATGCTTATTTTGCTTGGGCCATTGACTTAATTTCTTTTCTTTAGCAGCGGAATAAATTATGCAATTCAAATTAATGTGAACATTACACGACCCCGACGAGATTGAGAGACCAAAGCTAAAAACAACACACAAACAAAGACACAGATAGAGCCAGCAGCTGGAGTGTTCGGTGCCAGTATTGGGGAGTTCCCCCCACTCGTTCCAGTTGCCAGATACAAAATGAAATTAATCCGAGTTGCCAAATGCCAGGCACGTATCGATGTGGCTGCGTTTCAATGTTATGTTTGTCTTTCTGACTTTGGATAGCTGCTCTCTCACTCACTCTCCCTCTCTCCCTCTCTCTTTCTTAGTCTATCTTGGCTGCTGCAAAAGGAAGCGCAGGAGCTGGCCGTGTGCTTTGAAATCGAATTAGGCAACAACACATGTGTTGCCTGTGCTTGGGCGTGATGTCTTCTATGCGATTCTCAATGCTGTTTGTGCGTGGCATGGGTTAAATTTATGCTCAAGCGCACCCCCTCACACGTAACCTGGTTGACAGCTGTTGCCTGGGGCGGCAGGATCCAGGATCCCGCCGCACAGCTAGATAACAGCAAACAGCAAAATAAGCAAAACGTAAAACGCAAAGCAAAAAGAATGTGACAGGCGTTGCCCGTGTTTGGGAGGCTTTGCATTGTTAGCAGTTGGCAGTTACCTTTCCGATAGGTGGCATTTGGATAGCGGCGGCTTGGGCTGGCAAAGCCCAGATATAAGGGCATGAGAAACTGGTAACCAAAATGGAGTAAGGCCCATAATTGGCTACATTGGCATTTCACTTTTGGCGCAACTGCCTTCTGCCAGCGCAGAAGAATAAACGTGCTGCTTAGTAAATGGTTGTTTGCCACAAAAATGGCATTAAATTGACCCAGTTTTGTCTTTAATACAACCGACAGAAATGTCAAAATAGATTTCCCAAAAAATATTTAGATGCAAGGACATAAAATTTAGAAAAATAAAAGTAATAAAAAAACCTACATGTAATTTAATACGGACTCAAAAATTAATTAATATATAAAAAAATATATATAAAAAAATATATATAAATCAATAAAATAGAAATTATTTATTTACAAGTATTATAAAATAAATAAATAAAATATTTTTGAAAATATTATATTATCATAACAAATATTTTTTTAAATATTTTAATAATTATAAATGCATAAATTCAAAATTATTTTAAAACTTTGTAAAAAAGGTAAATATATTTTTTTATTATATAATATATTGGAAAATAAATATAATATTTTTAATTATAGTCTACAAATTATTTTTTTATATTTACGAATATATTTCCTATATATTTATGGTAATTTAATATTTATAGTAATTTCCTATTTCCTATTTTATTATATAATATATTGCAAAATAAATATAATATTTTTAATTATAGTCTAGAAATTCTTTATATTTAAGAAGTTTTTTCTATATTTTATTTTATTTATTTTTCTATTTATAGTAATCTCCTATGGCTGCCAGCAAACTGCCACTGACATCTTTGTCGCCTGGCATTGCCACTGCCATCCATTTCGCTGCCACTTAGCCAGATGCATGCAGCTTAATAGATACACACAGTACGCATTTTCCGACAGCTATCTCTATAGCTTTTCGTTAGCGCCAAAATTGCTTGCCTCAAATTGGCCATGACAACGCTGCCACGCCCGCTCCCAGGGGCGGCCACATTTTTCTTAACGAAAATCTCTTCAGTGGCACTTTTCACGCCAAGGCACAATCGGGAAGGACTTAACAATACCTTCATTACGAACGGACAGGAATCGAAACGTGTAGGGACCACAAAACGGTTTGTGGCATGTGGCATGTGGCATGCGGCATATGGCAAGTGGCAAACACTCGAATCGGCTTTGATTTTTTTTTTTTCTTTTTGTTATTTTATTTTATTGTTTTGTCAACGCTTAAAAGAAATGCTTTTCCATTTAGTTGAACGCTTATGAGCATTGCTACGGATATGTTTTTTTTTTCGATTTGCTGCGTGTTTCTTTCTTTAAAAAGAAAATGTCTCAAGCTTGTGTGTGTGTTGTTTGCCTGGCGACTTTTCACACCACATCAAAAGACGGCGCTCCGAGTGCACTCAAGTGTATAAACAATGGCGTTAAGTGTTTAAGTGCACGGAAATATCAGAGCCATGGATTGGCCCCTCTCGAAGCGCCTCGCCTCCCTCCCACCAACAACTCTATCTATGCGGAGCCAGTAAAAGCAGCTTTAATTTTATTTGATGGCAGTTTCAAAAAAAAAAAAAAAAAAAAAAAAAAAAAAAAAACATAAAAAATAGATGCAGACACAAAGTTTAATTGCCGAGCAACAGCTTGAAATAGTTACAGATACAGATACAACAACTGCGGATAGAGACACAAATGTAGCCGCGGATACAGCCGCAGCAACTTTTCATTGGTGTCTGCCTGTGGTCCGCGTCCGCACGGCTATATGTATGATTTTATGGGCGCTATGTGGCCGCCATTTGGCTCCCAGATGGACGGACCGGACGTACAGCTGCCTGGCGCCAGGGCTCGAGCAGAAGCTGCTTCTACCTGCCGTTAAATACATAAAAAAAAAAAAACTAAGCTCTAGTCTAGCATTTACAGGTGAGCTGCGAAAGGCAGAGAGACAGGGAACAAAAATGCTTGGCTTAAAAGCAATGAAGCAATTGACTCGATGTGAACGTCCGTTATCTTAATTCAATGAACCAACCGGCTTAATAGCCAAACTGGCATAAACTAAGCCTGTGCCGCTGGTCTCCGTCTAGAGCTAAACGCCCAGGCAATTAAAAGAGTTTATTTAAGCAATTCCAATCAATCGGAATGAGCAGCAGCTATTTAATGGCTGCCTTTGAATGATAAATTAGAAAGAAAAAAATTGCAATGAAAATAGCAAAAAAAAAAATGGGAAATGTTCACAGAGCCAAAGATTCATCTTGATTCGATGTGGAGCAGTGGCAGCTGGTTTTAGAAATGATTTGCGATGCCTTGATCCAGTCGGAAAACATTTCTGATTACACAAAGAGTCGTTTGGCAATAAAATTGAAACGTTTCTAATGTGATTTTCTGTTCTACTTTTCTACGATTTTGTTGCAGTTGGTAGAGGATGTTGCTGGAGAGCATAGCTGGAATACTTTAGTATGTCTAATTGCAGCATATTTAGAATTTATTTTCGAGTTTTCTGCGTCTGTCAATTTTTCAGAATAAAAATCTAAGCAAAAGTATTTTTAGTATACTATTTTGAAGAAAAACCAAATTTTCAGAATTTTTAAAATTACAAATTTGTTAAATTACCTAAATCTGACAGAGGAGTATCTATTTGTTTATATTAGTACGGAATACTACGATTTTAATAATAAAAATTATTATTATTAATTTAATGTTAAAAAAAGTACAACAAAATTATTTTTTGTTTTATTTTTTTTTTTTATTATTTGTTGTTATTAAATTTTAAAAATGTATTATCATTAAATATTCAAATATTATTATTAAATATATTCTATATTTATTATTATTAAATGAAATAAATTTGATTAAATATTTTCATTTATTTTTATATTTATATACATTAAATTATATAACATAATTTATTATTATATATATTATTTTATAGCAGTAAAATATTAAATATTTTCCCGAATTTAATTATTAACTAATTTAGTTATTCTTTACTCAATAAAGCATATGAATTCCTGACACCCTACAGATTTTTTTATTAAAAACTAACTAAAACAAACTGCTAACTAATCAAATACGCACAGTTCATTAAAATGCTGATTGTAAATTTGCAGCAACCCGCAGTCAAGCCAAAAGCCATTCAATGAACGACAAATATATATATATATATATATTTGATATATATAGTATATATACAAATATAATTTATGGCTGCCTTGGCCATTGGCATTGCAGCATCCTAATGGCTGACCGCGCAACGAAACCGTATAGCAGCCGAAGTAACCGTTAATTGCATTTAACACCAGAGCACAGACCGACACAGACAGAGACAGAGGGAGGGAGGTAGAGAGACAGCCATCTCCATCCGCCGAATCCCTCCTATCTCTATAGAGTAGTAAAGCACTCATGCAGCAGTAAATAGCTTTAAAGTTGAAGTTTATTTTTTTTAGTGCTGTTCCATAATTAGATGCATGACTTGGCAGCGCCTTTTAACGTGCGCCTGCCGCTCCTCCGCCATCCGCCCGGCTACTCAATTAGCCAGAAAAGACATTAAACTTTCGCCGGTGCCGCAGATGAACTGCTGCCTGCGGGTTAGTTCAAGAGTCTGCAGCAGCCTCCACGCCTAATGAAGTTAGTGCAACGAAAAAAAAGAGGAATGGAAAAGGAAAAAGAACGAAAATATTTGAGCGCCACTTTTTTTTAAAGCAGCTGCTAAATTGAAAATCTAACAGCGTCTCCTGCCACGCCCCGTCCCGCCCCGCACACGCTAAACGTTGGCCATAAATAAAATGCAAATTTTTGCCAGCAAACCAAATTGCAAGGATTGCCACAGGAGTAGAAGCGAAGGCAGGCAGGGCAACAGGAGTGTTCCCTGGTGCTACTCCTGCTGTTGCTGTGCTACCCTAGCTCCTGGCTGTGGTTTCTGTACGTGTTTTTGTTATCGCCAACATATTTTCTGTATCAAATTTTGTGGAAAATGCGCTCACAGCTCGATGAAATTCTATTGGGAAATATTTTTGTTAAATATTTTACATAAATTACACTTGGCGAAAACTTCGATGACTTTTGTGATGTAATTGAAATTGAAATATTTATAACTGGTTTGAAAATATGTGCAATAAATGTATAAAAGTTTTGTAATATTTTTAAATATTTATTTATATTTATTTTAGTAAATTTGTATATATTTTTTAATTTATAAATATATATATATAAATATTTAAAAATATTATAAAACATATATATTTTCTTTAGTTTTTTTTTTAAATTATATAAATATTTTATAATATTATACAACCTTCATATAAATTAATCTATATTTTTTAGTTTATAAAATTAAATATTGAAAAAAAAATTTGTTTTTAATATTTCTTTGATATTTTTAAAGCAATTATAGTTTCGAGTGTAACAAAAAAAATATAAAAGAATCTAAAATTATGTAATATTTATTTATTGTGTAGATAACTATAAAATTATAATAATATTCTTTTCAATTAATATTCCACTTAGCTCAAATTCTAGTCCAGAGCATTAATATTAGTTAGACGAGGAGCTGTTGTAACTTTTCCACTGACTTTTTCATAAATAACAATTTATAAGCAATTTTTGTTTATTAACGGCCTTGTTGAGCTGGCTTAAGCAGAAAGAGTGAGGCAACTGCTACTGCTGGGATCATTAAAAATGATATGCCAACGCACATTTTATGAACGAAAACGGGGAAAAATAAAAAAAACTATTTGTAGGAAAGGTTGTTGTTGCCGTTGAAATAACAATGAGGCGAGCGAGCAACTACGATTAATAACCGAGCGGCGGAGAGGAAACTGCGGCCCAGCTGATGCGCTTCTAATACAATCATATAAATTACGCTGCCCGAACAATCAATCAATGTCAAAGTCAGGCACGGGCACTGGCACTGGCACTGGCACTGCCTGTGGCACAGGTCCATAGGCCCATTGGCTTTGGGTAGATTTAAGCTAAGCTGCCCCACGTACTTGGCCGCTCATCAATTTCAATAAACGCGAGCAGCGGCACGGCGGATCAGCTCCGACGGACCACCGACGCCCCATTAGCACCTAGCTAAACGCAGCGGCATTTGTCAAAGTCCAGCCGACGACACCAGAGCAGCAGACCAGCGTTGACAACCGATTGGGGAGCAGCAAGAGCCCCTGGAGTCAGCCCGCCTCTTCATGTGTTTTGCATTTTAAATTGTGGCACAAATGAAATTGAAAATGGCAGCAAAAGATGTGCAGCAATGCGACGACAATGTCCCAATGTCTCTCTCTCTCTCTCTCTGTGTGTGTGTCTGGTGTCAACAATGGCAAACGCTTTGGGTGGCATTTCATTGACAAGAAGTCATAAATTGTACAAATGACAGCCAGCAAGTGGCAAGCGACACACAAGCAACAGCAGTGGCAGCAGAGGCAACGCAGGCAAAGCAACTGTCAGCAACAGTCACTTTAGCAAGTGTCCACTGTATATGCAAAGCGCTGCAATCACAGCTAACAAGGCAAAACAAATTGAAAGAGGGTTCAAAGCTCCACAAAGTAGTTCAAAGGTCTTAAGTATTCAAAGTAGACGATATATATATATGAAATATAGTAGATATCTCTATATATAGATATGTACATATATGTATGTAAGATATTAGAAATATTACACTATATAAGGAGATATGTTGTCAAATGACTATCGATTCTTATACAGATCGAGTATAAAATATATATATATTTGATTATTTATATAAATTATATATATTACATAAAAATATTTAATTATTTCTATATTTATATATATTTTAAATTGTTTTTTATATTTATATATAAAAATTTTTAATTTATTAACTTAAATTATTATTTGATTGATTAAACCGCGTTAGACTATTTCTTTTACATTGAACTGTTAAGCAACTTTTAAACGGCTGTTATGCTAAGCCCATACCCACTAACATTAAAATGTTATGTTAAACTAATATTTAACAGCAGCTTAGCTGCATAGCAATAGCGTATTAACAGTTGGGCTGCAGAGATCGTATGCTAACATAGAAAAATAATTTGTTTTTTATAAAATCTGATTATATCTGAAACTATAGTGATACAAGGATTTTCATGCAAATATTTGTATGGTTTAATTTCTGTTTAACCCTATAAATCTCACTTCAACGAGGAATATATTCCTCTTGAGGAATATACTAGATATACTAGAACAAAATTACATTTCCAAATACACTTCATATTTAATGAATCCTCAATTCCTACTCTCATTAGGCTACACAATATTTCTCCATAATTCTGTCTTTCATCTTCAGTTGACCACACAGAGAGACAGACAGAGACGCAGACAGAGACAAGTTCATCAAATCAATCAAACGACATTAAAGTATTGTGATTGTACATCAAAGCAACCAATTATCTGTCTCTTTCGGGCAAAGCAATTCCACTCCGACCCTGCTGACTGAGACTGGCCTGGCAAATCAGCTTAATAAGAACTTTACAGCGTTGCCCAGGCCAGCATTTGAGTTTCGGGGCAATTGAAATTTAGTTTGGCTTATGAAATGCTGGCAGCCAGAACTGAAACTGAAACAGAAACAGAACTCAAGCAGCGACCACACCCAAAGCGTTTCCTCGAACCGCCAAAGCCGGAGCTCTCGTCTACAGAGTCCGTCCGGGCGACCACAACCAGCCGGCATAGCGTACAACACCTGCCTATCAGGTGGCCAGTGTGCTGGCGTTGGGGATTGGGAGCGGAAGTGCGGCTCCAGCAGCTCTCGTTGATATCAAAGGCAATGCTAATGGATGGGTATTAGAGAGGGACAGCAAGAGAGCGAGAGTGAGTGAGAGAGCCAAAGAGGAGCCGCCGCAGCATTTGGAGCAGCTGTGTATGCGGTTTATGAGCTATGCAGGCGGAAGTTTTAACTGCTCGATTCACACACACACTCGCACACACAGGCACTCACACACACAAATCAATTGCATTGCAGTGGCTGCGTCGAGGGGTAGATTCTTAATACCCCCTGCCAACAGCTGAAGTGAGACACACACGACGATGCTGCCATCAGTTCGTCTTACCCATCATTAGCTATGTCGCCAACGAAGTCGCGTCGCGTCGCGTCGCTCTGTTGCATGCTGTTTTTGTTGCCACGAAAATCCCAAAAAAAAAAAATCAAACTGAAAGATTGCCCGCCATGTGTCCTGCGCTGTGCGTCGCTTCTAAATCTCCTGCCTGCCTGTCCGCCTGGCTGCCTGGCTGCCTGCTGACGTTTTTATAGCTGCTAACAATGTGTCAGGTTTTCTTAGAACTCACGATGAGACTTTGCCACAGCGGAGCCTTGTGGCATGAATATCCGTATCGCGCTGCAGCCGAAAAGGCGTCTCATCCCTGGGTTGATAATTAGGCGCAGTTGTCTCGAAAAAAAAACAACAACTATACACACCTACACACACACACATACATAGAGAAAGAGGCAGAGAAAGGGAGAGGGAGATATAGCCTTAAATATAGCTATAGTGAATAGTGGCTATAAGGGCTAAACTGTTCAAAGGATTTTAGTAGCCAAAATTCAGTAAATGGAATAAGATAGAAAATATTAATAATATAATAATTAATAAAATTAATAATTAAATTAATAAATATATATATATAAAATAATTATATATAATATAATACATACAGAAAGATAGGTATATATTGGATGCAAGGATAGATTAATAGTAGAAGTATAACTATATATAATAAAATATAGAGAAAAAGCAAATATTTATAGAGTCTGTTAGAATATAGAACAGTTATTTAAAGATATGATGAGTATAAAATATAATAAATAAAATAAAAGAATTATATTGACAGACATATTCAGTTTTTAAGAGATATTAATATATAACTTATTGGATATATAGATATAAAATGGAGCTATAAATATATATAAAAAAAAAGCAGATTATATGGACAATTGATACATATATATATAATATATTTATATGTATAAAAAAAAAAATATATATATATATATATATATATATATATATATATATATATATATATATATGATATCAAACTAATATTATATAGATAAAACCCACAAAACAACTCCTATAATATTCATATTCTACAATCGAAACTAGCTCAGGTTATAACCTCCCATTCATAAAGCCTTATCTATTGTATTTAGTATCCATTTAGTTAGTTCTTAGGCATTACTTCACCATTGTTGAGCTCTCAGCTGCATCCGCTCTATCAGCTACAGCTGCTCGCCTTTTATAGCACCTCAAGGAAGCATCATTTCTGTATATTCAATTTTTTTTTCCTTTTTTTTTCCCATTTATTTTGTAGAGCATACACAAATTGCATGTGAGTTGGAATAAATACATATTTTTGGTCTGCCCCATAGACTATTTTTATGTTGCCTTGCTCAACTGAGGGCCGCACAAATTATGCGTAAATATGTGATATTTTCCCCCCTGCCCCGCCGCCTATGCTCCACACGGCTCACTCACACTCAGCGCAGCGCAATAATTCTCGTTTATCGTTTTGCGAAAAGTCAATTTTTATAACGCACCAAACGACGAACGACGCGTCATATAACCCGCTGAATGTTCGCCAAAAAAAAAAAATAAATAAATAAAAATATGATTTGTGGTTGGCTGAAATTGGCGCAAAAAGCCAGTGGGTGGGGGCCTCTATTGGAGGGGTGGGTCGGGGCGCGGTCGGGGCGGGGCAGTCATGCGTGCGAGCTGTGACTTCCTACGCGCAAGAATATGTAACAAATTTTGTAATTTGAACGCAACAAATCATCATTTTACATAATGATCAATTCATATACGTCAAGAAGGCAAAATGTTGCTGGTTGCCCCTCGCAATCGGCAATCGTAAAGCGAATGAATAATGTGGCCCGTCGCGGCAATTTCGTAGAATTTTCCCTCATTTTCCGACAGGCGAGACGATTGGCCCATGTCCGAACTGAGTTTTGAGTGACTAAACAATTTCAGACCGGAAGCACATAGGACATAATGCAGACATATACAGCTTTATATATGTATATATATATATATATATACACATATGGAATGTGAGGGCGTTTGAAGCTTTCTACGAAAACTAATTAAACAAATTACATTTTGTGTGTTTGTTTGTTTGTAAAGTTAGTGCAATGCACTCACAGATCAGATTACAAGGGTTGCTACAAAAGTTATAGAAACTGGCCTGCACTCGAGAAAGTCAAATGACAGCTGCAAGAATGTTAAATTGCATGACAAATAACAGCAGTAGCAGTAGCTACTCACCTACTGTTAATTAACAGTGTGCATTATAAGACCTCTGCAAACAGCAGGTGAAGCACTAACGCCCACATAACGTTTACTCTTACTTAACAGCTTGCATTATATGAGCACTGTTAACTTAACAGATGAACACTGTGTTATGCTAGCCATATAAATATAGCTGTTATTACATTTTCAGCCTGATAGAGTAATATTTTAGTATTAGTATTTAGTATTTAGTATCTTACTTAACAGCTTGCATTATAGGGGCACTGTTAACTTAACAGATAAACACTCTGTTATGCTAGCCATATTAATATAGCTGTTATTACATTTTCAGCCTGATAGAGTAATATTTTAGTATTAGTATTTAGTATTTAGTATCTTACTTAACAGCTTGCATTATATGAGCACTGTTAACTTAACAGATGAACACTCTGTTATGCTAGCCATATAAATATAGCTGTTATTACATTTTCAGCCTGATAGAGTAATATTTTAGTATTAGTATTTAGTATTTAGTATCTTACTTAACAGCTTGCATTATAGGAGCACTGTTAACTTAACAGATAAACACTCTGTTATGCTAGCCATATTAATATAGCTGTTATTACATTTGAAGCCTGATAGAGTAATATTTTAGTATTAGTATTTAGTATTTAGTATCTTACTTAACAGCTTGCATTATATGAGCACTGTTAACTTAACAGATAAACACTCCGTTATGCTAGCCATAATATAGCTGTTATTACATATTCAGCCTGATAAAGTAATATTTTAGTATGGCAGCCATTAGGTCTAGTGTTTGCTAGCAATTTATCAAACTGCCCTCTGTGGCTAAACGCCACCTAGCGTCCAACTTAGTCTGCAACTACGAACTGACAGATGGCGATGGCTCCTACAGCCTGCAGCATATCAAATTAACACAGACACGAAGCATTTGGACCGAAAAAGGGGTGCAGCAGCTGCCGAGGTAAAACTTGGGGAGATGCTGTTTGGTGCCCATTAACTGTGGCACTTTTGGGGGCAGCGCGCCGCAATTTGTTGGTCAGGTTTGCAGCAGCCAGCAGCCAGCAGGCTGACTTGGGCGAAGGCAGCAGACAGCAGGCAGCAGGCAGCAGGCAAAAGGCAGCCAACATGGCTGGGCTTTATGCTTGCATGTATGTTATTTTTGTTTTCTTGCTTTTTAATGAGCATCGCATCGCATCGGTTCGGTTCGGAGTCGGAGTCGGAGTTGGAGTCGTAGTCGTAGCTGGCAAATTGCAGGTTCTTCTTTCGCTGTGCCACAAAGTGTTGCACTCATATTTTGCCGGTGTGCGCCTTAATTATATGGCCGCCGACAGAAATTCAAGTGAAAACCATTCGGTTTCGGGCCCAGCACACACACTGGGCCTAAGCCTATTTCGAGCCGCTCTTTAAAGCATGAAAATTTAATGCCAGCTTAGCCCACAACACACACACGCACACACACACACACACACACACATCAACACAATGGCCAAGCGGGAGAGCGTTGAGAAAGAAAAGAAAAAAAAAAATATGTCGATTCAGCTGAGCTCAGCTCAACTCGACTGGGTTGGGTTCGAGTGAGTGCCGAGTTTTTCGAGTTTTCGGCATTCAAAGAATCTTTCATGGCGCATTTCCGTTTAGGCCGAAGCCGGCTTAACTGCCCAACTTCTCACTTTCTTCACAGCTCGCTCAAGTATTAATTATGCACGCATAAAATATATTTTCAACCTTTTTCTCTCAGCCTCTTTCAACATATTTTCTGTGAATGAGCGGGCGCGACATCAATGGGATGCAAATTAACTGTACAAACATAAATAACACTCAAAATTCTTGGAAAATATCCGAGACCCTCGCGCATTTGTCAAAGTAATAAAAATTGTTGGGCTTCTGTTGTTCGGGGACCCTTTTCTCTCTACTCCACCACACTCGGCTCGTTGCTTTTTTCTTCTTTCTGATAAGCATTCTTATCATAGTTGGCCCTGGGAGTTGGCATCTTTGTTGCCTTTTGCCGCACTGACCTGTGACCGGTTTTACGATATACCCTTTAATGAATTCAAAGGCACGAGCTGCCATTTCTCTCTCCCTCAGTGCCCCCAGCACCCCCAGCGCACCCAGCGCCCCCATTCAACAACCAAATGCTGTGCGCGTGCTCATTACCCCGGTTACGGAATATGGTGCGAATACTTTGTGTGCTGACTGTGGCTGACCCGCTTTCATTTTGCACTTGTTGCCCCAAACCAACGTTGGCGTTGCCAGAGATATATATCTCAAACTGAAACTGAAATTGAAATTGAAATTGACAAGTGACGTCGACTCTATGATACCCTTGACATATTGAGCGGGTGCCAAGGGAGTTTACAGGCTGTCAACCTGTAAAACTAAATTCATATTGAACTATATTATTTTAAATTAAATTAAAAATTGTAAATTTGATCCAGAGACCGACATGTCAAGCAAATGGGGTCCAGCTCCTAAATGTTAAGGAGTTAACATTAAGTTAACAGCATAAAATATTGTACAAATACTGTAGTCAGGGTATTTCCTAGTCGTGCACTGCCGCCTAGAGCGCTTTTCTGTTTTTGAATGTATCTGCAAGATACGCCATCAATTATTTAATATACTACATTGTGATGCATTAAAAAGTTTTACGCCCTCTCTCACGCTTGCCTCTGGAGATTGCTTTCAATACAGATATATACAGATATATATATATATATATATATATACTGATATATATACATACATACAAAAAATGATTAATTGGCGCTACAAATTTATGACGTCGTTGGATTTTTCACACCGATAGCGAGTTGAATGTATGATAAAGCCCATTGATGGAGTTTTACTCTATGCCACAATTGAAGCTCGAAGCGATTAAAACTTTTCATCAGACCCAAAAGCAGCTTCAACTTTACAAAATACACATGCATGTAATGTGTGTGTGTGTGTGTCATTATGATGATTGTTTCTGTTGTTGTTGTTGTGCAATAAATTATATGCCATAATAATTATTTATGAAAGTCTCGTAGGGTTTGGCGCTACGGGCCTTATTGCGTAATATATGGCGTAAATATCATGAACTGCGCTGCTTTTATTGGTAAAGCTGCGGGCTGTTCTAATATACGCCCTAACACATCAATAGAGCAAACTAGTGTGTAATCTGAAGAGTAGCTGTAAATGATTCAATATATATATATATATATAAATGTAGATGGAGTTCAGGCTGGGAACGAGAGCCATAAAGTTCACACTTAATTGGCTGGCAAGTGCTTCAAAAGCACATTAAAGCTTAATGGCGAAGCTTTAGCTTTATGCTGGCTGAAATTTCATACAAATAGCTAATCAAAATTCAATATTGGCTTCGGAATTTTTAAATAAAAAGTAAACAAAAGTGTGCAAAGTGTATTCGAATTTCTAGTTGAGAAAATACAGCTTTAGCTTAAATTATATTAATTATTAAATTAAATTATTTTGAAAGCGCTCTAATAGTTATTGTTGCTAGTTAAAGCTTCAATGAAGAAAGCTTTATAAACATGTTTGAAAGCACATTAAAATTGTAATTTAAAAGCTTTTGCTAATTTAAGCTTTTTAATTTGATATTATGAAAATATATTTAACTTTGCCAAGTCCAAATTCAGCTTTTTTCTAGCTAAAATTCGGCAGTAATAAGCTCGTTACAAAATCAGCCTTAAAAGCATATGTCTGCTTCAATTTCTTAACTAACAGCGCGAAATAACTCAAACTCTATTTAATCCAGCAAGAGGCACAACAATTCATTGAATTGATATATCCTATTATATCTCGACCCATCGCATTTCTTAGCCCAATTGAAATAAAATTTCTTTTACAATCGCTGCCATAATTGTATTAATTTTTGTATCTTTCGTTTTATTTTTACTTATTTTTTTTTTTTTTTTGTGCCAATTTGTTGAGAATTTCAATTTTGAATATTGATTATTCATTTCCTGAAGCGACGGTTGGCGCACCTATAACGAATTCGGATGCGGATGTTGATGCGATTGCGAATGGTAATGGGTAAATGGAGACTGAGAACTGTGGAGTGGGGCTTGTGTTGAGGTCTGGATCTGGGTCTGGGTCTGGGTCTGGGTATGTCGATTGCTTCGCTTGCGCCTTTGGCTTCACTGGAGACGGCGACGTCGCCATCATCATTGAAATGGCAAATTGGACTGCAGAATTTTTTTTTTTTTTTTATATTGGAATTGCTTTGCTGTTGTAGTTGCCATTTGCTATTATTATTGTGGGTTTCCCTCCACACTCGCTCTCTCTCTGTGTGTGTGTGTGTGTGTGTGTGTAATCATAACGGCTCGCTTGTTAACATGCTACATTAAATTTTTATCAAGAGCCATGGCAATAGAGCAGAGCAGAGCAGAGCAGAGCAGAGCAGAGCAGAGCAGAGCAAAAGACCAGCCACAAGAACCCGCTTCAGCATACATAAATACATAAATATCTAAAATAATGATGTTGTTGCTGTTGTTGTTGTTGTTTCTTATGATTATTGTGGCATGGCTGCAATGTAGCATGATTAACACGGGACACAGCACGCGTACATGGCAGCAAAACAATAAACCGCTCGAAGACCAAATGCTAAAAGCATTGAACAATGCTGCCCACACACACACACACACACACATACACACACGCACAAAATAATTCACCCACATTACAAATAATCATAATAACAATGAAGGACCTCGTTACGCATACGCCACATGGGCGGGTCGAGGCATGAATATATATAGATATATAAAAGCTGCCGCTGAAGCTGGAGCTGGAGCTGGAGCTGGAGCTGGAGCTGGAGCTGGAGCTGGAGCTGGAGGGTTGCCTTAACTTAATATCAAGTCCTTCGTATACACTACTTAACGCAACTCAAACTCATTCGTATCAATTATCCAGCTTAAAGCCATTGATCCCGCGGCTTATGCATAAAATCTTGCATGGATTTCAGCCAATTTTCTGGTTTCAATTGCATAGACTTTGGCACCTCCCACTGCCGGGCAGCCATCCATTATCTGTTGTCGACCATTTGGCCGAAAAAGCACTCAGCCTCAACTTGGCCAGTTTTGCATTTTATAACGTTGCATGCCACACACACACACACACACACACACAGCGTTGCTTGCAACACGTTTTATCATTTAACTCGCTGGTTCTGGAATGCCACCAGCCAGCCCAGCCAGCCCAGTCACCCACTCAGCCAGGGGACATCAACAGCGTGGGAATTAATATCAATGTCGTTGGCGTTGTCATTGTCGTCGTTGCTGTCTGTGTCACTTGATGCGTTTGCTATCAGCTGCATGGCCACCATGGCGTATGTGTAATGCCTTTTTCTATGGGTTTATTTTTTGTTCAGCTGCTTTTATTTCTCTCCTCGTTTTTCCCTTTTTTTTTTTGCTTTTTATCAATTAAAAGCCACTTCAAAAGCGGAAAGTGTCTGTGTGCCGTTGACACACACACATACACACACACACACCCTCACACACAAAGGCATTCTGAAAACAGACAAGCGCCCAAATAGCACACAAACAAAAACCCAAACACACACAAACACCCACACACACACACACACACACACACACACACACAGTCGTAGTACGCTTTTGTTGTCGTCGGTTTGGTTTGTTGGACGCTTTTAGTTTTATCTCTCTGGCGAATACTTTTGGTGCCACATTTTAAGCTGCGTAGAAATACGAATATGTTTGCAATGAATACCCTATAAAAAAGGGTTTTTTTTATATAAGCATATTTTTATATGGAGTTTATATTACTTTTTTTCTTTAATTTTTTTCTTTTTTTATAATTAATTATATATATATTCTTTAATTATATATATAGGAAAAAATTTCGAAATATATTCTAATTTTGTATATATATATATATATTTTTTTTTTTAATATGAATATATATTTATATAATTTATAATCACGTATTTTTATATTCATATATATTTATATATAATATTAAAATTGTATATTTGTAATAAAATTATGTATATTTTTTATAGCGGAAAAATTTCTTTAATAAAATTTATATTTTTGATATGTACTATGTACTATTATATATATATATATATATATATATATATATATATATATATATATATATATATTGTTATTACTTATATTTTTATAATTATTATTTTAATATACAATTTTTTACTATATTTTTTCTATTAATATTATTAAACATAATTTTTTCTTATTTAAATATTTTATCCAGCTGAAGCTCCAGCTCTTAAATTGAACATTGCATTTTATCAATTCGCCTAAAACAATCTCATCCCACTTGCTCTACGTAATTTTTCCAGGGTATTCAATCAAACAAACTTTATCCGCTATCCACTTTTTGCAGTTTGGCTTTGCATTACAATAGTGCACAGCTTTTAGCTGGGTCTGACAGATCTCTCTCCCTCTCTCTCTCTCTCTCTATCACTCAATCTCTTTCCCTAGCCAAATGTGTTTTTTGGCGGCTTTTCGCTTTGACACAATCAACGGACCCCCAAAACGCCGATCCCCAAATGCGGCAACGGCGTCCACTCAAAGCTAATGACCGACAAAGCGTTTTGTATTATTTTCAATTTCATTTTCACTATGTGCGCTCCTCAAGGCACGCACACTTAGACACACTCCATTTGGAGCGGCCTGGCCATGCATTAAATATTATTTAGATAAGGCGAAGCGCGCTTATCAATCAGACGTCAGACGCAGCGGGAGAGCAGAGGGAGAGCGAAGTGGAACTGCGGCTGGGTTCGTAGCTATACGGGGTTGGGGGTGGGGTGTTTAGCATTTAACAGTTGACTGAGTGACATGATTTTTCCATCATATTCATTGAAAGTAACTAAAAGAAGTTAGCCGACAGTTGTTCGTGTTTAAACTAACAATTTACATATAAGCTATATATTAAGAGTCTTTCGCTCTCACTCACTCACGCGCTCTCTCTCTGTCGACGTCTGGTTGTTTGCGCATTGAACTCGGGCGGCACATTTCCAAGAAGCCAATTGCTAAATCAACAAAAACACAAACAAACTCTGACGAGCAAAACAAAAACCTCGAAAAGTCATTACATATATCTTCTGATTGAGGCACTCGTACCGATCCCCACCTCCCTCCCTCTCTCTCTCTCTCTCTCTGTCTCTTTCTTTCTCTCTGGACCCACTTGGCCCCCTCTGCAAAATGCAGAAGCTACAAGCTAACAGCTTTTTATCTCTGCCATAGGCGGCATTGTTTTTGGCGGCCCAGGCCAAAAGAGTTACCAAAATGCAAAAGGAATATCAAAAGGCACAAAAAACCAGTTGGAACTGGTGTCCACTCCACTCGGCTAGGGCTGCTCCAGCCAAGCCTTATAAGGTCGCTGGCATGCCAAGCACTGGCAAAGGCGAACGGCGAATGGCAAACGGCAAACGGCAAAGACAAAGGCAAACGGCAACGGCAAAGGCAACGGCAACGGCAACGCCAACTTCCTGGCTAATATTACGAAAATTGCTTAAAGAGAGTTTCGCTCTGTAGGATCAGCCCGAAAAAAAGTTAAATAAAAACTGCACCACGGCGCGAAGACTGAAGCTTGAGCCTGTCAAGCGTCTGCCTGCTCGACTGGCTGGCTGGTCGGCTGCCATTGGAATCGCCTGTTGCCTTCTACCGTAATTCACAACAACGATAATAACAACAACTGAGCCAGAGCTAAGGCAAAAGTTGCGAAACTCGCACCGCGGGCACAGTGGTTGAAGGCCTAACAATATTAAATAAAATATTATATATATATTTTTTAAATTATATAATTAATTAAAAATAATTAATAAAATTTAGATAAGCTATATAAAACTACAGCCACAGTGACTTAACAATATTAAATCAATTTTTATATTTTTTAAATTTGTAAATTAAAAATATATATTTAAAATATATATTTATATAAATAATAATAAATAATAAATAAATATTTTATATAAATAAATATTAAAAATTTGTAAATCAATTTTAAAAATATATCAATTATTTAAAATTTTTTTTTAATGCGGATAGTTAAAAATATTATTACTTTTATATTGCAACCATTGTTGAAAATCTTTTTTTAATTTATTAGATTATTATTATTATTTATTTATTATTACTATTATTATTTATTTACTGTTATTATTAAATGCGGAAAGTATTAAAATTATAATACAAATAAAAATATATTACATATATTATATAGTATAATTATATACTATATTAATTTTTATTTCTATTTTAAATAGATTTTTTACTCAATAAGAAAATATATTTTATATTATTATATATATATTCTCAGAAAACCCAAATTTATTTTCGCTGTTTCTTCAGCTCTATTCTAAATAATAAAAGTTGTCATTAAACAATTTTTTTAATATATATAATTAATAATGTTTCCGAATGAATTTCTTTGATTTAATATTATTTAAAAATTATTTTTAAAAGGCTTTTGTTTTAAAGCTGAAATTGATACAGATTTATACAGAACCTCATATATATATTTTTGATATTTTTATTATTCAGAAGAATTTTAAATACAATTTTGCATTTAGCTATAGAGATTTATTTATTTTTGTATATTTTTGTAGTCTCACACATTTCTAATAACAATAGGTCATAGACAAAATCGATTTATCTATAGAAGAATACATATAAATATAATACAATAAAATAAAATATTGACAATTATTGAATATTATTAATAACCTAAACACTAGCTTTTGCCTCACTGTGCCACACAGTGCACGGCCTCTGTGTGTTGCCGAACTTCAAGCAAAAAGCGCATCTTTTGAACAGTGCGCAAAGCGCAGCTTGTCCCGCGGCTCAACTCGGGCCATGCCCAGGCACACACACACACACACACACACACAGTGTGTATCTGAAAGATACAAAACAAAACAACGTACGCTCGTTTGTCTGTCTGTCTGTTTATCTGTCTCTCTGTCCGTCTGTCGATCGTCGGCTCTAAACCGCTTTTGTGTATGGCCGCCAAGATGTTTGGCATAGTTGGAAGCGCGGAACTGGTTGGAGCTGCGGCTGCGACTGCGGCTGCGGCTGAAGATGGAGCTGCCAGCCGTGAGCCGTGAGCCGTAAGCTGCGAGCTTCGCTCTGTGTAGATGGAGGAGTTTTTGCCGCTGCCTTGCAACGCGCCGACGACGACGCCGACGCCGACGTTTGCCGCTCTCAGTTATTATTATTTTTGTTTGTGGCGGCGACTCCACAACAACAACAACAACAACTACAACTCGCTGTTGTTGTTGTTTATCAACGTGAGGGCTTTAAAAGGTTTTTTGTGGCATAGCAGCTGCCCGTGTGCCTTTGCCTCTACCTGCAACAGGTAAGAAATTTTCGCTCGCTCGCTCGTTCGCTCGTTCGGCATTTCAATGTGTTTTGCTGCTCTGCTCTTTGGGTTGTTTTATTTGATTTGTTGTTGTTGTTGTTGCTGTTGTTGTTGTTGTTGTTGTTTTTCTTTTCAGTTCACTTTTGCTGCTGCTGTTGTTGCTGCTTTCTTTGAAGTTGTTGCATGCTTCGGCGTGCCTTTGGGTTTCCTTTGAATTGTCTCTGGCTGCCTCTGTCCCTCTCTCTCTCGCTCTCTCTCTCTCGCTCTTTCACTGTCCTTTGCATCTGCAAACAATTAGTGTATTGGGGCTCCGCTCGAGCCTTGGCCAAGGGTTCAAAGTGTTGCCCTGGCATTTAATTGATGCAGTAATTGTGACCCCCTTCCTCCCAGCCGCAAAGCTGCCCCCACCACCGCCACCAGCAGCAGCTGCAGCTAAACGTTTCCATCGAAAATGCCACAAAAAAAAACAAGTAAGGAAGCTCTAGTCGAGACTGCTCGACTAAGAGATACCCTGAACCCTTCGAATAGCCGATATTCGAAGCCTGCTATGATTATTTTACATATATGTTGCAAGCAAGACATACACATGCACGCTCATGAACGTATTATGAGCACGAGCTCTGCTAACTGAGCAGCGACTGCGCTCGGGCTTCAATATGCCTATGATATGCGAAATTAAATGTTTAATAACTTTTTTTGCAGATGGACTTTCTTAATGAAATTTTCACAGTGTGTTTATGGCATTCATATGTGTGTATTTGCCAAAGCACAAGTCTCTAGTATTTGAAATACGGATTTTGCAAATTGTGGGCGAAGGGGGCGTGGCATCCAAAATCCAAAAACTGCAAGTTGTCCGCATTCACTGCACCTATATGCACAGTAAATTTGAAGTCTCTAGCTTTAATGGGTCACTTAATTGAAAGTAAATTTATCGAAATTTATCGATAACTCGGGAACGGGATGAGTTATCGAAAAAATAAAACAAACTCGTATAGCGTATGGTATTCACGAATATTCATGTCAAATTTCAGATCTCTAGCTTCTGTGGTTTACGAGATCAGCGCGTTCATACAGACGGACGGACGGACGGACGGACGGACGGACGGACGGACGGACGGACAGACGGACAGGGCTTAATCGACTCAGCTCATCGAGCTGATCAAGAATATATATACTTTATGGGGTCTGCGATGTCTCCTTCTGCCTGTTACATACATTTTCACAAAAACATTATACCCTGATTTCCCATTTTCAATGGGTTCAGGGTATAAAAAAAACGAAGGTTGATTGATTGATTGATGTGTCGCGACGTTTTGTTTGTGCAGAAAGGTCGCTTGCAGCTTGTATTTATTTACAATTATGAGATACCCTTTGCTTGGAGTCTCTCAGCTAACCTGGTGCTGGTCCGCACATATCTCCCTGCCTCCCTCTCTCTTTCTGTCTCTCTCGCTGGCCACTTGGTCGGTGCTCTTTGGTTTTTCACATTTTCTATTTATTTTTCGTGCGTCGTTTTCTTTTGATGTTTTGTGAGTTGTTTTTGTTGTTGTTGTTGTTGTTGTTTTTGGATTTGGATTTTTCTACGTTCTATTTTTGTGCGCGTCTCTGTTTCTCTGCTTCTGCTTCTGCCTCTTCTTCTTCGGCTGCTCTATCGACCACAAGCGAACGCCGCCCCTCTTCTGTGTATCTTGCAGATAAAGAACGGAACGCAGCGCTCTGTGTCGATTGCCTACAATTTTCTACATTTTTTTTTTCTTTTCTTTTCTTTTCCATTTGCCGTCGCTGTGTGTGTGTGTGTAATTATTGGAAAAGGATGTGGGAGAAGCCCTTGACTGAATGAATCTTCAAATTTATAACTGAGTACCGCCGCAGCACTAGGTTACACACAGAAACAGAAACAAAAACAAATACAAATACCAATACATATGCATATAGACAATAGATATATCTCGATGGAGCTCCAACTAATATAGATATATATGCTAAATTATATATAGATATGTACGGCTAATGCTTGGCCAAACATCTTTTCATGTTTAATTGATATTTATAGTGTGAATAAAGCAAGTTCGAAATGCTTTGATGCTGATCGTTAAGCGGAATATTTGGGATTTTTACTTAAAATAATCGGAGAATAGAAAATATAGATATAAAATTTATTGTTTTTGCTTTGCTAAGAAATTTTCAATTTATAATTTAAATAAATTGGGAAAGAACATTAAAAGTGCTTGCAATAACAGCTGCAGCTACAGCTGTGCAGATCTGTGCGTATAAGACTGCTTAGAATTATATTATGTTATGCATGTGTATACTAGATTCATGTATAAGAGTGCATAGAGGACACACATATGTAGATATTACAGCTTATGCAGCGGTGTATAAGACACATTTACATACACACAGAATCCAGCATATGAGAGAATATAAGACGCAGGCATGAAACTGCATATTTTATGGTTTAACATGTCGAACAAATGTGTATAAGAGCAGCTCAAGCATAGCTAATGCAGATGTGTATAAGACGCTTGCCTCTGAGCTGGCACACGGGAATATAGGACGCAAGTATAGAAGAGCGTATAAGACGAAGAACGAAGAGCGATATGTAAAACAGTATATTACAGCTTTTAAATAACTATAGAAGACATGTATAAGACTACTGTGAAACTCTGTGCAGCTAGGCGTAAAGTTCAAGCTCGAAAGAAAAATTGTTTAATGGCAAATTAAAATTTGCAAAATATTTAAAACAATTTACAAGAATTTTTTTAATGCAGAAATAAATTTTAAATATATTATATATATAATATATATAAATAAAATTAATTTAATTTAATTTAACATGTTTATAACATGTATATAACATATGTGTTCTTTTTAATGCAGAAGTAAATTGTAAATATATTATATATATAATAATATATATATGTAGCTATAATTAAGTTAATTTAATTTAACACATATATAATATACAGCTGTAATTAATTTAATATATATATATAATATATAATATATTATATAAATAACTAACTATATTATTTATATAATATATATATATTATAAATTAAAAATTATATATATATAAATTAAATTAATATATTAATGCAGAAATAAATTGTAAATATATTATATATATAATATTGTATATATAGGTATATTAAATTAATTTAATTTAACACATTTATAAAATATATAACTGTAATTAATTTAATATATATAAATATAATATATATATTATAAATTAAAAATAATATATATATATAAATTAAATTAATATATTAATGCAGAAATAAATTTTAAATATATTATATATATAATATTATATATATAGCTATATTAAATTAATTTAATTTAACACATTTATAAAATATATAACTGTAATTAATTTAATAAATATATGTCTTCTTTTCAATACAGAAATCAATGGAAAAAAGAATTATTTATATAATTTATATAATATATATAAATAAAATTAGTTTAATTTAATTTAACAGTTATATCAAATATTATATGTTTCTTTTGTGGCATATTTACAGTAACCGTTACACGATGCTTAAACTTTCACAGCTATGCAATTTGGCCTTACCTGAGAATTGTTTATAGCCGCCGAGTATTTTGTGCTTCCACCATTTGACAATATTGCCCGCCATCTCTGTTGGTTTATTTATTTATTTTGTGCTGGTTCTGCTGCTTCTTGCTGTTTGCAGCTAGAATTGTTTGGGTTGCGCTTTGTTTTGCTCAGCTGGCTATTTACGAGCCGTGTGTAGCGACTGTAACTGTAAATGTTGCTTTGGCCAAAATGTTTTACGGCCTTTGTGGGTGGGTTATCCTCGTTGATGCTGCTGCTGCTGCTGCTGCTGCTAAGACTAATACACACTTGCTCTCAGGTGCCACAACGCAACGTAGGTGGCGACCTTAATTTGTATCTGGCATTATTTTTCGTGAGGGGCGGGGGTGTTTGCCGTTAAGGTTGGATCGTAAAACTTTTTACAGCCTTGATATGCTGCATTTTAGTTGAATTTTGCGCATATTGTGCGGCCTGTTCCCTCTCGCTCGCACAGTCGCCCTCTCTGTCTCCCTCTCTCGCTTTCCCACTCTTTCGCTTATTTTTGGCGTGCGTATGTTTTGGTTGTGTGTATCTTGCAGATACTTTTTGACGTAGCGCGCGTAATTTTAATTGTAAATTTTTGTTGTTGTTGTTGTTGTTGCTTGCGCGACGCGACGCGACGCGACGTAAATAACTTGGCGAATGAACAACAACAAGAACAAACAACAACAGCAACTACTAATACTACTACAACAACAATAACTGCAAAATGCTAAAGCGCAAAACACGATTTGTATTTCCAAATGCGAACAGCGACGCTGACTGAGACGGCGACAGCGACTGCGACAGCGGCGGCAACTTTTTGGGGTGTAACTTGCGTTGTTGTTGTTTATGTGGTTGTTTTTGTTAGCGGCGGGGCGGTTTTGTATTTAACGGCACTTGCTTTTACGCTGCACACAATGCACACGAAATAAATTTCCAATATTTTGTTGTTGTTGTTGTTGTTGTTTAACTCTGGTCGTAAACACTTTCCATACCGGTTTTCATTCACTTGGCACACAAATTTTCAGTCAATTGTTGTGTTTATTTATGATTTCTTAAGGACGCACGTTTGCCCGCGTATTTTCCAGAAGAGTCACACAGAACGCGATACGTATGCAAGTCTTTGGCAGAGACATACGACCAACTCGATAGGCGTACAGAAACGAACTGAACGTGCGAAACACAAAACGTTGCCTGTCGACTTGTACCAAAAAGTGGTTTGTGTACGAATGAAAAAGAGAGAAACACAAAAACTGTTGATGCTCTTCGGCTGTTAAGCGATTTAAGAGCGCAACGCATGGAAACGGAACGCGGCGCTCTGTTGTCTAGTAACAGCAATCGCAGCTGTTGTTGTTGGTGTCATAGAACAAGCGTAGCTTCGACTGCTGTTAAGCGCTACAAGCATATCATGCTGTTGTTAACATACGCATAAATACAACAGTCAAATGCTCGGCGTTGACATTTATTTGCTCAAGAGCTAGTAATTAAGAGTTGCACTTGCTACTTAGGGCTGAGGCAGTTGTAGCTAGGGTATTAGAAAGAGTGTATATTGGATGTAAGATACCCTGTACATCAATTTTATGGAGCCAAATAGTCATTTATGTAATTTAACATATGTACAAAATTAAGTTAGGGTTCGACATTTTAACTGCCAGTTTTATTGCTTATAATTGTACTTCGGCCTGTCTCTATGTATGTCCAAATTCGAAATTTGATTGTTTTTTAATTTGAAGGCTCAGCGGTCAGGCTTTCAGTTATTTGGGCTCTGATGTTGTTGTTAATATCGCCGCCTGCTGTGCTCGACATCGGGGCAATTACCCAGCAGCAGAAGCCGCCAAAAACTTGCCCCAGCTCCAAGCCACGAAGCCCGACGATAATAACAGAGCAACCAGAATCCTGAATTACGCTGCAAATTCAAAAAAAAAAAAACTGAAAAGAAATAAAAACAAATGAGTGGAAAAAAAAGGGGTTCTGCTTGGCAAGTGGAGAAGCTGCCGTCGCGTCGTCGGCAACAGCGGCTTTGTGCGCGTCCAGAGGCCTCAATCCTAAGGCCTGGGGCTGCGGCACCAGCTTCGACACCGTAAACGTTCCGCATTCGTATAATGGCGCTGTAATTGAAGAAGAACACGCGATCGCAGCGGGACCCGCAAAAGGAGTAGATGCCCTCTCCCTCCCTGTCTCCCTCTCTCTCACTCCCTCTCTATCTAACTGGCATAAAGCAGCGGAAGGGTTTCTTTGCCGTTGGTTCTTTGGTTTTGGTTTACTTTCCTGCAGCGCCTTTGTTCTGGCTTCTTTCATCATCATCACCATCATCATCATCATCACCATCATCATCATCATTATCATTGTGATGCTCATCATCGGCAGCATCAATGATCCGTCTTAATTTCATGTATTTTCCTTTGTATAATTTCTGCTGCTACTTTAACCCTCTGCCCGTCTCCGCTCTCACCCCCCCCCCCTCTCTCTCTCTCCCGATTTTCGATTGTTCCCCTACGCTCATTTAACCTACTACAGCATTTTGATTGATGTCGGTCCTACGGCTGTCCTGCTGCTCCCTGCCCAAACCCTGCCCAGTTATTGATTTATGTTTTATGTTTTCTGTTAAATTTCGCACAATTTTCGCAATGCGTTTGACAACAGTTGATGAACATTGCGTCCGTCCAGGCGGTGGCCTCCGCCTCTCCAGGCTCACAAATGTAATTACCCAAAACGGGCGTAAAAAGTGGGCGTGTCTGAGCGAATGTGCAGCTGCATAGAGTTTTAGCACACCCTACACTCCCGCCACTCCCAACTGCCATCGATGCTGGCCATGGCAACTGTCACTCTAATTGACATGGGCTGCGTGTAGAGCTGAAAGGGATTCCGACTGTCACACATGTGTTGCCGTAGATGAGCCACTGGCCACTGGCCACTGGCCACTGGCCACTGGCTTACTTGTTGAAGGCACTTCATTAGGCTAAATGACATTTTATAATTAGTTTTCGAAAGAAAATGCGCTCTGAGTAAAACCGATAAGAATTAAGTATTAATTAATGTGAATATTATATGTTGAGGCTAATGAATAGATGGATGAATGGATGGATAGATAGACAATAGGCGTAAGGGGCAATGAACTGAATTTGTGGAAAGGAAAAAGGATATGAGAATTACACATGGACAAGCCATGAAGTCATGAGTCAGAGTATTTTAGCTGAATTAATCATTATGAGAATTGCATAGAAAGGCATTGCTTATTAAGGGTAAAATAAATATTAGAATAGAATAGACAAATAACTAGCATAGCAAAGAAAGAAGAGTTTAGATTCAGTGTCATAGCAAGACTAAATAGAAAAGAGAGAGGAAAGAATAGGCAGGAAGAAGGAGAGGAAAAGAGAATTAAAAAAATTATAATAAAAATTAAATAGCCATAAGAAACATAGCAAATTGAGGGGCCTACGATTTCTTCCTTCCAATTATATTAAAGCAAGCAATTATGAAAATCACATAGAGAGGCATTGTTCCTCTATAGAATGAAAGAGATATTAGGAGAGAGAGTATTATAGGTAGAGTAAGTAAAAAATACAGTGAAGCAAAAGTTAAGGTAAAGCAAAATAAAGAGAAAGAGAGAGAGAGAGAGGGATGCAGATAAATTAGACAAATACAATAATATAAAATACTGTCATTAAAGAGAGAGAGAGAAAATAGAAGAACCTACAACTCTTTACTGGATCAACTTATTTGACCACTATGAAAATCGCACAGAAAGGCATTTAGCAATATAAAATATACCCATATAGTCAACTTCGCAGCCCTATATATTATATATAGACAACAACTTCTTAGAACTCGAAATGAAACCCAAGCAAATAGAGCTGATTCAAGTGCCGCATCGATGCCTTGAGCATAATTAAAGCGTTCGCCTCGATTTAATGGTCGCTTGTTAAAAAATATCTCCACGAACATCAAAATTATTTAGTATCCACTTAAACAGTATCTACGCTCCACAACTAGTAGATGTGCCTCTCGCAGATGTCGTACATTTCTGTGGCTCTAATGATGCACATTCTGGAGTTTGGGGTTTTACGATGGCCGTTCGAGCAGTTGCCAGAGTTCAATTAGTTTCAAAAAGAAAAAAAAAACCCTGTGAGCTGTGCAGCTTAAGTATCGAATTAGCTTTTCGAGAAGAAGCACACAGAACAGAACAGAGTCAAAAAACTGTATTGCCTTGTTTTCAATACTCTGGCTGGCTTATCGGGCTGGCATCGTGTTTTTTTTTTCCCCCTCCCCCCGTTTTTGGCATCGTTAATCTCGCCATAAACTTGCCGAGCCGCAATTTTGAAGGGCCTAATCGTTTGATGATAAACCTCTGGACACGAAACTCTCTTGTAACTTGTAACCGAGAATCGTAAAATCAAAGAAAGGCGGCCAAAAATCAGCCCAAAATAAAAAGCTCATAAAATACGCAAGCAAATCGAATGGCTTCATTTCGTAGACAGTTTTCGATGTGTGGCGAGGTCTCTGTGTGTGTGTGTGTGTGTCAGTCGCCCTCTTCCTCACTCTCTCTCTCTGTCTCACTCACTCTATATAGATTTTTAACGATTTCGGCCTAATAAGCAACAATTGGTCGTTGCTAGCAATCGATGGAACAACTCAAAGAAAAATTTTTGTATTTTAATTTTTTTTTCTCTTTTTTCTTGTTTTTTTTTTTTTTTTTGGGTATTTGAGTAGGAGTTGCATTTGGGCGCGTTTATCAAAATTAATTGGAAATTTTTGGTGCGTTGATATTTAACGACTTCTGCGTAAAAGTCATTTTGGAAAATGAGGCACGGACATCAAGAACGAACCACGAGTTGCACATGTTCAGCCCGAAGAGCGCTGCACACCGCCCCGTACCACACACACACACCCCTCCCCCCTCCCATCTTTCTCTCTCGCTCTCCCTTTTTTTGGATACATTTTGAATGGTGCTTCGGCTCGGCTGTCACTTTAATGATCTTACAATATAATTTCCTGTCAAGTGCCAGCCGGATGACCCCAAACAGACAATTCATAATTGTTTTTCATCAGGCGCCCCCCCGCCCTCCGTCCTCCGCCCTCTGCCGCCTTCCATGGCACCAACGACAAGTTGATTTGAATATTTTTATGACAGCCGCATAAATATTTATGAGCAGCACTTACAACCAAGTTAATTTATTTAATAGTTGCACTGTGCACAACATTTTTACGAGCATCAAAATATAAATATTTCTTATAATTTTTTATTATATTTTTTTTTTTATTTTTATTTATTTATTTTATTTTTTTTTTTTGAGTTTTTAATGAGCAACGCACACACAGACCATTGTCTATGGCGCAATCAACATCTATATCTAATTTATGCCCCGCTCATAATTTATTGAAAATATTTTGTGCTTTTTAAGTTTTCTTGCTTTTATTTGTTTAGTTTGTTGTTTCATTCGCTTGGCTGCACCCTTCAAAATATATAAATAAAATGCACGAATTGTTGCTCATTGAAAATATGAAAAGAAAACAAAATAGAAACGAACGAAAAAAAAAATTGTTATTGAAATTAACGAGAATTCGTTTGCCTGGGCAGGAAACCAATCAAGTGTGGAGCTGATTGGGAATTTGATTTTGATTTTCAATCGAGCATAAACATTAAATCTGGGAATTGATAATATTTTCAAGGCAATAAACGAAACATTTATGGCCGAAAGAAATATGAATAAATATATACAATAGAAATAAAGTTATTTTTAAATAAATAAAAAACAATTCATGCGTAAAATAATTATTTATTTATGAGTTTCGAAATGAATAAATGCTAAACTTATGTTAGCTATAATTACCCGGCGTTGCTCGGCTTAAACTGTGCTGGCTAGTTGGGTTGCTTAAGCATTATATTTTGCATTAGGAATGCAGATATTATGCTTTCCTTTTTCGCTTCTCTCTCTCTCTGTCTATTTATCTGTGTATGTATCGCACATTCTCTTAAACCCTCTCTGATAGTATCTTATATATATTATATAACATATAGAAATTATTCTGGACTCTATCTTTCTCTCTGTATATCGTTCTCTCTCTCTCTGTCTGTCTGTATCGCTCTTTCCCTTAATCTCTCTCTGACAGTACCTTTTATATATTATATAACATATAGAAATTATTCTGGACTCTATCTCTCTCTCTCTCTCTCTGTATATCGTTCTCTCTCTCTCTCTCTATCAGTATCACTCTTTTTCTTAATCCCTCTCTGATAGTATCTTATATATATAGCATATAGAAATTATTCTGGACTCTATCTCTCTCTCTCTGTATATCGTTATCTCTCTCTGTCTGTCTGTATCGCTCTTTCCCTTAATCCCTCTCTGACAGTACCTTTTCTCTTTTTCTCTCTTTCTCTCTCTCTCTCTAGTTCTGTCATACTATCTAATATATAATATATACTTATCTCTTATAAAGTATATTGTTTTAACTTTTACTCTGTCCTCTCTCTATCTCTCCCTCTCTCTATACATATCTTTATATACTTCCTTCTCTTTCCTCAAACAAAGCTCAAGTATTATACATAAAAACTCAACTTTCTAATTTTGAAATCTTAACTTTTCCAACATAACAATTAAGTATAGTACTCCACTCAATCTCTGAGGCTACACAAACATATTTCTACATTTTCATTATAGACCTAGAAACACATGCACTCAACTAAATATATATTACATTTGCGCTATAAATTATAGGAAAAGAAAGAGAGGCGCCCATTTGGGGAACGGCCAAAAAAAAAAAAAATCATTTTTTAAAGTGCGGACACAAAACACTGCAAGGCGTTGCCACAGTCACAGCCAGGCAGGCAGTCAGTCAGTCGGTGAGGCCGAGCGGCCCAACCCAAAGCCAAACTCAAACTGAAACTCCAATCCAGACTCGAGACTTCAAAACCGTGGCCCGCAGCCTCCAGTCGCCGGGGCATTATCTGACTGTCATGGATAATGATCAACCGTTGGCCACCGCCTTTGCCTTTTAATTAAACGCTGAAGCCGCTGCCGCTGCCGCTGCCCCAGTCGAAGCGGGAGTCGGACCAGGCCGCAGTCGGCGAGTCGTGCAGCGCGTCGGCGCTGACTCTTTGACGCTTTTCATTTCGGTGTCATACAAACCGAGCGGGCAGCAGGCGGGCGAGGCAGGGATGATAAAGCGGGGGCATGCCGCAGAACACAGACTCATGCCGCTGGCCGACGCCGCTCATTCAGTCATTGCTTCATTGTCCATGCGCACATCACTCAACGGACACGCAGCGGAGAACCCCCTAGTTGAGTGTGTGTGAGTGTATGAGTGTACGAGTGTATGAGTGTATGAGTGTATATGTGCTTCTCCATAGCCAACCCATCCATATTCATCTATCCAACCATCTGTCTAGCTGTTCATGCCCAATGTCTTGAAAATCAATTTTCTGCTGCGTTTCAAAAGTTTTTCTTTGTGGCACATCTTTCGTCATTTTATTATTAAAAAACAAAAAAAAAAAAAAAGAGAAACCAAAAAAAAAAACGCAAACGAATAAAAAATGTTAAATTTTTAAACGTAAAAAATTGATTTGTTGTGCAATGCGAGACAAACAGACAAACGAACGGGCGGACGGACAGACAGAAACTGCGAGACAATGCCAACACTTATATGACCAAACCCAACATACATATGACCCCACATTGTTTATGAAGCTTATTCGTAATATTTCGTGAAGACCCCCTTTTGAATATGTGCTAATGAATAATGAATAACACTGAGTGTGTTCGCAATAGTCAAGCATGCGTTAAATATAGTATAAATATAGTATATCGTATATATAAATATAAATATATATATAACTGAATTTATTAATACAATAAAAATATATATATTTATATAAAATAAATAAAAATATATAAAAAAAAAAAATTGGAATAAATCAAATATTTACAAATTTAAAATGAATATAAATAAATAATAATAATTAATAAATTGTTATTATTTTAAAATGTAAATAAAATAATAATATTTAATATGTTATTATTATTTTATTTAACATTTATTTATAATTTTTAAATAAATTTGATTTATTTCCAATTTATTATATAAATATAATTTTTATAAATTCTTTAAAATTTGTTTATTTTATATATTTTTATATTATATATATATATTATATTATTTATATTATATTATATATTTATATTATATTATTTATATTTTTATATATTTAACTTAACATTAAACAAAAACAATTATTGTAAATGATTTCAGACGTGTGTATAGAAAATCTAGTATTTAATGCGAAATAAATACTAAAATAATATTTTAATTATTCGAATTTTCAATTAATAATTTATTTTATTTAATTACTTTAATGATTTTATTTGTTTCATTAATTGTAATTTTATTTTAAATTTATTTTATTTTTTTTATTTCTTTTATTATTTTAGTACTTTACTTTTATAAAATTTACTTAAGTGTAAATCTTGGCAATCTACAAAACCCCTCAAAATTCTCATATTAATTAAATTCGCATTACTTCTAAATTGCTTTAATTACACACTTAGTTGCAACTGATTAGACGAATCATTATCATATATTTATATCTACTTAAAAAACCCCTTTTGACCCCCATTCATTTATTACTTTTCGACAGCCGCCTCTGGTCGCTTCTTCACTTCGACTTTTGTATTAATTTTTGTCGGTCTTTTGACTGGGCGTTAATGACTTTTGCGGCTGGTTGTGTTTTTTATTCATCTCGGCGAAAACCAGACAGATTTTTTCTCCTTGCCGACAACAGAAAGAAGACAAAGCTCGCGTTTTGTTTTATGCTTGGGAAAAAGAGTCAAAAAAAAAAAAAGTTGATATAAATAAAACGCGCTGTGGGGCTAGCCCAAGATGTTTTTAATACGTTTTAATGGCCGTTGCTACAGTTTGACTAATTTTAATTGTCCGAAAATTAATTAAGCTAGCCCAAGATGACAGAGGGCAAGTCAACAGAGTCTGAAACTCCACTCGACTCGACTCGACTCGACTCAATTGCAATTATTTGTCTTTGCGGTAAGTCTTAACTTCGTACACCCACGACCTGAGTCTCCGTATGCCACACACTGGTTGCCGCTTCCCCAATCCCTACCCCTGCCCCTGGCTTATATGTTAATAGCCTTATGCGTCACTTGCATCCTGGCGCACTGCAATCCGCCAGACGTTTTGCTTGTCTGCGTGGGCGTTACCCCTGGCTGGCCTGACGGCTCGCCTGGCCTGACTCTTGCCTTGCGGCTTTCTGATTTATAACATTGTTTACACGGCACGCCAAAAATTTGATTTACTAGCCTTCGGTGCCGGCCACACATGGGCCCATTTGATTGTCATAACTCAAGACTCACGCATGCGCGCAGAGCCCGAAATGCATGCTGATGATGAATAATGAAGACATATGCATGCAGCAAGAGGTGTTTAATGTACGTTCAATATTTTTAATGTGTAGCCATAACATAATGTATATTAGACTGACTTTTATATGGCTGATATAGCTAACTGTTCAGTAATCGAAATTGAGTCCATAGCCATCGACTTCTTCTGGCTTCTCTCTGGGCGCACAAGTTGAACACGACCGATCGCTGTTAATTTCAATTCCACTGTTAATTTTTAACATGTGAGCGTGAAGCGTAGACAGTGAGTTAACAGCTGCCCGCTCATACAAATTCATACAAATGCAGCTCGCATTGATCTTAATGATAATTCACTCTGCATAGTTGCCAGGTAGTAAAAGTCGAAAATTGCATTTATGTAAATATAATATAATATAATATATATGTATATATATATATTTCTTTTTTTTTGCATAGGTTCAGCATATAAAAAGTTTCCCTCGGCTCAGGACAGAAAATTAATATTAAAAATATATTTCTTATATTAATATTATTATTTTATTATTATATATATTCGCAATTTTTTGTATTATATTTTTATTTTTTATTTATTTTATTTTATATATAAAAATTGACAAAACGTGAGTCAACTAATAAGTGGTTAATGAAAAAGCCTAGCAATAGCAATATTCATCAGCGATACACTAAACCGATGGGGGTGTTTTATTTGCCAGGCCGGATTTTATATATATATATATATATATATATATATATATATATATATATATATATATATATATATATATATATATATATATATATATATATGTTTTTTTTTTTTGCATTTATATAAGTATTACATATTATTATTATATATATTTTTTTTTATATTTTTTTTAATCAGAATCTTTTATTTTATAACATTGACTTGTTAAATAAACAAATAAAAATCAAGCTTATTTAAGGCGATGACAACTTTGATCCTAACATGCAAAGCTACAGCTGATGTAGATAAAGTGGAAAGCTCAAAAGCAATCAATCTATAATATATGTATCTCCATATAACATATAATATTTAATATATATTATCTAATATATCATCTATATAATATATAATATATATAATATATTATTTATATATAAATAAATGTATAATAAAAAATAAAAAACTTTAAATACATCTAAAACACTAGAGTAAATCTATAAATAAGTTGAGATAAATCTAATCAGATAAAGTAACCAAAATTACTAGCATTTTGGGCCAACTGGCTGACCAAAATGAAAGTATTTTTCTTGCTCTTTCATTTCCCTACGCCTACACACACACACACACACACGCACACATACAGCTGCAAAGTTGTTGTGCTTAACGAAGGAAGGTTTTTGCCGTTGTTTGGCTGAGTGGAAAAGCAACTTGAAAGCTCACTCGAAGAGCTATCGTTAGCTGGAGCAGAGCAGAGCAGGAAATGTACGAGTTTCCGCAAGGAGCGTGTGCCTGTGTGTGTGTGTGTGAGTGAAGAGTGCCGGCAGAGCAGCTCTGTTGCTTGCATCCGTTGCAATTCGCACGCACACACACACACACACACACAGATAGAGTGAGAGAGCCCGCACCCAGTTGCCGACTGCTAGATGCAGATAACAGGCATATACGTTGTCAAGATTTGCTTTGATGTCTTTTTCATGTACCGACTGAATCGAAACGAACCCGAACCCCGAGCCGAAGCCCCGCTGCCGCTGACACGCGCGACGAACGAGGGGCGGCTGGCTTTTTGGGTGCGGCTGCTTTTTGTGTCCATCTCTGTGTGGGTTGACAACAATTAAAAAGTGACGGCCTGCAGTATGGATGGGTCGGGGCGGGGCGGTGCGGGGCGGTTCGGCTAGCTGCGAACTTAAGTAGGCAGCAAATATATTTATGTACAACAACAACAACAGTAAGAATAAGCTGAGCAAATCTCTCTCTCTGTCTCTCTCGCTCTTCGTCAATTGCCTTTGCGGAACAAGAAATGCCCCGCCCGCTTCCCCTCAGTTCAAATGCTTTGAAGTTGACAGCGTCTCTCTAACTGTACATTTATCTGTGGCTCTTGCCGTCTCTGTTATATTTTTGGACCAATTTTATTAGCAAAGGGTTGGCCGAACGAACGCGCGCTTTGAAGTTCAAGTATAGCGACGAGCATTAATATTTCGATATATACATATGTCTATACATACATATACATATATATATATATATATATATATATATAGATTTATTTGTATATATATATATATATATAAATACGCACATCAAACATGAATACACGAAGCGTCGTCAAGCGTCACAAATTGAAATATCACATAAATTTGCCATGCGGCCGTCTCGCTTTGTAATAAAAGTAAATAATAATTTAATAAAAGCCGCAAAAAGCATTTAACGCTCGACGGCAAAGAACAAAGGCAAACAGCCAACAGCCAACAGCCAACAACAGGCAACAACTAAGGCCAAAAGGCCGCCGACAACAGCTGGCGATTGGCGGATGGAGATGCCAATGCCGATGTAGATGGAGATTCAGATATACAGTGCACCACCACCTCATGCCTTCACATTCGAGGAGCGTGCGAGCGCCCTCTATGTGTCAGTCATTCAAGTGGCCGCCGCCGTCGCGCATGCGCTCTGCTGGCCCCAGTGCCTGGCTGTATGTGTGTGGTGTGTGGTGTGTGGCGATGGCTGGGGACCGCTTCAAATTGATTTGAACGAGCGCAAAAGCTTCGGACAGTTGATAAGAGCAAGCCGACAGCAAAATTTTCGCACGGGTGGCGCGGACATCCACAGAGACAGCCAGCTAGCTCGCCGGTCAACTTGGCTGTGGATGGCGGCACATCAAAAGCTGCAGACCAGAGACGCCTTCGGGCCAAGCTAAAATGAGCACATGCACATGAAACTGCTCGCAGAGGAGGCGAGGCACACACACACACATACACACACACACACTCACAGAGAGACTCAGCTAGCGCGGGCGATCGAGCAATTCAGTGCGTCCAGCTGCTGGGCTAATCAAGCCAGCTCATCGCACATCCATGGCAATGGCTTTAACAGTTAGCTGAGCGGACACGTGGCCAATGGTCATTTGATTGGCGCAGTAAATAATTAATAATCAATTACAGTTGAATACATTTTTGTTATATCATCGCGTTGATTAGCTATTTGAATAAATCCCAAATGAATTTTAGTTTGTTAATGAGTTTGGAAATGGCAGGAAATGCATTTATGATAACCGAATTAGGAGGAAGCATATGAGAGAGAGAGAGAGAGAGACAGAGATAGGGGACGATAAAAAATATAATATAAATATATATTTAGGTATACTATTTATGTGGAAGTTTAAGATATTATACAATTCAGAAAATCATATTTAAATTAATTTAAGAATAAAATATTTTAGAACAGATTGCTTATACAATGCCTTTATGAGAATCGCAGAGATGGGCAATAGTGAAAATAAATTATATTTCATTTCATTTTGAGAATAGCGATTTACGTTTAAAAGATACTAAATATATAATATATTGTATTCAATAAAAAATTAAATTAAAATTATTAAATTAAAAAATTACAAAAAAAAAAAAAAAAATAAATGAGAATTGCGGAGATCGGCTATAATGAAAATAAATTATATTTATTTTAATTTTCTGAATAGCGATTTAAAATAAAGGAAGCTAAATATTTAATGCATCTTATTAAATAAAAAATTATATTTAAATCATTAAACTAAATAATTACAGAAAAAAATAAATAAATGTTGGGCAATAGTGAAAATAAATTATATTTCATTTAATTTCATTTTCAGAATAATTTTTAAAGTATAAAATGAAAAATATGTAAAAAAAAAAAATAGAATTAAAACTATTAAATTAAATTAAAATATTTAATAAAAAATTTTTTTTTTAAATAAACAAAAAAATGATTTTAAAAAAATTAAATATTGATTGCTTAAAATTTTAGAATTAAGAAAAATGATTTCTTTATAATTGTCGGTTTTATGTATATAAAATACTCAAACCTCTTCAGGCAAATTAATAAAAATTATTTCAAATTAAAATTTACAGGCCAGAAACTTTATTTCGTCTGACGTGACGACATAATAAAATTTATTTTATTCAAATCGAAATTTTTGTTAAAAAGTTGTGATTTTTCAAACTTTCACAAAATGGTAGAGCTATTTAGTTCAAAGGCCTGTAAGTGCACACATCAGTATATATCATACATATAGATATAATATAATACATACAGAAATATGTACATTCATGAGAATCACATAGAAGAGCTCGCTTAAGGTATTTTACAGTTTATGAAGTTTAAGAAAACGTTTTATATAGTTAAAACAGACTTGGTTGTATATTAATATTTAATTATTTATTAAAAGTGCTTTAGTCGGGATTATACGACTAGGCAACACCTTTTTCCAGGGTACCTGCAGCTGAACCACATCAATACGTTTTTAATTTGACTTCTCACATGTCCTCTGACTTTTTGCTATATGTTGTTTTATTTCTGTCTGCTGCACCAACAGCAGCAGCTGCTGCTGTTTTGTATATATTTTAATTTCGAATTTTGTGTGTGTGTGTGTGTGTGTAAACTGTGAACATTTATGCAAATTTTGTTGTTGTTTTTGTGTGTCAACAAAAATGCGGGGAGCTCGCAGTGGGCAGCGATCGATAATGCAAATGGGGAACAACAGCTGGCGTTGTTTTTTTTCTTTTTTACCCAATTTTTTTTCGACCGTTGGAGAGATGGAGAGGGAGATGGGAGAGCAACTGTATCTGTTGGCTGGTCGCACAGAGCTCAGATTTGATGCAACATGAACTTTAAATTTGTGTATTATGAATTTTAAATACGAAGTTGAAACTGTGACTGCCACATGGCTGTCCTGGTCCTGGTCCGGGTCCTGGTCCTGGTCCTGGTCCTGGTCCTGTGAGCTCCGTTTCGGGCAACTTTGTGCCGTTTGCTTGTTGCGTAACTCAAAAGTAATTAAATTGCAAACTGCACACAATGGAGCCAACGCACACACACACAGGGGGAGAGAAATTTGCAGCATGTGCGTGGGATTTGGCCAGGCAAAAGTCAAGTGTTGAAAGGGAAAAGGGAAGCGCACAGAGCAACTGGCAACATGTTGACAGCATTCCCCTTTGTCCATGTCCATGTCCATGTTCATGTCGGGGGCAAAAAGCTATAGTTATGATGATTGTTGATTTACAGTTTTAAAGTTCTAGTTGCCGTTGCTCCTCCATGCTCCTCCCTTTGTGGCCTCATGCGGCATGCAATTAATTTTGTAGCTTGTACTTCAAAGGCGCCACAGCTGCAGCAGCGGCGTAGGGAGACGCGGCGGCCGCTGTCAATGGGTCTTTGATGCTGGCAGCGCAGCCCTCTTCGGCGGCATTTGTCGCCCGCCGCTGACAGGCGCGCTAATGGTCGGAGTTGGCCCCGTAGGGTTAACCAAGTATTCGATCTCTGTTCCCAGCGGTAATCGGAGAACTTTGGCATGTCTGCGCTTCAATGCATTTGCGGCTGTCAAAGCCAAAGACTTGACTTGGTTTCGTTTCTCTTTCTCAGCTCTCTGCGGTTGACAGCGCTGACAACTCTGCCGCAGGCGGAGCTCCTTGCGGCCCACCTTGCCAGGTGCGTGGCGACCTTCGCTGCATAGAGCAGCCATTGCAGCTATGATCTGCTGCGCTGTCTATTAATGAGTTGTGCTGCGGTTGCCCCACCGCCCTGAATATCAAATTCTAACCAAAAATATGCGCATAAAAAGGCTTCGGGACTCGTCAGTGGCAAGCGCAGCCTTTGCCTTTGCCTATGCCACATAACCGTGCAGCATAATTACACTTTTATTAACATGCAACAAGAAGGAAGCCAACTGAATAATTGCCCCAGCTCTAGGCGCTTCAGCTACAGCTTCAACTGTGTGCCACCCAAATCCCTAACCCACTTTTGCATGCGCACCACCCACCACCCACGCCTCGTGCTCACTGCCAACCTTTGTGTGTGCTCTACTCCATGCATGGCTTGAATGCTGAATGCAAACAGGTGCCAAGGCAGCATCGCCATCACCTACTCCGCCTCCTTCCCTACGCTTTCGCCTGCTTTGCCGCCACGCACACAGCTAGTCCCAGCTGCATCCGTCGCAACGCAGCGCAGCGCAGCGCATCGCATGGCATTCACATCCTTTAGAGACACTTGAGGCGCACTCGGCTTAAATGAAGTGCACACGCCGTCATGCACATCAAAGCGCGCCGACAGACGACGCCGCCGCTGGGGCAGCTAATTAGACACGCCTCCATTGGCATCGCCGCCCGTAATTAACATTAACTGTTACTCACACTTGAATGCTACCCGAAAAAAAAAAAAAAAAATATATATATATGAATTAATATTGTTTTTTTTTTTGTTTTTTTTTTTGTCTTCTTTAATAATATCCGCTGACTTTTTTATGCTTTGTTGCACAAGCGAGAAGTAATCAAACTAAATAAAAGCGAAGCGATCGACAATAATGTTCATTTCGATTTATACGCTAAATTAAGGTGCTACCAGGCAAAGTTGATCATTAATTTTAATACCCTGTGCTCCAAGCGAAAGAGGGGATTTCAATAAAAAAAATTAAAAATAAAATTTAAAAGAAATAAAATAAAATGTACAAAAATTATAATTTAAAAAAAATTATAATTAAAAAAAAATTATATTTAAAAAATTAAACGATTGAAAAACTCAACCAATTCTTTTTTAAATATCTATAAAAAAATATATATGAGGATCGCCAATCTGTCAATGGATTTTTTGCAAAAAAAAAAAAAAAAAATATATATATATATATATATATATATATATATATATATATACATATTATATTATTTATAATAAATAATAATTAATAAATAAATAAATAATGAATGAATGATACATTATGAATAATAAATAATAAATAAATAATATAATACAATATATTGCCATATCAGCTTTTATAGGGATTTTTGGCCCAAGTTTCAACCTTTGATTTTTTTTTCGAAAATTAAATTATCAAATTTTCTAAAAATAAAATTAGTTTTAAAAAATATTGATATTGTGACATGCACAAAAAATTTGGTAATTCTGTTTGCTATATTGACTGAGATATATATAAGTTGTTTTTTTTAAGTTTTTTTTAAATATATTTCGAAAATCAGTTTATTTTTATTTTAAAAAGGGAACAAAAAAAAATAAAGCACTATTGCTTAAGTAATATCGAATTGGCAGAACCTGAGGCTATTTTAATATTAGCAACTGTCTTTTGTCAGCTTTTTTTTGCAAAATTTATAAAAAATATTTTTTTAAAATGATGCAGAAGCCAGTTTAGTTTTATTTAATGAAGAATAAGTTTTAGCACTATAGCTCAAATAATATAGAAAATATTCAAAATGAACGGAGCATATTAAAGGTGCGCGATGCTGAAGAGGCGAAATATTACAGCATTACAGCTAAAGCTCCACAAGCTTTCTAGTCTAACTTCTAATCAATCAATCAAGACTGATCAGTCATCGTAGTCCTTTAAATAAAAACAATCATTTCACTTGCAAATACACATATAATATTTCTTGCTTAAATGCTAAATATTGATACTAAAAATATACAAATCAGACAAACTAAATATAAAGATTGCAATATTTAGCTGAATTTCCTTACAAACGCTCGATTTCGTTAAACGAATTTGAGAATAAATAAAGATAAAAGTATATATATATATATATATACAACAACCTAAGCTAGCTCTTGGTTGTTATATAGCAGCGGACAATGCACTTAATATCGTAACTACACACAATATCATTTCTGAACTCGTATCACGACTACATACTACATTTAAATATAAAATAACAGAAAACACAAAAATTTTCTGGGTGCACAACCCAACACAGATATACAAAAAATTGCTTGCTTATATATAGAGATATAGATACGAGTAGATATACATATCTTGACTATACATATGTGCATATGTATAGTGATAAGGTTTGAAATCTAGAGATATATATCGTTATATGTCATGCCACTAGCTATTTCTATGGCTATAAAAACGCGTGTTCCATCTTCTCATCGAGTGCTGCTTTCCGTGGCGTATAAACTCCCTGATTGACGTAGAGGTCTAGGGCGGGCGCTGCAGCAGTCGGTGGCGGCGGTGTCAGATCGAGCGGGGTTGTTGAATTGCTAGACGGCGTTGTCGGTGTTGTCGAACTGAAGCTGGAACAGCTGGAGCGCGCCGACAGCGATTGTGCCGAACGTGTTCGCCTTAGCGGCTCATTTGAGCGGGCATTTGTACAGCTGCTGGGATCCCCATAGCTGTGCACGCGGCCCACTGTCTTGAGCATGGTGCGATACGGTTGCTGCCGCAGATCCTCTGCTGCTTGACTGTAGTACGATCGACGCAGTATACACCAGGTGACCACAAATGGCACTGTCAAAATCCCACAAATGCCCAGCGTTATGATCAACAGCACATCCAAGGCCTCGGAACGCCAAAAGTTTAGCGTGTTGGCATGAGACTTTAGGAAATTCGCACCACCTGTGCTCAATATCAATTCAATGTGGTTAATCGCTCGCGCCGAAGCTTCCGAATTGGACAAACTGAGGCGCTTCTTCAGCTGACCCAAATGATGCGTATAACTTTCATTCAGAGTCAGCTGTCGTATGCTATGAAGCAGTGCATCATAGGCCAGCGTATCGTAGGGCACTGTTAGTGCAGCGCCCTTCTGCTGCAGTCGCTTGGCCAGCACCTCCTGCTCGGCCAGTATGGGTATGGCAAGTATGGGCGTATCACCCGCAATGGACTCCCAAACGCTCAGCTGGCCGCAGCTGCTAATAAACAGCTTGACCTGCGGATGAGCTACAAGGTAAACAAAGTTGAGCATTAAAAGTATAAAATTGTATACTCAGCGCGAGCTTACCCAGTATGGCCTGTTGGGGCCACCAGCTGTTGATCATGATGTTATCTGGCAGCGGCTGTATAAACTCTTCCACTTCCCATTTGAGCAGAAAATGAAATTCCTTGAGATGCGTAAAGACATCCAGCAATATGGAGAGCTTTTCGCTGGGCAGCTGAGCTGTTTGCACCTCGGCGCCAAGACTCATGTAAATTACACCACTTGAAGCAGTCTCCATAAACGAGAGGACATGCTAAATACAAAACCGAAAACTCAAATTAGTCTCCCACTCGTGATGAGCACAAATTAGATTACATTTGGCACGTGCAGCTGTTGCGGCTCTAGCAAATGTAGACCGCCCACTTCCAGCATGTTGGGCAAATAGGCGCGAGGGTAATCCATAGCGGGATGCGAGTTGATTAGAGCAAGGCTCAAGTTCTTGCTCAGATCTCGATAGTTGGGCAGCTCACGCACCAGCAGCTCAAAGTGATTCGAGTAAACGGATTGCTGCGAGATCAGGTGGAAAAAGCTGCAAAACAGAATCAATCAGACAAACAATATATATATATATATATATATATATATATATATATATATATATATATAATTGAAATTTGATACGCCACTCACTTGTAGGTCAAACGCTCAAAGGTGCTCATTAGCATGTTAGCAATGCGTTGCTTTGTGTTCATTCGCTCCGTGTAAGGTAAAAAGTTACTCGGATCGAGAGCAGCCGACTGAGGATTGCCAAACATGTTGTTGAGCCACGAATTGGCGCCGGTGGGACTGATTGCAACGGTGGGCACACCATAGTAATAGGCAAAACTAAGAGAATATACAAAGATTAGACTCTCTTCACATATTACTCAGCAGCAACTCTCTCCACCTACCCAAGTAATGCGTCGCTTAGAAACAAATCCACAATTAGTAAATCAAATTTTTCGCCGCTGGTTAAGAGTTTTTGCACCTGCGCATCCGAGAGCAAGAGATCCACATTTGTGGTGCCCGCATAGATCATGCGCGTGAAGCGTTCCATTACGCTCTGAGCGTGCATTTGTTCCGCCTCGAAGCTCATGCCCATGTCCAGCCAGTTCTGCTTGAGGTCCTGATCCTCAATGCGTATCTCGCGTATTCGGTAGAGTGCTGTACCCGCCTCTGTTTCGGCCAGAGCATGCGGGCTTATCAGCGTCACCGAATGATTCTGTGGACTGGCCACCAGTTGCTGCAGCAGCCGACGTCCAAAGAGATAATGCGATCTCCAGACACTGGGCAGCACCGCCAGGATGTTGGCTCCGGTTGCATGGCTGCAGAGCAGCCACAGCGACAGCAGTTGTAGCAGACGCATCGCGAAGTGCAATGAACCTCGATGTGTCCTCGGCTACGGACCAGTTTTAATTTTCCGGTTTTTGCGGCCAACTTGCTCAGTCTACGTCGAGCCGTTGCGGCCTTTCTATTATTATCTTTTGCTATTGCTGTTGGCGCTGCAACAAGACTTCATTGTCGCTACAGTTGCACCTAAAGCTTACACAATACTACATTGCGCTTAGGCGCTTTGTTAATAAATGTAAATTAGCTGAAAATACGCGAAATTTGTGTACAAAATGCGCAACGAAAGTGAAAAGAATGGCAACAACAACAATAGAAACACGAATGCGCCAGGGCTGCAAAGACTCATGCGTGAGTCGCTGGTGAATGCCAAATGTGCATGCTATCGATGAATAAGCAACTAAAAATGTATCGATTATATGAGAGTATGAATGTAATGTCTACCTACCGCAACTCAGCTTATTTTGAGCTCTTTACTATCAAACAAAACAATTGCTGAAAAAGGTAAAAAAAAAGGTAGTTGCTGCATTTTATATGTATGACTTAAATCACAAAAGGAACTGTGCAAATTGTAATCAGCACAAAGTCATTAAAACATTCCTTTAGTATAAATATATGCTTTGTATTCACTTCATTGAATTCATTTCCATACAAACGGAATGTCTATGATAGCAAAACTTTATTCAACTGATAAATTAAGTATATATATATATTTGTCAGCATATATGTATATAATGTCATTGACCGTTATGATTTAAGTTATGATTTTGCGCACTTTACCCAAACATACAATGACTGATATCGATAGTTATCCGCCTAATCGGCTTATCGGTGGATAAAAAATATATAAAAAACCAAGAGTAAGCAAAAAAAAAACGATGCGAATTCTGCATAAATAGAATGCATTAAGGCTGATTACTGTGTGTGTGAGTGTATGTGTGCCTGTTAATTTAAAGATATATATATGTATATATATATATACCTTTGTCAATTACCCAATTGTTAAATCACCAACAGATGTGATAAACTCGCAAGCAGCCGGCGGGGCGTCTACAACAACAATTTTATTGGAACTGCGCCAGGGAAAGAAGAAAAAGCTGCAGCATTGAACTGAATTGAACAGCAGCAGAATTTCCGCTGAGAACGAAACACCTGCTTGCAACTTATCAGAGTCAGCCAGACTAGGCCCTAAGTACACAGAAAACACTCAAGTGTAATTGTAAGCAAGTGGCGTGCGGATAGGATACGGAGCGTAAATTGGGGCAATCAATCACGGCTATTGCAAGGCAGCGAAGCGTCGACAGCGAAACTTTACGTAATCGCAAATAACGGAACGCAGTTCAAAATTCCAACATCATGTCGTCGGACCAATGTGAGTTCGCCCTCTCTCTCTCTCTCTCTCTCTCTGTCTCAAATTATAAAAACAATCTCATCTCGTAGCTCTTGTCGACGTGGAGAAGCTGTTCGATTTGAACACGTTTACGAGTCGCTTTCAGTACTATGCCTGGATGACGGATCCGCGCACGGTGCTGGTCTCCAGCGATCGTCTGCTGCAGGCCAAGCAAATCGTGGACAATTATCGTGCGGGCGATCAGACGCCAAAGCTAGCGCCAGCTGATGTCAAGTACAATTTGAAGCTATATAGCTCGGCATTCCATCCGGATTCCGGCGAGCTGCAGAACTTTGCCGGTCGCATGAGTTTTCAGGCAAGTCGCGTGACAGTCAGCTGCCGCCTTGCCAACTGCTGGCGTCATTTGCATAGACTCTTCTCACTTGCCAAATAATGTTTCGCATTGTTTCTATGTTTAGGTGCCTGGGGGCATGTTGATTACGGGCGGCATGTTGGCCTTCTATCGCACCGTGCCCGCCGTGGTGCTCTGGCAGTTTCTCAATCAGTCCTTCAATGCGGTCGTCAACTATACAAATCGCAATGCCAATTCGCCCACCAGTGTTACCCAGCTGGGTCTGGCTTTTGTTACGGCAACGAGTGCAGCTCTAGTTGCCGCCATCGGCTGCAAGAACTACTGGGCGAAGAGGGCGACGCCGTTGCTGCAGCGCTATGTGCCCTTTGCGGCCGTGGCAGCCGCCAACTGTGTCAACATTCCGTTTATGCGTCAGAACGAGATACTCAACGGCATCGATGTGAAGAATGCCGATGGCGAGATTGTGGGCCAGAGTCGATTGGCTGCCATTAAGGGCATCACCGAGGTGATCATATCGAGAATTACCATGGCGGCACCGGGCATGCTGCTGCTGCCCGTCGTCATGGAGCGACTGGAGAAGCTGCCAGCCTACAGACGCATCAAATGGATAAACGCGCCCTTCCAAACTATCATGGTGGGCTGCTTGTGAGTAGCCTCAGGATGCCTTCCCAATTTAGTAGCTCTAACTAATTTATCTTTGTTGTTTCCAGCTTATGCTTCATGGTGCCCACGGCCTGTGCGATCTTCCCGCAACAATGCGGCCTGGATAGCAAAACAATGAGCACCTTCGAGCCGGAACTCTACAAGGACATGGTCAAGCGCACGGGTGGCAATGTGCCTGATCGTGTCTACTTCAACAAGGGCCTGTAAAGAGCCTGGATTCGTCTGCTAGACACTTAGACAATAAATGAGTTAATTGTTGCTTAGGCATTTATAGAGAAAGACACGCAACGTATTTGTTCCTTGTTCCTGGTCACATCGGAGTAGTCAATGATAACATACATATAATTTGTGTTTACTGTGAACTTGTTAAATGTTTTTTACTAACTTTGTGCATATGTCCTGCAATATGTAATGCATGTGGATCTGTAAGCTAATGTGGAAAATCATTTTATATTAAATTTAATTTAACGGCAACTAATCTCAATCGAAAATGTAGGCTAAGCCAAACAAAGTCTCTCAGTTGACTCGGTGCACTTGAAGCTATTCAAACATCTTCTACTGTTACTAAGTCGCACACTAATCTGTTAAATGCGTGCTAAAACTAAGTCAATAGGGCAACACTTAAACTAAATATCCACAAAAATAAATTATCATAAATATAATGAATACAGACGAGTTGTGGGCTTATAAACGGTTTTATTAGGTATATTTTTGTATCTTGTATATATGTATATATATATATATATTATATACCCAGATATATATATATATATTGTAATTAGCAAATCTTTGCGGAATTTTTCTTCATTGGATTGTGTTGATTGTGTAAAATTTACAAAATGTGCAAAACACAACTAGTTCGATTATTTGTTCACTTTAAATCTTGGTTAATTACGTGGAGACTCGTATTTATTGTACGACTATTTATCGGGCATTTAAACATAGTTTTGTGCTCTTGTACTACAACAAATTTTCGCATTTAAATGTATAATTATTTTACTTCTTTTTTTTTTGCGTAATTTTTGGACATTTTTTTTTTTTTAAGGTACAATTTGAATTGATTTCATTTTGTTTTTGTTTTCATTATTTGTTAAAAATGTTGGCACTGTCGCAAAATACTAAACATTGATGGAAAAAATTCAACACTCAGATGTACAATATGTAAAATTTGTGTGTTTCATTTAAATTTAAAAACTAATTCACGCCCTCGAATCGGGTGCGAGGGCCGCTTTAATAACATTTCTGCTGCCTGGCAGCCAATTTCGTTTTCAATAATTTGTTTCTTTGTGGAGTGCCATTGAACCAGCAAACATTTAATTATATAATTTTTAATAATTAATAACTTTGCAAAATTCTCGAGACACCCAAATACACATTTGTGGAACATTTAAAAATTGTATTTTTTCAATTATTTATATTTTTTTTGTTTTTTTTTTTTTCTTTTTCACTTTTAATGTATTTACTGACTGAGGCATTCAACAATTAAATCGCTTGGATTGCGCATTAAAAATTATTGCAAATTGCATTATTCAATATGGATTTAATTATTTACTTTTTTTTCATATTTATGGGGCTTGTCCAACCAGCTGGAAACTTTTGACCCAATAAATATGTACATAAATGGTTTTGGTATACGTCCAATTGTGTGCACTTTTTCTCAACCTACAATGGAGGAACTCTTTCCGTTTTAGCTGCCTTTACAAACGTTGCACTTAAAATCCTTTTCAATTTCAGACTGTTTTTATTTTGTAACAAATTTTTTAAGAATCTGCCATAAAAATAATCGTTGCCAGTAAATTGATATAGTTTTGAATTTTTTTTAAATAATTAGAATTTCCTTTTATAATATTGCGCATACGCGTTGTCCTTAGCGCTAACTGTAATTTAACAGCGCCCTAACAGTCACAACAGATAGTTAACAGCGCGGCATTGTGAATTCTGATTGGCGTTTAACATAATGTTAAAGAATTCGTGCTGCTGCAATTTAACATAAGCTTTGTTTTTCGGCAGATTCTCTTTAGTACTTCTGTATAAATCTCTGCTATTTTTGTATACCCTTTAACTTACCCTTACTGTTGCTTTTACACTTTTCTCTAAGATTTTCTGTACAAACATTATATGACTTTTCTTTCAGCGTTTTCGAAAAGTCTTTGAAAAGTATACAAAACTTGACCCCTCTTTCTCTCTTTCTTTTTCTCTTCTACACAAGCTATCCGTTTTCATTTTCATTTTCATTTTGTTTTTTACTTAGTTTAATGGATTTGTATCTCCTTAAAAACCTTACAAGCTTGTTGTGGGTCTTGATTTGTTTTTTAAATTTTTATTTTGCGCACAGCCTTTTTTTTCTCAAAAATTTTGTTCTGGTTTTTCTTTGTTTGTGTGATTCATATGTATTGTATATTTATTGTTCAAATATATATATATATATATATGCATATATATTTCTATTCTGTAGTTTTTATATATTTTTGTAAACCGTTTTTCGTGTTGACGACACCTGATCATTTTTTGTACCAACTTTGCCTGACTGCATATACATATACATATATATATCTAGGTATATATATATATATATATATATACGTATACATATATGTTCATGTACATAAGAATCCACATATATATATATATATATATATATATATATTACTTCAAGCCTTATCGCTTTGAAGTCCATTCAAAGCTTTACACATTTCAGCGTTTTTAGAATATCATTTTCAAATTTTTTTTTTAATTTTTGTTTGTTTTTTTTTTTGGTAAAAACTCTTAAAAACTATGCCAAAAATTGAAAAAGAGCAGCAACCCGTTTAGTGGGCGTGTCTCTTAATTGTTTTTGGATTTATTTTCTCCATTCAACTCCGTTTCCCGGCGCTTCTAAAACCTTAGAAAAATAGCCAAACCCTGTTCTGTTGTTGCAAATGTTTTTTTTTTTTTTTTTGCTCTATGTATTCTTGGTTGAAATAGAAAAAATAATAATCATAATTATTAGCTTGTAGTTTATTTCTCATTTTAGTGTTGAATGTTTCGCTTGCAATTCTGCTTCGTGGAAAATCTGTGTTTTTCTTTTACATTTAGATGACTTGGCTTTCAGTAGTTCGTATTATAGAATATATATTTTATAAATTGAATTCTTATTCACGTGTATATAACAATTATACATTTAAAATTTATAAACATTGTTTTTTTTAGTAAAATTAAAAAAGCCATGCGCATAAAAACAGATTTCTTATTTTTTCTTTTTTTGTAAGTTTAAACTTTATAAATAACGCGTTTCGTGTTTTTTTTTATTTTTTTATATTTTTATTAATATTAATGATTTTGTTTTTGTTTTTGTTTTCATTTTTAACTTGTTTTGACTTGGCTTACGAATTAAATACAAACATGTACATAAGGTTCATTCATATAAGTATGTATACATTATATATAAATATATTTTATATATGTATTTTTGTTTTTCATTTCATTTAGTTGTGAATAAATTTCAAATATTATTTTCATCATTCATTCCATTCATATCGATTTCTTTACTTTTTTCTGTGTGTTAGACTTACAAAATTAACTAGAAATTATATTTTATTATTATAATTATATTATATTTTACTCTTTATATATATGTATATATGTGTGTTTGTGTGTGTTGTTTTGTCTGAATGTGTGTATTCGACAACCAAAGTAGGAAAAGGAGTTTTGTCTGCTGCATGGTTCCCAGTTATTACGGCTCCTCGCTTGTCGCCTCCATCGCGTTGGCTGGCACCAGCTCAACCACCGAGACAGCCTCGGCCGTGGTCGTTGTTGAAGTGGATGAACTGGTGGTGCTGGCTGGTGACATGTTGTCAGCATTGCTGCACGCCAGCCCAATAGGAGGCGGCGAACTGGTTGCTGCTGCTGTTGTCGATTCCTGACTTTGACTGGGGGGCAGCACAAAACTCTTTCCCGCACACTGATCTCATTTAAGGCCCGTATCCGACGATGGCGTCCAGCGATCGAACTCAATGCCCGAATCGGGTGAGACGCCAGTTGCCTTGGCCAGATGCGCGGCCATAAACCCACCCGTCTGCATACACTTGCAGTCGGGGGCGATGCAATTGCAAGAGAATTTCGAGCCACGGCCGCAGCGCGCCACCAGGCTGGGATTGCCCGCGAGCACGGTGGCCGAGGAGCAGCCAGCTGTGGGTCCAATGATATTAACGCTGCCGCCCTCATCCATGGCCTGCCCATCGCAGGGACTCAAACGGAGTTGACTCTCAAAAGATTGCAGCTGCTGCATGAAATGGAAATTGGGCGAGACATCGGATTTGCGAGCACGCACCAGCATGAAGGCATCATTCAGACTGAGCGCCCTCGTGTGCATCAAATAGGCCAACGTCACCGTAACGGAGCGTGAGACACCTGCCAGACAGTGGACCAGCACCGCCGAATTAGCAGAGCGCGCTTCCTCTGCCATGCGAAACAAGAGTAAGAGTAAACCAGTTGAGAATTATAAACAATATGAGAGAATCACTATATAGGACACTCACCTATAAAGTGTATGGCAGCTGGAAAATGCATCGCCAGATCCTGGGAATAATGATCGGTAATGGGAATTTGCAGATATTTGATAATGCCCAACTTCTCAAACTCATTTGGCAAATCGGGTGTGACATTCAACACGTACTAAAATGAGAGAATCAAATCAAATTTAGTTCGAATATGCAATTTAATCTAATAGATCTTTATGCCTTACCTTAATGTTGTACTTTTGCAAAGCATTCAAGTCGCTGCTGTGCGTGGAATTGCCTAGGAATAGACCGGGCACTATCTCAACGGGCGCCTCATTGAAATTATGATGATGGTGATGATGATGATGTGTGGTGCTCTCGCAGTCCGAGGACTCAGCGGAACTGCTGCACGCCGAATCGGAATGTGGCGTGGAAATGCGTAGCGATCTGTAACACAAGTTTAAAGTTGATTAAATTCAGTTGATTAATTAAGTGATCAAAATTAAGAACTATTACTTTTGCTAGTAGCTATATAATATTCTACTATTATGTGAAGAGTAGTCTCTTCTATATGGTATTTCTATCAATATATTTTCTACATCAAATTAAAGCAACAATTGAATAGTTTGCATAACAAATATTTATATTTGTTTAAAATGTTTTTAAATTATAAAAATAAATATATATTAATTTTTAAATTTTTCCCTTATATTATTATATTATATATATTATTATTATATTATATTATTATTATATTATATTATTATTATATTATATTATTATAATATTATAATATTATTATTATATTATTATTATATTATTATTCTTCCTTTTTCTTTCTATATATCTTTTTATTTGATTCTTTCTTTCCGCTTCCATCTAATTTTCTCTTGTTCTCTCTCTCTTTGCGTTTCCATCTGTTTCTCTCTCTTTCCATTTCCATCTGTTTCTCTCTCTCTCTCTTTCCGTTTCCATCTGTTTCTCTCTCTCTCTCTTTCCGTTACCATCTGTTTCTCTCACTCTCTCTCTCTTTCCGTTTCCATCTGTCTCTCTCCCTCTCTCTCTCTCTTTCTCTTTCCGTTTCCATCAGTTTCTCTCTCTCTCTCTCTTTCCGTTTCCATCTGTTTCTCTCTCTCTCTTTCCGTTTCCATCTGTTTCTCTCTCTCTCTTTCTCTTTCCGTTTCCATCAGTTTCTCTCTCTCTCTCCCTTTCCGTTTCCATCTGTTTCTCTTTCTCTCTCTCTCTCTCTCTCTTTTTCCGTTTCCATCTGTTTCTCTCTATCTCTTTCTCTTTCCGTTTCCATCAGTTTCTCTCTCTCTCTTTCCGTTTCCATCAGTTTCTCTCTCTCTCTTTCCGTTTCCATCTGTTTCTCTCTCTCTCTCTCTCTCACCCTTTCCGTTTCCATCTGTTTCTCTCTCTCTCTCTCTTTCTTTCCGTTTCGATTTCCATATGTTTCTCTTTCTATCTGTCTCTCTCTCTCTCTACCTGTCATATTCCCCATTTTATTTTTGCCTATATTAGGTAGTTGCCTCTCCCTCTCTCCCCCTCTCATTTCATGAAAATCGCAGAGAAGAGTTCTTCTTCAAGCAAGAGCAGTAATGCTTAACCAATCAAATTAAAGCTACAGCTCATCATTTGAGTACATATGTAAATAGTTCAAGTGCTATTAAATGTAATCATAGTTAGTTATATGTATATACATAAGTGAAATCCGTTCCACAGATGGTTTTTGTTTACTCACTTAAGACCCATTAACTGATCGGCCTGTGCATTGCGACTAGATTCCATTTCTTTGTTGTGCGCCTGGTTGTCATCCTCACACCACTCCGGAAATGCTTGGCGAAAACTGGAGAAGCCATCTGAAACCAAACCAAAGTGAAAGAGATGGATATATTATAAATATGAAACTTTAGACACATATGCAAACTATAGATACAGATACAGATACAGATACAGATATGAAAAAAAAATCAACTTTAAGTATGCTTTTGAACTATGCGCGCGTGTTTTGTTTGGCTTTTGTACGCTTGAAAAATATTTCGTTATGCTTAGCCAAGTGTGTCCTTTTGGTCTATGGGTAAGACAACACCTAGCCACGCCCCTGGCCAACACTTGCCCCCATCTACCGGTGCGCTGAAGCGTGCGTGAAATTCTTGCCGTTTGCGTGGCTCATTCATAAAATACGACTTTCGACGCTGTCGCCGTCGTAGATTCCAATTAGAAACGGAAGTGGCTGCCATACGAGACGCGACTCGCGACCAGCAGCGCAAAGGAAAATGGGGCACAAACGGAAATGCTCTTTCTATATTTATGCACGAGTTTGCAAGCCGGCAACTGGCCTGGGCTGGGCTGGGCTGGGCGAGGGGGGGCACAATATTATGATGACTGCGTTCGCTGCTCGCTGCTCGCTGCGAATTGTCATAACACAAAACGGAAGCATACAATTTCCTACATGGCGCATTATAAATGCGATTCCGCATTTGAAATTGAACACCACCAACAACAACAACAGCAGCACCACCGGCAGCACCACCAGTAACTCAGCTATCAGCTAGTGGGCCAACGGGTTGTATGCGCCATCAAGATGCCGGCAGAGCTGAGGCAAGTAGCTTAAAGGCCAACAGAGACACCTGCAGCACAAGCAACCAAATTAGCCCAACTGAGAGCAGCAACAGCAGCAGCCGAGGCCGAAGCCGAAGCAATGGCAAAGCTCAAAACTGCATTTGATAGCAATTTCCGTTGCAAACAGAAGCTATATATATATATAGACTGACCAACTGAAGACTGAATACACAACAGCAAAGCTAATAGCTACAAGCGATGCACTGAGACAAGGGTCCCATATAAGAGCTAAATTTTAGAACAATGATTGCTATGGCAACTGTATGATATAGAGGTGAGCATTCAAATTAATTTTCCAAATTTAGGGTATAAACTGTTTCATTTACTGATTTTCAAATTTGCAAAAGTTCCTCTTATAGGAACTAAATTTTAGAACATTGATTGCTATGGCAGCTAGCTGATATAGAAGTCGGATATTAATATATATATATATATATATATATATATATATTCTAGAAATGCTTCAAAACTAATGTATGGCATGTTTCATTAGGCTATCTGAAAAGTTAGAAAAACTCTTCATATAGGAACTAAATTTTAGAACAATTCTACATCATACAAAAAACGAATTTTAACCAAATTAAAAATTAAAACTATTCAAGAAATTGATCAGAATTCATGTGTAACTTGTTCTAATAAGCTATCTCAAAAGATACCAAAATTCTTCATATAAGAACTAAATTTGAACCTACAACTCCAATGATCACTATGTGTCACTATCAACTATTCCATGCAAACTCACTGATTTTGACGAGAAACCTTGCTTATATAGAATGACAAATGCAATGCTATGCTATTAGTCAGCATATAGTAGTCACACGACAGGCAGTCAGAGGAATATTCCTATATAGACACAGATCAAGCTTACACTCTCAAGTCTATATTTGGCGAGAGCAGGAAATTGCAGGCTTCTCAAACTTTTCGCATTAAACTCTCGAAAGGTTACAACAAAATCGATTCAATTTTCTCAAAATTAAAATCTAGTTGAGAGACTTGCAAACTTTACTAAATATGTATATATATATATATATATATATATATATATATATATATATATATATATATATATATATATATATATATATATATTATATATGTATATCTCTGTTGTCATATGTATTTCTGTTTTACTTTGGCCGTCTTGAAGTGCTTTCTGCCCACTTCACATCGAATATATGCTGACAATAGAAATTTTATAAATAGAAATTTATTTGATATTCAATTGTTTCTTCGCTGTTGTTTGTTGTTTGTCGTTTTTCCATATTTTGCGCGTGTTGCGCTTCCTGTTTTTGGCTCCATGAGAGTCGCCACGGACAGACGGACGTACGTACGTGTCCGGTGGCACGGTTCAACGGATTGGCGTTCCACTAAAGGGCACAGTTTAAGTGCAGTGCGTCATCCGCCTGGGATGAGGGCGCAGAACGCAAAACCCCAACCGCAGCGCCAATTGCGAGCCATTTTAATTAGCCTAGCGCCCAAATTGTATATAAGCTGCCCAAAAGGGTAGTCCGCTAGCGATTCAAACTGGTAGCCACCAACTCGACCGCTTGTCTAACTGTTTACGCGACAAAAGCTCGCCTACGTCATTTCCGCTCCAACAGAAGGGAGAATGAGGCGTGGGGTAGGGCAGAGAGATGGGCTCATGCTGGCATTGGGGAAAAATAACTAGGTAAATGTGAATGAAATGAATACAGCTCCGATGATTACGCGGGCGGGTGTATGTGTGTGTGCCTCTGTGTGCGTGTGTGTGTTTGTGTATCTCAAGTCAAAGCGGCGGCTATGTTAGCAAAAAGTTACTTAACTCACGTTTTTATACCCTACTAAATTTAACAAAGGGTATGATGAACTAAAGACTAATTGCTTACAATTACAATACAATTTATTATATGTTCTTGAGATAAAAAAATTAACAAATTTAATTAAATATATATATATATATATAAAATATAAAAACTGTTAAAATAAATATTAATATTTTTAAATATATATATATATATATTTTTAAATACAAATAAAAATGTATATTTGTTACGTTTTACGACCTTTAAAATATTAAAATTAAAATTTATATTATATATATATATATATATATATATATATATATATATATATATATATATATATATATATATATATATATATATATATATATATATTTATATTTATATATATATATTTTTTTTTTATAAATATATTTTTAAAATAAATATTTATATTTTTATATATTGTGAAATAAGTTTCAAAATAATTTGTTTACAAAAATTATACTGATAAAAACATATAATAATTTAAACTTTTTATTTTAAATATTTAATTAAATAAATAAATATTTTACAGCACTTAAAATAAATGTTCAGTTATAAAATATTAAATGAAAATAAATTTTGACTATTTTTATTTGAAAACGAATTATTACAGGATATTTCTTAGCCATTGCACAAGGCTAAGTTTTTTATATTTATTTTATAACTCACGCTCACAGCACACGACGGACGGTCAAACAAGCAAACAAATGAAGAGAGACGGGCGGTAGATAAGCCACAACAGGGCAAAAGACAAAACAAACAAATAAAATTAAGTATAAAATAAAAGTAATAAAATTATAAAAAAAAAAAAAAAAAAAATGCAATTTGCGGCGAAAAAAAAACAATGAATGGGCAACAAAGAGGCGAAGCTAGCATAGCAGAAGGCTAGAGACTTGAACGACCAGCAGATACCCTGGACACAGGCAAGCTTAACAAGTTAAGTCGAGCATACCCTACGGGACAATCTTTTGTTTTTGCTGTCGGCCGCCAGTTGTAAAACTTGCATGTATTATTTATAATGTTATTTCGGTTGTGTTGTTATTGCCTTAATAAATAAATAATCCAAATATTGCGCTTAGCATGACAAGCACATCCCGCGGGCGGTGGCTGCAAATATTAAAAAAAAAAAAAAAAAACAATCGCCATGGGTGGGTGTCTCAGTATATATAAATTTATATATATGTGTGTGCGTGTGTGTGTGTGTAGAACCAGGTGCTTGACAGAGCGGGAGAGTTGTAAGCGCAGACAGGTGAGGGAATTGGCACTGCTCTAAGCTTTAGTTCAAATCCGGTTTTAAAGACCACAAAAGGAACGAGACAATAAATAGGCAATATGTATGTATTTTAAGTAGTTTCAGCTCACAAATTGTTAGTGTCATTTATTTATTTTGTTATTGTGTTATTTGTCGCTGTTTTTATGCTTTTTGTTTTGTTTTTTTTTTTCTATTTTTTATTTATTTATTTTGTTTGTTAAGTTTACATTTTTCACGTTTTGAAGGTCGTTTCCACTGTGCGCGAATCTTGTCATTGTTGTCGTTGTTGTTGCTGCTGCTGCTGTGATTATTGTGTGAACTCATCAATGAAACAATACTGAATTGTGAACAAATACACACACACACACACATGTGTGTGTATAAAGGCCATGCACACAGGTGTGTGGGGATGTGATAAGCGCAGAGTATATCTGCCATATACACAGTCATTCACATATATATATATATATATATATATATACATATATATATATATATTATATACACATATATAGTACGCATCTAGACAGAAAGATATGAATGGTCGGCGCATTCGAGACAATTGCGGCGAGCGATAAGAGATAACGACCTTTGAGTTATTCGCAACAGTTACGTTTGAGCTACTGTGAACACTCGAGAATGGAACTAGTTTGTTTACTTAAACTTATGAAAATCGCATAGAAAGGTTAAATTTAGCAGAGAAACAGCAAAAGCTGTCAATCTGATAAGCAAGTAAGTTTTAACAGTCTTAATTAAGACTAACTTTGCCTTCCAATGCAATTTTCATAATATGCAGAAAGAAATGGAAGTATAAGCACGCAAATAGACACAGAGAGTGAGAGAGAGGGTAACAAAGAGGGCAAAAAATAAAGAAATTATCTTTGCAATAATAAAAAGATTATAAATATGATTTGCATATATGAGAATCGCATAGAAGTCACTATCATTAAGAAATAATCAACATAAGTACCTACAGCTGCTAACCTTGCACATTTCTATAATATATCTTATATGATCTATAGTAGTTTCAACTCTTCTCCCCACTTCTCATAACTCAATTCGATATTATAGCACTTGTAAAACAAAAGGAGACAGAAGATGCTCAAGGATGGCATTGGGTCATGGTTGACATTTCGCTCTGTGGGCAGTATGGCTCGGGTTCGCGCTCAATCAATCATCTTGTTATCAATCAATCAACTCCAGCCCGAGCTGCATGAGTATTTAAAATGTCAACCCGACTGCGAGCTCTTTGCTTAATGGGAATTTCTTACGACATTATTTCAAATATGAATGGAAGAACCTTTTCAAACTAAACCCTCGAAAAGTTTCTTGTGCAATGCATTAAATAATTTCCCCATCAAAAGCGGAAGTGGCAGTCATTAATATTTTCGCCTTTTAGCATTTCCATTTGCCCCCAGCACTTTATTTGTGCTCGTTTTTTTTTTTTTTTTTTGTTTTTTGTATTTTTATTTTTTTATTATTGCTTCCCCACAATTTTTCCTCTCGCACTTTGTTTATGCGAGCAGCCAAAAAAAATGTTGCTCCAAAAATAAAGCGAAGGCAAAACTGGAAAATTTGGGGCGTCTGTGGAAATGTAAACAAAATGGGGCCACATCGGTTTGGGATGGTAACTTTTATATATTTTGATTCTGTTTTTTTGTCTTGCTTTCTTTCGTAACAAATGTGGGGTTGGCTTCTTTATATATATATATATATATACATATATATAATGTCTGCCATTCTGTCAGACTCTGACTCATTGACAAATAGCATTGAACTGCAGGCGATGTGCTCGTCGGTGTCTTTTCATTCATGGAGCTGGCACACCAGACGTGCCATATACCCAGTTATATATAAATATATGCATGTATATATGTATATATATATATATATATATATATATATCTCGTATTTATAGTACGCCATTGTGAAACACATGGTCGACTGCATTTCTAAAATGGTGGCTCGGGCAAGCAGAGTGGGGGAGGTGGAAGTGGTGGGGTTTAGAGTGCTGCTGTTATAGACATGGCCACACACATGGCGTATGCGTAATATGAAATTCTCTCCTTGTTTTATTTGAATGCCACACACACACACACACTCACACACACTCAACACACAAATCCTTCTGACAAACACGTGAAATCCGCAGCACTTTGGAAATACCAAAACAAAACACAAAAAATAAAAACCATTTGGAATGTTATTTGAAATTTATTTAAGCGGAATTCGTGGTATGCGCACGGTTTTTATACACAAAGTATGTGCCAGCTAAATCCTAACCAAATTCCACGTAAGGCAACTCATTTCAAATTTATTTCATTTATATGAGTAGAAAGTGAAGGGGAAGGAAAATTGATTTTTTTCTTTCGATTATTTTAAAATATTTAAGTTTATTTAATTTAATTTTAATGAATTCAATATTTTTTAATTTTAGCTAATTTAATATTATTTGAGTTTAATTAATTTCATATTGTTTTTTTTTTTTTATTTCATTTTATATTTTTTATTTTAATTTATTTCATTTAATTTAATTTTTAAATTTCTGATTTTTTTATTTTATTTTATTTTATTTATGTTAGCATCTGTTTGGCACCACTGTGCACCGGTTGAGCACTTGACGTCCACAACGCAGTTACAACGGCAGCTCGCAGAAGCTGCCGACAGCAACATCGCCCACGCTGACAACAACAGTAAACAGTAAAGAGAACAAGCACAGCCGCCGAAACCACCTACGGACATTAAACCAAAAATGAACGTTGCTTAAAATGAATGCAGCAACAATAACAACAGTAAGCCAAAATTCTAAATAAACCAACGCCCGCGCGCACTAAATATTTTGTATCGAATGATGAGAAGAGAGACAGAAAGAGAGAGCGAAGACAAAGGGACAATGCGAGCGGAGAGCTGAGCTCGGAATTTGAGCAAAATGTTAGCGTAGACAAGAACCGGCTCACAGCTTTTTATGCTGCTGCTGCCGTCGTTGCAGTTATTGGACTTTGGGGCGTGTACACCTGTTATACACACACACACACACACACATACACACCCACACACACAAATAATTGCAAAAATGAAAGAAAGAGTTTGCCTTAACATAAGCCGCTTCGCTTGCCTTCAAAGTTGGGCGCCCAAAACGCCAAATGCTTTTTATGAATGAATGCGCCGCGAAAGTAGTAAAACTATGCGCACATGGTGAAAGAAAGAAAGAATGAAAAACACTAAAAAAGCAAGAAACGCAAAGACAGCGAGAGTGGGAGAGAGATAAAGAGCGCTGGCAATGGTACATAGAGCCAGCGCTTAGCACGCAACTATTTGTTTAACAGCAATTTCGCATTGAAAACGTGACGAGTACACACACACACACACACACACACACACACACACACACACACACACACATGTACGTATGCATATACAATAACAAGCGAAATACATATGTATGCATGTACATAGCTGTAATAAAACAAGTAAGAAGGCACGACTAGCAAACACTCTATGCGGAGTGGAATAATTGAAGCTTGAAGTAATATTATGTATTTAAGACTAATAATGATGAGACATATGTATGTATATGTATATGTATAAATGTATAGAAATATGTATAATAATGCATATGAATATACATACATACACATACATATAATATTTACACATTCACACTCTTCACACCACATACAGTAGTCAGCATACCCTTTAATTTCGCCACTCGCATATTGAGCAATTCTTTCATTCCATTTCCATTCCGTTTCAATTCCACTCCACTCATGCATTGAATTAAATACATACGTTTTTAGTCAATTTGATGCAATTTGCACAACAGCAAGTCTGTTGAGCGCATTGGCATGAGCATGAGAATGGGAATGGGAATGGAATTGAAATGGGGAAAGGGTAGCTGTGAGCGGATGTGCGACATAATTTTTAGCTCGTACATTGTTGCTGCATCCATCTTCCGCATAGCCAAGTGATGCGCTCGTTCCACATTAATGCATATGCTAAGTGGGCGAGTGTGAGTGAGGAACGAGCGAACGAGCGAACGAACATTAAATAAACTCATTGAATAGAACATTGTTTAAGGTAGTTGGAATCACTGTTAGGCGAGTAGACACACAGCGTTAGTTAACATAAGAACTTTAGACTTTTTAAGCCGCGCTGCTGTCGTTGCGGCTTTTCCCCCTGTCAATCTATGTAAGCACATTCAATCAAAATGTAAATAGGCTCTATGAACCGTGGATCTGTCTGTCTGCCCAGCTATAAATAACAAGAAGCCGAGCCGCAGCTTTCAAGGTATTAGCCAAGGCATCCTGCGGCATCCCTTTTGCCTTTTTTCGTTGTTGTTGTTGTTGTTGTTGTGGCTAAAAGCTGCCGCACATTATTAATTAATTATGTATAATTTTGGCAAGCTAAGCAATTACATGAAATTCGGCAACGCCGAAAACATACTAGAAATTTTACAGTGGCTGTTAAAATTACATATAAATTGGAGAGAAGTGGAGTGGAGAGCGGAGAAATTGCGTATAATTGAAATTGCGCTCGCTGAGAGAACTGTAACTGTATCTACAGCTGTACAACTGTTGAATATACATACATACATATGTACATACAGACAACTGTACATAGACTTATCTGTATCTATAGCAGTAAATCTGTATGTGCAACATTTTGAGCGTATTTTCGGCGGCGGCAGCGGCTGTGGCGGCATCATTCCTCCCCTTTGACCGGGGAAGTTTTCGCAAATGGGGTCAAGTTTAATGTGCAGCTTCCTGTTGCTGCTGCGCCAGTAATTGCAGATGGGTTTGCTCTCGGCTTCGGAGCAAGCAACAAGTGCAGCCGCAACTGGCAAAGAGAAACAGCGAGAGGGAGTAAAAAAGTTAGAGGGGGGGGGGGGGGGGCGAAGAGGGAGAGAGAGAGAGAGCGACAGAGTTGGAGTTACATTTTATATCAGATTTATTGATTTTCTTTTTGCATTGGACGCACTTGGACACTTCCGTTGCAGAGAGAGCGCCACGCGCAACACGAAATCATATAAAAGGCAGGGCAATGATCGACCATGAGATACCCTGAAATAACATAAATTACTTAATATTTAATAAAAAAAATATATAATATATATTATATTACACATATATACATTATAATTCAAATTATTAATTAATCTTTTAATTAATTTACGAAATAAAAAAAAAACTTTTAATAAAATTAATTTTTTTAGCAAGAGAAAATGTTATAAAACTTCTTATTACGCTAAGTGCTGGGTAACAAAAGTCGTATTGTTTACAGCTATAGCAGGATAATGGTCAATACATAACAAAGGGACAAGCAACAACAACAACAACAACAACGAGCAACAACAACATTCAAACAGTAGCAGCTCCCCCTCCTATAGCATTTAATCAGAATGCGCCGCCATTGGGCAACGTGCTCAGAATTTCATTTCGAAATGAAATGCCACAAAAGACAGGTAACAAGAGGCAGCAGAGGGATGTGGGGTGTGGGGCGGGATGAGGCGGTATCATGGCGCTGGGTCAGGGCATTTGTGTATAAATATTGCATGCAAGAAAGATGAAAAAGCACGAGAAACGGAAAAGCGAATTGTGCAGCAAGAAAGGTCCTCGCAGCAGCTAAAAGAAAATTTAATCAGTATGGCAAAAGTTCTCTCAAATAAATATCAATTGCGTTATTGAATTTCCAATTATGAAAATGTTCAGATGCGGCGCAAAACCTAAGTAATTATGATTAAAATGTTAGCGTAGGCATACAAAATTCATATTGCTTGATTTGATTTATTTTTCTCTTTTTATTTGCCTTGCTGCTCTTTGAAGTTGAACTGTCTGAAAGCATCTCGCGTTTTTCTGCTTTACATACATATCTCCAGCTCTTTCTCACTTGACTCTAGTTGCCGTTATATTTCTCACCCAAAGAACTTGCCTATTATTTCATTCATTTTATGTAGCGCAAACAACGACAGCTCAAAACTGCATTCATTGCTCGCTGCTTAAGTGAAGACACGAACCTCACACACACACACATTCATGCATAGAACAACTGACAAACAGTATTACTGTAGGAATTCCAGCTCCTCTCTCTCGCTCTCTCTCTCTCTATCAGTCTATGCTTGTCCGTTCTTCTTGCGCGCTGTCCGTTTGTCTGCTGCTTCTGGTAGCCGCTGCTAATTTGCACTTTGATGAAATGCGTTCATGTTGTTGTTGTTGTTGTTGTTGCTATTACTGTAGATTTATGCATGCAGGCGCGCAGCTCGGACGTCGACAGCAGCCTTTAGCTCCATTTCATTTCGCTGCGGCCTTTGCTTATGCACATACATATATACACACACATACAAATATATGTATGCACGTATGTATGCATGTGTGTATATTTGTGCACATATTTCTTATTCCTTTTCGCCTCACGGAATCAAAGCAAAAAATTCAATCGTTGTCTTCGTTTCTCTTCTTTTTTTTTTTGCTTTGTCGTTGTTTGATGTTGTTTTTTGTTGTTGCTGTAGTTTGCTAATTCCCAGAATACAACAATTTACGCGTTCAGCTCCCCCGCCAAGGCAGCCCGGCAAAGTATAAGACGGGAGCAGAGAGCAAAGACGGGCGCACAGTATAAGACGTCGTTTGTATTTCGCAATGCGCCACTGACTTCTTCGACTCTTTGACTCTTTCCAGTCGTCTTGCGCTTTTATGTTTATGTTATGTGCAACACACACGCCCTGGAAACTTCCGTTGAATTCATGCGAGGAACGCTGAGGTATGCGGCACAGAAAGACCCACGAAACGAAACGCCCTCGCAGCGCGCTTTGACCGGAAGTCGCTTGTCGTCTTTATCATTTTTTTTTTTTATTTTTTTATTCTCTTTTGTCGTCGATCATCAATGCTTGCAAATATTTGCGCCATTTGTCTGTGTGTGTGTGTGTGCTGGTCTCAGCCTCCGCCATTGCAGGTGGCTCGAGACAGAGATTCAATGTGGGTCTCGCGCCGTTAGGCGGCTGTTTAATTAAAACCCACACAAACTTTGACCCAAATCCGGCGACAACAACAACAACAACAACAACAACAACAACAGCAACAGAAAATGTTTGTCTCTGTTTTCGAGCGCAGCTGTAGGCCGCGTCTAATTCGACCAACCAACCAACTGTTCCATTCCAACTGTCCAACGTGTGTCTCCAAAAACGCTTGCCGGCCTGCCTTCATGTGTGTGTGTGATTGCTTAATAAGACGCCAACGTAGCGAAGCTGTCTGTCGTTGCGTCCGTCTATTGCCGTCTGGACACGTCCATTTTGCACGTGGGCAGTGTTTTTTGTGGTTGTTTGGTGTCACGCTAAACAACAAAAACCGAGCCGCACAGTGTGACAATTGAGCAAAAACATCGCTAACATAGCAATGCTTAAAAATTCCAAAATTTTAAGAATATATATGTTGTGGTTCTGTTACGTACATAAAATAGATAAGTATGTTATGCGTGCATTCTGCAAGTTTACAGCTTTAAGCATTTCAACTGTTCTGTACATGTACATAAGTATGTTATGGATGCATGTATGTATGTAAATGTAGCCTGCTGCAATTTTAAATATTTAACAATTTTAACAGTTCTGTACATGTACATAAGTATGTTATGGATGCATGTATGTATGTATGTAAATAGTGCCTGCTGCAAGTTTACAGCTTTAAAAATCCCAACAGCCAATGGCGCAGCTGCTGCTGCTGCTGGTGCTTTGCTGGCAATTTTTCGGTGAAGGCAGACCAGTTGAAAGCTGTTGTTGGCAGAAGAGCAAGAGGAAGAGGAAGACGAAGGAGCTGTCGAATTTGCTGGAAGGAAGGCAGCAGCGCAGTTTCTGCTGATGAACTATCATCAAATTGTAATGAGGCAGGCGACGGCCTTGGAAATGAATACGTAGAGGAGTGTATGTGTATGTGTGTGTGTGTGTCAGTGCGTTGAGCTGTGAAATGCCACGTGTTGTTGTATGTATGCATGTGGGAAAGCAAGTAGAAAACTTGTGAAAATTGCTTAGGCCCAAAAACAAAATTAAAGCAACTTGTCCACAAATGAGGCAAACAACTCTCCAATGAGCAGCGAAATACATATACATACATGCAATATGTATGTGTGCATTTATATAAGTATGTTTGTATGCATGCATGCATGCAGTGGGGAAAATGCGAATGCAACGACGACGATGACGACGCGTGGAAATGCATACCACAGAGTTGTTTTTATGGCAACGACGCGACGTCGCTGCCGCGCATGCGCAGCAGCCGAGTTCAATTTCTATAAAAGGGTCGACGCAGCAGCAGACAGAGAGAAGCAGCAGACGCAGCAGCAGCAACATACTAGGCAGACTGTTGCTGAACAGTGGAGCAGCTTTGTATCCGCATGGCTATAAAAAATCCAAGCAGCAAGAAGAAGACTCAGACAAGTTCTGTCTATAATTTTAACTCAACTTCCAACTCCCCAATAAAAGTGGCGACGGCGACGGCGGCGTCAGCGTCGGCGGCTGCGAAGACGAACGCAACGCATCGTTCGTTGACTCTAGGGCCAGGGCGATATATATGTACATATATATATATATATATAGAGAGAGAGAGAGCGAGCGAACAGAAGAGCGAACGCAAAAGGAGCGTAAATGATGTTGCTGGGTTTGAAACTTTGCTAAATATAATTGAATTAAATTTCATGCAACGGAAGCGCTTAGTTGACGAAACTTGCTCAATTGCGCTCTCTCTCCCACACACACGCACACAACCACATAAATAGACAAGCATTGGCTCTCTTCTCTGTGACACTTGGCCCCTATCTTAATTGTTTTAATTCCGAGAAATGCATACAAAGTGGCATTTAATTAAAATGAATTTCGCAGCAGCAGCAGCAGCAGCGGCAGCAGCATTGCATCCGGCTGCCATAATGAATTCGCTCCTGTCAAAAAGCGAGAGAGAGACTGACAGAGAGAGAGAGAGCGAGAGCACTCCGCATAATAGCCCGATTTAATTGCATTTCAAGGTCAATTAGCGGCGTGAACTTTAAGGGCAACCAAACAATTGGTTTATTCTCCCGTCCTAGGCAAACAGGACGCTAAACTGTTTGCCAACTTGGTCACAACACAAAAGCTTCTTCTATTGTCGTTCGCTGCCATGCTGCCGGATGTGTGCGAACGAGACAGCAAGCTGCACGTTTGTAGGTTATGCAAATGGTCGTTGGAATATTAGAATTTACAGTTAGTGGAATGAGTTGAGTTTTATTCTTCTGCTTATAATTCGATATAGATTATACATTTATTATAATATTTAAATAATAAATTATAATAAAAAAATATATATATTTAAGACAATATAATAAAATAATAAAATTTAAATAATATAATTAATATTTAATTATTTATGTTTTTTTAATATTCCCATTCTATTCTCTTTATATGTATACACACACCAAATCTACACACACTGGCTCGATTATCTTTGAAAATGCCTCCCTTTCCGTTCCATCATTCCATTATCGGATCGCACTACATACATATATCCAATATAATCAAGCTCTAACGGTATATATACCATTTGCCATTTGGCATTTGCATGCACCACGGAAGGGGAACTTTCAAATTCCCCTGCAGATAAGATAAGACCAACTGGAACTGGGCCAAGTGGCATCGGGAACGATATTGGAACGAAAAAAAGGTTTACAATACAAATCGTGCTTATCGAAGAGAGGCAGAAATTAAATTCATGAAAAAATGCATGCGAATTGCACTCGAACTGGAAGCAGTTGCTCTGCTCTGGCCTGCCGACAGTCATTCAAGAAAGGATCCGGAATTCATTTAGCATTTATTATTTCGCAGGGATCATTAGCAGCGACAGTTGAGGTGTGCGAAAGGTGCTAGAGTTTTACACGAAATTGTCAAATGAGGATTTTCCCGTTTAGAGGTATTTTTCCAGTCGTAAAACTCTGCTGATCTGCTGTTCAGAATTTACCTGCAGCACACAGGTAGGCGCAGGATGAGCAACTGACGTCACGGCCGCTTCTGCTTATCTTATGCTAATTTACCAGTCGAGAGTGTTTCAAGTTCTATTTTCATGAAATGAAACGAATAAACAATGGCCAGACGGAGTATTTTTTTTTTTTTACGGGAGGAGATGCCGACCGAGCCGAGCGACCGGTCCATTTATTGACGCCCTATTGTCAATTTGCAATATTAGCACACGGTGAATGGAACGTGCGTACGTCAGAGAGAATGAGAGGGAGGGAGAGAGAGAGAGAGAGTGAGGGGAACATTGAGACAGCTGGCAACGGAAGAACACACACACACACACACACACACGCATTTGGGCGCTTGTAACCGAACGGAAATTGAAGCGATAAAAATAAATATGAAGCCAGAGTCAGGCAAGAGCAACAACTAGTCAGATAATAATATATAAATCTATATATATATACATATATATATTTGTAAATCAATTATCAAATTTATATAGAAAGCTACTTTAGCAATTGAATTGTTTTTTCTTAGAATTAGAATAAAACATTTAATCTTTCGGTGATAACTGATCAAAATAAAAGAAAATAAAACATATATATAAACCTATATATACTCAACTTCTCTATGCACAGTTAATGCTAATCAAATCCAAATCAATCAAAAGCATCTGACATGAAGCTAAGCCAGCCAAACAAGTTCAAAGCATCATCACACATCACATTATATAGGCGCCACATTAAGTATTTCAAAAAGCTATTTGGCAGATCATTTAAAACTATATATAAGCGTATATATATATATATATTAATCTGGCTGTCTGGCTGTTGAATCTATTCTTAGCAACGGCATTACGCTTATCAACATCGGAACACACCTTATAAAGGCGATGCTATATTATATATATTCGATTCAAATATATATTTTGTAGATTTGAGTATTTGGCTGCATAGCACTTCAAATATGCAGTGTAAAATTGTGAAGGAAGGGCATATTCGGTTGTAAAATATGAAAGAATTGAAATAAGAATTATGAAATAATTATATAACAAATATAATCCTTCTATATAATCCTTATTTATCCAAGTATTTCAATTAGTTTTCAAACACTAATAATCATCCATTCAAAATCCGCTCAACAGCAGATTTTATTTTTTTTTACAGGGTAGCTCCCACTCTATCATTTCTTTTTCTGGTATTTCTGTGTTTTCGTACTAATAATAACATTTTTAATAATACATAATGCCGAGAAGCAAATGTTTATTTATGGCTTGTTCTCTGCATTATTATGATTTGTATTTTTTTTTTTTATTTATTTACGTTATTCTTTCTATTCTTTTTTTTAGCTTTTGTTTTGATTTTGCGTGTGTTTTCGTGCTAAAATAAAACGAATGAGTAAAAATATATTTATTTATTTTTATTTTTTTTTTAAATTATTTTGCCTAGGCCGTGGAATGTGCAGCAATAATTAATTTATTTTTATTTATTTGATTTATTCATGATTGACTTATGGAACTCACCTCGCAGCGAGAGCACGCGACAGCCGTCCTGCTTGAGGCGGCGATAGAGCACGTTGATCGTGGCATCATTGCCATTTCCGTACATGGCGAAAGCTCCAGCCATATCTTGAGTCGGCTGCTGCTGCTGCTGCTGTTGTGGTGGCACGCCCACATCGTTGTAGAGTATGAAGGGGCTGAGCTTGTAGCCCGCCTGTATGCGCTCCTTGAGCTCCTGCGACTTGATCGTGGACGGCAAGTCGATCTTGCCAGCGGCCAGCCGACGCAGCATTATGCTCGGTATGCTAAAGTTAACGGCGCTGCGTATATGCGAGTCGCTGTACTCCTGAGAGCCGCGACAGTCGAGTATGATCAGCCTTTTGGCTGGATCGCAGCTGGCTCTCAGCTCCGATTGGAGCCACTCTTTGCTGCAGCACTCGTACTCCGTTTCCGGCATCTTGAAAAGCTCTTGCAAATGCACTCGCCCTCTCTCTCCCTCTCTCACTCTCTCGTTCTCGCTCACGCTCACACACTCTCAATATAAAGCGTCTCTAGTTTGTTTTGTTGTTTTCTTTGCTTGTTTCGTTTCTTTTCTTTTTCTTTCGATAACTTTTTCAGCAACTTTACAACAACAAAAAGTTTACATCATCTGCTGCTGCTGCTTGGCGCACATTTTTTGTATTTCTGCTGCTTCTGCTTTCCTTTTTGTGTTGTGCTTCTCGCTCTCACAAAAAAAAACACACACACGCAACACAATCACATACGCGCGCACGCAAGCAAGCAACGAAACACAATTTTTTACAATGAAATCTTTTCCAGCTACGTTTTGTGTAGAATTTTCCAAAACGCTTTTCTGTTGTTTCTTCTATTAATACTCAAATTGCAATTTGTTTTTAGTTGTTTAATTTTTTTTATTTGCTTTCGAATCGCACTTCAATTCTTTTTTATTATGTTTTGTTGTAGGCCCCCATTCGCACGCACACATAAGCCCGCCAAATCACTACCGTATATGTATTACTGTAACTGTATGTGTATGTCGAAGTTGAGTGTTGAGCAAATGAAATAAACAGAGCCTAAAAAACGCGCACTGACCAAACACCGAACCGAACCGTGCGAGCGAGCTACAAGCGACAAGATACAGATACGCTGAAGGAATGAAGAAGTAAACGAAAAAATTGTTTACAGTTTGGCATTGCAGCAAGCAGAATGCTTTACATTCTGTTAACATGATGTTCAGAAAATGTTGTGCTCCTGTTGCACTCTTCTGTACTGTTCGCTCGCTCTCTCTCTCTCTCTCTCTCTCTCTGGTTGGGTTTGCTGGTCATTTTGCCGCACATGTTTCCTCAGGTTGAACAACTCTCTGCGAGGTGTTTTCTCTCAGCGCTTGACTGTTATCACACTGTTAAACTCAATTTTGTACTTGTCGTGTCTGTTAAACAACACTGAGCGTAAAAGCAGACCCAGCAGTTAAGTCATACCCGCAAAACGTACTGAAAATAACATGATAAGAGAATGTGATATTAAATTGTTGATTTAGATATTAATATGCCGTACAATTTTTATTGAATAAATTACTTATTTCAACATATTTAAATTGAAATTTAGAATATACAAAACTATGTTTTTTTAAATTGAATATTACCAACTTGTTACTGTATTAACATGGCAGCATCGTCAAGCGAGTGAACGATTTCAGTAGCAGCACTCACACACACATGCACACACAACACAGAGAGTGAGAGAGAGAGAGCATGGCAGAGAGCTGCAGAAGGTGAGTTTGCACAGTGAGCCCGCTAGGAAATTGGATATTACACAGGCAGGTTTGTTTTATAAGTTGATATGAAAAATATATAAATTTAAATTACAATAAATGTTATATGCAGCTGTAATATATTACTTTTATTAATTACAGTCTCTAATATGACGCATTTGTAACTATTAAATTATTTATCTTCAAATTTCTCACGTGCCTCTTTACAGGTTCTGCTTTCTGCTCTCCGCTTGCTTTACAGCCTCTGACAGCCACACTCTCTCGCTCTCACTTACTTTGATTGCTGTGCTCTTGCTTTGACTCTCCCACAACACCAACAGAAACCTCGCATGTGCGCATAGCACACGCTCATAAGTTTGTGTAAAGTTCATTGATATTTTTGTGCATTGGTATGCGTTGAATGCGTGTGTTGATTCATTGAGTTCGCAGCAAACTAGCTGCCTAATATATGGGCGCTGAGTATGCATTGCGGCTGTGTGTATGTATGTACATATGTAAGTATGTGAATGTATATGTGTCCGCATGCTGTGTTTGTTATATAGAAACAATTTATATATGTTTTATATGAATGTGCACAAGTATTTCGGTATGTGTATATATATATATATATATATATGTATATGTATTGAGTCTACACTCCAGCGAGTGCTTATGAATGCGAACCCATTGGAGCAGCACAGAGTGGGGGTGGGGCGGGGCGTTGTAACTGGCTGAGTGAAGTGGAAGCTCAACTGCGTAAATGTTGAGCGGGGCGCTTAACAGACGTCAAGTGGTTGGATAGACCAGATGAACAGTTGAAACAGCGCCCAAAACTCATCAATGAAGTTGAAATATTCAGCTAAGTCTCTCCCACACACACACACACACACACACACACACACACATAGGCACGCACTCAATGTCCGCAAGGACATGGCTTGCCAACAGGGTCGCTTTTGGAGACTAGCAGAATGTTTAAATTTATAACCGTGACCCTGATATTTGCAAAAACGGCAACAGCAACGACAACAACAACAACAAACACGGCACAAGCCTCAGTATATTTCAAGGATATGCCTATGCGCGTGCAGAAAATTTCTCCAAAAGCGGCCCCAAGCGACAGACCCCCAACTCAACAATCGAAACAGCCAACAGAGCGCAGGCGCTGCCTTGCCCAAGGGAGGCAGAGCGGCAAAACGGCCATGCGAACTTGTGGCCCAAGCTTATGTGTATAAGTATATATATACACACACACACACACACACACACACACAAAGCACAACGTGCTTTTTATGTACCCAACGGTAAAGGCAATGGCGACAGCTGCAAAAGTGTGACTCGAAGCAGATATTTTCATGAATGAAAATCCCACGCAAAAGGCAAATACAGCAAAAGCGCCCCGCCCCGCCCACTGCTGCTTGATAGCCCACGCGTTTTCAAAGGGGCTGCGGCCGAGGAGACTGGGTAGCCTGCGACACGCCTGGAAATAGAAGCTGGGCAGGCAAGAAAACGCGTGGGACTTGGAAACAAGTTGAGAGAAAATTGAAAATTAGGTAAGCCCTGCGGTATAAATTACGCGACCTGGCAACATCAAAGTGCAGTCTATGTCATGGCCTTGACGCTCCAAAAAAAAAAGGAGAAAAAAAAGTTAAAAACAACGCCCACAAGGTCAGCCCGCACAGGGGTGCGTCCCTGGACGCGCCCCAATGTAGCTCAGCGGAACAGATAACGCCGATAGCTGCTATTCGGTTTTTGGCTAACTAGTTCTGATATGTACCTGGCAATAGCTGGCTGATTTGGGCTGACTAATGTTTGGCTGTGACTCACCTGCGCTGGCCACCTGAAAAACTGAACTTTAATTGGGCGAAATATTGAAAATTGCGTATGTGGAAATTGATATGCAATGAGTGCATTAGGTATAGCCGGGATGACGTCATAACTGAACTATAGCCAAATCGGACTTGGACAATGCGAACTAGTTCAGCAATGAACACTGACTAATATGCTATTCTCATTGTCATTGTCATTGTCATTGTCATTGTTGTCGAGATAGCTGACTAAGCTCTCGCCGACTTCTCTCTGTGCTAAGTCTTAGTCAGCCTCCTGCTATATAGTATAGAATCGGCCAATTATATTCGATCAACGTTGAAGGTGATTCGTTTTGATTTACGCATTTTCTGCTCGGGCAATTAAATTCGTGGAACTCGAAATGCTTACAATAATTTTTCCTTGACTGAAGCAGTATGATCCCATTCATCTAAATATAGTTTCAAGTCTGAGAAGGAATTCTAGGAAGTCAAAAAAATAAAGAACTCAAAAGAAATGCGTCTTTGCAGAAAATTACCAGAAAATGCCAAAAACAATATGTTTAAAGTTAATGATATATGATAATGATATAATATACAATATGATGCTATATATACATATATATATATTATATAGATTAATTATTTATATACAATATTTTATATTGGAGTTTGTATAGTCAAAGTATAGGGAAAAAAGATTAGCCAAATAAGAGTTCTGGACAGATAGAAGATCTTAGGCAACTAGTTTGATAGACAAGTGAGTGAAGATCAGAGTTCGAATTGGACTAAATATAATAATAATAATTTTATTTATATGTTTAAAAAATTAAAAATTTATTTAACATTCTTCAATTAAAAAAAAAATTTTTTTTTGAGCATTAAAATAATTCGTGAATATATTTATAATATAAATATTATATCTTATAAATAAATATATATATATATATATATATATATATATATATATATATATATATATATATATATATATATATATATATATATATATATATATATATATATATATATATAAAATTTATTTTTTTAATTTTAAAATAAATATCTATGTATTTAAAAAATCCTAAAAATAAATTTGATTAAGTTCTTAAAATCTATATTTATATTTTAAATATTATATATTATAAGAAAATATATATTTAAAATTTATTTTTATTTTATTTTATTTATATATTTAAAAAAAATCATAATATATATTAAATTTGTAAATATGACATACAAATAAATATTTAAACAAAATTTATTTTTACATGTCTAAAAAATTATAAATATATATATTTTAAAATTCTTGAAATTTTATTTCATTATATATTATATTATTTTAAATTTATTTATTTATTTTTAAATTTATATATTTAACAAAAAATTGTAAATAATATTTATTAAATTTTTTAAGTGCTATATTTATATTATAAATATTGTATAGTATTTAATTTAAAAAAAACCTGTATTTATATATTTAACAAATTAAATATTTAAAAAATAATATTACATTTATTTTATTCTTCAATTTATATTTATTTAATATATTATTATTATTATTATATTTATGTATTTTAAAAAGTCATTGAAAGAAATACTAACTAAAGTTCTTAAAACTTCCCATGCTGAGCTTTGTAATCAGTGCTAAAACTGTTATATGATTAATGGAGGCAGGCATTAGAACAATCTATAAAAATAGTTGAATGTGCTCATCCTTGGCATTACATGAGCACTATAATCTCTTTATATTGATAAGTGTGCGCACAGCTTACTTTCAATTTCTCGAGTCTAAAATTAGTCAGAGCACGAAGTGAGCTATCTGGCATCTGGCTGCCGCAGCAATTCACTTGCCTCATGTGGCATTATCGCTTAAGTAACTGACCTAAAGTAACGTCAAAGGGATTAAGAACTTAAAAAAAGCACAATATAAGAGCTATCTCTCTCTCTCTCTCTCTGTTTCTCAGTTAAGCTGGCATACTTCCGGTCTGATCCGCAGCATACCAGGCCATGTGTGTGTGTGTGTGGAGGCTGTCCAGCATTAGTGGTGCAGCTACAATATAATACTAAAACTGATTCATGCAGCGGATGTTTGTGGGCGCCAGTCGGCAATCGGCGATCAACGCTTTTGACGTTTCTATTTTTTTTTTTTGACCAGAGCCGGCTGCTCCAGCTGTGGGGGCTGCTCCGTGTTGCGGATTTGTTTAAAGTGTTGTTGTGTGAGCCAATGACGCCACAATCTGCTTGTCAGCTTCAACTGGCGATTGATATAAAGCAAACCTACACCTGGCCAACTAACTGACTGCCTGACTGACTGACTGAAACATTCTGGCTTCTTCAACTCGTGGCTGTATATATATATATATTTGTGTGTGCGTATGCTCTTGCTGCCACAAGTCTCAGGGTGACTCAGTTTAACAAGTCAGTCGAACAATCGCAATCATCCAACAGCCCCAACAGCTTCTCCACGTGCTGTGCTCGAGACACCTACGCCAAAAATCCTTTTGACGTCATTCGGGGTGCTGTTCAAGACGTTCGAAGTGTGTAAAAGGTTTTTTATTTAACTGATTATTATATGTTTATGATTATAGCAGCAGTTGTATGAAGAGCAAATATTGTTTGAATTTGAATGAGAACAGGTTTGTTATTTGTTATCGATATCTTGATTTGCCATTCACTTATATGTAAGTCACTCTTTAAATATCGATTGTTAGAACGATATGTGAGCTGCGCTTGAAATATCGATATATGTAAGCAGTGCGCTGCTCTTGCTGCGATTTATCGACTCGCACATATCGATGATGAGCTTAAATAAATAAAATAAATTGGTAATTTCCAAAGCTAACCTCGCTGTATTCCTTGCCATTTTTTTTTTAAGGTTTTCTTTTTCATTTTGGGTGTTGGTTGATGGGCATGTATTTTTAAACTAGAGCGTCAAGCAGAAAAATGTTGCTTTGCCTGCTTGGCTCAATTGGGCCGTAAGGGGCTAACGAAGGTTAATGCGGCTGTATTTGACCTTTGGGGTCAAGCTGGAGGCAAATTAATTGCGAGAATTGAGAGCGTGCAATGCTGAAATTCAGTTGATGACGACGATGACAACAATGACGACGATCATTAAGTGTCTCTCTGTGTGTGTGTGTGTGTGGAGTTGAGCTTTGGGCTTGCTTTGAGTGTGTGTTTGCAATTAATACAAACTAACATAATAAATGGCTCGAAGCCCGCATTGCCAATTGCAGCCAATTGAATCAATAAACCAAAATGTGAACTTTCCCAGTTAAGTTTTCAATTGGAAATTGCTGCTGCTGCTGCTGTTGTTGTTGTTGTTGTTGCTGTTGCTTTCTGTCACTTCCGCTGCTCACTTCATTGGGCACCGCCGCCATTCGCCGGGCCGTTAATTATGTTGACCCACGTAATTTGTAAAAATCAAATGTGGAGCGTGCGGACGTGTGGGCGTCATATAAAAGTGCGCCGTCATCAACGGCCCAAAAAAAAAAAAAAAAACTTGCCACTTGGATATTGTAATTTGGCGCAGAGCGCAAGGCAGCGCGGCCCACGCAGCGGCAGCCTCGCCCGTTGCCTGGCCAAACACACACACACACACACACACACATATATATATATATATATATATATATACATATATACCCACCAAAGTGTGTACATTTTATTTTTGATAACGCGCTGCGGAATTGCACGCCCACGCAAGCAGCGACGTTAGCGCCGCTGCCGGCGTTGCTTCCAGCACGCCATTCATTTCCACCCACACGGTGTGTGTGAGTAACAGCAACGGCGACTGCGACGTCTGAATTTTACGCATTCCAATCAGCCAACAGAAATGCCAACGTGGGCGATTTCCATTTCCCTTTTTTATTGGCATGTTGCTTGTATATGTAAATACAGTAACAGTTGTACATAAGCACGTGTTTGTGTGTGTGTGTGTGTGTGTAGAGTGTGTAGTAAAATGGCAAAAACTTATGAATGAAAAGCTGCCCGTGCTGCTGCTGCGCGTGGGCAGGCAGAGCTTTTGCGCACTGCAAGCTTTATGTATGACTAATACCAATTAATATATACTATAAATATTACAAAATATACGTTATTTTCTTTTCTTTTCTATTAATTGAAAGATATTAATGTACTATATAGTTAATATTAATAATGAAATAGCTGCATATTTATATATAAACATATTAAATTAATGCTAATCTCAGCCAATGCACACAGCAAAGCTTTTAGTCAGTTCCACCACCAATTGCTGCCTACTTGTTGAATATTGCGCAGCCCTGGCATTGTGTGTGTGGCAGCTGAAATATCAATTGAAAATCTATCGATAGACGGCAGCACATCGATATTTTTTTCCATCACTAATGGGTTCATTAGCTTTTTGCCTTGTCTCTCTGCCTCCCACTTGCACAATCCCACTTTTTCCCCCCAAAAAATCGTTTTCGACTGTATTTGTATTGTTTGCATTAAAACAAACGGCGTCGAACGCCGAGCGTCGAGGTCGTCTGCCTTGCTGGTATATACTCGATATATATATATATATATATATATAATATTTTTTTGGTGAAATATAGTCTGCGTCATTTCGCACGCGCCGCCAACTGCAGCAAAAGAGTTGAACTCGAAGACTTGATTCAAATTGCAACGATGGAATCGGATACGACGGAAATAGAAAGTACGGCGGCGACGGCGACGGCGACGGCGACGGAGTTGCAGACGCCGCCGCAAAGTGAAAGCGTTGTGGGTGGCAAGGGGGAAGCTCAGGTTGGAGGCGACGCAACGCCGCCGCCACACAAGCGACAGAAAATCATTGCGGATGAGACAGGTGAGGAACAAGATCAGGTGCCTCAGCTGGTTGCCGTGGAGCGGGCACAGAGCACGCAGAGCAGCTTGCGTAAGTTTAGTCGCATACCCGTCTTCATTGTGGACTACCACAACGACGTGCTGGAGTTCATCTACAGATGCCTGGCCACACGGCACCTGCCGCTGGAGCGCAATGTTTTGGTGCATTTCGACTCCCATCCGGACTTGGTAGTGGCACGGGATATACCAGCCAGTGCCAGCTACGACAAGGACGTCATGCTCAACGAGTTGAGCATCGAGAACTGGATTATGCCCACCTTATATGCAGGTAAGGCAAAGATATCCCAATCAAAATGGACAATTGATGCAGAGACATCTCCCTTGCTCCTTCTCTTAGGCCACTTCAATCGTGTCGTCTGGCTGAAGAACTCGTGGTGCCAGCAGATACCCACAGGCAAGCACCAGTTCAAGATCGGGCACAAGGAGGATCGCATTGGCGTCGACTGTCCGCTGGACTATTTCATAGCCGAGGGCAACTATTGCACCAGCGACGAGCTGCAGGAGGCGCGCGACGTGGAGCTGCAGGTGCACGATGCCGACAGCGAAGCGCTGGATCCCACACAGTTCTTGTCGGAGAAGGATGCGGCGGGCTTTATACTGGACATCGATTTGGACTTCTTTAGCACATCGAACCCGTTTCTGGAAATCTACAAAGATGCCAACTGCTATGCCCAGCTGACGGAGATCTTTCACTTTGACAGCGTGGAGCCGGCCAAGCAGGCGGGCACAGCCACCATTGCCGGCTATTGTGCCACGGCGGAGACGCGGCAGAAGCAGCTGGACGCACTGAAGCGCATCTTTTGGCATCTGGAAGAGCAGCGCAGCTTCGAGGGCCTGGAGCAACCGGATGAGTCTGTTATCACACCACAAATCTATGCCAAAATACTCCAGTTGGCCGAGCAGCTGCAGGCGAAGTATCCGGATGACGAGATCGATTGGCTGCTCATCTTCGACTCGGGCAGCACCACGGACAACAATGGGCTGCCCCACCATATAAGCACCACCAAGGAGCTGGAGGATTACTTTGCGCACTTTAAGCGTTTCCTGCAACGTCTGCCCGTGCCGCCAGTGGCCATAACGATGGCGCACTCGGCGCAGGACGACTACTGTCCACAGGACCAGGTGGCGTTCATCGAGGAGCAGGTGCTGCGGCTGCTGCGCGACGTCTTTGGCGACAAACTGCACGAGAAGGCCATCCTACACTACATGGACGATCCGTGGGATGTGATGAAGCTCTAAGCATACTATCCGGATAACCATATATAACCAATGAAAGATCCAAGACCAAGTCGCAGCCGAAGAACAAGGACTGGACTGGATCCTTTTCTTTCCTTTTTGTACTCAATGACTGACGCTTGCAACGAAACTTCTAAGTGATTCCACACAACTGCAGCAAGAAAGATGAACTAACTAACTAACTAACTAACTTAACTAACTACTAAAAGAAACAAATAATTATTTTTTATATTCATAATGATAAACGTACGTAACGTATTTATTATATACACAAAAACGAAACAGTTACAATGCATATGCTACATTTATATGAGGTCCTTTAAGCGTGATTATAAATTAAACGCAATAAAATCAAAGACAATTTGCAATGGACTTGGCAGCTAACTGGCTGGTAAACTGCAAGGTAAAGCAGGCAGAGAGTTGGGTAAAAAAAAGAATGTTCCATATATAAACGTAAATCGGGAAAGTTTTTATTTTTTGATTATATCAATAATCAGAAATCAATATAAATTGAGAGAAATTTATAAGCTCATGTTAAACTGCATGTCAAATTTATTTAGCAAGTTACAATCGCAATTTTTCCAATAGTTTTAAATTTTAATTTGACTTTTTAAAAAATTCAGACTCAATTTGAAGAAAAGTTTTGGATTTTTTTTAAAATAGATTTTAACTTGATGTCAAAATTTACAATTTGGTTGTTAACTTTAGGCATATGCATTTAACAATTTACAAGAGATCTTGAAATATTTTAAGAATTTTTCAAATAATTTCCTATTTTAGTCTCAGCTATATTTCTCAAATGAATTTTAACTTGATTGTTAACTTGATTTGCAGTTAATTTTAAAATCTAGGGAACATTTCTTTCAATAGATATTTTTAGTCTTATGCTCAGACATTTCATGCTCAAGTTCATGGAATCTTGAAGTTTGACAATATAAATCATATTTCTCAATTAGTTTTTAAATGAATATAAATTTTAAAAAATTTCCATTTTACATATAAAAAAAAACTTTGAACCTATTTCTAAAGCAACCTCAATTTCATAGAGATTTCCTAACAAAAGTTGAACTTCATGTATTTGCTCATTATCACGTTACAGCAGATCATCGTATAAACGCAAATATGTAGACACTATTTTGGCTAACTGCCCGCCCCCCACTGTCGATGGCCTCCCTGCCAGGCAAGGGCTGCTTCAGCCAATCGATAGTGGGTCAGTTACATTTTGGATTTCGGTGCGGTAGGAAGCATACGGAATACGGAGGGTAAGTTTGCTACTATATAACTAGAAAGACTTTGTTCACTTAGTGGCTAAGCTTAGGATTAGGAATCTCTATTGCGACTACAACTCCTCCTTGTCGCCCTTGGGCTTGCGCTGCTTGCCCTTGGGCTTATGTGTCAGCTGCTCCTTGAGGCAGTTACGCTCCTCGGCGCGTTTTAGCACATGATCCTCGCACAGGTGCTGCTGCAGCGACTTCTGCTGCTGCTCCTTGAAGTACCAATCGCTGATGGCATCCTCGTACTCCTCGAGCATGTTTTCGCATTGGTTCTTCATTTGGGTGACCTCGACGGGCGGCTTGTCCCACAGCTCGTAGGGTATGCCCAGATCAACCTTGACCCCCTTGTCAACGAGGCCGTGCAGCGTCTGGAACGTCTGCGACATGCCCTTGGCGAATCGTGTGCTGTCCGTGCGCTCCTTGTGCAAATTGTACTCCAGAACCCGCTCGCACACGTTCTCCAGGGATTCGAGCAGACGCAGCTCGCTGCGCCTGTATTCGGTGCGCTTCTTGGGACGCACATCGTCCACGGAGTAGCCGATTTCAATGACATCGTGCGATTTGCCGGTCTCGCCCAACCGAGCTTCCAATTCGGCGGCAAGAATTTTGCAGGCTTCGCAGCGATTGGCATAGCGCACGCCCTGCTCCTCCTCAGGTGTTTGCTCGCTGTGTGAGTCCTTTAGAAGGACTATTAACACAAGTACGCACAATTGGCGCAACATTTCCAACAGCTGCTAGTAGTGTAATCAAAGAAACTGACGTGTGATAATTGATTATAAGCAAAAGTATTTATCTATGCACTTCTTCATCTCTTTTTGACATTCACACAGAAATATGTGATTTTACAGGCTGGTATGCAGCTGACTGGCGCACAACTTAATAGTGTCACAATGTCTATATATCAATAAGATGTAAATCTTTCCATATCATTTTAGTATACAAAATCATTTAAATTATATTATTGAACTTAAATTTATGCATTTAAGATAAAACAATTTGCCAAATTCGCAAATTCCCGCACTCATCCGATTTCACCGATAGTTATTATCGATTATTTTTCCTGGCACTCATTGTCAGTTATTGCGCGCAATATTTAAATTTTGTTTTGGTACCCTTAGCAACGTCCTAACTGTCACAACAAATAGAAACCAGCCCCAATCCCCAAACATTGGATACAAAATGCTTGTGAAAATTCTTACACTTAATAAAAGCGCAAATTACGATGTCACAGAAGAGATTCTATATGCGCCTCAAGCTGCATTTACATGCGGTTCGTAGTTTTCTCAATGCAGAATTTGATTTTAATTTGCGCATATTTGCAGATAACTTGTCCGGGCGTCTGGCTGTGCTCCCACGGCAGCTTGGAGGCCACTATTAAGACGCTGGGATACTATTTTCGCACGGGCGCCATGGAGCCGCGTTTTCCCATGCTCTGCCATGACGAGTTCAACATCGAAGGTTACTTCAAGGGTGTTGGCTCAATAGGTCAGATGCGTGATATGCTGAACTCCGAGCAACTAGAGATCACCATGTGGCAAAATGGACGCCGGCTGGCCTACTATGTGGGCCGACTGTCGGACATGATGCAGCCACCTGTACCCGCTCTCAGTTGCGCACACGGAGCCAACGTCCAGCTGCTGATGAAGGCCACCTCGGCCTTTCCCGGCATACTGGCGCCCAAAGTGGAGATATCAGCGGAGTTGGTCACCCGGGACAAACAGCGCAAATGCTGCAAAGTGAATCTGGAGCGAGAGATTAACAATCGCCACACGGAGAGCCGTTGCCTGAGCCGCTTGGAGCCGGCACGCAAACAGAGAGCCGTATGCCACGCCAAGGAATCCAACTGCAGCTACTACAACAAAAACCTCGTGCGCTCCGCGAGCAGCCAACTCTTGTACGAGCAGCAGGCGAGACGGCTCTCTACCTGTTCGAGCACCTCACAGCACAGCTCTCAATCATTGACGAGCCTGAGCACAATTTCCAACTCGACGCAGTGCAGCCACAGCCACAGTCAGAGTCAGAGCCAGTGCCAGTGCCAGTGCCACAGCCACTCCCACTCCCAGTCCAACTCCCAGTTCCAGACCCAATCTGACTGCCAGCCGCTGCTGCACTCCCTGGTCGCCAATCCAGTTGTGCACGAGACCACTTGCCACATCTGCCAGGCATACAGCAGGTTCTACGCTGGTTCTTAAGAAACTATAAATATATTAACTTATATTTTGAATTGGAATTGGAAATGGGTTGGTCTTGCTCTTAGAGATAGACGCCGAAGTCCGTTTGGGCAAAGCATAGCACAATCAACGTAATGATGAGATTATAGGGCACAGCGCGCTCCAGTTCGAGCGGCTGCAGCTGATTGCGCAGCAGCACACAGGATCGTCCTATGTAGCGCAAGGTGCTGAACACGTGCGGCTCCAGCGGCAGGTGCAGGCAGACGAGATTGGCATACAGCCAGCGCGCTAGCCAAGCATCGTGCAGTAGATCTATGGGTTTCATGGCATCGGCGGAAGTACTTGGCTCATCGGCTTCCAGCGACGTTGAATTTGGCTCTTGCAGCCACTTGCTGAGCAGCTCCAGCAACAGCTCCAAATCGCTTTGGCTGAGACGCAGCAAGGTGCTCAGCAGCGGCTGCTGGGTGCGACAGAATTCGTGCCATTTCACCACGTCCGTTGTCAGTGGCGGCTCCACGTTCTGATCGTATTTATGTGCCTTCAATTCCAGACGCAGTGCAGCAACGCGTTCGCGCGCTTTGTTGAAGTTCTTCACTTGGACTTGGCGCCACTCGGGCGTGGGCAGCAGACATCTGTGGGGCGGCAAGGGTGGCTGCAATCGTGCACACTAGTTAGAGACTAAGTTTAATACAGACATTGTCAAATGCTTACACTGCTTAGCATTTCGCATCCATTGCTGGGGATATTATTTTTGATTTTCGCAGAACGTTTGGTGACCACGGCGGGGCAACGTTTGCGCTCGTAGAGCATGTGTGTCAGGTACTCCTCGCCAGATTCTGGCGGTTTCTGTGGATCAAAGCTTTCGTCCGGCTCGCGTATTTCCAGAGCCTGCAATTGAAATGTTTCCTCATCCGTTGGCTTTTGCATTTTGATGCTTTGGGTTACAGTTGGTCAATTTATTTAGCCGGCAAAAATAATTTATCGAATCGAGATGTTAGAGATGAGCAGCATAAGCGTAGTGAAGAGTCGCTGTTTCACTGTCAATGTTTTTGCTTAGCATTTTGATAATAATAAATTTAAAAGAAGCATAAAATTAGTAATATTAATATTTATTTAGTATTAAACATTTTTCACTTAATATTATTTTTCATTTTTATATTTTTTTAATATTTTACCAAATCACTGCAAACTTTGCGTCTCTTTGGCGTAAAAACTATCGATAACTATTGTCGCGATGTTTTGATTTAACGCAGAACCGCCAAATACAGTTATCGATAAGCTGTTTTAAATATGAATTTGCAAACTTTTTACTTTGACAATTGAGCATTTGCAAATTGAGCGTCAATTAAAATATATTATGCATATAATATTAATTATATACATTAATAAATACTACAAAATTATTATGATACTAGAAAATTTCTTGTATGATAGATGCATAAGATTTGATATGATAAATGCAAAAAGATTTCATATGACAAATATTTTCCATATAAAAAAAAATAACATTAATTCATACATATATGTACGTTTTATCCCTTATATACAACTCACTATATTTACATTTTCTGCTTCATTTATTGATTTTTTTCTGCTCTCTTGCATATTCCCCGGCATTTCGTTTATGTATTATATATAAACTCAAAAAATTTGCGTATGCAACAAGAAAGCACTTGTGATATTGTCAAGCATAAAAATGCTCAGCTCCCTTTATGCCTGTGCGCCCGTTACAAACGCAATCACAATACCCCACTTGGGTAAAGCTAATAATAGGCTATAAAAAGGTCATTTCATAATTGTCTTACGACGACGGCGACGAAGACTCAGGTGCCGACAAGGAGCCCTTGATGTCCGTGCGGACAGAGCCTTTTGTGTGCCAACCATAAAATAGTCGTAAGAACGAGAGTTGGCCCCAATTAGCTGTCAAGCGCAGTGTTGGCCAACCTGTAGATTGGCGACTATCCAAACATGCGAAGGCGGAGTCTTCCCTCCGTTGTCCTTGCCCGCAGCTCCATAGCCATTGAATCAGAAGCAGCTGCCAGCTATCCAGCCAGTTACATATCAAAATTGTTTATTAAATTATTCTTACGACGCTGCATGCCAACTTAAGTGAAATTTAAAATTCATTAAAAAAAGGAAACAAATACGAAAACACTTCCAGACATTGGCCAAAAGGCAGAAACGAACGAAAACAACAACAAAATTAAATGCACATAAATAGTTGGAAAACAATTTTAAATGCAAATTGCAAATTAGTTGGCTAAAAAACAGTAAGTAAAATATGCAAATTTAATTATATATATTTGGTCTAATATACTATATATTAAAATAATGTATGTTATATTATAAATTATAAAGATTATAAAATATTTAAATAAATATATATAAAACATATATATATAAAATTTGATTAAAATAATAAATCTTAAATTATTGCAAAAATAATATAAATAAAAATAATTATATAAATTATTTTATTTATTTTCTGCTAAAAAAAAAACAGTTGTAAAATATGCAAATTTAATTATAAAACATGTAGTCTAATATACTACATAAAAAATATGTATATTATAAATTATAAAGGTTATAAAATATTGAAATGAAAAATTTAATAAATATTTATAAAACATATATATAAAATTTGATTAAAATATTGAATAATAAATTATTGAAGAAATAATATATTTTATATATATAATATATTTATATATCATATATTATATTATATATATATTATTTGTTCAAAAATTTATAATTGCATATTTTAATCAAACATATACATATACACATTTTATATATATGTTTCATACATATTTCTTACATTTTTCATATATGTAAAAAATATAATATATAAATATAAAAAAATATTATATAAATTATTTTATTTATTTTCTTTAAACTGCTTTTTATTTATATTTATTGAATTTGCTTCTAAAATAAAATATTTTTTTTTATTCTTAAACAGTTTTGCTTGACTCTCTGCTGCTACTTTTGCTCTCTTTGGGAGAAAAAGAGCTGAGACAGTCGTCAGCCTGTCAGCCTGGTAGACTTTCTGTCGCTTTCCCACGCCTCCAATACTTTTGCTCTTTGTGCGTTCTCTGGTTATTAAAAATGCTCAAAGATATGTAACAGTTATTAAATTGTAGATCAGAGCGATGAGCTCTAATGATCTCACTCTCTTCGTCTAGTTGACTCGCGCCTCGTTTGCCTGTGTACGTGGCTAGCGACAGCAGAAGTTCCATTTCCATTTGGTCGTCAATCGAGTGACAATATTCAGCTCAGCCAAAGACAGCTGAAGAGAGTTAAGAGAGATAAGGGAATTGATTTCCATTTGTGGCGGGCGTTTCTGCCCTATATAAAGGGAAGCCCTCTGCCTTGCAGCTTCAGTTGAATTTTTCAGTGTCTTGTGATCAGTCGGGCAGTGTAGTGAAGTGAACTGCTCCTCTTCTTTGGTGGATCTGGTAAGTATTTAATTAGTTAATAATATTCGTATTATATTAGGTATGCTAAGTAAAGTTTTAATAGTTAAATGAATTTAGTTTTAAGAAATCGTTTTTAGTTATACTTATAATAATAATTGTAGAGTTAAAAGACAATAATTAATATTATATATATAATGAGAATATATATAATAAATATGTATATAATGAAAATATATAAAATATATAAATAATAAATATATACATGTGTATAATAATATTAACATAACCATTTTCAATTTTTTTTTTAATTAACGATTAGTAATTTCTGCATGTTTATGTCAATTATGTATTATGTGATTAATAATTGTCGGGAACCAATGTAAATATTTTAATGTCTTGGCACTCAGATTAATTTAACATATACTCCAATTTAGAAAGATATTTAAAATGCTTCTTTAGGGCGGTATTTATTTATTATTTATTATTATTTATTTTAAAAAAATTATATTTGTCTAGCTTTGTCAGTTTATTTTTTTTTAATTTTATTTATTTTTTTGTATGACCAAACTAATGTTAATTTCAATTCAAGGAAAATTAAAAGGCAAAAAAAAAAAACTAATAATAAGTGAAATCATATAACCGTCAAAAGTTTATTTTTCAATTTTTCTCGATCAAACTTTTTAAGTTTAAAAATATTTGTGCTCTAGATCTAATTTATTTATTTTTTCATTCATATAAATTTCTAAAACTGCAAAAAGTTAAATTTAAACTTTCTAATTGAAATTGAAATAAATTGAATTTGATATGTGTATGTATATATATTTCTATATACTATGTCTATACCATAATTTTTATAAAAGAAGAAGTCGAATTTGAAACAGTTATTTGCGGTTAAGGTATCTGCTCGTCGGTCACTACTGACTTAAGGGCTCAAGTTTTTCTTGCACTGTTGCATGAGTTTTGCATGTTTTTTTTTTTTGAAGCATGTTTTATGGTTCGCAGCATACATATTTCAGCAGTTAAAATGTATGAAACGAACTAATTTCCATTGCTGCAGGAGGCAGCTATGTTGTTGTGTCAACGCATGCATAAAAATATGAGTGTGTGTGAGTGTTTTAGTACATGTGTCTCTAAGGCCCTAAAACATACACACAGACAGCGTGAGTTAGTTTGTGTTAGCCAAAAGTTATTTACCCGCAACATTTTGTGCTGCGTTGCTCTTTTTAACCTTTTTGCTGTGTATCTTTAATCAATTTTAATTGAATTGCGAAAGGTTTAAGGGTTAAGGGTTAAGGTTCATGAAAAGCTCAAGATGTTAGTAATACAAATAAATGGAGTTTGTCATGGGGTTGGTAAGGGCGTAATTAAACTTCATTTGAAGTTATTTTTTTGTGCTTGTTTAGGAGGTGCTTTTTTATACATACATAATATTTATTTATTTTAATTTATGCAAAAAATTGTTTTCTTTAATATAAAATATTAAATTTTTGTAAAAGATTTATTATTTAGTTTTCTAATATTTATTTGTTGCATTATTTATTTTTTAAGTATTTATTTATTTAAATATGTATTTATATTATTATTATTATTTTTTTTTTTTTAATTTACTTACCCGACTACTATTTTTTACTACTTACTTCTTACTATAAATGAATAAGAAATTCATCTACTCAAAGATTCAGGCTGCATTAATTTTGGGCAGGAATTTCCATATCTGCGTGCTTCAGTTTGACCTCGCCAAAACAGGCCCAAAAATGAGATATATTTTTGTCTACGTATATGCAGCGCGCAGTCTTGGTCGCTCGACAATTTTTCAATTTTTCAAGGCTCACAATACTCAAGGACACATGCTCAGAGTCAAGGTTGATTCGAGTGCAGAGTCCGTTTGGCAACAAGTTTCACAAAAAAACCAAAAAAAAAAAAAAAAAAAATCCAGCAACACCTGCGACGTGGCTGTATTTGCTTTACTCTCAAGGCGCTGCATGAGTGTGTGTGTGTGTGTGTGAGTGTATTTGTGTGTGTTTAACCTACGTCGTTGCCCGCCGCTTAACTGCTTGCCTACCCACTTTTCAAATCATCCACATCCGCAATCGCATCCGTCGCTTTGCCAACCTTGAGAGCTAAAAATATGGCCCGGCCCGAGCCATATCAAAAGGCAAAAATGTTGAGCATTTTTAATGCAAGTGCCGCGTCGGCTAACACAAACGGAGCGACCGCATAAAATGGACATTTATATTACACTCACATATGTAGATATTTACATACGGACTGGGGCATTCCCAAAAACACATTTGCATTGCCAAAAAAAAAGGTTTTTGCTTAACTAAGAAATTATGAAGTGTCTTAATTGTAAAAAGTAAGACAGACATCTGACTTCAGACAACAGACATTCCATTACCCATGTCTGCTCAAGAATTCCAGCCTTAATAAATAAAATATATAAAAATAATAAAATATAATAAAATAAATAAAGAGTATTTAAAAATATTTAAAAAAATAGAAAAAAAATTAAATATTTATAATAAAAAGTCGCAAAAAAAAAAACCAAATGATTCTGATAAAAAATATACTGAATATAATTATAAAATTAATTTTTCAAAATTTTTAATTATTGAAAATATATGTGTACATAAATATACTTTTAATATATTAACCTATTTTATATTTAAAAATTTGTTTTGTAATTGTATATATTGTAAATAATAATCGAATCTGGTTGTAAGCTCAAAATTTCAATTCAATTTTTATTTAATTTATTAAAAAGAAAATGTAAACCAAACTCTTAACGATTGTCAGGCTCAATTTTTATTTAAACAAAAATTATTGATAAAAAAAAATATATATATATAAAAATATCTAATAATATTTGTTGTATAAATTAAAATAAACCAAATAATATTTCTGTTTTTAGGAACAGCATCAACGTTCATTTCGTTAGAGGTTTTGCGAAAAACATCGATATTCGTATTATACACATGTTCGTGTGAGTCAATACAGTAGCGTTTCTGTGGGGATGCAGGCGTATGTATGTGTTCACACGTACACTGCTATTATATTCCGCAAAAGTCTCGTTTCCGGCCAGTGTATTGCCATTGAAATGTTGCCTCTGTTTGCTGTATTTTTCCTCTATGGACATTTCCTTTGCTTTTCTTTTCATTTTTTATTTTTATTTTTTTTTTTTTCGTGCGCCTTTAATTATGCACTAGACTCGCACAAAAGCCAAAAATGACACCGCAGAGCACAGGCAAACACAAGCGGCAGTTATTTTTATGCTTTTGATATGCTAAGAATATGCTGAGCTGTTCGCCGTGCAACTGGCGGAAATAAATTGAATATTTGCCTTTGTCAGTTGTCTAGCTTTGAGCGATGCCTGCTAGGTATATATATGCGTATACTATATATAGTAGCTACTCTTTATAGTAACAGTTGCAATCCGTTTTCGCTTGCTGTCTTTCAGCTTAATTTCATTTGCACAGAATCAAATCAACAGACACAGGGAGGGCACAGCACAGCACAGCACAGCTTCGTTGTCGTCGCCAGCTGAAACATATGTGAGTTCTGTGACTGTCTAATTTTCTGACACATCTAATTGAGTTTGTTTAATTATTTAGATTACGATTTCAGCAGGAAATGTGCTTTGGCAAGGACGAGCAATTTATCAGTGAAATCGTATTAAGCTGCTCAGCAAGCAGAGACAGATAAGCATAATAGATGAGAATTGTTTCAGCAAAAGTTCGAGCTGAGATTGCATGCTCAGATTGTGCACATATGTAGACAGATGCACATATACAAATACATATATATGTGTGTGTAGGTAGTATGTCTGTACTTGCCATTGGGTAAAATCGTTTCTGTTTATGTATTGTACCGAAAAATTTGCCAATTGCAATTTAAACTTTTCATTCTCGATTGAAATCGATTATATATATATATATATATATATGTATATAAAGTGTGCAGCAGTTGTTATGCAAATGAGCATGCTCAGCTGTTATACCCTGGACATGCAGCTTTCTGGCTGGCTGGCTGGCAGCTGTGGTTACAACCTTATTGAAGTCGGTAAAATATTTATAACAATGATCCACGAGGTTTAGTTTATCTATTTTATTTAAATCTATTTATACTTTGTTTAATAAATTTGTAATTCCAGGATATTTTCGCATTCAAGTCAACTGTTTTAAAATTTTATTTTAAACTGTCTCAGTTGTTGCTGGCACTTCAACAATTTATTATCGTCGAAATGTCATTTGAATTAAGTGTACTATAATTTATAATTTACACTTCACTAAATACTTACGGCTGCTCGCAACAGACATAAATATATATGAATTGGCATTTACCAACGATTTTAATTGTCTGCAAAATACTCTTGACGTGCTTCAATTAGTCTTTTCCTTTGGGTACATTTTCCTTTGTGCTCGTTTGCCAATTAAGTTAATTAATTATCATTAATGGTCATTCATCATTATCTATTAAATGCGATTAAGTAAAAACAATTATTTTAAATTGTTTCTGAAAGAAAATCTTACCTTACCGAAATACCCAATTTTAAATATGTTTTTAAAAGAAATTTTAATTTGATACTTTTACTGAAATTCAAAACTTTTCGATTTTTCCTCAAATATATTTTTTTATATTTTTATTGTTGATGTTAATAATGAAATGTTATGAAAGCAATTAGGTTTCACTGCCTAACTAACTAATTAATAAATAGATTTAATTTGGTTTTGTTTTTGAAAATATTTATTGTTGCACGTTTCAAACTTACTTCAGTTACAGTTGTTGCGGCTAATTACTTTTAAATTAATATAATTTTTTATTTATATATATTTTTTTGGTAGCTTGGGCTTTGGCTTTGGCTGCTGTGGCAGCTCGCTATCGTGGACATTTAATATTTATTTGCATTTACATATTTGCCATAAATATTTAGTTATGCCAGCAGCCCAAACGCGAGGCCTTAATTAAACATGAATTAACGCGAGCTTTTGCAACAAGTATTTCATTTCATTCCGTTTCTTAATTATGCTACATTTCCATTCATTATACAAATATTTTATGCATTATTTATATAAGTATGTATATATAAAAAAGAGAAAAAACTTAATTATATGCCAGCATTTAAATATGTATAGAATATTTTTTGTTGCAATTTAAACATTTAATTTAACATTTTGTTTTTGTTTTTTCTTTCTTTTTTGTTATTTTATTTTATTTTTTATAAAACATTTGCGTAACATTTAAGCCAAGCTCGTAGAAAGTGGAAAGTGGAAAAAGGCTCTGAGATTTGAAGAGGTGTGTGCTTTAATTTAATTTATTTTATTTTATTTTTTTTTGGTATAGTTTCCTTTTTTCTTCTTCTTTCTGTGTATTTTTTTTTTTGTTTTGTAAAATTGTTAGGAAAGTAAGGCAGCAAGTTATAAATGAATTTCGAGTTGGGTTTGTCATTTGGATAGAGTAAGGCAGCAAGTTAAGATTAGAGAGAGTTTTTGTTTCCATCTGTATTTCAGCAAGTGCTTTTTCACAATTAAGCCGCTTAAATATACATTTATAAACATTCATTTTTACTAGATATATTTGTCTTTTATATATATATATATATATATATATATATATATATATATATATTTTATTTATATATTTTTTATGTATATAAATAGCTACAGTAATTATTTAAATTTGTTATGCCTTGCGCGGACTTATTTATTTTTTTTTTTAAATATATTTAGCCATCTATCAACTCAGTACAAATTTTGAATAGCCTTTATATGCACATCTAATTTAATTTAATTTAATGTAATATAATTTTTATATCATATGCTAAATGCTTAATACTAAAACATATAATTGGATTTAGGGTTTAAAATCGGCTGTTCAAATTGGAAGGGATTTTCTACTAAATAATTTTGTGCCAAAGACAGAGAACTAAATAGGAAATTTCATATTGATTTTAAAACATTTAATTTGAGTAATTGATATGAAATTAATATTAAAAAAATATATATTAATAATGTAATATATTTTCAACAATTACTAAATTATACGTGATGTAAAACTAATATTTTAAAAATATTTGTTAGATTATTAATGATATGAATTGATATTTTATAAATTGAAATTTAATTTGATACTCCCTTCCAACTGTCAGCCATTTTAATAGTATGTAGAGCATTAAAAAACATTTTTAGCTATAACACACTTACTAAAATATTTGAAATAGAAATATGAAATTTTATTAAAATTTTGTTTCGACTAGAAAAGTTGACTAAAAAGTTAATGTTTAATTTATTGAACCTGCTGCCAATTTAAAAATGGGATTTTGCTAAGGGTTAAATTCGTATTTTAAATCAAAAAAATACATTTGATAGTTAGTTAGTTAGGCACTTTAAATAATGAAATGAATGTTTGTCAGCTATAAAAATAGTTTTCCTACGCTAAGAAATGCGAGAAGAAACACGCGCGTTTTGCTAGCGACTTTTTGTTGGGATACGCGCGATTTGCTAGCGTTTCTGGGATGCGCGCGTTTTGAAGCATTTAGAATTGGATATTGTTACACAAAAAATTGAAATGTAAAATGCTTAATCAACTATGATAATGCTATTTATTTATTAGCGCAATTGAAACACTTGCAAGCAATTAACCTTCACTAGTTTTAAGCCTTGATGTTGTCTGTGTGTTGTGTCTATGTGTGTGTGTGTGTGTGGAAATTTGTTTATCATCTGAAAATTTTATCACAAATTTTTCGTTACTGCATTTCACAATTTCCGTCTGACTGCTACTACTCAAAGTCAAAGTCAAAGTCGAAATCGGCCTGCTTGAGGCCCAATTGGCTCCTGAACCCCGACAAATGTTTGCCCAGACTGCGGCCCGCCGTTGACGTGGACAACAGGAATGATGTGGAGGCATCCACCTCGTCCCTGGTGGTCGTCTGATATGTGACGGAGAAGTCTGGCGTCGGGGCCAGGAGCAACCCTCACGTGCGCACAAATTTGTACACTATGAGAAATACCATGAAAGAGATGGCGACCAGGACGACAGCGGTAACAACCTTTGCGCACGTATTCAAGCCCGATTCGTGCGGATTTAGCGGCCTGGAACTGGTGTGCGTAGCCGATCTCCGGCGCTTGGTGGCCAGACCGCGCGCCAGCGCTGGAAATGCCAGCGACTGTGTGAAGGTCAATTTGTGTATGGACTCGCTGAGCGAGTAGGGACCCACAGAGCCGCGCGCCGCCGCCCGGAGCAGCACGTACTCCAGATCGAGTGCATCGAAGAGCGAATAGCGGGCGGTCATTGTCGATGAGCGCCGTCGACTGTCGTGTTGATGGCCGTGTCGCGAGTCACGATCGGATTGTGGCTGCAGCCAGGGATCGGAGACTCGCTGCTGTGCGCCCGCCGCGCCGACAGCATAAGCGGAGGAGGAGCAGGCGCCGCTGCTGGCGGTGGCAATGCCGCCACTGCTGCCACCACCACTGCCGCCCCCACTGCAACCGGCAACTGCCACACCCCCGCCCAGGCTGACCGCTGCCACGGATGTCAGCGACGACGTCGTCGACGACGAGGCAGAGCACAAACGCATATTGGTGGCCAGCCCATTATCATGAAACTCATTCGCATCCTCAATTGACGTCTGGTCCGGCGATGTCTGCGCCCGCTCCAATGCAGCCGCATGCTTCATTCTTAGCGCAAACAGACGAGCATGATCCGGATGCAGCAGCGCACTTGATTTCCGTCTATAATTGGCCGCACCGCCGCTGGGCACCACACAGATGCTGTTTCGCATATGCCGGCGACCCAGCGATAGGTTCGGCGAGCCCTGTGTGGGCGTGGTCGTTGGCGACACATGACATGACCTGCCGCCCGAATGCCCGCCGGGCAGTCCGTGTACGCCCGGAGGCGCAATGAATGCATTGGGCGAGGGCGATGCCTGTACTGAGTCGATGCCAGAGTCACCGGCGTGCAGGGTATCACAGTACAGGGAGCTGCGACGCTCAGTTCTCAGTGTCAGGTGATTGTTGCTGCGTCTGGCGCTGATGGAGTTGTTGCTGTCGTTGTTGTCATTGTTGCTGCTGCTGCTGGTCGATGCCACATTGGTGCTGCCGACGCTCGTCTCCACAATGGCGGGAAAGATGAAGGATTGGCCATCCGCTTCGCCGCGCGGTGAGTCCTGCAAATGGCAAAAGAGTTGAGCCAAGCGACAAATGAATTTTGCTCCTTGAGGTGCACTGGATGGAATTTCGGGGATTCTTAAGCCATTTGTGCGGGGAGCAGCTGTGGGAGGCAGTTCTCTGCTTCGTTGTTTTTTATTTTTTTTTTTTAAAGTGTATTCAAAATTGTTGATGGTTTTTGCGTGTTTTATATAAATTTAAATATATACAGGGTGTCTAGTATTTAAGGGCTAAGTCTATAGTTAAGTTTAGACTGTTTATGTGCCAGGTTTAATCGATATGTCTATAAACGACGCTTAACAAAAATAAAGCACTTCTAATCAGTGGTTGAAATTAATTAAATAAAAAATAAGAGTTTCTAAAAAAAATTAAATATAAAACTAGGTTAACTTGTCTTATGTCTTCCTTTTTAAATATAAAAATTTGTTGGTAATAAATTCTAATTAAAAAATGATTAAAAAAAAAACAGTTTTTGCATGTATTTTATTTTTAATTCAATTAGAAATATCCAATTTAATTTAATAAATAAATTTTATTCAAAAAATGTTCACTTTGGTAGTTTTGCTTGTGACTGATTCAATTAAAAAGTTGTCATGGAAATAAATTGAATAAACATAAATTGTGTTGCTGTCAATAAAGCTAAAATATTTGGAAAACAATTTAACAGAATTTGTATATTTGTCAATGCAATCGCAAAAATAATTCAAAATATATATTTTTGTCATAAAGTTATGGTAACTGAATTCTTGATTGGATTTTAAAAAAATCTAAAACATTTATAATAATAATTTTATTTTAGGAAAATAATAAATATAAATGTAATATGAACAAAAAGAAAATATTATGTATTTATTAAATTTAAAACCTGAAGAAAAAATAATATTTAATAATATATGTTTCTTTTTTAATTTTGTTTATTTTATATTCTAAAAAAAAAATAATAGTGTAGAAAAATATCATAAGAATAAATAATTTAATTCATATATTTAAAAGCATGCCATAAAATAATGTATAAATATATATATATATAAAATATATAAAAACATAATAATAAATATATAAGTATACATATATATTTATATGTATATATTATTTATTATTATTATTATTATTTTTAAAGAATTAAAATAAATATTATATACCTAAACGCCTTTCTAATATCAAAAATCAACTCAAGCTATATACAAAATGTTATTATTTAAAAAAATCCCCGATTGTTTGTGCATGGAACTTCTTAGAAAAAAAGGTAATTCGACAAAAATGGGCCACAAAAAACGTAGTCTATTTAACAAACGTGTTTTAAATACGCCAAAAATTCTCAGGTAATATGGATGGGTTTATATGTATATAATTATATTTTTGTACACAATTTGGTCAATTTATTTGGGTTTTTGGGGGTAAGGCGAGCGAGAAGCTCGTTGCTTTTTTTTTTTTTTTTTTTTTGAATATTTATATATGTTAATCGAGGCATGCAAAAAAATCTACGATTTTAATTGTAGGATTGGAGTAAAGGTATTAGTAATAGTTAGTATTAAAAAACAGTCTAGAGCGAGAGAGACAGACAGAGAAAGAGAGAGATGGTGTGTGAGAGAGAGAGAGAGATAGAGACTTGATGTATTATAGGAATGAAAGCATACCCGCTGACCCTCGGGGCCACTGTTACGGCGCAACTGTACGAAGCCCTCCTGTCGCAAAAGCGGCTACCAAACCAGAAACAAACCAGCAAAACCAGGAATCAAAACCAAACCAAACACGCAACGCACACACAGAAACATATTGTATAGTTTTTGTTGCACAAGTGGCACATTGGTTGTGGGTGGGGCCGAGGGGGTTAGGTAAAAGAGAAAAGTTTGAAAACAAATTAACACAAAACGCACAACATAACCTCGATAGTAAAATGAAAAACAAAAAAAGGACAAATAAAAAAAAAAAACAAAAAAAGAATAACCAAATGTGAAACAGAAATCATTTTTTGTTATCCGAACTGACATTTTCACAGTTCACAAACACACGCACACACACAGACTTGCACACACGCAAACAGATAGAAGCGACAACAGCGAGCGTGTGTGTTGGTTGTGCCTACCTGGCTGGGCCACACCTGCAACAGCGGCAGCGAACAGGATGGCTTGTTGCTGCTGCTGCCCGATGCCCCATTGGCAGCTGCTGCTGCCGCCGCCGTCGTCGAGGACGAGGTGGTGCCCGACCCTTGGGAGAGGCTCGTGTAGTGCAGATGATTGAAACGCTGTGCATCGCTGCTGGCTGGCTTCGTCCTCGTCGGACTCTCATAGCCCGTTGATTCCTCCGATGATGTTGTTTTTGGCGAGCGCCAGAATCGCTTCAAGCGCAATTCGCGCCTTTTTTCTTGTTTCTGCAACATCAGAATATAAAAAGCAAAATAAATCATTTCGAAATCGATTCACACATAGCCTAATCGATTAGTTTCATATTGTTAGGACAACGAAAATAGACGAATATAAATTGAATGTAGTAGAATGTAGTTGTTATCGCTAGTGCATTGCAAGTGGGTATTCAAGCTGGTGTGAACAACTTAAGCCACTTTAATATGGGAACGATAAATATCAATCATTTAAATTTACTCTTACTGTATAATATTCACTCGATTTATATATATAATTATTATATAATTTTTTGAACAGCCTTATAAATATCGATCATTCGAATTTTCATATGTTTGGTAATTATTAGATATATTTCTTATTATATAACAAATTTTTGTATTGACAATTAATCTCAAATATTTTTTTATTTCTTTCTCTTCCGATTATTACCTGAATTTCCTTTTATTAACATTTAATATGACATATGATGCAATTAATTAAGTCTCAGCTACAGCTTTTATATAAATGAAATCTGAATGGCCTTTATATTTTGTAATTGTTTGTTCAAGTGTGACCCTGTGCGTGTTAAAGTGTGACCGTGTACATGTTAAACAAACCAAAATGCATTTGCGCTCAGCGCCAATAAATATTTGTGTTAGCTCTGTTGCATACACACACACACACACATATGTATATATGTCTCTTCGCACTCACACACCCACATGTATGTGTATGTATGTATGTGCACACCTGTCGGCACTTTTTCATGTGGGATTTCGCTCGTTCTTGTGTGTTATTATTTTCACTTTATAGCGCGCTGTATTATTTCGTTTACTCGACTTCTTATTGCAATTTATGTGCGTGGTATTTGGGCAAAGCAACTCACTGTGGACTTACGACATTAAAAATTTAAGAAAAACCTTTTTAAAATATTAATTTTTGGCCAAACAAATTGATGGGTTGATGTAGTCAAGCGAACACATTTTGAGTAGAGCCAGAGTCAATTAAATTTAATGATAATAATTATCGTATTTTTTGTTTAGAATATGTCTTATTTTCTTTTATCTAAACTAAATTTACTATTTAAATACTTAATAATTTTCTATAAAAAATATTTTTTCTTTTCTACTTCATTATTATTTAATTCTTAATTTATGGCAACTAATTATATGTATGAAATGTAAGCTCTATATGTACTGAAATAAATATTTAATACTGACTAAAATTTTTATCCTGTTTTATTATATATATATATATAATTATATATGATTGTATTCTCGCTGCTTTAGCATTAATAAGAAAACTAATTAATTAAACCGCCATGCACGAGTTGTCGGCACATGCAAATAGTTCATGGCAAAATACTGCCACGTGTCCTCAATATATATAAATATATATATTTATATATATAATAGAAGAAGAATATTAAACAAGTTATTTGAAACGTGGCTTGTAAAAAAAAATTATAATTATGCCCTAGTGCAGCAGCGCTCGTTAAGGTCTTAAAATAACTTTAGCTTCCTTCAGTATAAAATTACGTGCAAAGTTTAATTGTGGTTTTAAAGTAAATGAAAGTTAAAGGCAGAAATGTGCTAGATATATATACATATGTATATATATCTAGCAAATTTTATTATATCTTATTCTATATAGTATCTTATTCTATATTCTATATAGTATTTTTGTGTCTTGTATCTTGTATCTTGTATCTTGTATCTTGTATCTTGTATCTTGTATCTTGTATCTTGTATCTTGTATCTTGTATCTTGTATCTTGTATCTTGTATCTTGTATCTTGTATCTTGTATCTTGTATCTTGTATCTTGTATCTTGTATCTTGTATCTTGTATCTTGTATCTTGTATCTTGTATCTTGTATCTTGTATCTTGTATCTTGTATCTTGTATCTTGTATCTTGTATCTTGTATCTTGTATCTTGTATCTTGTATCTTGTATCTTGTATCTTGTATCTTGTATCTTGTATCTTGTATCTTGTATCTTGTATCTTGTATCTTGTATCTTGTATCTTGTATCTTGTATCTTGTATCTTGTATCTTGTATCTTGTATCTTGTATCTTGTATCTTGTATCTTGTATCTTGTATCTTGTATCTTGTATCTTGTATCTTGTATCTTGTATCTTGTATCTTGTATCTTGTATCTTGTATCTTGTATCTTGTATCTTGTATCTTGTATCTTGTATCTTGTATCTTGTATCTTGTATCTTGTATCTTGTATCTTGTATCTTGTATCTTGTATCTTGTATCTTGTATCTTGTATCTTGTATCTTGTATCTTGTATCTTGTATCTTGTATCTTGTATCTTGTATCTTGTATCTTGTATCTTGTGTCTTGTATCTTGTATCTTGTATCTTGTATCTTGTGTCTTGTATCTTGTATCTTGTATCTTGTATCTTGTATCTTGTATCTTGTATCTTGTATCTTGTATCTTGTATCTTGTATCTTGTATCTTGTATCTTGTATCTTGTATCTTGTATCTTGTATCTTGTATCTTGTATCTTGTATCTTGTATCTTGTATCTTGTATCTTGTGTCTTGTGTCTTGTATCTTGTATCTTGTATCTTGTATCTTGTGTCTTGTATCTTGTATCTTGTATCTTGTATCTTGTATCTTATCTTAGCAGAGTTCTAGGAGACTAAATTTTAAAGCTAAGTTGAGTTTCTTCGCCTCTATGCCTGCCCCCATATTTGAAATCAAATCACATCTCACTACATCACTCTATTTGTGCCTTGTTTTTGGTTTTGTTTTCGGTTTACCAATTCTGATTGCTGCACATATTTTACCTGCATATTTTGTTAATATCAAATCCGTTTCATATGTTTGGTTTTTCATCCCCAGTCTGTTGTTGGCGCAAGATGAAAATCGATGGAAAACTGCACAGGCATAAATTCTGAAAAGGAAACCAGAGAGAAAAATGAGATGAGCGTTAAGCAAGCAGGCAAGCGTGCAACAAAAACAGAAAACAAGTCAACGTCATTTGTCTGTAGCCATTGGCAGCATCATGTTGTCTCCTAGGAGCTGAGCTACACATGCCATCCAAATGGAATGCATAGAACAGACACACACACACACACACACACACACACACATATATATATATATATATATATATATATATACTCATACATGCACCCATGATGAAATACATTTCAATTACTCGCCAGAATACAAGCAAACTTTTGACATGTTTTATTCGATTTGAGCAACTAGCATGGGGCATAAATGGAAAGGAGCTCGTCGACGTCATTATTGCCGTTGCAGGAAGTGCGCCTTGACTGTGCCACATTAACACATGGCACAAGGACAATAGAGAACGGAAAATGGAAAATGGCGACGATGCCATTAGGGCTTGACAAGGACATTTGAGTCAAACGAAATGCAAACGCACGACCATAGACTTATGTGTACCCCCAACCCCAACCCCAACCCCAACCCCAACCCCAACCCCAACCCCATTTGCCAAGCAACCAGTCAGCCAGGCAGCCTTCTAGTTAGCCATTGGTCAAGTTGAAGGACATCGTCTGCAACATGGATGAACGCTTCGGCAATGACAGAAAAAAATAAATCAGACCCAGCTGTTCTAACAGCGCGTGGCTTAGGGGACTTGGCCAGGGCTTTGCCTTCGATTGGTCTGATTAGTGCTGGAGCTCGTAGTTGCAGCTTATTATTAGTTTGCGAAATGCGTAGGCACTGTGTCCTTCGCATCAAATGCAGCTCTGGCTAATTGAAATCGGCAGTAGAAAATGCCACTTCAAAGCCCCAATGCGTGTGTAAATGCTATGAGAGCCAATAAGGAGAGGTTAGCAGACCTTGGGAAACTTTCAAATAAGTTAAAACTTTTTGTTAAGTAATTAAAATTGAAGAAACTTTTAGACTTGTTACTTCATAAAGAAACAGGTATAGGTATCAAAAATATATTAAATAAGTTTGTAGACTTTAACTTCAAAGAAAAATGAATTTCATTAAATAGTGCCTAGGAGATATCCTTTGTATGTATATCAGAGTATATATTAAAATAAAAATTATTAATAAAAAATATAAAATTAAATATTTATTTTAGTCATGTAGACCCGACTATAATAAATGTTTAATTTTATATTTTTTATATTTATAATAATAGTTTTTATATGTAATATAAATTCCCATAGAAGTTGAACATATATTAGCTCATTTAAATTTTTGAAATTTGCATAGAAAGGCGTGTGGTTGAGAGAGAATGCTAAAATACGACAGGCATATAAGAGAGGGTGAGAGTTATCTTGCAAAAAAAAAGAATAGAGAGAAGAATATAGACAGACAACGAAAGAAAGAGAGAGATGCAGAGAAAATTTTAGAGATATAGAGAAGAAAAAGGAAGAGAAAGTGGTAGACGGATATCGAAAGAGAGAGAGAGAGAGAGAGAGAGATAGAGGCAAACAAAATTAAAGAGAGTGAAATAAATATATATAAAAGAACAGGTAGATTTCGAGATGGAGACGTCGAAAGCCAGAGGGGGATTGGTAAATATAGAGATAGAGATATAGAGACAGATATATAGACAGATTAAGATATGATATGTAGATAGAGCAAGAGAGAGCGAGAAAGCATAGAATGCAAATCAACTTAAACTTATTTCTTCACTTAGGGTATTATCATATCAGACAAAACATATACATACATATGTAAACCTAACGTAACTGCATCGATCAAGTATATACACATGTGTAACATACTGAAGGAAGTCTAATCAAATCCAATCAAGTCTAATCAACTCAATCTAGTGAAAAGCCCCACACACTTGGTGACAAAATAATTAGATTCACTTCAAGGGTATATTTGAAATTCAAATAAATTGTACTCCAGCTGTGGCTGGTCGGCCTGGCCCCCATGCAAATGGCAGCGATAGCCACAACAAACCAAGTTGACAGTTCCCACACAAAGGGCAAGTTTCACCTGACTTGGCCCCGTGCTCGGCTCGATTTGTAGCCATTCAGTGGCTGGCAGCGATTGTTTGTTGCATTTCATGCCGATTGAAGGACAACACGTGGTTCCCCCACTAGCCTTAACCTCGGCCCCGAGCCCCTACCCCGGATATAAAAACATGCACGTTTTTGCGCCCGTTGATAGCTAGTCGCGGCCAGAGTCGGACTTGAGAGGTCCTTTATTGTACGCGCCATTGTATTGTGCGCCATGTCAATCGATGTCAACAAGCATTTACGGTGCCATGGTCAAGGATTCGTCTGCAGGAGTTTTGCTGTTTGTGGCCTGGCATGGACGGCATATCAATGATGTACAGCCATAAATCGTGGATATACTTTCAATTACGGCTGCGCCGCGGCTAGCGCCATAAACTTTTTAGCCCAATGCCTGTCACGATAATGTCCTTTTTCTTTTGCGGCGCGTCCTTGGAGCGTGTCGTGGCATAAACTAAACTAAATGTCTGATCCAGCCAGCTGGCTCCCGACTCGCTCTCTTCCTTAAGCCCAGGCACGACAGCAATTATACAAATGGCCACGCCCCCGCACCGCCAGTTAGTTAGAGAGTCGAAGACTAGGTGGCAACGTGGGGCCATAAAGGGGGTTCGAGCTTTTAACTCGCTTTTTGTGCTGCGCGTGACGAATATTTTTAAATTGAAATAAATTTTCTGTGTTCCTTGTTGTGTGTGCGCGCCTTGTCGCCTGTTGTCCTTGTTGTCCTTGCTGTCCTTGTTGCGCACCAATACACACATTTATATCTATGTATATAGTATCGTTATCGTGTTTGCTTAACGTGTTTTTCTTGCCGGTCTCGTCATACATCTTTTTTAATTTGCTTTTTCTTATTTTTTATTTGCTGTTTGTGTTTGTTGCTTGTTCTTCTTCCTCTTGTTCGTCGTCTTGTTCTTCGTTCTTTTCGGCATGTTTTTGAATTATAAGCAAATTTGTTGCCCGAGGCCAATACAGTTCTGGTTACGGTTCCACAGTTGGCTAATGTCAAAGGTCAGGGCCATGGCTAAAACAAGTGTCAGTGTGAGTGTGAGTGTAAGGACATCACCGTGATGTCCTGTTACTCTGGTACACACTTCTCTACCACATTGACAACATCGTCCTTGTCTGTCGGAATTTCCAAATTATATTTAATAAGTAGAAATTATGAATAATTTGCATTTGGATGAGGACATTTGCCTCAATTGTTCAGCGCCGCTTGTCGGAACGTTGCTTCCTAATTGAATGGCACACGTGATAAGGCTTTGAATATTTTTTTTTTGTATGTGGTTTTTTTTCTGTTTTGCAACTCTAGGAAAGACCCAAACAAAAGCCAACCAGACAAAGCAATTGAAATTTTATTACACGCCATTTAGTCAAAGTGCCCACAACAAATACATACACATAGAAGCTGACACACACAGGGACAGATAGTCAGGACAGGCGCACACGTGTTAAGGTAAATTATTTATGTGGCTCGTGTGGGCAAAATGCGCTTTAAATACCCAATATGCGAAGCTATTGGTGAGGTATATGCGGCTTGTATAGATGGTAGCTTAGGTGATTTATGGGTATTAAAAATATATTATAAAAATATGTATTAAAGTCTTTAGAAAGTGTTCATGTAAGTGTGGTACTATTATTTATTTAATAAAATATTAATATATATTTATAAATATATTCAATATAAATTTAATTTATATTTAAAAATAAATTAAATATAAATTTAACATATATTTCACAATATATTTAATATAAATTTAATATAATTTAAAAAATATTATTATTTAAAATGTAATATATATTAAAAAATATATTTAAAATATATATTTAAAAATATATGAATATATTCATTCTAAGGTATTGTCTCACGTATCATTCCAATGCATTTCTTCTACTCACTGGGCCACTGCGTTCTCATGTGTAAATTATTGTTGCATACTTTGGCGGGCTGGCAGAATTGTTTACCTGCCATTAAATAGTTGACGGTTCGTTCGTTTCTTCGTTTGTTCGCTAAGAAAGTGTATGTACCGTACGCCACATACTTGCATGCTATTGTTATAGGGAAAGTTCAGTAAACGCGTACACTGAACCTACCAATAAATTTGAGTCGGCCATTAAAGTCTCCTCTGGGAGTCGGTTTGTTGGCCTGCTCCTACCCAAATTTGTCAAATTAACTTGGGTAAACCTAATCAAATCGTACGTTGACCCAAGTGTGTAGTTTTGCCTAGTCTAAGAGCTCCCAATTGGTGTCCTATTAGTTAGCATAACCCGACCCAGACCACAGCAAATTTGTCAACCCAAACCAAAAATTAATTTAACACTTTTAAGACTCTAAAATCATTTAAGCTAAGCGTTAAATTGACCCCCCCCCACACACACACACACAGACACATAAACACCCTCTCACACACGTTTGTAAAATGTCCAGTGGAAACCGCTTATTTGCGGAGACATTTTAAAAGCACTCAAATATGTTTATCTTTGCTGTGCTTTGCGTTGCTCTGCTCTGCTCTGCTTTCAGATCGTTTCGGTTTGTCAGCGAAAGCTGAAACATCAAACAGATTAGTCTGTGATTAGCTGATATAAGTATGGCGAAACCTTTTTTGTGCGCTGCTGAGATGGGATTACCTAATCTCTAATTATGTTCAATTAAGAGGCTTTTACCTTTTGATATAATACACAGTATCAGTTGACTGCTTTAAGGCAAAGGAAATCTACTCAAATATCAAGTTAAATCTGGCACGCTTTAAGCCCATTGCGTCTCAGTTTCAGGTGCCTATAAGAAGGCACTTTCGAAAGGACTTCACCTGCCGGCTTCTTCTGCCTTCGACTGCATTTCATCTTTTACGCGAGCCGTGCAAATCAGCCAATGGAAATATTTTTTCCGCACAATTGAGCGCCAATTCAACTGGCAGCAGCAGTAGCGCTAGCAGAGTTTTCCTTTTCTTTTCTTTTCTTTTCTTTTCATTTCTTTATTTTTTGTATTTTTCTTTTCTTTTACTTTTTTTTCACCTACCACTTGTTTCGACTTCGCTCGCGCTGGACTGGCAAATGGCGCAGCTGCTTTTTGACGGCTGCTTTATGCAAAAGCAATTAAGTTAACTTTCTCTTTTTTTCTTTCTTTTTCAGGCTGGCCATTGCCCACCTTTCGCGCCACGTTTAACTTATGGCTGAAAAGCTTTCACTTACAAGTAGCTAAGAACTCAATATAAAGGCACATTTTTGCTGGCTTAAAATTTGCATTCCATACGGGAAACAGGGGGCTTCGTCACGGACCAGCTTAAAGGTAAAAGAATGGAAAGAGGACAACCAATACAAGCAGTTGACCCGTTTTGCGGCTTTTGTGAGTTTCCATTTTAATTTTTAGGGTTTCTGCGGTTGCCGTTCTTGCTGCCGTTGCTGCTGCTTTTCCTGTGTCCTGTTGTCCTGTATTAACATTTTAACACATTTTATGGCCGAAACGTGACATTTGTTGCAACTGGCCAGAACACTCTTGGTCAGAAAGCGATTCTGAATACAAACGTGTCGAATACTGCACGCTGGGTATTTCATTGCTACGTTTGAATGTAGAGCGTAGAGTGGGCATTATGTCTGTGCTCAAGAAAAATATTGAGTATTTTTAAAGAAATAAATATTTAATAAACATTATATATAAATACATAATGATAATAAATATAAATAAATTGCTGCTTGAAATATATTTTTGGATATTCATTTTCAGTAAAAGTTTCTAATAGCAAATTTGGTTGAAAATTTCTATTTGTGGCTGGGTAATTTGATTAATTTAAATATTAAAATATTACAAAAATTATTCTTATAAAAATACCTAATCAAAATTTTTTTATTATTATTAAAATAAAATATGATATAAAAATATATTAATTATATATGTTCTCGCAGTAAATTTAAGTCATAAATAATGATTGAAAGTGACCCACTTTTAGCTTTGGACATATAAAGCTAAATACATATATATCTCTCTTCATTTAAAAATGGCCAACATATTTTAATTATTCTATTATTTTTTAAAATTGTATTTATTCCATTATCAAATAAATCAGATATAAACCCTCAAGATAAATAAAAATTAATTTACTAAAAAGCCTAAAAGTATGCTACAATTTATACCATATTTCAAGTAGTACGTATTATTCCCTCTTTCAACCAATTTATTGTCTCAAATGATGCGAAATGACTTTAAGCAGATATCTTAAGTAAAGTTTTCAGCTTTTAAGTTTGAAATGCCAATGCCAAAGTTTTTGCCCTGTAGTTTTTACGACGGGTCAGAGTATTATTGTGTCGCGTTCAGCTTTTGTTACTCAAATTTCCTGTGGCACAAACACGTGCAGCATTTGTGGCACTTGGCAGCTGGCTGCTGCTATTGTTGTAGTAGTAGTTGTTGTTGTAGTCTGCGCGGCAAACTTCCGTCCAGTGTTGCCGCCAGTTGCTGGCAACGCCACAACTCATTCGGCTGGCGGCTGCGTCAACCGGAAACGTCAAACACTTTCCGGTCACGCAGTTTGGCGACTCAACCGCCATCGCCGCCTCCATCTAGCCACAGCCTCAGTTGTTGCTGCCGCTATTGTGTGCGCTCTCCAAAAGTCTCGAGTAGTCACTTAAACTTAAGTGTTGTTGTGTGCCAACCATTTTGTGGCCACAGCACTAACAACAACACCGCCTTCAATTGGGGGCAACTCAATTTCTATGCGTGGCACGACGCGCCTTTTTGAGCTCTGCCCAACTGCCAAACTTATGCTAGCTACAAAAAAAAAAAACTAATACAACAAATGCTGCCTGTTGGCAAACAAAAAGTTGCTCCAGGCTTTTCACTGTTCAGTTTTGCATGCCAAATGCGATAAATTGACTTTTAATTGATAATGCAGAGCTGAAAGCAAAAAAGGCTTATTTATCAGACGGCTTATCGATAATCGAGGCATATTAAATTTATGGCAAAGTTCATTTGCCCATTAGGTGTTGGCTCCCCGTAAAATTCATCAGACCGTATCTTAATAAGCCAAATGTCAACGTGTTAAAGTTGCCACGACTACGCGCCGCCGAAGGAAGCCAGACGCTATTTGTGTCTCGTGTGGAAAGGTAATAAAAACAAAGGCCAAATTCTTGGCCAGGCTGTCAACAGTTGGCGAGGGTTGCCCATAAAAATCACTAACATAAATCAAATAAATAAAACCTATAAAATTTAGCTAAACAAGTAAGATAAATGAATTTTATTAAATATTAAATTTTTCAGTATGTTTTTACATAAAATAAGATGCACATAACTATAAATATTTATATATATATTTTTATTTCTATAAAATATGCATAAGCAAATATTTACTTACCCAAAAATTCATATACACGCCCACTATTATTTTATGGCCATCTATAAGAAGTCACATAACTAAAATGAACAGAAAGAGAATAGAACGGATGAGCATAGGAATGAGAGAAAGTTTGAGTAAGGAGAGCGCTTGTGAGAGGGCAAAAGAGAGACTCACAGCGAGTAAATAAATTATATCTCAAATGTATAAAAAGGATTCTTGTTTAATTTAGAATGAAGAGCTGGAATAAGCAAACAAATGCGATGTAAATATTTATATATAAATACATAAATATATGAATATATATACAAATATATGTATATATATAAATAAATATAAATATATATAAATATACATATATGCCAGGCATGACATATCGTTTCATCAGCTCTCGACTCGTCTTTTCATTTTCGCTTAAGATTAATTTTAGCCAAACTTGTTCAAGTGCCGATTTCCTAAATAAATCTAGAATATTACAGTCATATAAAGATCTAATCACATATTATCACAAGTGTATATAAATTTGAGAAATCATAAAACTCCCTGCCCGGGCAGCCACAATAAAAAGTTCAAATGAATTCAATGTCAAGTTACAAAGTTTTACGCACAACTTTCTCTAGTCGAAATTTTGCTAGACTGTGAACGCGAGTGCCTGGAGGTTTCCCTTAGCTATCATAAAGTAAACCACCCATCCACGCACCATTCTGCTGCACTTGTCTACAGACATTTGGCTTTAGGTTTTGCTGGCGTTGTCGTTCTCGTTATCGTTTTATGCCATGTCTATAGCACAATGGCACAAACAATGGCCAAAAGTTGATTTAAGTTGATGTCATTCTGACACGCTAATATGGCGTGGTAACCAGGTCATAATCTAAGCGCAAGCCCACACACACTCCCACATATATACACACATGCAGTCAGACACCCACACAGACACAATTCATTTGCCATATTGTTGAGCTCAGCGCCTTGCACTTGACTGCGCTTCGGCATCATCCTGAAAACATCATTTGACATTCAATTCAATTAAGTGAGTTGAGCTGTGTGGGGGTGTGCGCTTGCTACGCCCTGAACGCCTTGAATATCTAACTGCCAGCTTGAATTGTTTTCATCAAAGAATGCTTGATTTTTTACCCCATTTTGTCTTTTTGCTCAGATTCACAAATGAAATAGGAAATGTGTGCCTGTGTCTGTGCCTGTGTGTGTGTATGTGTTCAAGTCCTCGAGCATCTGGCAACACTTTAAGTGTTAAATTCCACGCCTAAGGTTAATTGGAAATAGCAGTTTATGTGGTCGCATCGTCTGTTCAACATTTTCCCCTTGGAAATTCAATTTGCGCATACTTAGCTGCCAGTGTCACAATCAGCCTGAATGCCCATGCATGCCAGGGACGCCTGACAGTCTGCAGCTTGCTACAATGTCGTTTACATGGTCATGACATAGCCACAGCCAGTGCTCGAGAGCAGAGAGACAGAGAGCTGCTCTGCTCACTGAATTCATTTGCCTATTAACATATTTAGGGCAGTAAAAGGAATGGAAATTGTATGTGATAAATGTTTTGTTGTGCAACTTGTGTAGCTTCTTTAAAAATGTATTTAATAATATTTTAAAAAAAAATAGCACTTTAAAATATATTTATATTTATAAAATTAAAATTCATAACTAAAAATTGATTTAATATAATTAAAATTAAAATAAATAAAAAATAAATAGATTTATTATCATTTAACATAATTCAAATTAAAATATATTCAAAAATTGTATTTCTCATCTTATATAATTAAAATTAAAATACATAAATCATAATATTCATTTTTATTTTATTAAAGTGACTTGATTTATGTTTGGTATAAGTTTTTAGTATAAGGTTTTAGTTTACTAAGCATAATAATTAAAAACAATTGTATTCCGCTCTTCTCACATTTTCGGATATTTCCCTATATATCCCTCAATGGAAATATCTATTAATTATTTTTATAGAATTCCCATTACAATTGTCAGCAGCTGCAATTGACATGTATTTATTTATTTCCATTCAACTATTGTGCAGCTGCCCGACGCGGCAACACTTGCTGCTTAGCGGTAAATCGAGTTCACGGTTTAAGCCAACTGTCATCCGGTTGCCTTTGAATTATTAATGCAATTGCAGTTGTCAGCGGCGATGCGGCATTTGCACCGCAAATTAATTGTGTACCAAAAAGGAGGTTGCAAAAAACAAAGGCGGGAGGGCAACAAATGCGGCTGTTGTGTGGCTTTAAATTAACTTAAACAGGCAATTAATATGCGCGGCAACGCTGCAAACAATGCGGCACGGGAATCCGCCGATTTGTGTGCTGCTCATGGTGAGATCCTGAGCCTCAGCCAAATTGCCACTTATATGCCCATTCATTAAGCTAATGACGTGAGCATAAACATATTTTTCTTGCCATTTGTTTGTGTTTTAGTTTTTGGCGTCATACATGACTGTTACACCATGACGTTGCGTATACGCCACGTAGCTTTGGCCCAGTCCCTCAGTGTCGCTCTAACGTCCCCTTTGCATTATTTTAAAAATTAATTAAATTACTTTTCGTTAGTGTAATTTCGAAATTTTACTGCACGCGTGTGCGCAGCTGAAATTGTTGCGGTTATCGGTCAGGATAACATAGCTAAGCTAAATTGTTTTTGAAAAGTTGCTTAATGCAATAAAATGAGTAAAATATAAATTAGATAAAATTATAGGTTGTTGAAATATGCTCAATAAAAGTAAATTTTACTAAATTTGCCCTTTTAGTAAAATGTTTTTTTTTTTATAGGAAACCAGGTAGAAACTTTCGTGCTATATACAAAATTGATTACTTTCAAGACTTGCCTTGAGCATAGTTCGCACACAAGTGAAAGCATAGTAAATTATTCATTAGCATGGCTTCTTTGATTTTCAATATATTCTCTTTGGATATCAATATAGTTCTGCTTTCATTTCTGTCAATTTTTAAGCACTCAGAAGTGGAGACCGTCAAAGTGAATGTGATTAACATTTCATGTTAATGTAAATTAACATTTTCATGTATTTTATGTTGTAAATTTTAAGCTAGTTAACATTTTGAGTTTATTTTGAGTTGTGAAGAAAATTCATAGATTAGTTTAAATAGTTTTATTAAAATTGGAAATTTTTCTTTGTGCTTATAACAATAATAATAAATAAGTTAACAACAAATTTATGAAAACATTTCTTTATATTCTCAGATATCAATGAAACACTGTAAAAACTTATCTCGATTGATTTTATCAACTGGAATCCACTTCAAATAGGTGAGAATTTTAAGTATAGGGCCACGTTCATTGCAGCGACGACATAGTAGCCCAATCATAATAATATTCCTGTATTATTACTATTATTATTTTTCACCCACCAGAAACAACAGCAGCTTATGTTTACGATAAAACAACTTACTCAATTTCACATAAAAAACAGCTTTAAAAATCAAGTTAAAAATTAATATATGCATAACACATATTATGGAATAAGTACTTTGCTGATTGTCGAAGCCATAAATTATGGCAGGTTATGTCTATAGCATATAGTCAGCAAATTCAGTCTGTTGACTGTGCGCACTTATATAATATATTATATATATATATCTTTATATATATTCCAGCGCCCTTTTAAATCTGCTCGCTGTTGCCCGAGCTAGTGGCAAAAACGTTTTATGCGCTTATTGCATTTTAATGGGTTTCATGAAGCGCTGAACAGCAGCCAGAGATGCAGCCACCACATGCAGGATATACACAAATACACACTCACATACACTCACATTGACTCACTCTCACACTCAGTCATGCAGCATTAGTTTAAGCGCTTGCCACTTTATTTTGCCATCGTCTGTTTATCTTTGTCGTTGCTGCCGCTGCTGCCGCTGCTACTCACCTTGGAGGCGGGTTGCAAGCTGTGCGCTGCCTGGCTGTTGGCCGTCTGTTCGCACACGGAGTGGCATGTCAGTGAGCACTTACACTAATTTCCAGTTATTTGCATGCAAAATTACCCAGCAGCAAGCCAAGCTAAAAGCACAAATACGAACACAGTCAACATTGAGCTGCGCGTCGCATGGCGGGCAATTATAAAGGCAAATTATGTTAATTTTCGTTTTTGCTCCCTTCTCGCGTTAAATTGGTTAGAGAAAGAGGCCTCGCTGTTTGACCGCAATTGCCGGCCAATATCATTTATCATTTGACCCCGATTACTGGACACAGTTGCGCACCAGCTAAAGCCCGGCACACACTAACTCAACGCGACTCGGCTCACGTGGCTATTGGAACGTGGGCGTCAACACATGGCCAACACACACTCACACACCCGCACACCCACACACATACGTGTGGACGTAGTTAACAGTCTGTAACACCCAGGACGTTCGTAATGTCTTCTGGCTAAGTGCATTAAATATTTATTTATATTTATATCAGGACATTTTGATCAATTATTTCCTTTGACATTTACATTATCGCACGTGGGACAACGTGGCTTGCCAAGCTTTATTAATCGCAAGCGAACCAAGACTAAGGTAGCTGTTGCTGAAATAAACCCGTACTTCTGCTTCAATTGGTTAATAAGAGTTGCTAATTATGATGGAGTCAGTGCATAAATGGAGCTATTAACATAGTTGACAAGATTAAGTATGAACATATGTATGTGGGCGGATGTAAGTGTGTGTGTGTGAGAGAGAGAGGGAGAATGGGTGTTAATGCATGAAGTATGTATATGTGTACATATACATATGTACATACATACATATATATATATATATACATATGCTCATACATTAGCATGAATTTCAGTATTTAATAACTATAATTGTATGCAGGTGTGCATGTATGTATGCATATATGTATATGTATGTAAATAATTCATGCATTATCTATTTATGTATATCATTCATTTAACTGTACATATAAATTGTTATAAATGCGTATATGAAAGTATGCATGTTATCTATAAGCATTTATACATATGTACTACATTCACATGCATGCACGCATGTAATTTCTTTTCTCCCATGCCCAGAGCACCTAGCTCAACTATAAGTATGTTAATGTTTAAAATATGCTAGCCTGTTTCTGTGCATATATTCGCATGCATGCGTACATTTGCATGTAAGAATGTGTGTGCATGTGTGCACTCTCTGACCAAATGCACACTAAATTTTAATCAATTTGAGAACAATTTTGCCCACAGCTATGCAAATTAAAAAGGAAAAAAATCAAGTACGCAGTGCTCTGCTATGCGATTCTCATAAATGGAAGTAAGCACTGCAGGTCATTTTCTTTCGAATTCTGTGCTTTTTTTTAGTGCTATGCTACATCACTGAAATGTATTTTGTATATAAGAATGTAGTTATGCAGGTAAATGTATAGCTGTGTATGCTTTTATATGTATGTGTGTTCTGTTCCATATCGGTTTTTGATTTTTTAATATAAAAAGAAATCCGAAGCAGTGCTCTACTATGCAATTTTCATGAATTCAAGCTGTTAACATAGCTGCGCTGATTTTTACTGAAAAGGTTTTATTTTTTAATGCCAATGTCAAATAAATTCCATATTCTCAGGTATACGCATATCTATATAATTTTGTTAGTGCTTATATATTATATATATTATATATATATATATATATATATATATATATATATATATTTTATTTTTTTTTTTATTTTTATTTTTATTACACTTAGAGAGAGAGTTGTAGCTGGTTGTATTTTGCAATAGAAAAGCGCTTCAAGCCAGAACGTATATTGATTGGTTTACCTATGTTATAAAGTAGGCGAATGGAGTCTACTGGAATATTATATATATATGTATGTTGTATGTATATATATTATATATATTTATATGTATGTCTCTATAAATTGCTCGAAGGAACGGTACTTTAATTCACAGCCAATGTGTAGTCAATAGTAAATATTTAATATGTTTTCACTGGATCGAGTAACTCGCTTGCCTCGAGGGCTACTCAATTGCAAGTTAAACAACTCAATTTACCCACGGGGCAGACGGCAAACAAATCGCAGCAATTGCACGACAACCTAAGTGGGTAACTGTAAGTGTATGTGTGTGTGTGTGTGTGTCAGCTACAGCTAAGGCAGCACACATACAAGCACGCGTATACGCTGCCAGATAGACAGGCAATCAGTGCGTTTTCCTGTGCATTGTCACTGTCACAAAATAAAAGACAGAGTGAGAGGGAAAGAGAGAGAGAGAGAGAGAGAGAGAGAGAGAGAGAGAGAGAAAAAAAACAATTTAATTAAAAATTTATGAGCGTGTCGTTGTCGTTGCTGTTGGGCTGACAAACAGATAAGCAAGGCAACAAACTGTTGCTGCACTCCTCCCCCACATACAGGCATAGGGCGAGCACTCTGACGCCCCCTGGCGACTGCTGCGCGCACACATGCCTACCGGAAATGCCCTGCTGCCATTGTTGTTCCCCTTTCATTGTTCAGCTGTGGAAATGGCCGCCCATTGCGAAACCCCCTTAGCGCGTTATTGTTATGTTGGCTTTGGCTCATTTGTTTTGAGTTTTTGCTGGCTTTGCTTAGACTTTTCCCAGCTAATTGCCAATGAGCTCTTTCGCTTGCCATCTCTTGCCCGAGTCAAGAGGGAGAGGCGGCTTAATTATCAAAGTTTTTGAAACACCCGCCGCTAAAAGTTTGCCCACAGCGACATAATTGAAATGTTTTCTTTTTTGCTTTTTGTGAAGGTGCTCGTCTCTCTCTCTCTCTGTGTGTATGTGTTTGCTTTGCTGTTGTGCCTACAAAGTTCTTTATTTATTTTAATTAATTTGCAATTTTTGGTCATAATTTCATACATTCAATTTGTTGAAGCCGACACCGCAGAAACTTTATACAACTTCCGTCCGTTGATACCCTGTAACCCATAAAGCAAAGCGCAAAAACGCGAACAATAAACTTTTACGAATGTAAGTAAAAAGCGTGAGCTCAGCAAAAGCACTTGCCTTCGTGATTTGTCTTAAAAGTTAAGTCTGGGCAACTTTTAACAAGATTATTACAGAAGTTAGGCACGAGAATATATATTGTTGGCTTTTCCCATTTTCCAATTACTTTTGCTCCATCAAATGGCTCTCTTTCTTTCTTGCCTATAAAGAGTGGAAAGTCGATTTCCATACAGGATACCATCTTGTCGCGTCCTCTCTCGCCATCCCAGCTATTGTGCTTTCATCTGCTTTGTAATCTGCATGCTAATTATACACCTAACTAATTACTGATGCTCCTGCCTCACTTCCCGCTTTTCTTCCACGCTCGCTGCGTAATTTATGAAGCTGCTTATCTATTAAGCAGCAACGCTTCAAGTGTTGGCTATTTATATAAGCACGAGAGCTGCCTGGCTAGGCCTTTGTTTAACTGAAAGGACGCGTGGCGAACAAAAGGATATGTTGAGCCAGGCACGTGCGTGACATTGAATAACCAAAAGACAGTTTGGCCAGCTCAGCGAATTCGGTTTATGGCCGATTTGCGGCGCATTCGCTACATACAATGTGGGTGCTCAGCACAATGAAACGACAACAACGTCGCCTGGCATAAACTGCTTAAGAAGTGGGTTAAAGCCAAGGCGCATAAATCATAGAGCATTAAATGAAGCGTGAAAAATGCCTTTAAGAAAAAATTATAAATATAATATAAAAAAAAAAAGAAAATGTAAAACAAAAAAATTAAAAATTAGTAAAAAAAAATATCATTAAAAATGTAAACAAAACTGTAAAAAAATTTAAACAAAAATGTAAACAAAATTTTTAAAAAATTTAAAAAAGTGTTAGAAAATATATAAAAAAAAAATTGAGAATAAACATGAAAAAAACTTTTTTTTTTAAATATAAAATTACAAATTTTAAAAATTCATAAAAGTTAAGCTAAATTGATGTGTTCTTTAAGTCCTAAATTTCTTTCAATGTCAAAAAAAAATTGAATCGGACGTGCTGCGCACTTTTCACATCTGGTGGGCAAAGTTTTCTGCGTGGGCGAAAGTTTTCGTGGGTGGCAAAATGTTTGGAAAATTGTTGATTGCAACTTTTTGTTTTCATTTGATTGACTTTCACGTTGCCTTCTGATATTGCTTTTTAAGTTGTGTTTTGCGATTTGTCAACTGCGGAAATTCATTTCAATGACTGCAACTGGTGGCCCGAGCAGCGGCAAATGGCCGCAATTTGATCAAATCTCGTCAAGCAGCACAAGTTTTCGGCTAGCAAAGTTTCAGAGTTTCAGCTCAATTTACGCTAACTCAAGCAATGCCATTTGCCATTTGCATATTGTCAGAGGTTGTTTTTCGATAGAAGATTTCACGCACACTTTATGCAAAGACGCTGTCAGATGTATTCCTTGGCAATTCAATACCGCAAATCCGTTTCCCTTTATATTATATATATATATGTATATGTATATTTGTAGATGGCCATCGCCTGGCCATTGTTGTTGCCACCCACAAGTTGATCTGAGCCTGGCTCATATGATATGCGCTCTTTTCGCTTTATTTGTTGCACGCGTCTCGCTGTTGCCCACGCACCAAAGCGAAACCAAAGTGCGATTACTTCATATGAAATGTGGTGTGTGCTTGTGTGGGTGTGTAGGACTGTGGGTGTATGTGTATGAAGCATACGCTTTGGTGTCTGGCGCCAAATATAAGCATAAAGACGGGGCTTATACGGCATGTTTGCCTTGGCCATATATGTCTGTCTGTCTGTTGTTGGCTGATGAAACGGGTAGCTCAAGGGGTCTTAAAAGCTTTTTCAATTGTTGAATATTTTACAATTTTTTTATTAGCTTTGTGCTGGCGATTACCGCAATTTTATCCCTTTAACATTTCAAGTGATGCCTGCTGGCTGTTGTTGTTGTTGTTGTTGCTGCTGTGTTGCTGTTGCTGTTTGGTATTGCTGTCAGTGTTGCTGGCAACATTTCTTTTTTATGTTTATTTCTCATTAACAACAAGCGAGCTGCGCATTTTGTTGGCCCCGTTTTAATGGCCCACGGACCGTTGATTTTAACGTCTCGTGCCAGTTGCCGTCGCCGTCGCTATAGTTGTTGCCATAGTTGATTTTTTTTCACAAATTAGTCGCACGAACATTTTTGCTGTGGTGGCACTAAATGGCAGGAAAAAGTCGACCGCGACAGCCAGGCGAGGAGGAGCTTGGCGCAGCGGCGGCAAATTGTTTGCAACATGCAAAGTGAAGGCTCGCAAATAGGCCGACAGAGTCGTCGGTGCCCGAAAAGAGCGAGCCACTCAAACCCCAGCCAATGGCAATGGCAACTGACACCGAACCGGGCTCCGGTTCTTGCGGCTAAGCAAACATGCTGCCACACGGCAGAGACAGAGGCAGAGGCAGGGGCAAAGACAGAGGCAGAGGCAGAGGCCGTCAGACACAGTTGCTTATCTGCAAGCGCTTGCTGAGAGAGAAAGAGCAAGAGAGAGGAAGAGAGGGAGAGTCTGCACCTGATTTTACCACTGCCTTTGCCAGTCGTGTGCACTTTGGCTACTCTTTCATTCCAACTGTCTCTTTCCATAGCATACTTACGTGCGCAGGCACGAAATGAATATGGATTTGCTTTTAATTACTGACTGAGCACAAAAATAACAATAATGAAACCATTTTCCGTTTGCTATTTCTGTGCCTGCGGCTTGCGGCTGGAATTTATGCAGAGAATTTGGTTGCAGCTATTTCTGGGCAGCATATTTTGATACACGAAAAATTCGTGCGGGCCGAAAAAGGATTGCATGGAGTAAACACAATTTATTCAATTCATCGGCTAAAAAAATAATTTATGTATGTTTTTTATTTTTTTTATTTTATGTTTATTCTGTTTACTTTTACCTATAACATATTTTTTTATATTATGATTTTTTGTGTGTTATGTTTAAAAGCATTTCAGCGTAGCTGTCTGTCATGTTGGCTGTGCCACATGTCTCCAATTAGCGTGTGTGTGTGTGTGTTTGTGTTTGTGTGCCTGATCCCACTGGAGGCCCCCTTTTTTTTATCGAGTCGTAAGGATATTGCCTGTCATTGCTGTCGAATCAGGTCAAGTAAGGCCCAACCCAAAACCTGGGCAGGGCTCATACTCAGCGCGCTTTAACGCAAAGTCTTTCACACACACAGGCGGGCTTTATGTAAAAAATGCGCCTAAAAGGTAGCACTTACCTACCTACCACACACACACACACACATACACACACTCACGCACATACACAGTGAAGATAAAAGTGCTACCCGCTGGCGTTGCAAATTTTCTCCCAGCTGAAATGCGCGCTCGCTGCTGCTGCTGCTCCTGCCTCTTCCTCTGCTTCTTGTGCTGCTGCAGTGTGTGTAACTGTTTAAATATGTATTGGCCTGCATATGTAATAAGCTACATGTGCTTTCCAGCCTACCTACATACGTTTAATTTGGCAACTTGCTCATTGGTTTATTAAAGCAGGCGTGTCCATCACGTTGGCTGCCTTTTACTCTAATTATGCGCTCTCATAGTCGGCGGCATCTGGGGTCAGGATACTTACCCATTTAATATGCTATACGCCTTAATCCTTTGTCTTCTGCATACATTATTTAAGCACAGGCGTTAAAAAGCGCGCGCGTTTTATTTTCTTTTTGTTGTTTTTAGATGCACACACAAGCGAGCGCGCGCTCACCTGAGGAGGGGCGTTGAGCTGAGGTGAGGTGTGTGCGCGTGTGTGTGTGTGTGTGTGTGTGTCGGTCGGCTGTTTGACAAATTACACGCGTGTGCCTTTCTTGTTATTACAATTGTTGTGGTTTTTGCTGTTGTTGTTGCTTTTGTTTTTCACACATTTTGTAGCACACTTCTGGGATGCTGATAAATTGCTCTTTTGCTGAGCATTTTACATATATGTGTGTGGCACGCAAAAGATGATGTGATTTTTCTTGCATTAGATGAATATTTAATATTTCAATTTCATTACGTGACAGCGACAAAGGGACAGACGGAGTGAGACAGCAAGAGAAAGAGAGAGAGAGAGAGGGGGAGAGGAGAGTAGGTAAGTTAGAGACGAGTTAGACGAGAGCTGTGAGTCTCTCACGTCCATTTAATTGTTGCCCCTCAGCCTACTCATTATCAGCTTGGCTAACACTACTCACACACACATGTGTGCACGTGCCCCCTGTCCGCGTCCGTGTCTCGAGTGCGTCATTAGGCGTTTGTTAATGGCTTTTCAGTGTCGCCATTTGCCAGCAGCAGCGACAGCAGCGGTAGCTCACATGCCTGAAAGTATGCAGTGCAGCGCGCGTGTAAACTCATTTAATATGCTTTATGACGTCATTCATTCGCTCTACTGGCCTGCATGGGCTGCCTTAACAGTTTCCCAACTCGCCCCGGCCCCGGCCACAGCCCAGCCTAGTCCCAGCCCAGTCCCAGCCCAGCCCCAGCCCAAGCCCAGTGCCAGCAGTGCGACAATTCTTCTGTTTTCTTTTTTGGTGGGCTCTTCTCTTGTTGCCTTTTTTTTGCCACTATTGTTGCTGCCGTTGGACACGCCTCTTTTGTTTACTTTTGCCTTCATTGTGGCGCAAGCGTTGGCCATTTCAAATGCACATAGCCTTGGCTCACGAGCACAGCATATCCCCGGGCAATACGCTTAAAACGCGTACGAGCCTAGACATGAAATATATCACGCGAATATATTCTATATATTCTACACGATAACTAGTTAGAGCTCGCAGCTAATATGTGAACAGGTAACTGAATGTCCTTCATTGTTAGGCTAACAAACTAGATGGGAGATTAAAATGAATATGGATTTAGTATTAATATATAGAGTTAATGACAGTAAGCTGCAAAAGATAAATAATAAAAAATAAATAAATAAAAATATGAATATGAATTTAATATTTATATATATTTAATATTTATATTTTTAATAATAAACAAATTTTTTTTAATTATTAAATTTTGTTATTTAAATTTTTTATATTTAATATAATAAAATATAATAATTTTTAATACTTATGTGAATTTAGTATTTTTTTTTAAATATATATTTTTGTATTGATATAATTTTTTTTAAAAATTATTTAATATTTATTTAATATTTATATATTTTAATCTTTTTTTTATACTTTTCTTTATATTTATACTTATAGATATATTTTTCCAGTACTTATGTGAATTTAATATTTGTATAGTTTTAATATTTATTTTTATATTTACTTTTTTTATTTATTTTATTTTTATGTTTACTTTTAAATTGATTTAATATCTATTTGTATATTTATTTAATATATATTTTTTTTGATTATTTATTTTTATACTTTATTTAGTTTTTTTTAAATATTAATATATATATCTATATATATATTTATATAATATTTATGAAATAAGCCAATATATAAATTTATAAATAATTTTGATTGCCTCTAGTGCCCAATTCCTTTCTATTTTCTTCTTCTGCTCTTGACAAACTTTAGCTGCCCAGAATTCTTTTGCTTTATAAAATTTTCATTTACATTAAATACTCTTTTCACGTCTCTCCTCTAGTTTATCTTTTGATGTCCTGCCATGCAGAATTCAATCTGGTTTTAAGCTCATCTAAGCCCTGACCGCAGCGAAAATCTAAAGTAGAGAGCTGTGCTCAACTGGGCGCAGGTCAGTTAGGTGCTGACCTTGTGCGCCTGCTGACATGCCCTAATATGAGCCTAAACTTAGTCACGATATACGATATACGCTGGCCAAAATTGTGTTGATGGCCCCGTTGATTACATGGCTCAGCTGGCGACTGTCACTGCCTGACGCTAGTCAGCCACTTAGCAATTGGTTAACACGATTTTGGCCAACTGTGAGGGCTAAGAAAACAGCCTACTTAGTACTCAGCACGGACTGACTGAAGTCACGTTTTAGCTGCTTGTTTACCTAACCGTTTGGGAAAACTCAGCACTTAGCCAAGGCCTTGCCAAACAGCTGACCACAAGCTGACTAGCTGCTGTTGCAGGATTTTATTAGTTTTCGCAATGCCATGTGTTATAGAAAATCTTATTTAATAATTAAACGAAAGTTTTCAAATTAAAAACTTAAAACTTAAAAAAAATAAAAAATAAAATAATAATAAATTATATTAAATTTAAATCTAAAGCTCAATGCTGAATTCTTTTTTTTTTAGTTTTTATTATATATATAGTATAACGCTAAACTTCCTTTACAAAGTTTCTCAGTTGACTCTCTCTCTCCCTTTTCTCTTTCTTAAAAATGTTTTTTAAAATCCTTATTTTAGGCCTTGCTTCGCATTAACTTATATTCACTGTACGATCGAATTCTTTGGCTACTTCGCATTTACTTCATTTCGTTTAACTTCACTTTACTTCACGCAACTGAAATTCCAAGAAACTCCATTTTATTTTCACTGTTGTTGTTGTTGTTGTTGTTAGTTTGTTTTCTCTGTTTGTTAATTTTCTTTTTGTTGTTTTAGTTTGCTAACTACCAGTCTCGTCCCGTCCCGTCCCGTGCCGTCTCGGCTCGCCTCGACTCGACTCGACTCGTTCCGCGACTGACCGTTGCTTAAAGAGCTGACGAAGCGGTAAACGGAAATGGAAACATGAACTGAAACGAAACGAATACCGTTACTCTGACTGCATCGGCTCCGTTTGGTTTGGACGTCCGTTGGCGTTCAGGCTAAGCAACAAACTGTTGTCGCCAGCTCAAATTCAAGTGCGTGTTCGAGGCTCGTGCAAAGCTTCGTCGCTGGCGAGGAGCTCGTGTTTGTGTTTGTTGTGCTTTCACACACACGCACACACACACACACACACACACATAGAGAGATGCGCACACATACACTCGCAGTTGGCACGTGCTAAGCTTGAGCTTTCTTTTTGCTTGGCGTAGCACGTGAGGCCGAGACAATTCAATTTGTTTTCTCAACAAGTGGAAAGCTTTCAATGCGCCATCAATTAGCAGCACAGGCGCTAATTGAATTTTCATGGCTACCGAAAAGAGGAAAAAAAGCTCGCTATAAACGTTTCTACCTCAACCTGTTGACCAACAGAGCGCAGCGGCGCTTAGCTCAGGGGCACAAGACATGAGGAGATGGAAGCTTTTATTGCATGCTGGCTTTTGTCCTTACAGTTTGCAAATAGTTTTCTGCCACATCAAGGACTCTGCCTTGCTCTTGAAACTGGCAACTAGCTAGAGCCAGAGCCAGAGCGGCTGAAATATTTATGCATACATAAGGTCATCGAAGCAATTTGTTCGCTCCGCTCAGCTGGCACTAAAACTACTTATATACACATACATTCACAATGTATATGTTTGAGTTCTTGTCGGCAAGTACCTATACTATATATACAGAGAGATATATATATATATGTATACACATTTGCCAGGCTGTATAATTTTATGTTTTAATACTTTGCCAAGGACAAGGTGGCTGGCATAAAACCTGCAGTTTTCGGCACAAAAAGTCTATAATTGAAATTTAATTGAAGTATAATTGAATGCGGCAAGGAGCTATAAATTTGTGGTAAGAGATATAGCTGCATTATGCATAAGTTGCAGGAGTACCAAATTATAGATATTTTCCTATTTATTATGAGTATTTTCAGCTCGCTTATCTTGCATTATTTTAAGCCGTTAAGCAAGCTTTGCTTTATAGCGCCATCTATCGCGTTTTTATTGAAGCTACTGCGCACAGCTTTTGTTATAGTTCAAAATGGAAATAAATTTGAGTTTTTTTTTTGTTTTTTTTTTTTTTTTGCATATTTAAAACGAGGTTAAATAAAAAAAGTTTAAGCACTTGTTTTATATATATTTGTGTCTCTTGAGTAAATTTATGCTTTTTTCGATAAGTGTATCAGTATTTATTTATAATTCATCAGCTCTGTGACAAGGTCAAGTCTGTTTGATCTTGAGCGCTGTAAGAGTTTTGCTTGGGCAGTGCGAAATTGAAAAATTTTGTGTTAGCTTAAAGATAATTCTTTGTTTATTTCTTGTCAAAGATATTAAACTTAATCTGCAATACGTATACTTAATTTCGTTTTCTTAGGGGCAACAGGTTTATAACTTACTGTTAATGAAGCTTGCTAAGGATGATAGGAAAAACTCATTAGCAATTCATTTAAGTTTACAACCTGGCAACAGCAACAATACTAATCCAAGGTGTTTCTGTGTATGTACATAAACACTTGAATTTCAGATAAAATATTTACACTATCGATTTGCGGTTGCGTTGAAGACAAAGCAACAGACAGACCACAAGACTAACAGCTTATGACAACAGAGCATCCTGGTACGGACTAGTACTTTACTTTTTATTTAGACATGGATATATAAATATATATATATATATATATATATAAATGTATATTTAAGCACAGCATCAAAAAACACACGATAGCACCGCATGACAGCTGCTTGAAAGTGCCTCAAGGAGCAATTTAGTGTTAAATGCTTTTTGTTGCTAGTTAATTGCATGCGGCTTTTCGTTTGAATTGAAACAGTTTTTGTAGGTGTTCTGTTGAAACAGTTTATCACATATTTAAATTGAAAACGTAAACTGGTTCCTCGATTGACGTAAATTTCTTTAAAATTCGAAGCGGAAACCGGGCAAAATTAACAATAAAAATATATCTATTTAATATATTATTTCATATGCATGCTTATGTATTTTATATATGTATATATGTAAATCCGATTGCTGCTCAACTAAGTTGCTGGCTGACTTTATACTCCTCTTTTGCAAATGTCAAGTGTGGCAAAAAAAAAAAAAAAAAAAAAAACAGAAATAAATAAATATATAAGAAGCAGTAGAAGAAAAAACTTAGAGACTCGAAATAGACAATGACAGCTCAGAAAGGTCTCGACTCGACTCGTATGCGAATGACAAGCAGCAAAAAAAAAAAAATTAGAAAAAAAAAACACTTTGGCACACTTTAAAGTTGAAGCGACGACGTTGGCAGTTCGTCACGCCTTTAGACGCCTCTCTGTCATTTAGCAACCGCCGTCTATGGACCATTATTGTTTTTAATTTGGCTTTAAACTGATCAAGGTCGCCGTGACAAAAAGCGGATTTAAATTGGAACGACAAGATGCCAGACCCGATAGTTGGCCATATGGAAGGAAATGCTACCATTGGCTGGCTACTTTGCTACTTGACTACCTGACAATAAATACCTGCACTTAACAATTTTATTCGCCTGGGCATTGTTTGTTATTGAAGTACTTATCACAATGGATTTACCATTTAGGAAAACCTGTTTTCACCAAATTTTTGTATAAAAATACCAAACATAAATGCAATCAAAATCAACTTTGAATTCAATATAAATACGTAAGCTAAATGGCAGGGTTTCTTGAGGCTCTAGAGTAGACAAAAATAAATTTGATTAAACATGTTTTTATTTATAAATTATTTGAAATTTATTTCGAATCTATAAATTCATGTGAAAGAAACTTAAAATATTTTTTAAAGAGAAAAACATGTACACAAAAATTGAATTTAATACCAAATTTAGTTCGACTTTGACTTTATTTTAAAATTTATTTTGCATCAATTTATAGATTTCTCATAAATTGGTTTAAATTTATTTTATTAATTGTTTCAAAATTAATTTTTAATAAATTGTTAAAAATAAAATTCAGCATAAAATGTATATTTTAAGCATTTTAAATAAGAAAATAATTTTTTATTTTTGATAGAAAATTCAAGGATAAATAAAGCCACATGCTTATAAGGAATCTATAAAAATTCCAACTTTTTTACAATAATATTTTAACCCAATTGAGTAATGTTTAAATAACTCTTAACCTCTGATTTAATCAGCAAGGGTATTTCAACTGCAGCAACCTAAAAGTAACGGTTAATTATGGTTGTTGTTTATGTACGTATGCATAACGTACGTATACTTATTTTAATGAGGGTACGCCCAGATTTGAGTTTCTGGAATTTGCCAGCGAAGCGCTAAAAAAGCTTAAGACATAAGGCCAAGAATTGTTGAATTTTGCAGCCGAAGGTGGGCAGCAGCAGCAGCGGCGAATGCCATCCACACAGAAAAATGCAGTCCACAGCGGTGCGGCCAACACGCTGCAGGTGTTACTCACCACGGCCAGCGGACGGGCAGCGCGGCCACCAATACCAAGCCACCGCTGCCATTTTGCATATAAAAGAGTGTCGCGTACGTGCCGCACTTCTCTCTTTCTGGGCGACAGTCAAGTCACGAGCGTATTTCGAACGGCACTTGTGCAACCGAACAACGAAAGTCGTCGAAAAAGCTCACAGTCAGACAGTGTGTGTGTGTGTTTGTGTGTGTTGTGGAACGTATTGTTGCCCCTGCAGTCAGATTGGGCATTGTGTTGAATAAAAGCTTGCGCACGAACTTTCCAAAACTCACCACGGCGCCAACGGCTACAGATCGACGGCCAGAGAGTCGGCGACGTCGCCGCGTGTAATAAAAGAAGCAAATTTGAGTTGGTTTTTGGGCTTTGGCGTCGGCTTCGAGAAATTGTGCGCGACAACGTAGCAAACAGTGTAAATGGAGCTTTGATAGCGAACGGAAGGACAAAACTCTGCTGCCGCTGCTCAAAGCCGATCTCGACTCGAGTGTTTCTCTAACATTGTGTGTTTGAATAATCAGAAAGAAAACTATAGATAGAAATATCAAAGTTAAAGAAATACCTGTGCGCGTGCTAACATCTGTAGAGGGTATACAGAATGGCAAAACTCTTTGTTGTTTTTGCCGTTTTGGCTGTGGCGGCCATTGGCTCAGGTAAGCAAGCAAGCATTAACCAAATATTTTTTAAACAGTCCTAAGCTACTCTTAAGCACATATATTAAAAAAAAATAATGATAATACCTGGTTATAGTGTGGGCTTTATTTTTAATTGCGCTGTCTGGCAATTTGCATTTGTTCAGCGGAAGTTGTCAATCAATTAAATAAAATTTTAAAAAAATAATAATACAACTGGCCTTCAAAAAATAAGAAAAAAATGTTTATTGAAAGCTGGCTTCAGCCTGTTTGTAACCTTGATTATGCAAAAAGGACGCGTAACCAACTGACTAGCAGCAACAACAACAACAACAACAACAACAACAACAACAACAATCACTTGTTGCACTCGCAAAACAACTTTCATTTCTTTAGGGTTCCACAGCGGATCCTGAGATTCAACTTGAGTTTTCTCAGCTTCAGCTTAACCTAAAAATGTTTACTTCAAATCGACTCGACTCGAGTCGAGTTGGTCTTTTGACGTTTGTGGAATGCATTTGTTCGACTCTTGACAGGCCATCGATCAATTGGTGTTAATAAAGTACATTACAATTACATGTTGCCCTGCGGTGCCATGGTCGAGTCTCTATCTACCACCGTTAGCCGTTAACAGTTATGCAAATATGGCAACTGTTTCTCTTTTCACTGTTGCCAACTGTGACTGCAAAATGTCAAAGTTATAGCCAAGCGCAACAAGTATTTCATTATTGTTGCTGTTATTTTTGGATTGCAGGTTCTTTTGCATTGGTATTGGTGACATCGTATTTCATAATGGCAAACGTGTTTCTATTTGGCCAACCCCAAGAGGCCCAACCAGCTAGACGACATGCCGTTAGCCCCAGTCTGCATCAACATATGTCTATGTCTATATTCATGTCGGTATTCATTTCGTTGTTGTTGTTTTATTATATATATATAGATATATACATATATATATATATATAGCAGGAAGTGCCAGCCAAACGTCGCTAAACCAACCCACATTTGCAATACCAAAATCCATGGCAATATCAAACTATCAAAATTCTTCCGGTTTTGCAACAACACTTACCCAAAGCAAATGGAAAACGTTTAACTTTTTTTTTGAAGTTTTGCTTTGACGAAATGCTGCGAAATTTAAGTAAACAGAAATATATATCTTTTTTTTTTAATTATTTAATTAAATTATATATACATTTTACACATTTTCATATATTTTTTTTAATAAAAAGAAAACTATAACATATTTAAAAAGATATTTGAAAGTACTAATATTTTTAATAAATGTTCTTAATTTTTCTAAAATTTTTTTAATTTTCACATAGAAATTCTCAACGAAAAACAATTAAATTTATGCGTATTCATTTGTAGTTTTTTGTTTAAATTAAATTTTTAAGTCTGCTAAAATCATAAATTAATTCTTAATTTTTCTATAATTTTCTTTACATATTTTTCTTAAATTTCCCAAACTAATTTCTCTTTTCTCTTTTTGCCCTCACAGCCAGTGCCGCTGAGGCGCGTGTCAAGCGTCAGGCCACCACCGAGGAGCCCAAGAAGGAAGAATCCTTTGAAAAGGAGCTGTGCAAGGACAAAGATGCCGGCGAATGGTTTCGCCTGGTAGCTGGCGAGGGCGACAATTGTCGCGATGTCATTCAGTGCACCTCATCGGTAGGTATCCCCTAACTAGCTTCAATAGCTCGCCCTTTCTGGAAATATAACAACTAATGTTTATGGCTTTTCCTTTGTTGCTCCTATGATTTGCAGGGTCTGCAAGCTATTCGCTGCCCCGCTGGCCTGTACTTTGATATTGAGAAGCAGACCTGCGACTGGAAGGAGTCGGTGAAGAACTGTAAAAGCAAGAACAAGGAGCGTCGTGTGAAGCCTCTGCTGCACACAGACGAGCCCCTCTGCCAGGACGGTTTCCTCGCCTGCGGCGATGGCAACTGCATTGAGCGCGGTCTGTTCTGCAACGGCGAGAAGGATTGCTCAGATGGTTCGGATGAGAACACTTGCGGTAAGTCCACAAGCTTTGAGTTTATTTAATTGAACAAGCTAAGATTCGAAAAATATCTGTAATTGCCCTAGCTGAATACCAGGAAAAACATGTAATTTATTGCATCATAAATTATAAATAATTCCCTTATTTTATGCGAATGCCAATGAGAGTGAAAGGTTGTGCAGATATCTCACGTTAGTATAGAAAACAGAGAAACAACAACTCTTGAGCTCACAAATGCTAAGTGTTTTTAATGAGGCCGGTGCCACATGCAGATTGACTGCTGAATGATTCAGCAAGAGTCAAGCAATGAGCTTACATAGGATTGGCTGCAAATCCGATATTACCCCATCATCAGAAAAAGAAAAAAAAAAAAAAAAAACAGAAACAACAACAACATTTCTAGTGGCTTACATTTGTGTGCCGCGTCAATTTCTTTGAGCTGTGCGCTGGCTGTTGGCTGTTGGCTGTTGGCTTTAAGCCTGCCCCAGTCAGAGTCGGAGTCGCACCTTAAAACCGGTCGACGGCATTTAACATTACTTTTGGAGTTTGCTCGCTCTTTGGAACAACTCTCAAAATCTTTGAATATAAAGAAGAAAAACAACAGCAGCAACAACAACAGCTATATATGCAACACACAAGTGTCTGACAGGTGAGGGATGGGGGTCGGCGGCCGCCTACGTGCTATGCAGGTGTTGCAGCAAGCTTAGACCGGTTTCGTAAGGCCCTTCAGAGCCCATAGAAAACTGCTGGATTTCAACTTTTTTCTAAATAGATATATATATATATATATATATATATATATATATATATATATATATATATATATATATATATAATTATTTAATTTGGGTGGAAATGTCAAGTGTGAAATGCCAAAGGAAACTTCGACTGGGTTGGGCCGTGCCATTTGCATCATCTGGTTAGATACAGTAAATGTATTAATAATTTATTATATATGCTAGTTGGAGCCAACTGTTGAGCCATGCTTAAGTCACACACATCTCGCATGCAATGTCTAAATGTTAAATAAATCAATAATTAATTTTAACCTTGGACTTAAAAGAAATAAAACCAAAGCAAACGCTAGCCCCCGTCTACGGCTACCGAAAGGCAATTCGAAGCCCGTTCGATTCATGTGTAAATTAGCCTTATATAATCAGCTTAAAACGCTGTATTTTTAGCAATTGCAAAAAGCCGACTAACCAAAAAAAAAAACATCTATATATATATATATATAAAATAAATAACAACAACAAAAGCGCCAGCAAACTTGTTATTTATTATTATTATTATTATTTTTTATTGGCAACCGCAACTAATTCGAAATAACAACAATGTTGGCGTCTTTCTTTTGTGGCTTTCAGCTTCACTTTTTTTTTATATTTTTGTTGCTTTGATTTTATTTTCATTTCGCTTTGGATGGGTTTACGTTAATAATTTGCAAAACACGCCGCGGGCATTTCTCAATAGGCGCCCGCATATAAATGCGCATTAATGAGCAAATCAAATGCCAAACAATAGTCGAGAAATAAATGGCCATTGCCAGTTCTAAGACCTCCAACTCCTCCGCCTGCTGCCATAGATCGTAGAGTACAGATCGTAGATCGTTGATCGTGTCTTGGCTAATGCGATTCAGCCGTTGGCTCTGACTATGGCGGCAACATTTCAAATGCTCAGCGAGCCAGCAAGCTGTAAACAATTGTATTTAAAATTGAGTTTGCAACTGAATAATGCACGTTGAAGGCAATAAGGAAGCCACACTTTGAGCCACACTATGAGCCAACTCAAATGGCAGCCATCTCGTCTGGCCTGCAATTTAAAAGCCACAAATCATTAATGTGCAGCAAAGCGTCGAAGCGCAGGTAATTAGGTATATAAAGTGACGATTGTTACGCTTAGATAGAGAGCTCAACAAAATAAAAGCCCAGCTGTGAAGTGCTTGAAAAAAGATTGTAATAAAGTAGATTTTTGTGATTTATGATTCAACTGCAAATTAACACAGCAAAGATAGCTGGATAACTATAAAAAAATATATATATAAATTATATATCACTATGTATGACGATTTTGATGAATTGCTTGAGATTAAATCATCCAATTATAGTTTAATTTTAGTACTGAGAACATAATTACATTTAAAAAGTATTTAAATAAATATGTAGACTTTTCTGCTTGAAGAATAGAATATCTTTTTCTTCTTCAATGTTTTCTTTAATATAAATTTTTAATTAAATTCATTAATTCATAAAATATTAAAAAATATTTATAAAAGCTTCAACAAAATTAAAAGAAAAATAATTAAATGCTAAATTCATTAAAAATTTAAAAATCTTTTTTTAATATTTTTTTTAGCTGACAATCTAATTTTTTTTTTAAAGCTTTCAACAATAATTTGTAATTGAAAATTTCATTTATAAAATAATCCATATATATTTTTTGCTATACATGAATTTAAAAAAAAATACATATAAAACATTCTCTTAAATAACTCTCTCGCAACCCATGCTTATATAAGCCAAGTGCTGACTCACATATCCATAGAATCCTTCAGCGTTGTTATCTCAACTCTTACGTGGCTATCGATTTCATAACCAAGCACTACAACGAGAGATCCGTGATGGCTCACTTGTAATTCCATATGGCACTTTGGTTGACTTATCACGTAAGCGGTACATCCTCTTGAAGCTAAACAAAAAACCGAAACAAGAAGTAAGACAATCAATAAGCCAGCTCGCATTTAGCTCACAGTTGGCCAAAAACAAAGTGGGTACACAAATAGCCGGGCAAGGCGAGAGGCGGACAGAGAAATGGCATGCAAACTGAAAGACAAACCCTAAAGTCGTTTAAATGCCAGGGAATATTCAGAGGCTGAGCTGCACAACCGGTTCGATGCTCGATGACATAACACTTGGCTATAACGACAGATTATTGGCAACAAGAAATGCCAAGTGAAAGAGGGAGATAGACAGAGGGACAGAGGGAGACAAGGAGGGAGAGATTGAGTGACAGACAAAGTGATAAAAGGTCAAGCGGAGACAAAAGCCGGCTGCGACCTACTTGCAACAACTGACTCGAAAACAGAAAAAATAAAACACAACGGAAAACTAAAAGTGAAAAACACAGAGGAGTGCAAAAAAATACAAGTGTTTTCTTTTTCTTTTATTATTATTTGATTTGCTTGGCCTTTGCGTGCCTCGCTGGCATTTCACTTTGGCAAGTGCCAAAGCAACACCAACACCAACAACAACATCAATGAAATTACGTCAAAAAGTTTCTTTTATTGCAAACTTTCGCAGCTGATTTATGATGATGAGCTACTGCTTCAAGCACCAAATGCTCCATGATCCATAAGCCAGCAAGTGCAAGGCTTACAAATGACGCTGGCAAATAACGTAAACACACACACACACTCGCATACCCATACATACACCATTTGCATATGACCGCTAATGAATGGCAAACACGTGGGCGTGTACTGAGGCTGACCGAAAGCCAAAGATAGCGACGCATAGATTAAATACAACTTGCGGCCCTCTGGCCCGGGCCGGCTCTGGTGAACATTGACTGCATGCCAAAGCAGCTACCAAGTCGAGCTCTTCGCTTGATTGACGAAGACCCAGCTTAAAAAGTAGATTCCAAATAATGTATAAAAAAAACTTGTATGTATATATGAGATACTGAAATTGTGCAGACATTTTCCATTCACTTTGCGTTTTGGCGACGGCGGTTTTCCCGACGCCCGGCTGATTTGTGATTGGTTTTCCAGCGCCCGATGCAGTTCATTGAACTGCCCCGGCCGCCCATGTACAGTTAGCTAATTGTTTGAAATCATTTTCCATAAAGTTGATTGAACTTTATTGTAACGCCCCGCACAGAATACAAATGATTGGCCAACAATACATAAAGGTAGGCATCGATTGTGCCTGGTGTCTTGCTTAAGTATATCAGGTGTAATATTTATCCAAAGGCTGACGCTTAACAGTGAGCTGTTAGTAGTTTTAACAGCTTATGTTAAGCAGAATTCTAGGATACAAGCTGTTGCTTAACAGTGAAATGTTATTAGTTGTAACAGTTTATGGTAAGCAGCTGAGCTTAGCTGTTAACCGCGTTGCTCTAACAGCTTTATGTTATAATATTAGAGTTCTATTAAGTTTCTTAACTCTATTCAATTAATATCTATATATATGCTCTATTTTATATTTTTCTTATTTTTATTTCTTTCATTTACAGACATTGATAACGATCCCAATCGCGCTCCACCTTGCGATCCCGCTGTTTGCGTGCTGCCCGATTGCTTCTGCTCAGAGGACGGCACCTCAATTCCCGGCGATTTGCCCGCCAAGGATGTGCCCATGATGATCACCATCACCTTCGACGATGCCATCAACAACAACAACATTGAGCTCTACAAGGAGATGTTCAAGGGCCGCAAGAATCCCAATGGCTGCGACATCAAGGCCACCTACTTCATCTCCCACAAGTACACCAACTACTCGGCCGTGCAGGAGACTTCACGTAAGGGTCATGAAATCGCCGTCCACTCGATCACCCACAATGATGAGGAGCGCTTCTGGTCGAATGCCACAGTCGATGACTGGGCCAAGGAAATGGCCGGCATGAGAATCATCATTGAGAAATACGCCAACATTACGGACAATTCGGTTGTGGGTGTGCGCGCACCTTATTTGCGCGTGGGCGGCAACAATCAGTTCACCATGATGGAGGAGCAGGCATTCTTGTACGATTCCACCATCACGGCACCCCTTTCCAATCCTCCACTATGGCCCTATACCATGTACTTCCGCATGCCCCATCGTTGCCACGGCAATCTGCAGAGTTGCCCCACCAGATCCCATGCCGTGTGGGAGATGGTCATGAACGAGCTGGATCGTCGTGAGGATCCCGCCAATGATGAATATCTGCCTGGCTGCGCTATGGTCGACTCCTGCTCGAACATTCTGACCGGCGATCAGTTCTACAATTTCCTGAATCACAATTTCGATCGCCATTACGATCAGAATCGTGCTCCACTTGGCCTGTACTTCCACGCTGCCTGGCTGAAGAACAATCCCGAGTTCCTCGATGCCTTCCTCTACTGGATCGATGAGATCCTGGCCAATCACAATGATGTCTACTTCGTGACCATGACACAGGTGATACAGTGGATGCAGAATCCACGCACCGTCAGCGAGGTCAAGAACTTCGAGCCCTGGAGGGAGAAGTGCGTCGTCGAGGGCAAGCCTGCCTGCTGGGTGCCCAACACCTGCAAGCTCACCTCCAAGGAGGTTCCCGGGGAGACTATCAATCTGCAGACCTGCGTCCGCTGCCCCAACAACTACCCATGGGTCAACGATCCCACCGGCGATGGTTTCTTCTAAGTCAGAGTGAGAGAGAGAGAAAGAGAGCGAAAGAGTTAGTGCGTTAGCATTCAAGCAGCCCCAATCCAAATTCCTACAGTCACCTAAACAACTCGACTTTTATTATTTCAATATACTCAAGACTTTTTTATATATTGTACATTTTATAATGACTGTGTCGCGTTTTCTCAAAGCGCTAACAAAACGCGCACGGCTAAGTCTGCTGTGTTACGTTATTAAATGAAAATGAAAAAGAAAAACAACAAAAAACAACAAACAAAAAGAACAACAAAAATCGACAAAAAATCGACAACACAACAAAAAAGGCAAAACTTGTGTTTTTTTTATATACTCATTTTTGTAGTTTTACGTTAATTTGTATGTGTATATTTAAAAAATAAAAAATTACCTAATAAAAAATAAAGTAAAACAAAATAAAAAAAAATTTAAAAAAAAAATACAAAAACAAATTTAAAACGAAACAAATGAAAAGTATATTTCATCATTTTGATTATTGTGATGCTAATCTTGGCTAGGCAGCAGCCATAAAAATGCTATTATAATGCACGAGATGAGTTTGGCAAGAGTTTCTTCTACCTGGCAACAGACGGCTCTATAGCTTTGGCTACGACTATGGCTATATATCTGCATATGGCCAACAAACAACCCAATTTGTGTACGCTACCCACTGACTTACTAACCAGTTTTTCGTATTATCCCAGCAACAAAATTTGAATAACAAAACGCGTTTCTGATTTCGGTTTTCAGTTTCGATTTCAGTTTCATATGTAAATTTTCCTTCTTCTTTTTTTTTTTTGAGTAGAGTATATGTCGAGTGTTTCCTAGACTGGTTTGGGTCCAACCGGTCTAGAATTAGGCATACTTAGCATATAGTACATATGTATATATTTATATGCATAATATGAATATTAAGTTTAAGCTTATTAAAGATACTCTGCTTATTTTATATTAATTTCTTTTTTTTTTTTGGTTTTTTTTTGCACTTTGTGTGCCGGCTAGTGTGGTGTGGTTTTTATTTTGGCAACAGGTTCTTAATTCATATAGGGAATCTGGGGACAGGCCCCGCCGGCGCATTGCGCAATCACAACAAATCACAGAGTCGATAATTAATTTCAAGCATTGCGAATTTCGACTCTTGTCATGGAAATACCAAAGTTATATGCGAGTCCCCACAAATTTATGTGGCTTACAAATGTTGCTAAATTGACTTTATGCGGTTATTCATATATATAAAATAATAAATAAATTTATAAATATATATATATATATTTATATATACATTCGTGTGTGTGTGTGTGTGTGTGTGTTTTTTTTTTGTGATCTCTGATGCATGCATAAGTTTTATCACCAGCCAAGGTGAGCCGCTTGCAGCCACCGAAAAGCAAACTCAAAAGATGAGCATTTTTTTGACATGCCAATAAAATATATATTGACTAAAAAATGTAAATTAAACATCTATATATATTGGTATAGTAAAGGTCTTCAGTTGAAATGTGGCATCATTTTTACAATTACTTTACGCTGTGATAATCCTTAGATATTCCATCAACGTTTTGTCAGCGAAAACGAGTTCCTTACATATGCGTATGCAAGTTTACAGGTGTTACTGTGTGTGTGTGTGTGCGTGTGTTTGCAAACTTTTACTCTTGTTAAGGTGAACTAGTTGTAAAGTGGACGATTTGCATAAATCGTGCATGAAAAGCGAGCGCACAGTGGGCCAGAATGATCGATATGTAGCAGACAAATTTTAATATAATTGGAATGCACCCATATTGTATTTAAATTTAGTAATATAAATATAAATTATTAATATTAAGTACTGTGCACAGTGGGTCAAAGTTTAACATTTTGGCCAAATATGCAGACAAATTTTTTAATTAAACTGAAATGCTTGGTCACAATATTTAATTTAAATAAATTATTCAGTAATAAATTAAAATGAATAATATATTCATAAAAATACATACTAAAACCAGTAAACAGAGGTCAAAATATTAGATTTTTGGCTTGATATTTAGCAGACAAATTTTAATTTAATTGAAATAGTCAATGATAATATCTAAACTATTTATATATTCGAAATATTGCATGTCAAAATACAGAGCACAGTGGGCCAAAGTGTAAAATTACGGTTTTTCATTTAAAGTATTTCAGATTTCATCTGTTATCCAAATGAAAAACTAGTGTAGAATTTCGATATAACGTATACATATGTATGCTTCAAAGACATATTTTTTGCTTGCAAAGTGAGTAGGAAATTCTTCATAAAAATTTGTATTTATGCTAAAGCAACAAATCAAAGATAAATTAACATTTTATTTGTTAGACTCACACATAAATCAATATTTTTAATCATTATTCAATGCATTTGCATTAGCTTTCAATCACTGTGCGCTCGCCTCCGATTGACGTATGCGCCCTTGTCTTGCCAGCCGCTTGGCACACACAGATTCTTCGAATCTGCTTCCTACTTCTGGGACTGAGATTCGAGCTGGTCAACCGGTCATCAAGTCGACGTATGTCAGACGCCAGGCATCCAGTTAACTGGATTTTAATTTTTTTACTAGCAAGACACGTTTTTTTTGCTTTTGTTATAAGAAACGGAGTCCGGAGTGTGTATATAAGTGCCAATTTGAATGCTATGCATATACAAAATTCGTAAAAAATAACACAAATCGGAAATTAGAGTTGACAATTTATATATTGACAGGTGATACAGAAAGTTCAACGATTGCATAACAATGAACGCGAGAGCACTTTGTAGATCAAAGCAGCTGCACAAATGGCCAGCGAATGGAAATTGAAAAATAAACATTTAAAACATATTAAAGCATCGACAACAGAAAGCGCCCGCTGATCGCCTATAGGGCCTTCGCTGCTCTCGCTCTTGCCATAAATTAAACCAAGTCTTTTGGGGAGAGCATCAGGGTGAAAGGGAGACCAACTTATGCAACTCTCGTGTGTGTGTGTGTATCTTTTTTTTATGGTTATGCATTTCTTTTAGAGTCAACAGTCCACAGTTTACAGTTTACAGCTCACAGCTCACAGCTCATAGCTTACTATTTACTGTTTACAGGCTCATCTTCATCTGGCCGAACATTTCCTTCATTAACAATTCCGTTTTTGTATAGTTTTCTTGATTCCAAATTTCTCTTTTGCTCATTTTCTCCCGCTCAGCTTGATGATCTTGCGTCGTTTAATTGCTAAACTTTCGACCTGATTTGTTCGTCTTCTCTATTTTATTATTTTCACAATAATTTGCATTCAATTTAATTAACTAATAATCAAAAATGAAATTAAAATGATATGCGATCATTGCCAATTTTTTTGAAATTTACAAATCAATTTATATATGCAACTTGCTCAAACCAAAATCGAGGGCAATCTCGACTACACAGAAATAATTATGTAAATCCGTAAATAAAAAGGTTTTCACTCGTCGAAAAAAATTAAATTCAATGCCGAGCGAACGCTGGAGGTGCCATCATCAACATTTTCACTCTAATTGAAAAACCAGTTTAACAGTTGATTAAAAAAGAGTAATAATAATAATCAGCATGCTCGAATATGCGGGCGATTATATCACCAAAGTTTAAAAACCGTTGCCAACTAAAATTGATTGTAACTATCAAAAGCGAAATTAAAAGAAGCAAAAAAAAAAAAAAAAAAACTGCAATCAACATTTGCCAAAGAAGGTAAACAAGTTTTTTTTCTGTGGCATCCTTCGCTCACAGTATATAGTATAATTTATATATGTATATATATATATATCTTGATTGAATCATAGCTGTCGCACCCTTCTCTGATGTCCAACACAAATAAAACGTTAATTGACAATGGCAATTAAAATGCAATTGAAATGTATCGCAATTTCAAGAATTATCCAGCAACAAATCACGCATACGCCATGCTGGCCGGCATACATTTTTTTTTATAAGTCTACCAGGTTCTAGTACAAGACAAACTTGTTTTCAAGTTCAGGAAATAGCTATGCAGCAAGGTACAAATTTATACATATATATGTATATATATATATATAGCCATTCTTTTCTAGATCAAGCCTGAGGCAGCGACATTTACAGCCTGTTCTAGAACAGAAAGGTGTTCAGGAAAAATGACTGGTTAAGCAAAGTAAAATAACATAAATTACAAATAATAAGTACTTTTTCTGTTTTTTTCTCTACTATTTAATTTCAATTCATTTGAAAAAAATATTTGGTCAATCGATCAAAGCGCTGCTGGCCAGTTTTCATTTAATTTTTTTGATTTTATCTTAAGATTTGCAAGTCAAATTCATGAAATCAAATATTTGCTGAATGCCAAAAGTGTATGCGAGCAGAATCCAGTATGCAGATACTCGCCTTACCTTACTTACTGAAGAAATGCGTAAACAAGAGAAATAAATATTTGCTACAAATATGTGTTTTTGGCAGAGAATTCAGGTGTTTACTAATTGCCTTTGGTGAAAAAAAAAAAATGAAAAAAAGCAAAATTAAACAAAAATCTTTTGTTATGCACGTTTAGCCAATGCTTATATGAGGTCATGCTAATTAAATGAATACAAAATTCAACTTTTTATATATTCTATAAGTGCATAAATCAATAAATATGAATGAAAATATATATAGTATAAAAAGCCCACGAAATTAAACAAAAAGTTTCAATGTAATCAAATTTTTGAACAGATTTAACTAAAGTAAAAAGCCACCAAACGAGTGTATAAAACAACGAATATGATTTTTTTTAGGAAACCTGAACTATAATATTTTTTGTCATCTCAGTTTACCCTAGAATAATCTTGAAAGTATATTATATAAATAAATGAAAAATAAGTAAAAATATTTAAAGATTTAATTAACAAAACTGCAATTAGAGAAGAAAGTAAAACACAAATATAAATACATAATTAATTTTCAATAATATACATTTTTTCCAATTTATATATATATATATATTTATATTTATACATTTAAAAGAAAATGTATTTTGCATACATAATTAATTAATTATTTTATATTCATTTTTCTAATTGAATTAAAATAATTATTAAAGCCAAAAATATAAAAATATTTCAAAAATATATAATATAATATAATTTTTTACTATAAGTGAATTCTAATTTAATTAAATATAATCCTTATATTATACAACACGTATTAATGACATTAAATTTAAGCGCAGTCTTTGCTCTCGTTTGCAGCAATTTCATATCCGCAAACATGCTCCGTTTAGTTGTTTTTTTTTTGTTTGTATATTTTTGCACATGAACAAACAGACGTCGTCGCATATCATCGTCATCTCTTGTACGAGCTCTTAACTTATTGAATAACAGGCTGGTTCCAGCCAGCACACTTGGCCCTTTGCATGTCCGTTTGTCCGGCTGCATATCTTTACATAACCAGGCGGGACTGCAAAACTGAACAAGCGCATAATCAATTTGCCATTAATTAAAAATTTCGTGATCTCCAGCGAAAGAAAAAGAAATAAAGAGTAAATAAATAAATGAAAACAAACAAGAAAAAATAAAACTATTTAAAGGTAAGTCGAAGGCGCGTGAGTCAGCGACAGTTAAAGTGTCTCCGCTTAGTGCTGGAAGTTACTGGACGAACGGAGGAGTCAACAGGCGGTTTATTAACCTTTTTTTTTTCTTGCCTTCATTGTTTTGTCCGCCCGCTGTCTTAGCCACGTTAACAAGAATTTAATGTGCTGTTTGTGAGCCGAATGCGCAATTCATGGGGCAAAGCGGCTCAAGCGAGCCGTTAAAATGCAGATGGTGTGACAATGTCTAACCACTTGCCATGCCACACGAGTGTGGGTGAAAATAAAAAGTAACTCAGCCAGCGGCATCAACAAAACGCACGTCCAAAGCGAAGCCATTAAGAACACAGCTGTCGACTCCCAGTTGCTCTGTTCCTAGACAAACCAAAGATCAAGATTGTTCCGTTGACATTTAATAGGAATAAAGAGAATCTATAAAATTTATTAAGTCTAAGTTGATTTAGATATTCAAATTTACATTCTACTTGCTCGCATGCCAATATACCCTCTTCACTTGCGCTTACAGAGTATGCAAAACAGTTACGAAATCGAGATTACGAGCTGTGCGCGACGCTTCTTAGAATCGTAAGATGCCAGCGCAACTAAAGCCACAATTTCAGGGTCAATCTATGATGGATGTGATTGTTGTGATTGATTTGATTTATGCAGCTGAGTTGGCAGCCCAACACTCAGCATTGGCAAAGGTGTAAAGGTGCAGCAGACAGCAGCAGACACTACTGGCACCCACATACTATGCCACACCAAAAACAACTCACACCTGCGCCCAAGCTAATTAACCTTTCTTCAAATACACGAACACACACTCACTCACATATATACATATATACACATATATATATATACATATATATACATATATATATATATGCAGACAGGCCGACAGCGGCAGCGCTTAAGCTGCCTTGGCATTTTCGAAATGGATTCCACAAACTCTGCGGTTTTTTACCCCTTCGAAAGCTTTGCATGTGGCTGCGCCGGCGCCGTGGTCGTCGTCGTCGTCGGCTCGAAATTCACCACACCGCCTAAAATGGCGACACACACCACAGCTTAATAAATAGAACTCGTTGCGCGTGGACAACACCTAGTGTAAGCGTGGCTGTGTATTGGAAGAGTGCCCTCTGTTCACTCGACTACCTCAGGCCAACGTCGATTCAATATTTGCTGAGCACTAAAAGTAATACCAAGTTCCCAATACAGACAGACCTCACCATCTATTTACCAGCTCACCCAGCATAATAATAATTATTATTCAAGTGCCCATTTGAAGTGTGTTTTTTTGCTAATTTCTGATTTTCTGTTCGATTTCTTCGATTTGCAGCCAGCGCTGGTCTCCGAACATGGCGCGTTGGTGGCCATTTGTGACCATTTTGCTCGTCTGCTATGTAGCTGGTAAGTAGCCAAGATCTCTCTTTATTTATCATACACAAATATCTATATATATATATATATACATAAACAGACTTAAGTTAGAGTTGGCCACGTTGGCATGACCGCCCACTTGACCTTTACCAGCTGACTGAGCAGCACAAAATAGTTGTTTTTTTTTTTAATTCGCAACTGAGACGTCAAACAAAAGAAATATTTGCCAGCCTCGGTCGTTGGCCAAGGCAAATAAACTTGAAAAAAAAAAGTGTTAACCATTAGCCACATGCAATGGCCAACTGCAGAGGATTGTGGATCAGTCGCTCTATAATTTCCTGAGTGCAAAAGAAGAAAACCAGAAATAAAATACAAAATGTAAAAGAGAAGAAACTGTGGCAAGAGACCACGAGCTGAAGCCGGAGCTGGCCATACAAAAAAATTAGCATAGGCAACTTTTGATACGATCGCGCTTGGTTTCGTTTTTGTTATATTTTGGAGGCGACAACTCCACAATGTTGTTTATGCAATACCTTTTTTAAGCTGAACTGCAAACGTGTTTTCGCCTGCTGCTACAGCAGCAAAAGCAGCAGCAGCCGCAAAAGCCATTAGCCAATACATAAACCAGTTTTACGACATGAACAGCAGCTACACCTTACGATGTAAACAACAGGCTCCATTAGTGGACGTCAGTCACTTACACTCGCGGCTATCACCATTTCGCTTGCCCTTTCGTTTGCGCGCTGAGAGATAAATCTAAAAACGTAGCAAACCGAATGAAAAACGAGAGTTGTTTGACTTTTAGAAGTCGTTGAGACTAAACCGGTTCGCAGTCGTTTTTGCTGTTAGCCGGAGGCTCGAAAAAAAAAGAAAACGAAAACAAGTGCGAAACGACCATAAATGCTAAGAGCTGTCGATTAGCTGTGATTATGCGCATAATTAAATAATGACAAGATAACGGCGACTAAATTAATAAAACAAAGGCAACAAAAAATACATTCAATACCAAGAAAGCATTAAAAAGAACTCAGCACGAAATTTACATAATAAAATTAAGTAAATTAGAAATTCTAGGAATTTATTTTATTTGATCTTACTTGCAAATAAATCAAAATAAATTGAAAAATTTATTTCAAAAATAATTTTAAAAAAATGATTAAATTGAATTCAAATTAACTAAAAATAATTTCTTAAAAATAATTTTAGTAGAACTATTAAATCCAATTAATATTAAATTCCAGTATCTTGCAACATAAATAAATTTTAAAAACTTTTTAAATATTTCAATTTTTGAATTATATTTTCAAAATATAATACATTTTTCTTAAATTTTAATTACTGCTTTAAATTTTAAAACTAAAAATAAATAATAATAAAATAAATAAATAAAATTCGAATTTAAATATGTAAACAATAAATAATTGCTCAAAATAATATCAGAGCTATTCTAAGAAATAATCAAAAATAAAAACAAATATAAAATAATAAAATAATTATAAATAAAAAAATAATTAATAAGAAAATTTCAAAAACATAAAATTTCTATATAAAAATTATAATTTTGCATAACTGTCATGAGTATGAACATTTAGTAATATTTTCGTATTTTTCGTTCCACTTTTAGCACAAGAAGATAATATAGATGTAGAAAAGGAATGTACCGATCGTCCCGCTGATGAATACTTCCGTCTGAACACGGAAGGCGATTGCCGTGAAGTGTACAGGTAAGCATAAGCAGGCTATGAGGCTCAGAAAAAAAACATGTTGTTAAACAGTCTTTCACGTTGAATGATATTTTGTTTGGGGATATTGTTTTGTTTTCGAATCAACAAACATTTTTAAAATATATGCTTAAAATATATAATAAATAAAAAAAAACAAAAAATTAAGGTGCGATAATGGCCGCGAAGATGGCAGCAAACGCTTGGCACCGATCCGCTGCGCCGCCAGCTTGGCGTTCGATGTGTTGCGTCAGCTCTGCGATTGGAAGTCGAATGTTAAGAATTGCGATGTCAAAGAAAGTAAGTGGGGTGTGTCCGCGCCAGCCATTGAGCCCAGTGCCCAAAAGTATACTTCAAAGAGCTCGCCTCTGTGCCACCCAAAAACTCTCTCCTACACACTCTCTAACACTCTGTTCTGTATCTGTCTCTCTGTCTCTCTATCTATCTATGTGTGTTGCGCAGCTCATTTTGTGTGTCTCTCTGTAACTAAAAAAAAGCCCAAAAACCAAACCAATCGTTGTCATTGCATTTTCTCAAACCAAAAAACAAACAAACCCCAATCCACGCCCCACTCAAAAAACAGAAAAAAAAAAAATTAAAAAAGATATAATAAAATTGCCAAAGTTCTGTTAGCTAGCCGAAAGGGCAACTCAGTTGAGGGAATTGCAAAACAAAGTACCACAAGCATCGAGAATCAAGAAGTCAAAACCAAAACCCAACTTTATTTTTTAGATGTACTAAGTCGGGCCTAAAAGAAATCCAGTGCCCCTCCGGCCTGGCCTTCGATTTGTATAAGCAGACCTGCGACTGGAAGGCCAAGGTGACTAACTGCGATGAAAAAGAGAGTAAGTGTCCTGACACAAAGCCAAACAACACAATTGTATATAGCACTTGGACAGCAACATACCTATAAATATGTACATATATACAGTCCATGTATGTATATATATATGTATATATATATGTGTATGTAGATATAGCGAACTTTGGAACAAGAACAATAATAACAACAATCCTAACCCCCCTCACACACAGTCACGTACATACTTCTCACTTCAAAATTTAGACATTTGTTGTCACTAACACGCCAAAGCACCACAACACAAGATCGTTGCTTTATACTCAGCTGTAACACTTAACTCTGATTTGCTTAGGGCCACGCAAGGCGAAGCCCATACTGAAGACCGATGAGCCCATCTGCCCCGACGGCAAGCTGTCCTGCGGCGATGGCGAGTGCCTCGACAAGGAGCTCTTCTGCAACGGCAAGCCCGACTGCAAGGATGAGTCCGATGAGAATGCCTGCTGTAAGTGTCCAAGAGTCCATGCTGCAGCCTCTTTAATTCACGGCTAACTGTTGTTGCCCTCTTCTTTACAGCTGTCGATGAGGATCCCAATCGTGCACCCGAGTGCGATCCCACGCAGTGCGCCCTGCCCGATTGCTTCTGCTCAGCTGACGGCACACGCATTCCCGGCGGCATTGAGCCCCAGCAGGTGCCTCAGATGATCACGATCACGTTCAACGGCGCCGTCAATGTGGACAACATTGACCTGTACGAGGACATCTTCAATGGCCAGCGCCAGAACCCCAACGGCTGCTCCATCAAGGGCACCTTCTTTATCTCGCACAAGTACACCAACTACTCGGCTGTCCAGGACTTGCATCGTCGCGGCCACGAGATCTCCGTCTTTTCGCTGACGCACAAGGATGATCCCAACTACTGGTCCAGCGGCACCTACGACGACTGGTTGGCCGAGATGGCCGGCTCCCGCTTGATCGTGGAACGCTTCGCCAACATCACCGATGGCTCCATCATTGGCATGCGCGCTCCCTACCTGCGTGTGGGCGGCAACAAGCAGTTCGAAATGATGGCTGATCAGTTCTTTGTGTACGATGCCTCCATTACCGCCTCGCTGGGCCGCGTGCCCATCTGGCCATATACCCTGTATTTCCGCATGCCGCACAAGTGCAACGGCAATGCCCACAACTGCCCGTCACGTAGCCATCCCGTCTGGGAGATGGTCATGAATGAGCTGGATCGTCGTGATGATCCCACATTCGACGAATCTCTGCCCGGTTGCCACATGGTTGACTCCTGCTCGAACATCGCCTCCGGCGAACAGTTCGCACGTCTGTTGCGTCACAATTTCAATCGCCACTACAACAGCAACCGTGCCCCACTCGGCCTGCACTTCCACGCCTCTTGGCTGAAGTCCAAGAAGGAGTATCGCGATGAGCTGATCAAGTTTATCGAGGAGATGCTGGGACGCAACGATGTGTTCTTTGTGACCAATCTGCAGGTTATCCAATGGATGCAGAATCCCACAGAGCTCAACTCGCTGCGCGACTTCCAGGAATGGAAGGAAAAATGCGACGTCAAGGGCCAGCCCTACTGCTCCCTGCCCAACGCCTGCCCGCTGACCACCCGCGAGCTGCCCGGCGAGACTCTCCGCCTCTTCACGTGCATGGAGTGCCCCAACAACTATCCCTGGATCCTCGATCCCACTGGCGATGGCTTCTCTGTTTAATCCCAAGCCAGAGCTTCTCTCACTTTCTGTTTTCCTTCCCCCTCCCTAAAAAAAAAAAAAACAAAAACAAAAAACCAACAAGAGAACAACGCATTAGTAGTTCAACCGAGAGTCTGATAAACTAAACACAAAAACCTACACAACAAGCAATAAATTTATCTATCTCACTATCTCTGTCTCCCTCTGGCCCGCTCTTGGCCACAATCTCCGCTCTCTTTCCATCTGCCTCCCCTTTATTTATGCAAATCATCTTTCACTTTATTGCTTCTATATCTTGTGTATTTCTTTCGACTTTTCGACTTTTCTCCCCAACTTTCTCTCAACTTTTTGTTTCATCTTTCTATTGATTATGTTGAATGATAAAGTGAATTGTTTTTAATTAACTACAAAACATGAAAACATAAAAAACACCTCAAAAATGAGCAACAACAGCAAACGCTGCTACTTTGTTATATTAAAATGAAAAACAAAAACAATTTTCACAAAAACCGCGCCAAAAACTCGCAGCAGCTAAAATTCTTTGTAATTATATAAGTATTTTTTATAAGAAAAATATAAAAAATATATTAAAAAAAAACATATATATTTTGTAGTTTTTATTTAATTAAAAAAAAAACTAGTGTAAGTCTAAGAAAAGAATTGAGATTTTACTAGAGTAATAGAATTTTGAATGAAGCAGCTTGACTTTCTCTTTCTATCTCATTCCCTCTCTTCACTCAAGCAAACTTTACGTATAAAATAATATTTCTTCAAATTTTGTATCTAGTTTTGAATATAATTTATATAATTATATTTTTTTTTTTATATTTGGATAGCATAGAAAATACAAATATGGCGGGATTCCGGGTATATACAAGTCGAGCATTTCCGAAACTATTGCTTATTTATATATAGTGAGAGAGATATACAAGAATTTGCTTAAATAATATAAAAATAATTTGATTAATCGAGCTAGCTTTGCAAAATATTTTATTTAAAATAATATGACTATATTTCAGTTGAAAGATATATATTTTTCAATCACACGAATCAGAAGTAGAATTTTTGTACAATTAGGAAACACGTTTCACTTTGATTTAGGTTTAATTGCTGAAGAACAAAGCTCCTAAGATGAAGTGCCGAAAATTGTATTGTTTCTTATTATTTAGCTTATTGGTAAGTATGCTAAATAACTATATAATATATATTTTTATATATTTATCTTTCACCCATAGATTTGCCATACACCTGAATCGACTTTTCAACAGTTGCCTGCTGCTACATTTGGATCCAAAGTTAACCCGGGCATCCATCAGCTTTTTAAAAATAAAACACTTTTGTTTTTTACGACTCGTCAAGGGAATAACAGTCAAGCAGAGAGGATGATTGAGCGCAAATTAACAACACGTCCTAGCAAGCTACACACGGAGGACTTAATTAGTTTGCCAAAGCTGACTAAGGATAAGCTTGGCCATTGGGTATATAATCCATGGCCTGTTACATTTGGTAATCGGATACTTGACACTAGATTCACCAAGAGCCAGCCATATCAACACATCAGAGTTGTCTCCAATCCTAATCACTTCTATGATCCCAAAACCAGAATGAGCACCGTCTGCATGGGCTCCACCATTCCGCACGGCGAATACAAGGTGATGCGTTGGTTGGATCGGCATATCTATAGGCACAAGCACACTAGTCAAGCCTTCTATTTGGAATTGCGTCGTGATCTGTACAAGAAAGGCAAGTCTGAGATGTGCCACAACAAAAATTATAACAATTGGATTGCCTATCAGGAGTGCGCGCTGAGGCGCCATCAGCGCTTAGAATCGTTTATACCGCAATATCCGTTGCATCAAGTGGTCGGGGAAAATACATAAGTTCGTCACTTGTGAGCTCAGAATATTTCTACGTATTTTATGAGCTGCATTAAACTGTTCAACACAGAGCATCTGTATTTAATTTGATTGATGATTGACGGACTAAATCGTTGAACTGATTTACAGACTAATTGAGTCTGAGAATGATTGACTGACTGATTGATTGAATTACGGATTCAATCAAAAATTTAATAAGAATGAAATGATTGATTTATGAATTCAATGTGCATTTGGATCAGACAATTATTTCAAGGAATGAATGGCTGAGTGATTGAATGACAGAAAGAATTGATTGATGGAATTACTATAGATATATATATATAGTAAATTATTTAATGATTGAAGTGATTGAGGGACTAAGTGAATGCCGGACTACGACCATGCGTGAGTCAATTAGTAATTGAATGATTGACTGAATAACTGTTTAATATGCCTAGCCCTTTAATTGATTTAATAACTATATTAATGATTGAATGACAGCTGAATGACAACTGATTGAAGGAATACATGATAGACTTAGATTATATATTATTATATATATTGATTTTAATTTTCATACTCATTAAGTAGTTGATTGATTGACTGATTGAATGATAGGTCTTCAAAAATGGTACATTTAAAAAGAATATTTACATATTCTCCTTCAATGCCAATTAGATATAATTAAATTAAAAATTTATAGATTGGGTAATCATCTGTTTCATGCACTTTATTTTCGATTTCATGTGGATAATAAGCCGTGTTGGAAGCTACAAAGCTGCTTTTTGTTTTTGTTTTTTTTTTTCTGGTTTTTTTGATAATAATTATGCTAATAAACTAGGCATATTGAACCAAGTGTGGCGCAAAGCGAATCCTGCTGCAATTAGAGCCACAAACGCACTTGTTGATCCCAGCTGGTTGAGGCTAGGCACATGCCATTGGGGCATAGGCTGATGCAAGTGATTCGGTTCTCATGCCCAGACAGCGTACCTGAGAAGAGAGGAAAATGAGCAAAAATCAATACGAGTCGAAAGTGACTTGAAGCCGTCGACGTTCTGCCACTTACCCGTGTGCCGTTGCTTCATGGCATCCCACGTGTGAACGTTGCCCTCAATGCCGGCGCACAATACGTAGCGACCGCTGGTCGATAGAGCTAATGGGCACAAAATCAGATTAAAAATTGTCTAAAGTCAAGGCAAAAGCAGCGAAGGCGAAACAGCACACTAAGAAAAGAAGAAAGCAAATACGCACCGCACGACGTGAAGCCCGTGTTCTTCTGGGGCGGCTCATATAGTCCGATTTGTTGGTCGGCACGTAAATCGTACATGCGCGCTGTCTGATCCTCCGAGCAGGAGGTGAATCCAAAGCCACTTGGATGATACTAAAATGATGCCAAGCTAATAGAATGGACAAGAAGATCAACGTAAGGTGTCAAACACTTACGCAAACGGAGGACACGTCCATGTCGTGCCCGAAGAACATTTGCTTGTGTCCCTGTTCGCGTACGTCCCACAGCTTGGCAGTTTTGTCCACTGAACCGGTTATGTACGTGTTCATATCGGGCGACAATGAGAGGCCAGCAATATCGCCAGCATGTCCATTAAAGTCCATTGTCTTGATACCCTTCTCCAAGTCCCAGTGACAGCTGTCAATAATAAGTAATTGGGATAATGATAAACTCTATAATTGATATCGTGTCGACTGACATTTTCATATCGCCAGATCCAGTGATCAAGTGTCCATCATCCAGGAAACGACATGAGCTCAGAAAGCCCTCGTAGCCAATTAGTTCTCTCACCATCTTGGCCACTCCTGATGCATCTCGATTGTTCACATCGTAGACGGTGCACTGATTGTCCATGCCACCGCAGGCCACAAAGTTGCCAGAGGGTGAAAACGCCACAGTCATTACCCAAGCGGAACGCAACGGTATAATCTGCACTTTGTTGGCTGTCCAGGTGTCCCAAATAATCAATTTGCCATCCAAAGAGCCAGTGACACAGTGGCGAGAATCGCCAGCAAAGTGCACCGAGTTGACCTTGTTGATGTGACCTTTCAATATCTTCTTAGAAGAAAAACGTATTTTGGGCACATCGCTCATGTCTCCGCATTTCTCCCCCAACGTGCAATCCGCCTTCGACTTTTGGTCCTCCTGTCGAAAATCAAAATATAAACAAATTAGTTTTGCACAAAACTATATATATTGTTTTTTTATATATATAAAATCAACCTTAAACTTTTTTATCATGCCATTGATCTCGTCGTAAAGTGCTTGGGTTTCTGGATCAATTTTCGGCATGATTGCGCATTAAATTTCAAATAACCGCTACAGCAATAATATGCAAAAACCCGTTAAAACACAGTCGACCAATCAGGAACGCGTCGCGATGCAAACTAATGTCGAAATAAATATTTAACTTACACTGTTATGATGATTTCATTGCATTGCTTGAGACGGTAATGCAATTAACTAATTGGATTAGTTGGCAAGGCAAAGGCAAATTGAAATGTTTAGTAAATATCCAAAAGTTGCGCGCGTATTACAAACACATACTCGCGCATGCCCAGTGAATAGAACTGCCAACTTTTGAAAACTTGTCACTTTGCAGCACTAGAGGCTGTTGCTAACAGAATTGCTCCTTACTCCTCATTTGCAAATGTTACATTAGCATTACGACATCTATCAATAGTTAATAAATAATAATAATTGAGAAATTTAAATAAATAACAGCGATTTGATTACTTGCTTGTTAACATTTTAGGAATTCTGGTACAAACGCCTTGCTCATACGATATATATCGATAGAAAATTGACATCAACGCAACATCTGTGCGTGCTATTTAACAGCTGTTTAGTCACAAAAAGATCTTGGGACCACAAGGATTTGCTTTTATTTTTGACAAATAACGCAAATCCCGCCAGCCGCCAAAAATGGAGCAGAGGCACAAATACTAAAATTGAAGCCCATTATGGAAACACTACCGTGTGCCAGCGAAGTGGCACAAATGGCGGAACAACAACAAACTGAATCCCTTGTAAACATAAAACGCATTTCGGTGCCCTTTGGAAGTCAAAGTTTGATGGACACGGAAATAGCCAAAGCCGAAGATGTGACTCAATTGCTAAAGCAAAAGCCACAGCACACGGAAACTCTTGTTAGCGTCGCTACCCAGGCACAGCTGGCAAATCTCAACGGTATTGTCAGCCTCTGTGAGAATGTGGTTGACATACCCAAGGAGTTGATTCTCATTTCAATGGTAGCCCAGGAGCAGGCGCTTTATAATCCCAAGAATCCTCTCTATCGCAGCACAAAGAGCAAGAATGAGAAATGGAGTGAAATTGCCAGTCATGTGGGCTGGACAGGTGAGTAAGCGATTAAATTACATCCAAATGGGAATCAAGTTCAATTAATCCACAAACAGACGTGCAATGCAAGGCCAAGTGGAAGGCGATGCGGGATCAATATTGCCGCGAGCTAAAACGCGCCAAAGCTAATACCAAAGGCAACGTCAAGTGGAAGTACTTTGAGGAACTCAACTTTTTGCGTCCCTATGCGCTGTCACGCAAGTAAAACGAGCGACTTTTCCTATATATATAAATATATATAATCAATTTCAATTTCTGTATTCCAGCTATCGCACTAGTAGCGCCCAGAATGCTAATGGCAATGGTATTTTGAGGGCCATAACGCTGCCAAATATTACAACGACAAGAACAATCACGAACAGCAGCAGCAGCAACAACAACAATAGCAGCGCCAACAACAATTCATTTAGCAACAGCAACAGCAGCAGCCAAGATCTAATTTTGTCCTCAGAGGCAACCAAATTTATCAGCATCAAAAGCGAGGATAGAACTGGCTCGCTTATGGAGACTTGCAGCTTTGTGCCAACGACAACAGCAACGGTGACGACAGCGGCAGCAACAAATGGAGTAACCCTCGATAAGAAGACGGATACAACGCGTGGCCTGAGCGCATTTATAGCTAGCCATATCATACAGCAGCAGCAGCAGCCACAGCAGCAGAATACCAATTGGAACTATTTGACCGATGCGAGTGGTAGTGCCGTTGGCTCAGCCACATCAATAACGGTTACCTGCGAGACCCCGAATCAATCGGCCAACGATACGCTGTACAATGAATTTGTGGACTGTGTAAATGCTGGCCGAGTTGTGAGTCAATCGTCCACGCACAATCATCAAGCAAATGCGGATGAGGAGGACGATGATCCCATACACACATATCTCAATATCGAGAGCTACTTTGAGAAGGACCTAATCTCGCTGATACAGCAGGAGGACATGATCTACAACTATAGCAATCAAAACTATCGCAATGTCAAGCTTAAGCTGGAGGTCTGGGATGAGATAGCGCGCAAGCTTAAAAAGCCAGGTCAGCCAAACGATTTTATACATTTCCTAATCTATATAATATAATATTGTATGTAATAATATATATATAATATGTGTAAATATGTATGTTTCAGTCAAGCAATGCCGGGGGAAGTGGAAGGCTTTGAGGGACCAATATGCACGGGAGTACAAGCGTCTGAAAACACAGCTGAATGTCGACGTCACATCGCGATGGAAGCACTATGATTCACTTAATTTTCTACAGAAATATATACAACAAAAGTCACTGTAAGTATTTGAGATGTATTTCGAGCCTTCCTGGGTAATAATTTATAGTTTTAGCAGCGATGGAGATACATTGAATATGCTGCTATCCAAACACGATTCTGTTGCTGAGCTAAAGGAACACATAAGCCAATCGCCATTGCGGCATGCCGAGACACAGGCAAGCAACTTGGACACATCGCCAGGCAGTTCAGGTCAGCTAACTATGTCCACACTGCCAACGCTAACGGGTCCACACAAAGCCGAGTTGTCCGTCACATTGGAGCAGCAGCAGCAGCAACAACAGCCGCAGCAACAGCAGCAGCAGGAAGTGCAGCAGCCCAGCGAGCTGTGCGTTGCCAGCTATGATGAAATGGATATAGAAACCTATATAAATGGCGATGTGGTACATGATGAAGACGATGAAAACGACACTGAAGACATGGACACGTCGCCATCATCGGAACAGCAAACACATCAGCAGCAGCAACAACAACAACAACAACAACAACAACAACAACAGCAGCAGCAGCAGCACCACCAAGTAGTAAGCTATGAAAATGATGAGGATTCGGTATATATGACCGTCGAAAGCGTGCGAGACGCCCTTTCCAAATCGGAGCAACTGAATGAGACGGGCAGCAGCTTAGAGCCACAGCAGCTGCAGCAACAACTACAATCGGCTAGCGACTATACACAAAAGCTGGAGGTGCATACGCCCACATCCTCCAGCACACGATATCAAAATACAGCCAATACACCATCAACATCTAGTCAGGCTGTCTTCCCGCTCGCCTGCTCGATGGCTGCGGAGGAGGATGAAATTGGGGCCTTCTTCAAGGCCGTTGCCATGAAAATACGCAGTGCACAACTGGAGCCGGTGGCCTTTACCGACCTGCAAATCGACATACTGCGGGTGATCAACGAGGCGCTGCGTAATCACTAGAACGAACTAGTGATGGATGCGATGAGACACAAATATCTCGATCTCGATGGACCCCAAAAATGGTTTCAATGCGTTGCGCGTTATTAGTTTTTAAGTGTTATTTGAAGCATGTTTTTTCCTGAATTATGAACTTGATTTATGATTTATCCTTGTCATTTTTAAACACAAACACACACCCACACTTATACCAACAACGATAAAGGTTTTTTTTTTTGTAAATAGAAAACTGTAATGTTGTTAAGCTTTAGTGTGCTTCCAGTATCGAACCCAACTGGAACTAAAATACAAAATTGTTAAAACTCCCAAATAACGAGGAAGAAAAAAAATCTACATTATGTGTACAATTACGAAATGGAACAACAATATAGTGAATGAAGAATATATGTGAATATTTTTCAAAAAAAAAAAACGAGCTGTTTTATGTAATTTTAAATTGAGAAATTGAAGATTTCAAATTTATATGATTTTTTTTTTTTTTATAGGATTATTATGGAAATAGAAGATCATATATCATAAGCATCAAAAGATTTTATCTGTAAATATAATGTATATATATTATACTCAATTTATATGCGCCACAGAGAAATATTCTCTCAGTCTGAACTGTAATGAACTCAGCTACCTCTCTGTAGCTCCATTTGCCAGGGTATCAAAAATCAATGCAGCTGACACTCAGCAGTTGATGTAGCCCTCTGTCAGCCTGGGCGCTGCCTGCCCGCTCGTCTTTGGCCTCTGTTTGCAGCATCTGTGCACAAACATTGGGACAACTGCTGAGCAGCGCAGCGAACTGGAGTTGCCGCCCAAGTGAAGCACTTGCGCAGACCACCCAAACCCGCTATGTGTATGTGGCACACGTCGTATGTGGCATATAAGGGACAACAGTTGCTGCTCTATTTGGCCAGCCGCACAGCTGGCACTGAAACATGGCTGCTGCTTGGCATTGGCCAACGGCTTGCGAAACGGGCACAAACCGGTTTAGCTGCTGCATCCAATCAGCTGTCAGTGCGAGCGAGACGACACTACAGTGCCCAAGCAGTACATAGAGCGCACTAGGGGCGGGGCCAGCGCCATATGGCGGCGCATTGGGTGTGGTTACTTAACCAGCAGCGAGCGTAGCTGCGTCTGCTGCCATGTGAAAATGTATGTAAAAGTGAAAATTTTTAATAAACATTTTCATTTTCAGACGGAAGTTCGAAGCCATTGAAAGCTAATCAAACGTAGAGAAACGGAGCTCGATGAACGGAACCTCTCGAACAGGGCGGCAAATGTTCGCCAATTGGGGGCCACGCTTGATTGATTCGCTTTAGTTATTTGTTTTAGCAATTCATTTGCATTTCAGTGCCCAACGGTTGAGTGCGCGAGTTTTAATTAAATCAAATAAGGCAGTGGGCGAGGGCGAGGGCGTGGGCATGCCTACACAGGTACCACAAAATTATGGGCTAATCATAAATGGGAGAAATTTCGATTTTGAATTGCAAATGACATTCATACGTTTGCCAAAAATGCTATGAACTTCAATTATATTGGCCATGAACAGTTTTGATTGGAATGAGTCGTTACTTGGAGTATAAAATCATGGATGGAGTAGTAATAGTAGAGTAGCTAATATATGACGTAGTAGACAGGTTTGAAGGCTTGAAGGCTTGAAGGCTTGGAAGTGGAATGGTAAAGAGTCAGATAGGAATTAAAGCAGAGATGATTTTCAAGCCTTTTAGACTAAATGATCCTTATATCTAGCATAGTTGTTGAGGTCATCTTATTCTTAATATTAATTTAAATATATATAAAAATTGCCTATTCCCTTAATAGAATTTTAATATGAAATATTTTATGAAATTTGTCTATTAGCGATAAAGATATGCATATTTTCATGTTTTCTCTATATCTTACTATTTATTTTTTTAATATTTAATATCTTGAAGAATTTTTAGAATTGACCTTGCCAGATTCTCAGAATTAATGTGTCTTTGGATTGCCTGTTGAGTTCATCGTAGTTTAAATATTCGTCTATTATGATATTCTTTATAAATATGAAACAGTGCATATCCTTTGCATTAAGTTATATTGAAGATATCTTTTAAAATATTCATCATGTTCATATAAATCATTAATATTGTCTGAAGGACTATACTGTTCTAGCTTTAAATAAATTGTTATTTAGAATTAATTCTTTGTAACAATAAAATAGTAATAATAATTATTTATATATATATATATATATATATATATATATATATATATATATATATATATATATATCTTATTATGCTTAACACATTTAATTCACGAAGATGGATAATATTTAATATCAATTTATATATAATTTAATTTCTTAAATAACAATTTAAAAAAAAACCCATTCAAATAATATAAATTAATTAAAATAATTAATTAATAAAATAATAATTAATAATTAAAGTTATAATTTATAAAAATACCCTTTTAAAATATATACTTAATATACCTATTAAAATATTAAATGTTAAATATATTTTTAAATATTACTTTAACCTTCTATCTTTGGTAATTGACTACTGAAGGCATAACATTTAATTTCAGTTGACCTCGTATACATTTACACATATTGATTTACATTGTAATCTTCCATCTTTATCCAATATAAATATTACAAAATATTAAATAAAAATTGATTTTTCTTAAGCTTCATTCTCCCTTTTTCTACTTGCAGCTCAATCAGCTGAACAGCTGAAATGGAAACTCAGAATTTTGCCGGTTTGCCGTGTGGCAAGCAATTTCCATGAAGCAGCGACGGAAACTATTTTCGCGGATCATTTAACGGGCTTAGCCCAGCAGGCAAATAACTAGAAAAAAAAAATCATAAAAAATATCTCATAAAAAATATAAAATATAAATAAATATTTTTTATAGCCTGCAGGCAAGTGTGTTACAAGGTTTCTGCTGCCACAGTTAAACCAATTTACCAGCTACCCCGCATTGACGGCGATTACGAACATGCCTCAACGCATCCACGCCCACAAATTGTGTACCGCAGGATACTGCAGGCTATCTAGGAAGATTGTTGGAGCTGCTTAGATAGGTGAGCCTGTTGGCGAGGGCAATGCACGCTTAATGGGCACACTCAGCTGTCATTGCAGAGTGTATAGATAAATATATATAAATATATATATATGTATATATACATATGCAAGACTGATTTCTTGCAAAAATTGATTTAACCTGAAATGAAAGCCTCCAGCTTTGGGTCGCCAAAAAAAAAAAAAAAAGAAAAAGCAAAACTCAACGACGAAAGTTGGCGACAAAATGCTGACAAACTGCGACTGCTGCAACTGCGACTGTTGGCGACTGGGACTGTGTGGAAACCGTTTGGTTGTTATCATAAATAAAGAGCGCCAAATGTCAAACGTTGTCCGGGTTATAATATCATAAACTAAATGCAAGTGGCGCAGAAATCAAACATGCAACATTTCGAGCATTCGAACAATTCACGATTTATTGGCCATGTTCATAATGTTGCGACTGCCAGCCAGCAGCCAGCAGCCAGCAGCGGGCCTGCACTTTTTAAACTGAATTGTTTCCGGGAACTGTTGCGCCAACACCAACAACAATGGCACACAACAACAACAACAACAACAAAACCGAAGCGCTGAAAAGCTTGTAAAACATTTGTAGCAACTGCTGCTGCCGCTGCTGTTGCTGTTGCCGTTGCTGCTGGCAGTTGCAGCCGCAGTTCGCAGTTCGATTCAATTGCGATGCACAGGCGGCTACTGTGGACCACGTTTACCCAGCCTAAAATGTTTTATTCATAAAGCAACAGCAACAGCAACAGCAGCAGCGACAAGATCATCGCCGTTTGTTGCTTTTGAGTGTCCGCTGGCTGCTCGCTGCTCGCTGCTGGCCACATCCAGTTGCAGCTCCTGTTCCTGTTGCTGCAGCCGTTGTCGGCCTATGCTAATTTTCAAGCAAACTTATCAGACTGCGCGCATCTAGCCCAGCCTCAGGCTGTTTGTTAGATTGCCCCACATGACCAACTCACAAAGGGGTGCTAATCGCCAAATTTACAACTTGATGCTAACGCTCAAACAACGAACACACACACAAACACAGCTCACACACACACACACACTCAATACTTGAGCAAAACGCAAATGGTCCAGAAAACAAAACGACCGCAAAACACTGTGGGTTTAGTATCTGCAACTGTTTTGCTAGACGAAACTATAAAAATCAACACAGCGCATAGAGTTACAATGATAGCCATACACACACACACACACATGGATATACAAACATACATAGATACTATACCAAGCTGCCCTCTCGCTTGAAAGTTGCTGCCAACGACTTTCACTCGCCGCCCCGCTAAGCATGCTACGAAAAGCGGTACATTTGAAAAATGTACTTTTTTCACACTACCAACAACCCCCACTCCGCTCTTGTAAACTGTGGTGACAGTGACTGGCGCACAGTGGTGCAGAGCATTGACAAAAATTAAATATAAATTTTTAAAAATTATTAATGTCTATCGAGTTATTTATTTATAAATTATTTTTAAGTGCAATGGTACAAAATATATCGAAAATTTTTAATAATAATAAAAATTTTTTGTATTTACTAATTTAAAAAAAATTATATATCTATAATTCAAATAATTTGGTTTATACAATAAATCGTTAAATGAGGAAAAATATATTAAGCCAAAATGATTAACTTCAATTTATATATAAATCTAATTTAAAAAACTTGTACTAAAAATAAAAAATTTGAAATATAATAATAATAATAATAATATAATAATAAAGAAATCAGCTAAAAACAGCAAACTAAATTTTAATATTCTAATTTTTTACAATTATACATAATATATAAAATGGATAATAATAGATAAATATAAAATTGTTCAACACTAGAGTATTAAAATCCAATTTGTAAATATGTAAAATCTTATAATAATTTAAGTCAATACTAAATTCTCAATTCTTAATAATTTTCAGCATTGTCGTCCCACTGTGCCAGCTAGGTGTGTGTGCGTGGAATGGCAGTTTAGTGGTGTGCGTCGAAAGGGTATTTTTTACGGCCACATTGTGTTAGTTAGAGAAGGAACATAACACTTTGTTATGTGCGCTTGACAAAGTTGTGGCGGTCTAAAAGTGCTTAGTGCCTTAGTTTAAAGCAATTTTTACTCTGTTTTCTCTACTTTTTTTTATGTACATTTCTCTTCTCCCCCTCTCTCTCTCACACTCTCTCCGCCTCTCTCTTTTGGGTGGATAACAGATAAACGCACATAGCTGGCAATCGGAATTGGGTGCTAATATGGTCAAAGCGCTGCGCTTGACTGGCTGGGCAGCTGGTGTGGGCTGAAGCGGAAGCAGCAGGCGCATTCTTTTGAGTCTCTTTTTTTTTAAATTTAAAGATTTGCACATGCTGATAGGCACAATAAATAAATCTCGTATAAAGGAAACGGATAACGGATATTTGCGGAATTTAGAGACACGTGTGAGCATGGGAGCTTTATGCGGCGGATGAAACAAATAGCTTTGGCGGAAGCCATTTGGGGCGCTCTGCATAGGGTGACTGCTGCGTCGCATATGTTAGACGACGCCCAGCTGCAAGCTGATAACTGGTAGCTGCCAAGGACTGCAGGACTGAAAGGAAAGTGCCAAAATGCCAGGCGCGACAAGTTCAACACCTTTGGGAAGGCGAGTCGAGGCGAGGCGAGGCGAGGCGATCATGATCCACTCGGCCAGACGTGAAAAAAGAGAAGAGCGGCAGCAGCGGACTGTTTGGGCCTGGCTGAATGTCAACTTTATTAAAAGAAATTATAAATTGGTATGCCAGTCAGTTGGTCGGTACCGAGACGCGGCACCAGGCACCAGGCACCAAGCCCCACTGGTCACCACTTCAGAGGCACCGCGCGCAAAATTCCAGGCTCACACATCATTAAACGAGCAAGAAACTGAACAGCGCAGGCAAACAGAGTGAAGTCGAAGTGGTTGGCCAGGCTTTCAGCCATTACAATTACTGACAAAAAGCATCAAGGTAATAATAAAAACAAAAGATATCCTACAGCGAGGGCAGAGCGAGCAGTTGGCAGAACAGCAACTGGGGCAGATAACTTGATGAGCCACAAATGACTAAGTGAAAGAGTAACTTGAACTAATATAATTACAATATCTTAAAGTACTATATCCACTCTCATTTCATATAGCTACAGTCTTCAGTAATCAGCCATAACTCACCATACCACCTTCGCTGCCAAAACTCTTTAGGAATTCTTCGCTAAAATAAGAAAAAAAAACCAAGAATAACTTGAAGAAGCCATCGCCTCGGCATTGCTTAGCGCGCTGAGACAAAAGGCACAAAGCTCATGTCAAGACTTTTAGAATTATGATAGAGTTTTGATGTTGTCATAAAAAATTTAATTGAAATACCAAAAATGGCAATGAATACCGCCAGACGGCCCAGATGAAGACGTCAATGTGGCTGCCGCTGCGACTGCCGCGGCCGCGGGACTTTGGCTTTTAATGTGTATATTTTTGGTAAGCATTAAGTATTTATTGCAGACAATGTCCGCCATGTATCACTCACTTGTGTGGAGCCTCCACAGCTGCCCATGGGCCCAAGTCCCAGTCCAGCAAGTTACCAACTTCGAGCAAGATGTCAAAATGAGGCCACTTAGGCGCGACTTTTGGAAATCAACTCACGAATGGGCAAAAAAAAAAAAAAAAAAAAAAACAACGGAGTCAATGATGATGATGAAGATGATGCCGATGATGATGTTGATGACGTTGACAACGACAACAGCCAGTTGTAGACCGCTTGCTGTGCCGAGAGTCAAAGCGAGTGGTTAACTCTTTAAGGTGTCGCCAAGACAAACAAGTTGCAGCGAGCGAATCTTCTGCGGTTTTGGTCCAGTTCTCTGGCTACATTTCAATTACTTTGTGGGGCAGCCATTTAAATGAAAATGCCACACATTTCGCCCAGGCACAAGCCACACGGCAGCCGGGCACAGCAGGTAGCTGCTGCTCCCCACACATGTGACGACAGCCGAGGCCAGAGGTGCGTTGGCAAGTAATCATAATCTTAAGGTAATAACAGGCACATTACATGTCACATTAATAAGCGGCGGGCCGGGGCCAAGCGCTAAAATTAATATCATAATTCATATTGCAATAATTTAGCATGTTAGCGACGCACATGCAAGTTTGCCAGGACGCGTTCGTCCTTGCTTATTAATTTTATGTGACTTTATTTTTCTACATCTCCTCGAAGTATTTTTTCCGTTTCGGCAAGGGTGTGTATGTCCTGCGGTTTCCTTCCTGTGTGTGTGCAAAAAAGAAAGCCAACGAAGCTTGTACGTAATGAGAGTGCGACATAGGCAAACATTTACATTCAAGTCCTTTAAGCCTGATAAATGAGTGGGCCAGTTGAGCATGCGGGCAAACAGGCAGTGAGTGGTTGGCAACTGCCTAGCTAAATCGGCTCATGTGGCGTATGCTTAATTTTCTGTGGCTATCGATGCGGGCAAAAGACGTCTATTAACTGTAGTTTCTTATTTGTGTGCGTTTTTGTGTGATAAAATATAATGTGTACGAAAACCATTTCAAGTTTAAAGAACAAGTCAAAATACTGTTTATACCGTGAACCCATTAAAAATGGGTAATCAGGGTATAATGGTTTTGTAACAGGCAGAAGGAGGCGTGGCAGACCCCATAAAGTATATATATTCTTGATCAGGACGACAAGCTAAGTCGATTGAGCCCTGTCCGTCTGCCCTATAATAGCTAGAGACCTGCATTTTTTTTATAGATTCGTGTATATCACGCGCAGATCGAGTTTGTTTTAGAAATTCGATAACTCTTCTCGTTTTTTTTTATTGATTAAAAACGAAAATCGATTTTCAGTTTTAAAATTATATTTTTTTACATCTTTATAGTTAGAGACTCCAAATCTTGTATTTAGTTTATTTTAACATTTATACAATTTTGATTTTTGTTAAATTTTTGATGCTTATTTCAAATACTAGAGACTTGTGCTTTTGCATTTGCACATACAAACATATGAATGATATAATTACGCGGGGTTTAGGCTATTTCCTAGTCAAGCACCTCCGACTAGAGTTTCCTTACTTGTTGTTTGTGAATTAAGTAGAATAATAATGGTAGTAGATAATGATTGTTATGCTAATGATCATTTTGCTGACCGACTCTACCGAACTAAACAGGCATCGCTCTTATTTCCCACTCAATGATCGACTATAAGCATCGAGTCATGACCTCGACCGAGCTGAGCTCAAAAGAGTTGAGCACAATTTTTGGCGGGAGTTTTGCCCTATATAAGGGCAAGCCGTCTGCCCAGTTCTTCAGTTGGTTTCCTGACCCACTGATGGTCAGTCGTGCTGTGCAGTGCAGTCCAGTGTAGTATAGTGTAGTGAAGTGTCTTCTCCTCCGCCTGATCCTCCTCTTCTTCTGGATTTGGTAAGTATTTAGTTAATAATTTTAGTATTAAGTATATTAAGTAAAATTGTATTAGTTATAACTGTTTTTTTAAGCAATTGTTTTACTAATAATTCTTTTTTTCCCGATTCTCTCCTGCTGCACTCTCTATCGCTGCTGGACTCTCTACCTTTGCTGCACTCTCTACCTCTGCTGGACTCTCTCCTGCTACTGGAACCTCTATCTGGATTGGACTCTCTATCTGCCCGCCTCTCTACTGCTGCCGACTCTCTGTCAATCTACCGTTAACCGACTCGCTACTGCTGCCCGCCTCTCTACTGCTGCCCGACTCCAAATACTCTACCGTTAACCGCCTCTCTACTGCTGCCCGACTCTCAAACACTCTACCGTTAACCGACTCTCAAACACTCTACCGTTAACCGCCTCTCTACTGCTGCCCGACTCTCAAACACTCTACCGTTAACCGCCTCTCTACTGCTTCCCGACTCTCAAACACTCTACCGTTAACCGCCTCTCTACTGCTGCCCGCCTCTCTACTGCTTCCCGACTCTCAAACACTCTACTGCTGCCCGACTCTCAAACACTCTACCGTTAACCGCCTCTCTACTGCTGCCCGACTCCAAATACTCTACCGTTAACCGCCTCTCTACTGCTGCCCGACTCTCAAACACTCTACCGTTAACCGACTCTCAAACACTCTACCGTTAACCGCCTCTCTACTGCTGCCCGACTCTCAAACACTCTACCGTTAACCGCCTCTCTACTGCTTCCCGACTCTCAAACACTCTACCGTTAACCGCCTCTCTACTGCTGCCCGCCTCTCTACTGCTTCCCGACTCTCAAACACTCTACTGCTGCCCGACTCTCAAACACTCTACCGTTAACCGCCTCTCTACTGCTGCCCGACTCTCAAACACTCTACCGTTAACCGCCTCTCTACTGCTGCCCGACTCTCAAACACTCTACCGTTAACCGCCTCTCTACTGCTGCCCGACTCTCAAACACTCTACCGTTAACCGCCTCTCTACTGCTTCCCGACTCTCAAACACTCTACTGCTGCCCGACTATCAAACACTCTACCGTTAACCGACTCTCTACTGCTGGCCGACTCTTAAACACTGTACCGTTAACCGTTGCCAGAGAAATATGTTAGTAATATAGTAGGTATCTTAAGTAAAATTGTATTAGTTGTTAATGTTTCTTTTTACGAGAATGTCTTAATAATAATTTTATTATACAAAGAACCCATTAAAAACGGGGAAATCACCTGAATGTTCTTCGGTTGCAATATGTATGTAAAATTGTTGTTTTGGAATATCAACATTTCGATGGGTTCAGGGGATCTCCTAGTCGGGCACACTCAACTAGAGCCTTCTTACTTGTTTTATACTAATTTTATATACAATAAAATATTTTTTTGAGTGTGATTTAATAAAATATAAAAATATTTAAATTATATTTTGTATAGTTTTTTTAGCAGAAAATTAATATTTGAATATATGGTAAATATTAATATAACATATTTTTGTAGAGTGATAATAGATAAAATAAATATTTAAGTATAAATTAAAATATTTTTGTAAAAGTTTGTTAATATGAAATAATTATTTATTAATTTTTTTTTTATAAAATATATATATATTTTTAGAGTGCATTAATATAAGATTTCAAAATACATTAAATGTAAATATGTAATAAAAGAATTATTTTTTTAAATCCTTAGCATTACTTTTACTGATTATAAAAATTATTTTATAAATATTTAATTTATTTACAAATATTCAATAAAGAAAAATTTAACGAAAATATATTTTTACCTCCCCAAACTGTTCCCTCCCTGACTGCTTACTCTGTTACTCTCTGAATAATACAATATAATTAATTATTATATTTATATAAATAATTATAATCATAAAAATAATTATAATTAGCTACTTACGCTCTTCAGCAATATATTCATTTTTATCTCCGACTATATCAAGCCACACATATTAAAATTTTAGAAAGTTACTTACCGAATTTCTGCTACCCCTCAGTGAGTTATATAATGCACCCAAAATGTAAATTAGATAATGGAGCCCACTGCACAGCAAGCAACAACTGTCAACACATAACTATCTTGATGTCAGCATGAGATGCCAAAGGCTTTATAATGCCGATACTCGCAGTATCGCAGCATCGATGCATCGGCGCAAAGCAGCAACCAATATCCAGTAACTGCCCAACTCAGGTATTGAGTGACTGGCAGACTCGAGATTTTCTTGTCCGCATTTCATTTTCATTGGCAGCCACTGTACAAATGTCAAAAACAATTTAAAATGCCATTTTTACATGACGATTTATTTGTTGACATGTTTACAGGCCCATTCTCTCGCTCACCGTTGCTCTTCCTCTCTCTCAGTTGCCCAATGTGGCTGAAGATTTTTACATTTGCAGGCGCACACAGCTGCAAAAAAGGCCGTTGACAATCGCCAGAGAATCAGAGATTCAAACGGGCTACGGATGCTGGAGCTGCCGCTGCTGCTGCGGAAGATGGACGCAGACAGATTGCGTGTTTTGCATAGTCAACTACAACTACAGCTACAACTACGACAACAACAAGGAGTACTGGCAGCAAACTACGACAAGCCGCTTAGCACTTGTCGCCCGGCTGCTACCAACTATAAATCTGACTAGCCCAGCCCAGAGAGGGAGTTGGTGCAGCTGCCCATTGACCAGCATTACCCAGCATTGACCAGTTCTCGGTCAGACCCTGGTAGCTTCTTTTAAAACTCAATTTGCGCTAATAAATCGCCAAAAAAACATTTTGACAGCTTATGATGCGCAATGGCGCGCGCATAAATCTTGCGACGTTCTGTTTTTTTTTTTTTTTTTTGAATCCGCTGCTCGACCAATGCATTTCCAGCGAAAATCGCGCGCGCGCGGCTTTTGGCCACAAACGACAAAGTGAAGCTGCCGCAGGAGCTGGGAGCAGCAGACTCAGTCGAAGGTGAACCCAGCGACGTCGATGGCTACTGCCGGCATTCGTCATTATTTGTTCATTTTTAGCATTTAACATTCCGCCAAAGCGCAGGCAGAGAGCACAGAAGGTAGCAGGAGTCAGCTGGAGCGGATTGAGCAAACTATGGGCCAATATTGATTGTTGTATGGATCGATATTATCAATAATCGATAACGGTAGTAGAATGAGTAACTGTCATTGTCGATCGATATTATTAATGATTGATATATAGTCGAATCAGAAGCTGCTGTCATCGATCAATATTAGCTAAGTGCTTGCTGCTATATAATATTGAAAAATCTGATGTAGCTCACATTTTTTAGCTAATTTTAAATGTTATCTTCGCTTATCTCTTTTTTTAATAAAATCGTATAATGTAAGGAAATCAGAAAATTTAAAAAGTAAGCCCGAAGTTCAATTAAATTCAACGACTTGCAGCAACAGTCGACAGCTATGTTAACAACATTTTCTAACAGGACTTCGATGCCAATTGGAAATTCCTAAGCAACTATTGGATTGGAAGCAATATTTTATTTTTTTTTTTTTTTTAATTTTAAATTTTATTTATTATTTTATTTCAATTTGTATTAATTATTGAATTTCCCAAAAAAACCCCGCTCAACTTTTTCATGACATTTTTAAATATTTAAATAAATAAATTTAGTTAATATACATATACTGTTATGTTCCACATAATTTCTAATTCTAAATTAATAACTTTCTTTTGCGCACTCGAACTGTGCAGCCCATTGTCCAGATCAAGTTCCGCAAACATTATTCGATTGGGCTCTCGACCGGTTCTTTGACCATCTTCTAAGCCTGGCATTGTATTCAATTCCAAATTTTTGTCAACAACAACTGGCCGCTGTCGTCGCCGTGTCTGCCACAAATTTAGCTGGCTTATATGGGCTGGGGACTAGCGCTAAACGAGCGCCTGCCTCGCCCCAACTCTAATTAATTCCCCATGGGCGAAACACTTTTTCGGCCGCCCCATGCTCAAGATTTGCATAGGATTTGTATGGCAAGTAGTACTCGCCGGCTGGCCGGCTCTGTATTTGATAGCCTTGCGAGTTTCTCGAGAAATATGTATCTGTAAGAAGTATGAATGCGCAGACAACACACAGGTGTTCCGAAATACACAATTTTTCAAGATTGCAACAACTTTTTCCTGCACAGTAGCTTGAGCGTCGGTGTCTGCCTGGCTGTCGCTCTGTCTGGCTGGCTGCTGCTCCAGTTTTAGCTGCTGGCTGCTGGACTGCTGGACTGCTGGACAGCTTGACTGCTGGCCCCAGCAAAATCCAAGAATTCCAACTGTGCGCTCAATTGTTGAAGCGACCCGAGCTCAAAGATTCTTTATAAGCGCGCACAAAGTCAAAGACAATCAAAATATTTGCATATTACCAATTTTATATGCAAATACCCCGTGTCAGTCGTGAGCCGCCGCCGTCGTCGTCGTCGTCGCCGTCGTCGCAATGGCTAGGAGTTCGAGTCTGAGTCGTAGTCAGACTTGGACTTGGAGTCTTTTGGGGCCGCTTTGGCGGCTTGTAGCTGGCCTAATGCAAGCAACTTTACATTCCCCACTTTACACAGCAGCGCGGCAACAAAAAGAGCCAGACAAAGAGTCAGACCCCTTGCCCCTAGCCCCAGCCCCGGGCTTGAGCACTCGCACTGCCAGCAAGTGGTGTGACAATCGCACGTGAGAGTGCATTGGACCTTGGGCACAAGTTCCGAGTCCAAAAAAAAGAGAAAGAAAAAAAACACAAACAACAAGAAACAGTCAACAGCCAATGGACGTGGACGTTGGGGCGTTGAGTTCAAAGTGCTGCCAGAGTTGAAGGAATTGAAGAGAAGCCACCAAAGGGGGGCGGGTAGACTGTGGAGATTTATAGAAACAAAGTGTAGACAAACCATATGGACAATAAAATGTTTATTGAAGTATGCCCGAGATCTGTGGCAATGCCTTAAATATCAATATTTAGTGAGTAATTGATGCGCTGAGGCAGGCGAAGGGTTGAGGCTGGCTGCAAGCGATACTCGATTGGTTATTAATAACTTAGACTATAAATAAACATTTTAATTGAAATTAAAGAAAATATTCAAATGAAGCAGGAAATTTAAGCTGTGAGTCGACTGATCGGGGTTATGGTATTGTATTGCTTTAGTATTCATTTATAATATTTATATATATTATGAAATGAATTTAATTTTTTATTTATTTATTTATTTATTTATTTATTTTTTTTTTTGTAGACCTGTCGAATCAAACTTCTCAAACTTCTAACAAAATTTTATCAAAATATTTATTTAACTTTAACCATTATAATAAATTTAAAAAAAATATATATATAAATTTATATAAAAATAAATCAATTTATAAATAAATAAATAAATATATATATATGTATATATATAATATTTAGTAATAATATATTACAATAAATTTTAATATATTAAAACTTATATTATTTTAATAATTTTAATATGAAATAGATTTAAGTATCCTGAGAAGGTTTGGCATTGGCATATGTTTCATGACTACTTGCTTATGATTACTTAAAACAGAGCTTCAACTTGGGCACCGACATCAAAACCAATTAAATTGGAGTTAAATAATAATATAATAATAAATAAAAGTATATAAAAATTATATAAAAATGAAAAAAAATTTAATATAAATTAATTTTTAAATCTCACGCACTTTACAGGATATCTACTAGTCGCCTATGTCCAACTAGATCACTGCTACTTATTCAATTTGCCTTTATGACTTATAATTTTTTTAATAAATTGCAAACAACATAAATCAGAATATGAACCGACCAAAAATGTCAACGGCTTGCAGCCCATTACACGATTATGTTGCCATTGCAATTGTTGTTGTTGTTGTTGTTGTTGTTGCTGCTGTTGCTGGACTTTTGTGTACAGCCATCAATCCATTTAATAAACACCATTTTTGGTTTTGCCAACCATTTTTTAAGCCATTTTTAATGCATCGCCCGAGTGTGGAGAGTCGGTGGCAATCGACAACAGGGCAATTAAGAAGCGAATCAAACAAATCGAACAGCTGACCCCCAGTACTGGAGTAGGCGGAGCTGAGCTGGTAGCTGGTAGCTGGAAGGTGGAAGGTGGGGGGGCGGTCGTAGCTGGATCTGTCAGCTCAACCGGCTTAATGCGATTTATACGAACTGAACGAACGGCTGTTTCTCTTAATTGGTCGGCTGGCCGCAGTCAAGAAAATAAAGTTGCTTGTTCGACATGGAAAGCGGAGTGCGCTACGGCCAGGCCTGGCCGGGCCTGGCTTGTCGTTTAATGCCATTTTCATAGACAAGTCAAACAGTCGAACAAAAATGGCAAATGAATGATTAATTAAAAATCCTGCTGGCCAGTCGTACTGCTGTTTGCTTAAATTTTTAACATAAATTGCACGTTTTTTAAATTTCAAACGCATTATTTCGAGTTCGTTAGGTTTTCGAATACGAAATGCGCCCTGTCCCATGCCGACGCCCATATCTTGTGGCCCTCTCCGGGTTTCTGGCTGTCTGTGTTAGCCACAATGCAAATAGCATTGGTTAAAAAAATTTATATATATATATATATATATATTCAGTGTAAATCAGCTTTGCCTCCCTCTGCACTTTATGCAGATAAGTCGACATAGCTGGCGCAGCTCGCTGTCAAATCCGCAAAGTGCTTTGTTTACTCACTTAATTTGCAAGTGGCCAAGCGTTTGCCGGAGCGAGTGAGCCAGCATGACTAGTGGGCGGATGGGTCTGGCTGCACAATTTTTAATTTCCGCCTAATAATTCGACAGCTTCTCATGGCAAATTAACAAAACAAAAAAAAAAAAAAGGACTTCAAAAGGAATCGCAGCCGTCTTGAAAAATAATTTAGCTTCTGGAAAACTTGCCACTTAATCAGCATAAAAAAGAAGCGTCTTAACAGTCAAATTTAATTAAATTTAATGCTCCAACATTTGAGGCCACTTGCACAATTAGCTGGCTGCTGTCCACGACTAAATGAGCAGCTAAGCGGCAAAGTGGCGACACCTGTGGGACTTTTTTTCGTTTTCCTTCTGCAGGCAGTGGCGTCGGCTGAAGGGGATAGCTGAAGTTAATGTTTCTCCACATTTCTATATACACTTCATTTCCTTTTAGACTACAGCCTCTGCTGGTTCACGGCGCGCATCAAACTTCAAAAAGAAATCAAATTAAATGTGTAAATCAGCGAAGATAAAAAATATATAAAAAAAATTGTAAATACCAAGCGAAAATGTGAAAGAAAAAAAAGGAAATGTGAAAAGATACTTGTAAATACCAGAGAAAAAAGGTCAAAGCGCGTTAAATTTAGGGGATTTTTGCTCCTTTTCAGCTGAGTTGAGTTGGGTGGGTTGGCGTTGGAAATTGACACTTGAAATTTAGCTGATGAGGCCAACTGTGAGAAGGGAAGGAGATGGTTGAGTACAATCAGGCAAAGCTGACGCAACTGCAACTTGCGTAGCTTTCCCCCCATGACAATGCTAATGACAATATAACAATAACGGGGCAACATCATTGCAACAATATGACGGCCCAGGAGCGCACACAGTTCGAATGGCAGCCAACACGTTGCCTTCACTGACATATCGCTAATGTTAATGGCTGGATTGCTGAATGTTGATTGCAGCTGCGATGCGCTTCTAAATGCCTTCATGGCTCATAAACGGGCAGACAATCTGTTTCCAGGCGCAATCACAGCTCGATAACTCGACTGAGCATACATAATGAACATTTCAAGTTAGAGGCGAATGGGAATGCATAAAAGGGTTAAGTTGTGAGAGCAAGCTAAGTATTTGAAGGTGTTTTAAAAATATGGAAATCAGGGAAATACATTAATAAAATATTGAATTGTATAAAATTAAAATTAAAAATAATAAAATATATTTATAAAATATATAAATGAATAAAATTTATTTTTAAAGTACATAAATGAATAATATAAAATTTTAATTTTTTATATACATTTTATTCATTTACATATTTTATAAATATATTTCATTAATTTTAATTTTAATATATAATGTATTTATATACATGAATACGATATTTTTGGTTTAATATAAAAATTAGTAAAATATATTTATAAAATTTGTATATATACAAAATATTTATTTTATATAATTTTTAAATTTTTTTCCAAATAAAAATTATTTTTTTATATTTACTAACGAAACTTGGGAAAGAGAATTTAATGATTTTCTGTACAGAGAAGTATACATCTAGTCGCTTTCTACTAAAAATGGACCTACATACCCTCACTATCAATAACCCAAACGATCTACCATCGTCAACTCTCTCTCTCTCTTAGTCTATCTCTTTATGAGGTATCTCTCTTGCCTCTACTTCTGCTATTCAGATCAACCATAATATATTTTATTTATTTAACACATTCCCCACTTCTGTTTATATTTTTTAAATATCTGCCCAAGTGTTCCGTACAAATTCCTTAATAAATACTTTTTACTAAGAGCTCTTCAACTATTTTAATGTTATGAAACTCAAGCGAAATAAACAATATAAAAGTATACAGAAAACTAAATGCTTGACGCCATATGGAAAATTAACAAGCTGAGTGAAGACTCTTCATAAACATCGAGCTAAACATATGCCATCTATCAACAAGTTGCAAACTGAGCAAAATACAAAGAGGAAAAACGAAACTCAAAAGCAAAATGCCAAATCATATTTCCCTAATAATATTTGCCCCTCGTACAGAGCGTGTGGCCAACCACGATCGCACAACATAAACAAAATATACAAGCTTACAAATCGGAAATCAATTTCAACATTGAAAATTATAACTCACGAATAACAACAACAACAACAACAACAATGGCTGGAGTGTAAACTAAACTGAATGCAGAGTGTTGCCATATGGTGCCACCTTTTTGGCTGGGAAAAACAGGGCGGAAAAACCACACACAAGTGGCAGAGAGAGAGAGGGGGAGAGCGAGAGCGAGCAGGGCTGTGACTGAGGTCGAGGTCTGGACGCGCGTGGGCGTCAGACGGGGTCGTATAAAAGATTAGTCAAGTTATATATGGGAATGTCTTAACCCCATCTAAACAAACAAATTGGCCGAGGCGATGCGACGGCTGCGTATGAAAAATATTTCAGCTATTTTCAACGTGCAAAGTCTGACAAACAATAAAACGACAATTTAATTTCATGTCTGCTGCCACATGCCACAGATAGGCTATGGATGGGGCAGGGGTGCTTGGGGGTCAGGCAACAACTCAGCCGATTAGCGTAAATTTAATTTTCTGTGACACACATTAAGCTGTGCTAGCTTCTGAGCAGGACCTCTCTCTCTCTCTCTCTCTCTTCCTGCTTAATTGCGCTCATTATTATTTGGTTGTAACAAGCGTTCGAACAGCAACCCCTTCGGCACTGCACAGCCTCCCACTCTGCTGATCTCTGTGGAGCAGCGGCTGGCGACTGTTTGCATTTGGTTTTTATGTTTATGTCGCTCGTTGAGTTCCTTTAAATTGGCGCACAACATAAAATTGTTGTATTTATTGTTTGGACTTTAATGCTCTGGCGCCACATAAAAACAATTTGGCGTGAAATTGTCTAACTCAGGCAAAATGCAGGCTACACTGCTGCAGCAGGCATGGCCGATGCAGTCAGTGTTTATAATATATTCAGTCGTCTTATTTATAATGAATTTTCAATTCAATATTCTTACTCTTGAATATTGATAATAACAGTACAAATTTGATAATATTGATATAACGTTATATTTGAAACTGGACATATAATAATAATTTCAATTATTATTGCAGAAAAGATAATAATGTCTGAACTTCAGTTCAAATTTAAAAATATTTATTTATATAAATATATGATTTTTTATTTATTTGTTGTTGCCTTTTTTTAATATTTCAGCTTTTTGTCTTAGCTATGAACCTTAACTTATGTGTGGGTAAGTAGGCCAATATATATTTAATTTTAATGTAAATATATATATTAAAAAATTGATAAAAATATATTTTTATTTATTTTATTTTTTAAATTCAAAAAAATTTGCTCAAATTCCATTTAAATTTTTAATTGATATAGCTGACTGATATGATCATTTAATTTTGAAAATAAGATTATTTATTATTTTAAATATTTATATAAATTTAAATACTGAACAGTGAACAATAACGCCTAAAGGTAGATATATATACATACATATACTGTTCTAACCAATTATCTCAAGGAATTAAATATACAACTTGAAGCTTTATTTCTCTGAGCAAATACAACTGCTCGCCTTTGGTTTCTAAGTTTTATTATTATTATCTTTTTAAATAAGTTAAATTAATTAATTGTAGATTAAAATTCTACTACCTCATAGGCAACTTCTAAACAGAAATTAATTACATATATTTTTGTATAGAGCCAAGGAACATAATGAGCCCAGGATACATAGGATAGGAGCACAAAGATTTATAGGTAGGTAAAGACCCAATCCAATAGGCCTTGAGAGCTGTAGTGTCTAAATCTAAATCTAGAGTGGAGAATAAAAAAAATTATAGCTGTACTGCCTAAGCAACTAGGCAGGTTGTTTGAGTGAGAATATATTCTCTCGAGGTATCTGATCTGTATTATATTGTATAAGTATCAAAATGAGAGTTCTCAAGTAGAAAGCTCACTCATCTTTACCTTTAACAATTCAGATCTGGCATTATTTCCGCTCTTTAGTTGTTTTAGCATAGAACTTAGGATTAATGCTCTTTGCTAACTGATATATATAACTGTCAACACAATGCTTCAGCCTACTCCTACTCCCACTCCTCCAAGCTGAGCCTAAAAAACTTTAGTCAACAACAAAATTCTTGTATAACTTTCACATATTCCTACTCATATATCAATATTCCTATATACATATATATACTTATAGTATAGCTGTCTACCCGCAGACCCCGCCCCACTCTCCATAACCCTTATTCAATCAGGCAGCCTCCAGCTACTTAGCAACTGCTGTGCTGTGTTCGTTGAACTTTTGACCACCAATTAATCAAAGCAAATTTGAACAAAATTCATTCGTGCAACATATGGCAACAACAATAGCAACAATAGCAAATGCAGACGAGTTTTTGTTTGACTGAGTGTTAAGCTCCCGCTCCCACACCCAGCGAATGCGAATGAATAATTCACTTTTAATTAGGTTTTTACGAACGTTTCGCAGCTAAACTTGGCTGCAATCGGCTTGGGGTATGGGTGGTTGACTCTGTGGCCATTATAAATAATTTTGTATAATTAGAGACAACAGTTGCTGCCCAGTTTGACATATGATCTGTTGCAGCAGCTCCTGTTTGAGCCAGCTCGCCCCGTCCAGCTGGAGCTTATCTTGTTGACTTGCGTGGCACATCCTTTCGGCTTGGCTTAATGTTAAGTCCGTACGGTTTTTGGGGTCGGACAAAAGGCCTTTTGACTACTATCTGCTAAATTAGCCACAGAGGCTCATAAATTTGGGCAATGACAACGTCGCATTGTTTCCGCCTTCAGCCAAGGCGGAGGTCACAGTCTGGCCACAACTATTGGCAAGTTATTTTAATGCACTAAGCCAATTAGTGGGCTGGCTGCCTGGTTCATTTGTGGTCTTTTGCTTACAACGGGCAACGGCAGCAGCAACAGCAGCTTTAACCACCAATGTCATCAGGCACACGTGTGTGCATAAAGCGACAACAACTTGGCGCCAAAGTAGAAAAAAAGTTCATCAAGCCCACTAACACTAAACGTGTCAGAACTTTTATAATATAGTCGCTCATATATCTGCGAAACGCGTCCACATAAATCCCCACCGATGTCAGCGAGTCTCTCGCCCACAGCCAAAGTTTAAATTACTGCACAGGCTGTGACAACGGCCCATAGTGAAAAGGGAACATGTGTGATGAATCTTCAGAGACAGACAAGAGTTGGGTCCACGCGGCTGGAATTACTTATGATGATGCATGGGCCCCAGCTAGGGATGGACCAAAGTAACCTGGATATGAAACCATCTTTAATGAGAAGTGATTTGAGTGACGGGAGAGAAGCTGAAACTTTTCTGTGTAGGGCTCTTGGCAGATAGTAAAAGAGAGCAGCCGGAAAAGAGAAGGTGGTCGAGGAGAGAGAAAATATAGAGGACAGAAGAGAGATGTTAGATAAACGAAGAGAGAACAAATATGTTAGAAGTAAGAAGAGTGAAGAAAGAATAGAAAAATGAATAAAATAAAGTAAAAAAGTTAGACAGAAGAGAAGGAAAAAATATAGCAGATAAATAATAGAAGCAAGAAGAAAGATGGTAGAAGATAAAAGATAGAAGCAAAAAGAAATAATATTAAATATAGAAAATTGAAATTGAAGATTAAAGATTAAAGAGATGAAGGTTGAAAGATAGAAAAAGGGAAGAACAAAAATTTAATAAAAAAGAAAAAAGAAATTCATATAAGAAAACAGCAGAGAGAACAATAAAAATCTACAAAGTAGTTGACAAAAAATAAAAGATAATTAAAAATAAAATTAAATAAAAAGAAATCTAGAAAACAGGAGACAGAAAATATAAGATGGAAAATAGAACCTAGGGAAAGAAGAGAACCCCATAAGAAGGAAGAAAATAAGAGAAGAGAGAAAACAGAAAAATTAAGAAGAAAGAAACGAGAAAGAAGAAGGGAGTAGAAGGGAGTAGTCAAAAGATAGATGAAATGGCCCCAATATAGGGCATTTTATTTACCATATATATTTATTTATTCTTACGATATCACATAAATCAGTAATAAATCTCATGACCATATCAGACATATTTTTTTTTGTTTTATTTCCAATATTTCCAATTTTATTTACATATTTTGTTAAAATATATATTACTAATATCAGACATACATATAATATATACATATATCTCTTCAATAGTCACTTCCAGTGTGTCCATTCCCATATCTATCTATATAGATTGAGTTATTCACGCCCGCATCTCTAGCAGGACATCAAGTGCGCAACATGCTCTAATACAACTTTAATGGTCTTTGTGTTGTGTGTGCCCCTTTGCCTCTCCCTCTCTCACTTTTGTCTCTTTGGCCCATGTGCCCCAAAAAGCAGGCAACACAATAAGTTGGCAAGGCTCTAACGGTCATTGTCGCTGAGTGACCACAACAAATTGAGCTTATCATTGACGGATTAACACTAAACACACACGCATAAGCAAGAGTGTGTGTGTGTGTGGGTGTGGGTGTGGGCATGACACTCACTCTCTCTGTCTTTCTCTCTCTCTCTCTCTCTGTCTGTAAGATGGGCCAGGCGGGCTGGACATAAATCTGCACGTAGCACTCGCCTCGATGGTTGACTAAAGCGAAAATTAGCGGCGCCCGGCAAAAGCATATTGATGAAGCGTTAAGACCGCAGCTGACCGGAGAATTTGGCCCGGGTCAGAGTCGGAGAGAGTGAGTGTCGACGTAAGTGGAAAATCAATGCGGACATCAGCGGCAGGCAACATGACAAGTTGAGCCCTTTAAGCCGCAAGTTATGCCAGCCACGCACGCAACAAGGTTGACGACGGAGATCGGGCAGGAGTTGCGGCTGCTATCCGGCGACTACAGGGGTTGACTTTTTTGTAACTGTTGTTGTTGTTGTTGCCTGCGTTTTTCTGTCACTTTGTGCAAATGTGTTCTTGCAAATCCTGTTAAAATTGCATTTGGAACATGTCAACATTGCGCTGGCAACCAAAAAAGCCACAAAAATCGCCCTCCCTCAGCTCCGTCTCTGCCCTTCTCTCCACCTCTCTGTCGACAAACATGTTAGCGCTTTGCCTTTCCGTTTTCGTTTTGTTGTTGTTGTTGTTTTGTTTTTTTTTTTAGCACTTTTTACTATGATTTTTATTGTGCGATTTGCTTTGTTTCGTGCAATTTTCGTACATTTATTTCGCTTGTAATTCATTTCCATTCATATTTACATGAATCTATATCGGTGAAGTTTTCACCACTGCACATTTGTCTGGGATTTGTGTAGGATTCGGTTTGGCTTCTCTCTTTTGTTTTTCTCTTTTTTTTTTTGTATTTTTTTATGCTTTTGGACTTTGCTTTTATTTTGGTTTTTTATGTGAGTCGCAGATGTTTGACTGCGTTTGGCCTGCGACTGGAATTGGCTCTGACAGCTAGCGTTGCGCACTTGTATTGCGGTTTCAATTAATTTGGGGGCGTGGCTGACTGGTAGTTGTAAGGGGCGACAAAGGCAGCAGCAGCAGCAGCGAGCAGGTGCAGCATGTGGGTGGAGGTGGGAGGATTAGGAAACTGACAGTTGCCGGGATTGGGTAGTAGTTAGCTTAGCTTAGTAGCAATAATCTGTAGACTTCGAAAAAAACTGATAGGGATGAAGTAGGCTGTACAATGAGAGATAGTCGAACCCTGGATAAACTTGGAGACAATCAGAAATATTTATTTGCACAATATAAATTGTATTTTAGTTTAGTTTTAGGCTAAGCTGAATATTAATTGTACTTAAGTTTAGTTTAAGAATTAATTATAGATGGAAGCAAGTATTTGCATTTTGTATATATACTTTAATTGTATTTTTTTGTATTTGCATAAATAATTTTATATTTTTATAAATATAATTTGTTGATATATATTTTTATATCTTTTTAGTAAGTATAACTTTTTACTGTATATTTATATATATATATATATATATATATTTTTTTTGTAGATTTAATTTTTGCTATATATATTTATATTTTTTTATATATTAATATATACATATATAATATATATACATTTTTTTAATTTATATAAATAAAATATATATATATATATATATATATATATTTTTTTTTTTTTTTATACCCCACTCAATTATTTTCAATAGTCTTCTTGTCAAAATTATATCTAAGGCCGAACAATTTAAAATTAAATAAGAAATATGTTCTAGAAATTGTGTAAAGACCGTATAAATATTATACGAAATAATTTTTAAAAATTAAATAAATAGTTCTTAAAATGTAGAATAAAATAGACGGAAAAATCCGAATCAAATCATATGAATTAACATAAGATGTAAATATATTGCCTGGAAAATATAGCGTTTTTCCTACCTTGAAATTGGATCAATTCTACTCAGCATCTTAATATATTTAAGGTATTTGAGCTATTAATAATATGTAGTTGTTTTTTGAAAATAAATTTATTTATGAGCTGCTCGGATCTGCTGTTCATTAATTTGCCCACATCTTTTTAATGATTTTCTAAAATTGTTTATATATACATGTATATATTCATGCGCATCTAATCACTCAAAGCAAATATAAAACTCAACCAATTAAAAGACAATTTTTGGCGCTGCGCGGAAACCCCAACTAAATTATAGAAAATTGTTTGGCGAAATTATTAAAGAAGTGTGTGAAATGTGGAAAAAGCTAAGGCGCAGCAGCTGCTTTCTTAGCCACTACATAAATTAGCTGTCAGGCCAAAATGGCACTCGCTTTATGGCCAACTCAAACACACACACACGCGTGGCCACGCCTATGGCCCCCTACCGCCCATGCGGTGCCGAGTGCTGCCATAAAAAAAGAAACACAAAGACAAGTATTTAATTTTGTAGCGAGAAGCTGACAAACTGAGAAATACAAGCGAAAAGAAAAAAAAATACATTGCTGAGCAATCAGAGAAGTGGCTGAGCAGTGGGCAGTGGGGGGAGGAGGAGCAGCAGCAGCAGCAGCAGAAGACACAAGGCAGCAGCACATAAATAAAATGAAAAATCTACTGCCAGCCAAATGCAGTTGAGTCCAAAAAGCGAGCAGCTGTAGCTGGAGCTGTGGCTGGAGCTGTGTACATGGCCAGTAGTTGCCTTGGCACTTGGTTACCTCTCGATGCTCTCGGTGCTCAGTGAAGTCCTCCCCTATGTATTTACTATCATATATACTAGCATTAGGCACATAATGTAGGCTACCGTCTGTTGGCGGAGCGCATGCGCTGAGCGAGAGGCAACTCCCTAGCTGTCCCAGTCTGGCACTCCCGCGCCACCAGCACTCCCTCTCTCTGGCTCTCTCTCTCTCTCTTTAACTGCATCTCTCTCTGGCTTTCTCTAACCTCTGTGCTGGTAATAAACCAAGCAATGCCAGCAAAATTATAAAGTGCTGGGCTGTGCTGGAATTCTTGAAATGTAAATATAATGAGCAAAAAATTAGCCAAGACTACGCGTCACATCTCTGGCTGTCCGCAGTCCGGGGCCCGGCCCAAACATGGCCAAAGCTAAATTTACTAGGCACCAATTAAAGATATCTCCAATGCTATATCGTACTGGGGGATCGCGGGGCGAACTGCTCGACAGGCTCCACTTCGGCACCCATAAAACATGTCAAAAGCGTTTTTGCAGCCACCGCTGTTACCTTCATTTTTTTTTCTTTTTTGCCACTCCCTCATTTTTCTCAGTCTTTCTACCTATCTTTTTGCCGTGGCCAAATTGCAAGCAAAAATCTTTTGTAGTTTGTTAAAAAAAATAAATCGGAACTCTTCAAAATCACAACAAAACCATTTTTAACAGCTTCGTTTTTCCATTAGTCTCAGCTTGGTTTTTGTCTTGGTTAGTTTAAGCTCTGCTCTGGTTGTTGTTGTTGTTGTTGCTGCTGTTGTGTTGTCATGTATGTGTGTTGTAATTGTTGTAGTTGCTGTCGTATTAATATGCTGTGGCACAACTATTTGGGCTGACTGCACAGTTAACAGTGGACTGGAAAAAGCAAGGAAAATTTAAAATAGGATATTAAAATAAAAATTCTTCACAATTTTTTATATAAATAAAAATTATATATTACGTAAAATAATGAAATAAAAATTAATAATATGAGGAATATATTAAAACTTATAAATATATATTTTTGAATATATTGTTTAGTTTAAAATAGCAACATAAATGATTTTCTAAATTTTAAAATGTACGATTATTATTATGATTATTTTAATATGAAAATAAATTATTTTATTATTGGTTTTCTTTATTAAGAAAGTAAAAAAAAAATATTTATTCTAATAACAACAACAAAATTATTGTCTAAATCGAGCAAAAAATTTACATATTTATTCTAATATTAAAATTTTATTTTTCATACCTAGAAACTCAAAGTTCACAACTTTTCTTAATTAAAATATATATATATAAATTTTTCTCAACTAAACCATTAAATATACAACATTACTATATATATATATCCCTTCATTTTTATCATATTACTTTAAGAATTTTCGCCATCATCTTGGCCAATAAATACCACAGTAATGTGCTATATTAAGTGTCCGGCATACAAAAGCCAGCAGCTAGCAAAAAAAAAACAAAAAAACAAACGACTGACTTCAAGATACTTGCAGCCACTGTCCAGACCAACAACAACAACTACAACAACAATACCACGCAAAACAACAACAAATACCATGTAGCCAACAGCAGGCAATCCAAAGTCAAAATGCTTCCCATACGGTTTATTTACACAAAGCGTCAAAGGGAGGGGCGAGCGAGACAGGGAACTGAGCGGGGACCAGTCCCAGGTGCTGGCAGACAAACAGGCGTACAATAACCAGCAGATAAACAGACAAACAGGCAGCAACAACAAACAACAACAACAACAAACAGCTATGCAACCATTTTGGAATAATAATGCACAAAAACAAACTGACTGAAGAGGTTAACATAATGTAAATGCCAGCAAAGGGAGAGGGGAGATCAACACCAGGCACCAGTCAGCCTTAGCAGCCGTCTTTGCTGTGTGAGAGAGCGAGCTGGCGCACAGAGTCAAACCGGTTGGGCGCAACCGACCAATCACAGTGCAGCAACACCAGAGGCGTTGACTGAGCGAGCGACTGCGCAGCAGCTGCAGCAGCAGCAGAGGCAGCAGCAGCACACAGCAGTTGAGCGCTCTGAAAATAGTTGGTCCAGTTGGACTTCTACAGCGCGTACGTCCGGATGCCACCAACAGAGTGCTGCTGAGAGCTGTGACGTTTTGTGCCGTCGCGCGCGTGTGCTAAAAAAAGCAAATACATACATACATATATCAAATAAATACTTGCTCACACACACACACATATGTATATATATATATATATACATATATATATATGTAATTTAATTAACTTGCATTTTGCATTCAGTGCCAATTACAATTACAACTGCAGTTGTTAATTTTTGAAGTGTAAGTTAATGCGTTAGTTATGCTGTCCCGTGCCAAATTCGTTGCAAATTAACAACAACAAACATAAAACAAAGCAAAAAACACAAATACAAGAATCGTGAGCCAAAAGCTGCAGATGGAAAGCAACGCATTTGTCAGCAGCCATTTGCCATCACAAGCGCTTGTTGTACTATCGGAGGCCGCTTCCGGTTTGCATGAGGCACTGCGTGGCCAACGTCCGTTTCCAGCAAGAGTAAGTAAACATTTCCAATCAGAGCCACATTCAATGTGGCCAATGCCCAATCAGCCAACGGCTGCGGATCTAAGCCCGTTCGATCAACGTGCGCTATTGCCGCCGCCGCCGCTGCCGCCGCCACGACGACATATTTATGACAAATCATAAACTCAACGGCAATGCCAATGCCTTGGTAGTTGTTGTAGTAGTAGCAGCCCCAAAAACCTGGTCGATCCACACATATGCTATAAATCAGCAGCACACCGGGCACCGCTAACTGCACACAGAACAATGCGCATTATAAAACAACAAACAAAAACCAAAGACAACTAAACAAAATACACTGAGAAATGTGGAGATATATTGAATATTCATTATATATGTATAAAAAATATAATATAAAATATATAATAATTATAATATAAATAATATATATAATAAATATAATATAAATAATATATATATTATATAAAAGTTGTACTTTCAATATATCTTAAATTAAATTATTACAAAGATTAATGTAAAAGTAAAACTTTTATATAATATATATATATTTATTATATATTATATTTATTATATATATTATTTATATTATAAATATTATATATTTTATATTATATTTATTCAAAAATCCTTTTTCAAAATCAGCTCAAATCTAGTCAAGCTCAATTTGAGTTCACAGAAAAGTGGAGAACTTATTTCAATCTAATTCTAATATTGGGAAAATGTATATAAAGTAAAGTATTAGCCAATGTGATAAAATAGTATTTGCTAATTAGTTTTTAAATATTTTAAAAATATTTTCTTTAAATAGAGAGTTTCTAGTTCTTCCATAATCAAGCTAAGATATTCAATCAAATATTGCTAAAAATATTAAATTATAAATGTAGATTTTTATGTATAATTATATACATCAATATTGTCAATTTTAATTGGAATATTCAGGCACATATAATTCGTATCAATTTCAAAATCAAGTTGTCTTTCTGCTATAATCAACTTAATATCATTTAAAAAATATTGCTCAAATATAAAAAATTTTTTTTTAAATACACTAACAATTCATGCATAAGATTATTCTGCTCCATATCTATATTTGATCACATACACATTAGACCCCTTCCATAGCCCCATTTTTTGCAAGTGTACAGCGCTACGAGAGTCGCCTTTGAAGACAATCGAAAGTCGACAGTCAGTCAGTTTTCAGATTCAGATTCAGTTTCAGTTTCAGTTTCCAGAGTCGCATTCCTCGATCGACGAATGCGTTTGCAAACGCCCCATTGTGTGTAGATTTTTGCGATGAACAGATTTATGATAGCTACCAGCTACCAGCTAGCAGCTAGCAGCTACCAGCTCGCAGCTCGCAGCTCGCAGATTGCAGCTTTAGTGGATGCTGCGATTATTGTTTTGAGAGCTCAGTCTCCTCCAGCCACTTGGCCACTCGCGCTGTCTGCGATTGCCCCCGCCTGTCTGTCATCATTGTAAACATGAGCAATGATCTTGACGCTGATGCTACAAATGATGAAGAACTCGAAATCGAAGATGAGATGAGAGTCAGTTGGCCTGCACGAATTTGGAATAACTTGCCGGCCAACTAACTTAACTGGTTAACTGGTTAGCGAGCATTTGGCATTGGCATTGGCATCGGCATCGGCATCGGCATCGCACCGCTGCATAGCATTGAGTAGCGTTAAGATATGTTAAACATGACAACAATATGTCCTCAGCTTGTAGATGACAGTTGGATAATATGGGAGGGCCGCCCCAAGGAAGAGATAAGCAGACAGCCAAGCTGCTGGAGAGAACTCTTAAGCTACTCGAATTGTACTCTAGTTGGAAATCCAATCGGAATCATGTTCTCTGCATATTACAATTGTCTGCTTCAGCTCAGCTCACCTCTCACTCTTCACGATATCTATTCGGCAGCCCATTATTTATAGCCCGAACAATAGAAATTAATAAAAACAAACCAAGCAAGCATATTAAATGCAATGTCAAATGGTTTAATGTGGATCTGGCTTTACTTTACTCGCTCGCAATTTAACCACCCGAGCACATAACATATAATACCATAACAATTCTGGTAACCACAACAACAAAGATAAACAGACTGACCCCAGCACACACACGAAAAAAATGGCAGAGCCAGACCCAGACCCAGACCCAGACCCTGAGCCGGAGCCGCAGTCAGAGCCATGCCATGAGCAACCCCGCCCGACCTGAAGGCGAGCACGTAAAGTTATGAGTGCCAGAGCTGGTATAACATATGAAATGTCATACTTTATTTTTTGCACTTATTACACTCATGTATGTAGGTGTTTCTTTCTGTCAGTGTGTGTGTGAGTGCGCTTAATTTCATTTATAGCAATTCATCAGTGCCCGCAGCTCGACAATTGCATAGGCAACGAGGCATGAAACAAGAGGTAATCGCATAGGGATAACTGGTTAGGGCTAACATAATATAGGTGCCTTTGAGTAGGGAATAAGGGGCATATGGAGAGGAATTTAGCTAGGGAGTAAAGGTAGTGTATGAAACCTATAAACTAGTAAATTGAGGACACTTGAGTGCTTAAAATTCCGTTATAATAATAAAGGAATATTTAAAAATGATATTGAAAAAAATAAAAATAAATAAAAATATATGATAAATAAAACAAAATTTATAATTTGATATATTATTAAATATAAATGAATTATTATATGAAAAATAAATTAAATTCATTAATCTCTGGCAATTTCTTTATTTTAGACATTTTTAAAATGATTATATTGATGGTAGAAAGTCTTTGTTATATATTGAATATATATTTCAAATATATTGAACAAACTGAAAGTTCTATAAAATAAATATTATTATTATAGCAAAACTTTTCTACGTAATACGGAAATATTTGCATTACATAAACGACATGATTAAAACCAGTTCTCATAAGGAAATAGCAAAGCTAATGTCAATTGTGACTAATAATTATGGAATATGTTCTAATGATGTAATAATAATAATAATAATAATAAGGTGTCAATTCATATAGTTTATTTCATGTAAACGTCAGATGGATTTGTAGCTCAACTGAATATGTGAAACTATGGAAAAGTTTTAAAAGAAGCTTCAAGTAAATTTATAAAACAAGCACAAACAAATTACAAAAAAAAAATAGACTAGAAAAAAATATTTTAAAAAAATTTTAAAAACTTTTGTAATAGAAAATTGGACAGACAATCCATATATGATATAATAATATACATAGTAAATATAAGAAATATATATAATAAAATTTATTTTTATCTTCTTTAAGTTCATTTATTTTTTCAGCTTTTATTATTAACAAATAATATGAGTAAGAAATTTGAACTATTTTTTTATCCAATAAAAATATGTAATTAATATTGTAAAAAAATTAATTTTAAAGATTTTTTTTATAGATTTTCCTTTTTTTTTATTTAGACAATTTTCACTATTATCAAATGATAGCAGAAATATCTTTCAAAGTAGAAGCTCTTTAGCTTGAAATGTGATTTAATCTAAAGAAAATAACACTTTAACTAATTTATAGCAGCATGGAGCGAAGAGAGCTCTGAAGAAGAATTCGTTTCTAATAACTGGAGAATGGTCGCCGGCTTGGACACAGTCCACAGTGCAGGTCTGGCTGCAGTTGGCCAGCCATAAACAGTTAGTTCGAGAAAATTGCCAATTGCTAAACGTTTTCTGGTTTCATTTTGAGGCATTTTCTTGTTTTGTGGCCCGATCACAAATTGAGATTTATTTGTTGTGTTGAGCTATGTGTGTTGCTGTTGTCTGTGCTGTGTTTTATGACCAAGTTAAGCGAAATTGGCAATTGTATGTGGACAATTGGCTGTTCGCCACTCGTTATCGTGTTGTTGTAATTAAGCTATTATTATTGTTGTTGTTGTTGTTGTTGGTGGTTGGTGGTGTTGCTGCTGCTGTTGTCGTCACAGCTGCGTCTCGCTTTACAACAATCTTCGACTCAGTGTCAACTGCCAATAATTCAAGTGTTAAAACAAGAACAAACAAGAGGAACAAGCGCATTATGCAAATCCGCAACCCTCAACGCGAAACGAGAGCAACAAATCACAAGGCTCGCAGCATAATGCAAATGCAAACAAAGAATGTGAATTGCTATTGTGAATTGCTATTGTGAATGTGCATGTGGCTTGCAGATGGGCGCACACAAGGGGGTGGTAAGTGCCACCTGCTGCACATAAATCAATGGCAACAAATTTTCTATCAGCAAAGTTTACATAATGCATTAAATGCTCGTACCGTAAAATTCTGACAAATTAGCCAAGTTGTGCGTCGGCAGTGGTTGACCACTTGGACGGAACCCACTCGGAGCTAGACCCCGCCGCTCTATGCTATGCAGCATCTGTGCACGTGGCATTTAATCAGTGCCACTCATTGGGGGGGCTTTTGCCTCTGACTGACTTAGCCAAAATGCAACTCATGCGGTTGCCAGCACACCTCAATCCCATGGCCAACACTCACCTCCATATCAAAATACTCATTTTAGGAATGGGGCAGGGTCGGCTGACTTGCATTTGTTTGGGTGTTTTGGCAACAGCTTTAAAGCAACGACGCCCCATCTTGCCTCATTAGCCATGTTGCAGCTGCTGATGATGATAATGATGAGGATGAGCATGAGGCGCAGCTGATATGCTAACACTTACAATTTATATGGGCTTCAGCTCCTGTCAATGGTTGGATAAGCGTTAATTTATGTCCGCTTAATTATCAGTAATTCGCAATGAGGATATTGCTCGGGCATTACTGGAAGATAGAATATCTCAAATATGCTCAATACTAAAATTTCTAATTCTCATAGTTTTAAATTACTATACAGACAAAAAAAAAAAAAAAACAAAAACAAATATTAAAATTAATAATAATAATAACTTGCTTACCTGCTTTCCAGAAAAAGAAAAACTTAATATAAAAATTAAATATTTTCTTTACTAATAACAATAACATTTTATTTATATTTATTTAAAAATTTTAAAATATATAAAAAAAATATTTAAGAAAATTTTTATTAAATAATTTTATTAAAAAGTATTTAATATATAATGAATACAAAAAAATAATAAACATATAATAATAATAATATTTAATGAACAATTTAATACAAATATGAGCTACATACATAATAATTATTCATTAAATTACATTTTTATTTTTAATTTTTTTTTTTTTATTTTAATACATTTATTACAAATTTTTTATATATGTTTATTAATTTGTTGTATTCAAGATTTTTATTAAATATTTTTTGGAATGATCTAATATTCTCAATACAATATTTTTATTAAATGTTGTAAAAAATTATCAAAAATATGATACACATATTTTATATAAATTCAAGATAACTTCTACAGATTTTTAATGATTTTCTCTAAACGAATATTGTAAAAATGGCCAACCGTTTTTTTTATTTTATTTGCATTATTATTAATTCATTTTAATTCATTCGTTAATTATTATATATACTAGAAAATATTATAAACATATATAAATATATATATATATATATATATATATATATATATATATATATATTTATTTATTTATTTATATATGTTTATAATATTTTCTGGTAAATATAATATATATATATATATATATATATATATATATATATATATATATATATATATATATATATCGCTTGTTTACACCACGTTTCACACTTACAAATTTGCGCATCAAGTTTTCCGCTCTGGAAACACATTTTGCTTAATAACTTTGCGTGAGTTTCCAAAAGCTAAGTGAGCGTAAAATATGCGCATTATGAGAAGCTGGCTAAGAAGCCAAGAGGCAGGAGTAGCTGAAAATGATGCCAGCTACATGACTAGGCGCAAAAATTGGCCAATTATCGTAGGTGGAAGGTGGAAGTGAAGTGAAGTGAAGTGAAGACGCAGAACGTGGCACCCCGAGGCAACATATGGCAAGCCGAGGATGCTGGCTGCACGAAATAAATCTAAATATAGATTTAGCTATTAAGAAATCTTAAGTAATTTACAGTTAAAATCAGTAGAGACGAATGCATGTCCTATATGGCAACAGCTCATCAGCCACTAAGCTGCCTTAAAATATGCATAAAAATAGGAAAAAATGTTTAATTTACGACAAATAAATGTTAAACGGCGCAAAATTGAGAGATTTTCGAGTTACGACATTCTCGCACATAAACTGTGTCATGTGGGGAGTGGCAGGGGGGTCTGTGTGTGTGTGTGTGTGTGGGTGGGTGGGTGCCACCAATGGGGTGTAAAATAACGAGCGAGAATTTAGCAAACACACACAAAAGACTTTGCAACTGATATGGGTTATTTGTGGAGTTTGAGGGTTGGGCTCAAGGGTTGGGCACTGATGATAAAAACGACAAAGGATAAACAGAGAAACCGTTTATAACAAATTGAGCCTGATGAGTGCTAAGCGTCTGGGACAAACACACACACTCCCACCAGACAGCAGCATCAGCGAGGACATGTGTGACAAGTATCACCACCCACAAGCAAAACAAAATTTGAATTTACATATAAATTTCGTCTGCAATGCGCTGCAAAGTGAGGCGGAAAAGTGTGGGCAAATGAGTGTTAAGTTGTTGCAAAAACTAAGGGGGCCATAAGTCTCGTAGAAGTATATATCGACAATGGAAAATGCTGTCAAATATATGTAATGGAAAATAGAGTGTGAGGTTAAGCTGAAGTTCTATAACAAACTCTATAAATTATACAGATTTAAAGTGCTATAACTATTTAAACTATAAACTAAAATATATAAATATTTATTTATGCCATTTGTTAAGTCAACGAATAAAAATATTATTTTTAACTGTATATTATTATTATTATTTATTATTTTTTTTATTTTATTTATTATTTATTATATTTATATTTCATAATTATTATATTTATTTTTAATATTTTTTATTGTTTCTTATTTGTTTATATTTGTTTATTTATTTATTTTCGATATTTATATATGTCAAATTTATTTCTTTTATTTAATCTATTTATATTAAAAAATTGTTTTCATGATATTAAATATTTTGTTTTTATATTTATTTCTCAAATTTACTATTAAGTTATATTCAAAAATCCAATTTCTCTCTTAATATATTCTCACTTTCTCTCATCCAAGTCTTCCTCTTGCCCAACTAATCATTGACTCTTCTTCTTCCTTCAGTTACCTGACGCCAAAGATCTACACAACATGTCACTAGTCGGCAACTATAGCACCCAATTCCTACACAACTTCCATCCGCATCTCCTGCAGACTCTCAACCATGGAATGCTGGCGGCAAATGGAGCCGCTGCCGCCGCAGCTGCAGCCGGAGCTCCGGGCGGCTATTTCGCCAGCGAACGCTCGCCGCTGGGTAAGCCGTCGGTGCTGTCGAATTTCTCGCTGCCGTCGGCCTTCTCGCCGCCCAAGTACATTGGCATATCCCTGGATCAGGTGAGTGGGCGAGCGCACGAGAGGCATGGCTAATCGTGCTCAGTTTGGCAGTTGTCATAACTGAAATTGAATTTTGGTTTTCCTTTGTTTTTTATTCGTGTTGCAGAATCTTTTCAATGGCAGCGAATCATTTCGCACGGATTCGGCCAGTCCCACGTGCACATCACACGAATCCATGGAGGGATCACAGGATTACGATGCCGTTGAAAAGGGTGAAAGTCCGCGCAGCAATAATTCGCAGGATCCCAGGGATTTAAGACGTAAGTTGGGTTAATACTTAGCCATCCTCCATCTCCTCTGCTCACGATTTTCGCAAATTTGCATGTTGCGAAAATATTTGCCGATAAAAAAGCAAATGTGGGCGGGCCTTTGCCTCTTTTTGATCAAAATCTAGCCATATTTGTTTCAATCTAACTTTGCTCTGTGTGCAATTTTAACGCTTCACTGGTTTAACTTTGACTGGCGGGGCAGATGAGACGGGCAGACAGACAGATGGACGGAGAGACAGACGGGCGGACGGGCGGACAAGCGACAGGCCGCACTTCACATTTTTTGATTTTTATTAGTTTTTTTCTCTCGTGTTGCTCGAGCAGACATTTAAATCAATTTTACCTGAGGGTTGGCGCCCCTTAAAGCTGCTGCAAAACTGGGCCAAGAACAAATTGGCTACAAATGCGTTGCTAATTGGTGTCGGCCTTAAGCGCCTTATGCCCACAGCTCCGGCAGCATATGAACATGATAAATATGAATGCAAATCGCACAGGGGCGAGTTGCGTCAACAAATGTTTAACAGGGGCGCAGCTGCCGCAGGGTTTGCTCTAATAAGTTATATTTTCATATGCAAGGATCAACTTTGATATTTTATATAAATAATTGTGTTGAACTGGCGAAGTTTTAATATATTGTAATCCAGTTTATATTGCATTTTAAAGTACACTGAAAAAAACAAATATTTTAAATAATTGAATAATATTAATGTTTAATTAAAGTTCTAAATTTTTTCTCAATCTGATATTTGAGATAAATTGGAAGACTACATATTGAATCACTAAATAAAATATGAGTGGTTTAAAATTACTGCAAATATCTACATAAATAAAATAAATGAAAAATATATATATATATATGATATATAATCTATAATATATAATATAATATATCTATAATATATAATATATATTAATACAATTATAAAATATAGAGAATGAATTAAAGAAAAATACAATACTAAAAAGATTAAATAAATAAATAAAAAAATATATAATAAAAAATATTTCGTAATATATATTTAAATATATTTTACAATTTATATCCCCCAACAAGTGCGCCACTGACAAACGCTCTAATACCAACTTTTTTTGTTTGATTCTCATATTTACATATGGACTTAAGCTGACAAACCAGTTCTACGCACACACACAACTGAACCCTCCCTTAGCTCAGTGTCAACTTGTGTGTGTTTAACTTTTGGCTTATGCGAGTAGCTGAAACTAAACTAAGGTCATAAATTAATTTAAATAAATAATACACTTTTAATTAGCTGCATTTGCAGCATCAATAAGCCAATGGCCCAACTAGAGATAAATACAGGAAGCTGCCTGAGAGACAGCCTTCTCATGGCTAACGAGGGGTGTTCCTTAAGTGTTTTAAATGTCGCAAACGGCTTACTGGCACGGAAGTCAAGTTTTTTGTGTGCCTGCTGCTGCCACTTCACTACAAAGTCAAACCGCAGGCAGCAGGCAGCAGGCGGCACGAGGCAGCTAATTACTCAGCCTTTGCAACTTTGTTGCAACTCTTTGGCTTGCCGGGCCGCTGGCACTTGAGCCAATTATAAGACAGCTAAGAGCTACCCCTAACTACCCTTGTGCCAGCACACAAACTCATAATGTTTGCTCATTTATTCAGGATGTCGACATCTCCACATCTCTTTTTCTTTTCAATCTCTTTTTTTTTTTTTGTTCATTGGCTTCCTTCAAAGGATGCGCAAGTGTTGCAAATCGCTTTGATTGCATTGTTTGCCATTGTTATTGTGAACATTACTTGTTATTATTATTATTATTGTTGCTCCGATGATGTATTATAGCCAATGCACACTTGGAATTTTCATATTAATTTCTGTAATATTAATGGCACACGCACACGCACACACACACACCCACACAGCAGCTATAAAAGTCATATTTCATGCTATATACGAAATGCCGCCCTTTGGCAGGACGTCGGCAATTGGCAAGTGATTGTTAGGAATTTCTGGTTATTTATTTTAAAATGTTGGACAAGAATGTGATTTTTGAATTATTGATAAAAAAAAAGTTAAAAATAAAAATATATATATTAAATTAAACTATGATTCAATCTTAATCTTATAATACATCATTATCTCAAAGTTAAATCAATATTTAAATATTTGTGTTGATAAAAAAAGAGTTTAAAAAAAAAGAATTAATTATTATTAAATCTTTATCATATACTTATCTTACATAATTTTCATTTTTTATTTTTTATTTAATATTACTTACCATCTAATTTTCCGAATACATATATAATTAAATTTCGAGGGACTAGAAAATTGATGATATAATATTTTATATGAAATATGGTTCCATGTAATGCGTCACTCTGAAAACAATGCATTTTTCAAATTTTTAAAAAAAGTTTCTGTAAATTCAGTAAATTGTATAAATTCCGTAAATTCTGTAAATTCTTTAAAATATCTACCGAAAATCTAATAACTTTCAGGAATTAACTGGATACAAAATTGTAATAACAAACCCAATATTTTAAATGTAAATAATTAAGCTAAATATTCATGCAAATCATTCTTAATATTATAAATTAAATATTAATAATATAAAAAATAAAATAAAATAAAATGATGAATAGAAAATGAAATTATTAAATTTAAAACAATTTATTAAATAAAAAAATGATTAATAAAATTAAATAAACTATATTATTATATTAAATTAAATTATAATATTAAATAAATCAAAAGTTAATAAATAAAAACAAATTATTAAAAAAAATATTAGTACATAAAAAAATTATTTAATAAAAATAAATAATTAATTAAATTAATAAATAGATAAATAATAATAATACAAAAATAAAGAAATGTTAAATGAAATAATTAAATAAAATAAAACCTATTGGGCTTATTTTATTTATTATTTATTATTTATTTATTATTTATTATTATATTTATTATATGCATACCATTGCATAATTTTACAAATAATGTCTATAAATTCTATAAATTCGAAATAATATAAAATCCGCAATTAATTTTAATATGAGATTTAAATAATATTTTAATTTATGCTTGACTCGCATCGCTCATCCTTTTGGCCCAATAATGTTGTTGTTGGCCTGTCTGTTGACTGTTTCTGTTTCTGCTTCTGTTACTGTTATCCGCGGTTAACCCAACGCATTCAGCATATTATGTTGCCAGTATTTTTAGACCAAAAACAGCCAGAACAACAACAACAACAACAACAACAACCAGAATATTACATTTTATTGTAATAATATTTTAATTGCTGCCACAGTCACGTGCAGAACTTTCGACTGGATGTGCAAACAGTTTGTATTTATTGTGGTTTGCTCTGCGCACTTTCTATTTTTTTTTTTGTATTTTGGCCCTGTACGTGCGGTTGACAGCTGAGCTGAGCTGAGCTGAGCTGAGTGGAGCTGCCTGCGCTGCGCCGAGTTCAGCAGGACAACAGCTCGGCAGCAGCTTCGAAGGACACGCCAGGAGCCAAGCCCCTCAAATAAAATAACGAGCGCCAATTAATTTGGGCTAAGTACGTGTTAAAAATGTGTAGCATGCAATTAGAAATTGGCCAGAAAATTTATGGGGCAACCCAAAGAGCAGGGGCGTCAGCAGAGGGGGTGGGAATTCCAGTATTGAAATCAATGCGCGTAGCTGGCGGAATTTCAATTTTTATTGCCATTTGGCATTGCGGCGGCTTTGATTGATGAATGCGGCATGGCTAATTTCAGATCTGCACAATGTGAGCAAAGCGCATACGATTGCCTCCTCCTCGACAGCATCCAGCAGCTCATCGTCCTCCTGCTCGACCAGCTCGGCGGCAGCGGCCGCGGCGGCCATTAGCTCGGCGGCCGTGGCAGCGGCTACCAGCAGCGCAGTCGTCTCGATGGCCACGCATTTGGCTGCGCATCAGTCGTCGCCGGGACACCATCATCCGCATCCACATCCGCATCCGCATCATGGGCACGGTGGGCAGCTGCCACCGCCGACGCACCACCACATGGTGCACGCGCACCCACATCCGCTGACCCATCACCATGCCGCGCTGGCCAGTCTGGCCGGACTGCGCGCCATGCCTGGTGGCATGAGCCTGGTGAGCGGCCTGCAGGCGGCAGCTGCCGGTGGCGCCATACCCGATCTCTGTCCCGTCTGTGGACTGAAGCTAAGCCCCGAGGAGTGGCACACACACTTCCTCACCGAACTGGATCGCCTGTACAAGCTGAGCGCGGGCTTCGAGCGTGCCAATCTCCAGGCCACATACATGTTCGCGCCGCCCTGCCCAGCCCAGGAGAATGCCATACGCACCAGCCACAATCGCTGGGAGGTAAGTTGACTCTGTCGATGACTCTTAACGGCCAGCAGACTTAGGGTATTCCCTCCATCAGACCTTTCAGCGCATTCGCAACAATCGCCAGAACCGACTCCGGCTGAAGGTGCGCAAGCGTAAATACGGCGAGATGTACATGATGGAGAGTCTCTACTGCAGCAGCTGTCCGATATGCAAGCGCAAGTATGCGCTGGAAACAGGGAAGCTGCCTCCAGAGGTGGGTCACAGCGTTGCTCTACCCCAACTCGCTTTCTCTCTATATAGCAAATGACTTTCTTGCAGGAGGACACCAAGATGCAGGATGAAATCGAAACGGTGGATGTGGAGAGCTGCAATGACGATGTGCCGGACTCTGGCTCAGAGCTGCCGACGGCAGCAGCTGGAGCCGTCGCCTTGACGCCCAATATGCCGCCCTCCAGCATGCACAATACGAACGCCCAGCCGGGCAAATTGGATGGGATCCTTTATCGCACGGCGTGCGTTATTAACCAGAAGGATGCGCATGCAGATGAGCAGGATGTGAGCACCAATGTGACAGCAGCCAGCAGCAGCAGCAGCAGTGTCAGCTGGTCGGGCGAGACAACGCCCAGCACCCAGGCGCATATCAGCGGTAAGTCGAGAGTCATTTAGTCAGAGTCGGAGAGGCGCAGGCTAATTGGTCCTTGTACAGTGAAAAACGTCAGCGAGCTGTCATCTACCACACATCACTACTACAATGCGGATTCCTGCGGCGTGGGCGTGGCCGAGCATAGCAGCAGCGCCAACAGCAGCAGCAACAACAACAACAACAATAAGGAGCTAATGATGGATACGGCCATGTGCCAGAACGACAGCGATGAGGATGTCATTGTGGATGACGATGAAACTGTGAAAATTACGACAAAGTCGCACAGCTTTAAGCGACGGCTGGAGAAGAATGTCGCCAGCAGCCGGTAGGCAAATCTCAACTAATTAACTGTAAAACTCAACTAAATGTCATCTCGCTCTCTCTCTCTGTCTCTCTCTGGCTGCAGTTTGGAGAACATTTCGCCCAATGAGGAGCGTCCGCGATCGGAGCCACAGGTTAGCAGCACCGAGCCCGGCCCAATGGACATCTCGCACAGCAACAACAACAACAACAACAATACGACAACAGCAACCAAATATGTGGAGCCCATGGAGAACAGCCTGTCGCAGCTATCGTCAATGGGCGTGCCGGGATTAACGCAATTGGACACAAAGGTGGGAATTAGTTCGGATTTAAAACCGGACGATGAAAACAAATGTTTCATTTGTAAGGTAATTTCTCAGTTTGCTTTAGTTCATTTTTGTGTATGCGCTCTCTCGCTTCCACTCACTTGTTTCTTCTAAGCACAAGTTTTGCATGCTTTACACACACACACTCTCACTCACTCTCTCTTGGAAAGAAATGTTTTAGTTTGCTTCTGTTGTATACGCTCTCATGTTTCCACTCACTCACTCTCTCTTGGAAAGAAATGTTTCAGTTTGTTTCCGTTGTATACGCTCTCGCGCTCCCACTACCTATCTCTTAAGTGCACAAATTTTGCCTAATTACAATGCAAAGCTTACACACACACACACATACACTCACGCACTGACTCACTCACTCTTCTGCTCTGGCTGACTAAAGATCGCTCTCAGTTCGTTTCCGTTCCGTTTTTTCTATACGCTCTCTCGCTCCCACTACCTAAACCTACTTTGCACTATTTTTGCATGCCTTACACACTCACTCACTCACACTTATTCAAACTCCCTGACGCACTCTCTCGCTCAGTTTGATTCCCACTCTAAGCTATGCTCTGCTCTGTCTATCTTCTCTCTCAAGACAGGCATAAAGGATCTCAACACAGATGCGTTTCTACGCGGACGCAATTTCTATTTCCATCAGAGCTGCGCCAATGTGATGAGCAGTTATAGGCTCAACAAAGAGCTGCTCAGCCAGGCGCAGGCACAGAGGGAGGCCAATGCGGCGAATGCGGCGATTACGCCGCGCAGCTTGTCGCCATCGCCCGCACAGTCGCCGCAGCAGAGCGCTGCCACCCCGGCCATGGAGTAGACGGCGAATTGAGCAATCAAAGCGTGAATTTATTACAGTTAATTAATTCAAATATTGTGGTAGCTAATGAAACAAGTTAAGCGAATATCATGTTTAATTGGGCATGTCAAACGCTCGCCTCAAAGCGGTCAACAATTTTTCTCTCGATTCTGCCCAAAAGCGAGCAACAATTTATTTCTAATAATTATTTATTTATTTTGTTTATTTTTTTTCGCTATGTAAATTTGCAATTTTAAATTTAGTTTTTTTTTTTTATTTGCAATTCTCGAAGTTAACAAAATTAATTTCCAACCAATCGATGTTTAGTGCAATTTTTGCGTTGCCTTTTGGCTGCTTTTCCGAGCAGCTCGACATAAATATAATTTTCTTTGTTTTTTTTAGTACTCAAAATTCTTGAATGTGCTATAATTGTTAAATACAAATGAAATTAGTTATCATAACTAAGCCAATTAGTTGTACATTTTAAGCGTAAAATATTTATGAAAAATCAAATAAATATATAAAAATACTAACAAAATAAATGCGTTCTATTTAATCTTGTAGACGATATACAAGACCTATCTTATCGATATAGTTAAGAACATTTAAGCCCTATTAACCTTTTCTTCAAACTGGCCCAGTTTCATTGAGCATTTCTTATGTGCGCGTTATTGACCTCCATTGAACGGGCAGAACTGATAAAAAATCACTCCGAGATTCGCACAGCGCATTCATTTTTGACAGCTAATTAATAATGTGTCATCCAAAACAATTTTTTTGTTTACTTTGAATTAATTACCCATTATGGCAACATACAAATATTATGAGCTTAAAATGCGTCTATTAAGGAAAACAAATCAATTTCTATATAGTATTTAGTGTATGCTCTAATCGAACTCTTCAAACAGCTGTTGGTGACAAAAGCTTTGTAGGAACTAGAATAAGTGCAAACCTCAAGACGCAGCTGAACTTTGAAGCAGCGCCTCACTTTTAAAGCTCCAACAATTTCCATGACTACAGTAACGCCCACATGTGTGTAGATTTCTATATGACAATAATCCAAAAGGCTAGAGTCGAGTAGGACTGAGGCGCAGATACCCTGTAAGCAGACTTGAGTTATGGATTATGCAATCCTAGTAAAAAGGTATTTTATAATAATAATTAAATAATATTAATTAAAATAAAAGGAATTCCATATTAATTTTATAGGCAATAATTAAAAATAAATAATTATAATTAAAATGGAAATATTTGAAAATTTTTACTCAAAGGATCGCTGCTCACAATTAATATAATTAATTAAAAGACTATCTAAATTACTTCATAATTTCATAGACAATAAATATAAATAAATAAATAAAAAGTTTTCTATTCTATTTATTTATAAATAAATATAAATAAATAGTACTCTATTCTATTTATTTATTTATTTATATAATAAAAATAAATATAAATAAATAAATAGTATTCTATTCTATTTATTTATTTATTTATTTATATTTATTGATTTTCTTTTCATTTATCTATTTATTTATTTTTATTGTTTTTCTATTCCAATTATTTATTTAGTTATGTATATTTATTGCCTATAAAATCTAGACAATATTTATATATTCCAGACATATTGCTTATACCCCTTTAAATAAGCTTGGTGCATATAGGGTGTTTACAACTCACACAGACAAAAAGCTTTTGGCACAAGCAGCCAGCTTAATTGTGTAGTGGAAAATTTCTGCTGATTGCTGTAGAACAAAACACAATAACAATAACAGCAAAAGGCAAGAAGAACAACAACAGCAGCAAAGCATCAATTGAGCTATTTTTAAACATAGACGCACACATACATATGCAAATAGATACATGTATGGGTGTGTGTGTGTGTGTGTGTGCTAGCGCCAAAACGCTTAAGCAGATAAGAGAAATAAGTCATTCCACTAAGCTGCCAAAGTCAAGACGAGCTGAGAGTGTTAAGTAGCTGCGCTCTATTGCGTCTCACTCGCGCATTCTACGCAGGGGGCCTGCTCTGAAAAGCTTATCGCAAATCGCGTGACTCGCTAGAAACAAGAAGGAACATGTTAGGTATAAATAGACGGCGGGCGTTGCGAGCGAACTTTCAGTAAGCCGCTGGCATTGATCAAGTGTGGAGGTGTGTCCGATCCGCTGGTGAAATTATTTGCATTGTATAAACCATTCCGAAGATGTTTTCCAAACTGAGCACACGTGGTATTGCCAGCCGCCTGAGCTGCCTGGCACAGAAAACACAGCCCAAAGAGGTTAGCGCGACGACTGACGCCAGCCGCTCCGAGGCGGTCTTTGCACGTGAGCAAAAATACGGAGCGCACAACTATCATCCGCTGCCCGTGGCACTTAGCCGGGGCGAGGGCGTGCACGTGTGGGATGTGGAGGGTAAGCGCTACTATGACTACCTCAGCGCCTATTCGGCAGTCAACCAAGGCCACTGTCATCCCAAGATTATCCGGGCGCTCACGGAGCAGTCACAGAAACTAGCGCTGACGTCACGGTAAGTGAAATCACCCAAAAAAAAAAAAAACACACAATTTGCTGTTGTCGGACGTGCCCCCCTTTAAAGCTTATCGAGCACATTGCCATGAAGCTTTATGAGCTTTATTTTTAAACATTTCATTGAACTTGATTTTATTCTTTGTGGTTGGTAATAATTTTTTTTTTATTTATTGTTACTGTGTGCCAAAATTGACTATTGAGTGCGGTTCGCAGCTCATAAACAATTTCAGGTTAATTTTATTTATTTTTTTTGTTATCAATGAATAAACAATTTCGTTATCATTGATTTGTGGAAATTTTGTGTTGCTAACCTGTTTTAATTGGAGCAAAGGGGAAATCAGTGGGAAAATCTATAACTTGTAGAGGGCTGAAAATAGTATGTTATTATTCAATATTTTTATATTTATGTATATATTATTATATTAATATTATTTGTTTCATATAATTTCTAAGACTCAGTTTTAAGTAGGCATTTAATTTTTTCTAGGTATTTAAATTCCATTTAATTGCTTTAAAAAATATATATATATATAAATATTACTATCAATCTATAGCTTATTAACTATTATATATATATATATATATATATATATATATATATATATATATATATATATATATATATATATATATATATATATATATATATATTTTTTTTTTTTTTTTTTTTTTTTTTTTTTTTTTTTTTTTAATAATATAAATATATAATTGATGATAAATAATCAATAAATATATAAATAATATACAAAATATAAACGTATTTTAACTTAAAGTAAAAATCGTTTTATTATTTTATTATTTATATTATTTATTTTTATTTTTTATTATTTTGATTATTTTTTAATAGAACAGAAAATATTATCAATATATCTTCTTTGTTAACTAAATTATATATGAATATAAAATATATATTATAAAGAAAAATTTAAATTAAAATATATATAGAACTGAAGTGTCATTAAACCACTTAGCTGATAAATAAAACCCAAAGTACTGTTATCACATATATGTAGCATATATGTATATATAGCTTATATGCAATTAGCAATTGCAAACACTTGACTTTTGGAGAATACGAAATAAAAAGCACTTGAGACATTTGAAAAGTATAATAAATCATTTAATTGCTCCTAATGACCTAACTTTGTGAACCATTTACACCTGATAGCCAGGAGCTGCGATCGGTGAAGAAAACCAAATCTAACCGGATATTGCTCTAGAAATAGTATATATAATTTATTAGAATGATTTGTAGAACGCAAATTGTGGGGAGTGAAATGATAAGCACGATGAAGGCGAACGCCCAGAGGTTATCAATATAGGAAAATATTATGATCCGATTATGATTTGACCCTAGATTTATGTGTTTTAAGTCATGTGACTTAATCTTTTGATGAAGATTTAAAAATATCAATTTTTGAATATATTTTTAAATGAATATATAAATAAAATATGCATTTGAAAATAAATAAATTAAAATATGAATAATAAAATTAAATATAAATAAATGTAAATTTAAAAGTAATTTAAATTAATTTAAAAAAATAAAAACTTCAAAAATAATGTTTTCATATTTTTTAAATTAAATTAAATTTTGGTTAAAATCATATGTATTTTTTTATTTTTCAATTTATATTTTATTTATATTTAAATTGAATTATTTTATTAAATTATTAATATATTTATTTTGTATATTATGCATATACTTTTGATATTTTTTCTACATTTTTGTTTATTTTTATATATATTTTATAATATATTTTTTATATATATAATTTCCAACTCTTTCTTTTCAGCGCATTTTACTCCGATGTGCTGGGCGAATATGAGGAATACATTACCAAACTCTTTGGCTATGACAAGGTGTTGCCCATGAACACGGGTGTGGAGGGCTGTGAGACGGCCTGCAAGCTGGCCCGCAAGTGGGGCTATGTGAAGAAGGAGATACCCGAGAACAAGGCCAAGATCATCTTTGCCCGTAACAATTTTTGGGGCCGCACACTGGCCGCCATCTCCGCCTCGAATGATCCCAGCAGCTATGCTGGCTTTGGTCCATATATGCCCGGCTTTGAGCTGATCGATTACAATAACGTGGCTGTCCTGGAACAGGCACTGCAGGATCCCACAGTGTGTGCCTTTATGGTGGAGCCAATTCAGGGCGAGGCGGGCGTCGTTGTGCCGGACGAGGGCTACCTGCGCAAGGTGCGCGAGCTGTGCACCAAACACAACGTTCTCTGGATAGGCGACGAGGTGCAAACAGGCCTGGCGCGCACAGGTCGCATGCTGGCCGTTGACTATGAGGAAGTGCGTCCCGACATACTCATTCTGGGCAAGGCACTCTCTGGCGGCGTTTACCCCGTCTCGGCTGCGCTCTGCAATGACGAGGTGATGCTGTGCATCAAGCCAGGTGAGCATGGCTCCACATACGGTGGCAATCCGCTTGGCTGTCGTGTAGCCATCACCGCACTGGAGGTGCTCCAGGAGGAGCGTTTGGCTGAGAATGCCTTCAAGATGGGCGAACTCCTGCGCTCAGAGCTCTCCAAGCTGCCCCAGGATGTCGTCTCAGTGGTCAGGGGCAAGGGTCTGCTCAATGCCATTGTCATTAACTCCAGTAAGTCGCATCTCTCTTATCCAATCGTTGACTTAACTAACTCTACTTGATCTCGCGCAGAATACGATGCCTGGGATGTCTGCCTGAAGCTCAGGGACAACGGCTTGCTGGCCAAGCCCACCCACGGCGACATCATCCGTTTCGCCCCGCCTCTGGTCATCACCGAGGCCCAAATGCTAGAGAGCATTGACATTATTAAGAAGACCATTCTGAATATGTAAAGCCTCAAATATTATATATATATATACATATATATATATATATATATATATATATATATATATATATATATTATATTTATAACATTTAAAATTCGTTAAACTATGTAAGAGCATTTAGGAACAAGTCTGAAAAATATATATTATATGCGATGTTTTATATGCAAATCCTTAATAATATAATTAATATAATCTAAATTCATATTTTTTTTAAATAAAAATGTTTAAAATTCTAATAATAATAAGTTTAATAAGTTCTTAAATTTTTACAGCTGCAATTGGTACGGAATTTTTGTAAAGTGCGCCCTTCTATGCGAGTCTCACGAATCGAAGAGAACCTCAAATGCTTTAATAATTTCATTTTGGCAAAAGAGAGATAAGTAGAATAAGTAGAAGTATGAGAATGAGTGAGAAGGCGGACGTGTAGGTAAATACGCGAAAGTTGGAGAGGGAGCAGATATAGGAGAATGAGTGGGAGTATAAAACCCAGGAGAAGTAAGCGGCGAAGAAGGCGTGAGCAGACGAGGGCGCCAGATCAGAAACGCAGTGCAAAAATATGAATCGGAAGAGAAGTAAGAGAAGAAGATGGAGCGAGAATGGGAGCAAGAAGGCGTCACAAAAGAATAAGAAGATGCAAAAGAAACAGTATGAGAAGAATGAGTAGGACATGGTGAGCGTAGGAGAAGAAAGCAAATGAGGAGTAATAAGGGAAGAAGTAGAAAGCGGATTAGAGTGAGAAAAAATGAGAGTAACCCAAGTAGATAAAGCTGAAGACAGATCCGCTTTCTCTTCCTTCTCCGCTGACTTCTCATTTTACGTTTGCACCTGCTTCCACCTTCTGCTCATTTTTCTCAGTGTAAGGCGAAGAACATCTGAAGAAGAAAGAAGAGCATGGAAAGCTAAATGAGAAGAGTGGTGCGGTAATTTAATAATTTTTACTAATTTATTATTTATTTTTTGTTTATTTTTATTAATTTATTGAGATTTAATTTTAATTTAATCAAAATTCATAATTCATTAATTCTTAGAATGGGTCGTAATACCTTAGTACCATATTAAATGCAATGAATAATTTAATGAAATTTAATTTAATGAAATTTTATTAATATTAATTTAATTAAATTTAATGTCATTTTATTCAAATTTAAATTAATTTATTGAAATTTAATTTTAATTTAATGAAAATGCATAATTAATTAATTCTTAGAATGAGCTGATTATTATATACATACATAATAATTGTTATACAACCATTGCATATATATATATATATATATATTTTTTTTTTTATTTATTTACTCCTTCGTTCCCTAACATTTTTACTGTAGGCGAGTTATCTGCCACTCCCCTAATTTTTAACTCTATTTTATTTAAATTGTTTTACAACAAGTTAAATGCTTAAAGTGAAAAAAACCCTCTCGAAAATATGTCAATGGGCATTTGAAAAACATTTTGATTTCATAATGTCAATACCAACTCAAGCCCATAATATCTACCTCTCTCTCTCTTTCTCTTACTCTCCCTCTCGGAGCCGACACACTCTGTCCTCCCTGCCTGCTGGTGAGTGTGTCAACATTAAGGCTGGCATTCTTGCTTTTTTAATTAAAATATAAAAAGACCACAGTGGATGGGAGCGTGCCGCGGTCGTTAGGCAATAAACTTGGACACCGCGCATCCTGCACGGGACAATTACAAGGCGGAAAATGTCGCAACATTTTCGTCTTATCTTCACGACTTTGGCACTTTAAAAGAATAAGGCAGAAAAGCATAAAAAACGAATTAACACTGGAGCGGGCAGGCAGACAGGCGGGCAGCCTGGAGCAGGGTTGGCTGCCCAAGGACTGCAGAAATGTTTGCCGCTTATCGCACGGGTGGCGACGGCTGCTCCAAAGGATGCGCCAGCTTCAGACAAAACCTATAAAGAAAAAAAAAATTGTGAAGAAATCTTGATTTTTAATTTTAACGCTTTATTTAATTATGTGAAGCGCCTGCTGAGGAGAACAACAACCCGAGACAACTTCAAGTTTTGAAGTGAAGCGAAGTTCGCTGCTAATAAAATGCTTAAGTTGTGTCCTGTCTGGCAATAAAACCCACAAAAAAATGGGCTAAAAATTGCATTTTTTCCAACCACTTGGTCCACTTTCTCTCGCTTCGTATTTTAATAAAGACATCAACAGATGGACGGCGATAAAATGCCAAAGATTATGGACAAAAGGCAAAAGGACACGGCCAAACGCACAAAAGGCAGCCAAGCGGCGTGTGGTTTCTGACACCACCCACGCACAGCAGACAGTGTCCTTCTTCTTTCTTTTTTTGTGTCCGATAAGCTTTGGTCTGCATCTTTTCTATTCACATTCAAAGCAGCCCCAAAGAAGTTGCATTAACCCAGAGCTGAACTCTTGGAACTTTGATTTAGTTGACCCTTAGCCCCAGCCCCAGCCCCAGCCCCAGCCCCAGCCCCAGCCCCAGGTCCTGGACCATGTTTGCTTATCGCATTGTTTTTTATGACCCATTCGCACTTCTGGCTGCTGCTTAAGTAGCATTTTTTTTTATTAATAGCCAAAGTTTTAATTAGCTAAGCTACTGTCCTGTTGTCCTGCTGCTCCTTCCATGCTTCCACCTTGGTCCGCTTGACTTGTTATTTGGCATATCGCTTTCAATTGCTTTTCAATTGCTGTCAGCAAATTGCAGCAACAATAAAAATCAAATACAACGCGATAAAAATCACAAATCGAAACGTTTTTTGCGCCGCCCCCAGCCAAAAGGCAGTTTCTGGCACCTTGTTGACAGCTCGAACAAATGGGGCAGCAGCAAAATGAGGGGAAAACTTTGACGGTCTGATGTGATGTGCTAGGAAATACGCTGTAAACTGATTGAATTTATAGTAATTGTCTTAAAAACTGACATAGAAGACTGGAATATGGGCATTAGAAACTGGAGTCCGGAGTCCGTATATGGAATTTATCTTTAGTAATTTTATATTATACTTCAATTTATATAATAATAATAATAATATATATAATAATAATATATAATAAATAATCATTATATAATATAATAAATTACAGTCAAAGTAAAAATTATCTTGAATTAATTAAAAATTGAAATTAAACGAAATAAAATATTAGAATATAAAATTTGTCTTCTTTCTATAATTCACTTTAAAATTAAATTAAATTAAATTAATTAAATTTAAAATTTAAATTTAACTAAATAAAATCAAAAAAGTATTTTTAAATTTTCTCCTATATAACTTAAACATTTTTTTAAATAAATTTAATTACCAATATTTTTTTTTATTAATTTTTATTAAATTATTAATTTTTTTATTAAGTTTAAAATATTCTCGCATATCCCATCTTCCACTCCCGAATATTGTGTATCTTCTATATTTTATTTTCCCATTCACATTTCTCTTTTTCTGTTTTATTGTAAAATTTCGAAAAGTCTCTCATTTCTCATATTATTTATATTCTATATCTTATATTTTCCCTCTAGATCATCATAGCCTTCTCTTTATCACTATCTCTTCTACATTATGCATTGTCCATTTTCCACTCTCTAACACCCGCCAACATAACCCATCACAAAACACCCTCCCATCTACAGGATATCGCAAATCGTTGCCTACTTATGGGCGTCGCGCTTGCTGTCACCTGTTGTGCCTGGCCTGGCTCTATGCTGTGCCTGCTGTAAATCTTTAAAATCAATATGCAAGTGACAACCAGCTGAGCCTTGAGCCTTGAAGAATAAACACACAGCTGAGGATGAGGGACTACAACTTGTTAAGGTTAGGTAAAGCAAAGGTGGGAGCAATGTTAAGGGTCGCATTAAGTCGGCATGGTTAGCTGCGAGCCGAGTTGATGGTTTGTCGCGCAAGCTTTTTGGCTTGCAGCCACAGACTCAGACTGGCAAATTGAAACGGTTTAGATTACGTGAAAATTGTCAACGAAATTTGTGTGAGCGGAACAATCGTTTTACGTTGGCATTAAGAGAGACTTTAAGGCTTATGATAGGAAAGATTTCACATTATTTGTTGAAAGTTGTTGTTAAGAAAAAACTATTTGTAAAAGCATAAATATTTAAGACTTTTATAGGATTTACAATGGAAGTTGTTCACAAAAATATTTATATATTTTTATAATTTTTTAAAAATTAACTTTAATTGAATTTTATTTAATTTGTATTATTTTATGAGTAAATTCTCTGAACTATGAAAAACATTGCAAAACGAATTTGAATTTAATAAATTAAAGTTTTAAAATATTATTTGACATAAATTAAATGCTCAACAAAATATTATAATTATATTTTTTTAATTATTTTTTTTTTATTAAATTATTTATTTTATAAAGTAAAACATTATTAAAATTATTTATTTATATTTTTATTATTAATGAATTTATATTATAAAGTGAGATATCATTTTTTGTATATAAAATTATATATAATTTAATTTTTTTTAAGAAGATAAATATAATTTCACTTTTTTATTTATATTTATTTTGTATAAATATGATTTACCTTTTTTAGTTTTAAATGTAATTAAAAATAAATTCTAACTTTCTACCAAAACCTCATATTTATTTGGCTTATTTATTATAATATTTTATTTTATTATTTTTATTTTTATTTTTATATATCTAAATATAAATGGTTTTCTTCAGCCTAAAAAATCTGCATTTTAATAGCAAAATGTGCAAATTTTTGATGGTTTTTGTTTTTCTAAATGCTCGTAAATTTATTAGAGCTTAACTGAGCGCTAAAAAACAACGTAATAAGCCCAAGGCTCACATGTGTGAACAGCCAATTTTCTTTGATTAAAGGGATTTGCAGAAGAACCAAAAAAAAAAAAAAAAACCGAATGAGAAGGGAAAAAGATGATAATAAAATGTGGTTGGGGTGGTGCAAGTCAAATGATAAAATAAAGAGCAATGCAAAAGTAGCTTATTACAAGCAGCCGCAAAACGAGGGTGAAAAGTAGACAAAGCCCACAACGAGGACAAGAACAAGGACTTTTCCTGGGGTTTTTTCCCGCTTCTTTTTTTTTTTGTGTGGGCTGTAATATTTTTATGCTTATGACTTGATGGCGGGCCCCTTTTAATAATCTTGAAGCTGGCCATAAACGTTTTTTGTGATAATTACATTAAGATTGAGCTTAGTTGCTGCAATGGCTCGCTTTGTGGCTAACCAGACGATTATTTGCTTTGCTTGTTTGGTGGCCAAAAATTCAATTGGCCGAACTGAGGGAACAATTAAACCCGAGCAGCAGTGGGACTGATGCTTCAGTTGGCGGACTGCGACGCATATTAAACAGTTTTTGCATGCACAGCGAAAGAGAGAGAATCAGAGCACGTAACGGTGAAGTTCTCCTTTTTTGCCAGCACATTTTTAAATGGCAGCAGCGAGTGAGGCACGTGCATTAAACAGCCCAAAGGCTCAAACAACAACAACAACAGCAACAGCAGCAGCAGCAACATGTGTGGAGTAATTTACAAAACTCGTCGCTGGCAGTTGAGTTCGACGCGTTTGTCTGCCCGGCAGCCGCGCAATTAGGCAATTGACCGTATGTCTCTATGTGTGTGTGTGTGTAATTGACAAAAAATGACATGCAATTGCGGAGAGCCGTGTCGGCCATGCGGCAAAAATAAACCAAAAATTGATTTTCATGTAATGAGTTCAAAAGGGCTGCGTACGACTGTCCTGTAGTGTCCTTTTTTTTACTGCAGCATGCTGACTGCATATTAAAATGTGCGTGATGCCATGTGACGAGCGTTGAAGTTTCCTTCTTTTTTTTTTTTTGTTGCCTTTGTATTTTATATTATTATTATTTTTATTGTTGCCGGACTGTAAGGGCTGTCAATTTTTATGAAGTTAAATTTTTGTTGCCAGCAGATTGCGCAAAAAGGTGTCGCGTGTAATGAAGCGCATAATTTTAATTGGCTTTTTGCTTGAATTTAATGTGCTGCAGTCGAATTGTAAAAAGCCAGGAATAAAAATTGATTCACACTCAAATGAAGTTATAAAAAAATCCGGTCTGAGTATTTGAAATTTAAATCTTGCGCCAAAATAAAATTTTTTGTCTTGTTCAACACTGAATTTCGTTTTCGTTTAAAGTAAATGTTATTCCTAGCAGACAATGCTGCTGTCCAATTGGCATAAATTTGTATATATTAATCAAGCTGTCCAAATATCACTGCCAGCTTAAAAACTAAAAATTTAAATCTCCTGAAAACAAAACCTATTTAAATAACGAACTTCTATTGAAATCGTGTATATCGAAATAATCGATAATAACAGCTGTTCTTTGTTATTGCTCGCTGTTAATAACATTACAGCAAATGTTAAGCCAATTTTTTAAGGTGCCCTCAGTTGCGTATGTGTTTCGTGTCGAAGAAGAAGAGTCGAGAGCAACAAGAAAGAAACAAAATTTTTTATTTTCGACGCGTTGTGCAAACGCCTGGGTTCAGTGTGTGTGTGCGTGTGTGCAAATCATAAAGCAATAAAATGTCGAAACGACTTGCAACCAGCACCGACGAAGGCGCCAGCAGCAACAATACAGAGCAGAGTGCAACCAGTGCCAACAACAGCATCATCAATCTAGACAACAGCGACGACGAGGACGACGACATGCAATTTGTGGGCACTGTGCATCCTGAAATGCCAACAATCGATCTCTGCGTCTCCCCATCCACCTCGGCGGCAGCGGCAGCAGCAGCTGCTGCTACTACAACAACTGCTGCTGTCGCCGCGCCAGCAACACCTGCAGCAGGTGATGCACTCAAAACTGCCAACATAGAAACAGGTGAAAAACAAAAAAAAAATGAACAAACGACGCAAAACAATAACATTTCATGTTTATATTTATGTTGCAATGAATACTCTATTGACTCATTTAGACGCTGCTGTTGTTACATCTAATGTGACGTCTGGCGCTGACGCAGCCGCTCCCACCGCCACCCTCGAGTGCCCCATATGCCTGCAAACGTGCATTCATCCCGCCCGCCTGCCATGCGGCCACATCTTTTGCTTCTTGTGCGTTAAGGTATGTTCACACTTCCCTCTCCCTCTCCCCTTACTGCTTACCCGGAAATATTTGCTTATTCCACTCGCGTTGCGTTTTGATATTTTTTTTTGATATTTTGGTCAACGCGCCCGAAACGCGTGCGCCCAGCGCCTCGCACGCACGCACGACGCAAGTTCAAGGCTGCGCCGCTGCTGCTTAACCCTTGTGTGCGCCCACAGCTTGCCAGCTAGAGTAACTCAATTGAGTTGCCTTCCGCGTAGCAATATCGAATTGATTTCAACTCGTTGGCCTTAGCCTAACATATAGACGTCGACTTGGCCAGTTTGTAATGCCTGTAAAGTTTTTTTTTTTTTGTTTTTGTGCATAATTCAAGGTAGATTACATTGCTTAAAAGCTCAGAGTTGCACTATAAGAATTTTAATTGATGTGAAATAATTTTGGAATATTTCTCAACCAATGCACATTTTATTTAGATTTAATATAGCATAATTTCGAGGGCGTTCACTAGTCTAATTCTAGTTAATTACTAATCGAATGTGTATATAAATTATGAATTAGAGGTGTAAAACCATCGATAGTTAATGGTGAATAACGATGATTTACTGTGGCTGACGATATTACCATCGATAGTGAACGATAGTGCAATCGATAGCTTCGTCAATAGTGAACGATAGTGCCAGCGATAGATCAGTGTGGCTGGCGATAGTCTCCTCGATATTTAGAGCAAATGCCATAGATAGTAAACGATAGTGCCATCGATAGTGAACGATTGTGCCATTGATAGCGAACGATAGTGCCATCGATAGTGAAGCAATAGAAGCAAATAGAACCGAGGCGAAGGGATTTGTATGCCTTAAACAACTAAATAAAGTTAAAGCCATTAGGTATAATCCCTAATCATATCTTGATCACACTTGGCTAATTCCAACTCATTTTCAGGGCGTTGCCTATAAGAATCGTCGCTGTGCCATGTGTCGTCGTGAGATTCCCGCCGAGTTTCTGGATCATCCGCAGCTGGTGAATGGCATCGATGACATCTGTGCCACGCGCGCCACCGAGGATGGCTATCAATGGTATTACGAGGGACGGAATGGTAAGTGACTGACTATGTTTTGGTGTCGGTGTCTTTTGGTCCAACCACACACGTCATCCATGTCCATGAGCATAACCCAAACACAAACCCTAGGCGGCTGGTGGGCGTACGATGAGCGCACCAACGACGATCTTGAGATGTCCTACCAAATCTATCAGGAATACAGAGTCAAAAGAGCCATGAAAGAGGTCATGAAGGGACCGGTGAAAGAAGATGAATCGGTGAGGCCGAAGGTGTGTGGGAATGTAGATGGCAACCTGAACGCGATGCTTGAAGATGATGATGAAGTAGACTACTCTGATAGCAGCAGCTCTGACTTTGAGATGCAGTTCGACAAAATTAGTGGCAAGGAGCCGAGTCGCTTCCAGCAGCTCATCTGTGGCCAATTGTATATCATTGATGTGGCCTGCATGACGCAGACGCTGCGCTCGGATCTCTCCAGAAAGCGAAATATTTTACGCCGCAAGAGATCGGAGCCGACGCCAGGTGTCAAAGGTGTTGCCGGACTGAAAAACAATTCAGCATTTCGCACTTCCAACTAATTCCTCCCACATCCACATAAACCCCGCCCCATCCCATTAATCCATCCAAACAAAAACAAATAATGTGATCGAGCCGTGGGGCTAAAAGCAATAGTGAAACATTTAAAATACTTACTGTACAGGTTGGTGGCAGTACGACGATCGCACCAGCCAGGACATTGAGGAGGCCTTCAAGAAGGGCGACAAGTCCTGCACCATACTCGTCGCCGGCTATGTCTACATAGTGGATCTGGAGCAGCTCGTGCAGCAGCGCCAGAACGAGCCGACGCGCTGTCGTCGCGTCAAGCGTGATTTGGCCACCATACCGAAGAAGGGCGTGGCAGGACTACGCATCGAGGGCAATCAGGTGACCAGCGACACGGTGTTCAGTCGTCCCAGCAATCCGACGCCAACGGCTGCCGCCGGCGGCGGCCCGCCCACATTTATATCGACCATCGCCGCACGGGATGCGGCCATTCGCATTGCCAGCGACATCATTGGCTCCACCTTGGCGGCGGCGGATGAACTGACTCGCGGCCTGGCCGCCAGCAACATCAGCGACAGCGTCAACGACTTAAGCGGTGAGCAAATCTACTCCAATCCACACACAGCCAACACAACAGGTGCAACAGGTGATGAACAGCAGCAGTCGGGCGCGGGTGTAGGTCTGGGCATAGGTGCTGCGGCGGCGCGTTCGCTTGCCTCCTCGCACTCCAACTCCATACAGGATCTGATGCGCAGCGCCACGGAGGATCTGCTGGACACCACACAGCAGGTGATCGAGACCAATCAGCATACCATAGATCTCTTCGAGCAGGCCTTGAACGACTTCCAGGCGCTCACCATGCGCAACTTTGCCGATTCCAGCGACGAGGACGACGATGATGATAATATCAATGCGAATATTGAACTGATTCACAATGTTAGCATTGATAGCAATCGGAGCGAGGCAGCGGAGGCGACTGAGGCGAGCGAACAACACGATGAACACAATGGGCCATTGGGTTTTTAATTTCTAGAGAAAGAGGAAGAGAAAAAGCCAAAAGCCAAAAGCTCGAAACGCGAACGAAGTTCCTTTAGAAATGTCAACATTTCAGTATGTTAACTAGAGAAATGCGGCGCGTACCTGAGTAGATCGATATCTACTAGAGAAACTGATGATGCAACAGAGAAGAGAGACAGGCCTACAGGGTAACAAACACACATACAGATACAGATACAGATACAGTTACAGATACAGACATCTACGAATTCCTTAACAAAAACTGAACCTGAGCAACAACTATTAACTATGTACATACATATATAGCACATACTAAACTGACCTAGATGTGATCTGGAAAGCAGTAATATCAATTATCAAATGGTCCCTAAGAAGTATGAAGAGATTAGTATGAAAGCTCAAAGAGAACAACAAACAATCGATTGCTGTTAGTAAACCTTTGGAATTAGGCAGATTTAGCTTAATCCCTATATAAATACTCGCCCAGAAGAACTTCAAGTAAAAACTCATTGAGGAATTTTGGCTACCTTCGTCTATATATATATATATATATATATATACTCATATAGCAAAACATTGAAAATATTCCCGTTGAACCGAGCCAATTAAGCAACCACCAAGCAAGCGTAGTGTGAGATGGACAATACATACATATAAATTCGATTGGGCCCCGACGTGAGACACCCTGTATTCGTATTATATCATAAGTCGCCGTTAAGTGCGTTAAAAAACAAACAATTTCTGTGAACATTTTAACTATAATTATTATGCAATAAGTTATATTAGAGCGTATTTCGCTGGGTTAGCAATTGAGTTCCACCCTCAAAGACATCAATCACATATAGAGAATCGTTATTTATTTCCGTTTAGACTTAACCCAAAATGCTGCTCAATTGTGCCTAAGCGAAATGCATTTAATTATATATATATATATATATAAATATATATACATATGTGTGTACATTGCCTATATTAATATATATGTATGTATATTTTGTGACTACTGTTTTATAGATTCGATTTGTACCCCGCCATTACATCTAACTGTGAAATGCCTATTCGTAGCTATACTTATATCAACGTTATTCCTAAAGCTCTACTGAGTACATGCGCCAGAGCTACCCATCCCCTTCCGGTAATATATAAACAACAAATATCCAGAAACAAACAAAAATAATATCCAATTGCATGTTAACTCATTTACTCTGCATTGCTGCGTATAAAATAAAGTTAACTAATTTAAGCTTCATTTTTGAATGCCAAATGTTGATCTCTATCTCTATCTCTCTCCCTCTCTCTGTCTCTGTCTCTGATTTCTCTTCTGTCCTTTGTTCCTCTGGCTCTGTTAACTTTACATTTTTTACATTATAAGAAGCTCACAAGACTTTATCTTCCTCAATGGTGACAGTTAGATCCTGTACTTATCGAAATCTTTAAATAATTTTGGCTTCAACAGACTAAAAACAACAACAACAATCAATGTAAAACCAAACTGTGCCAAGCGCAAAGCTCACTGTTAAGCCAACCAAAATGTGCTAACAGCACACTGTTAATGTTATGTTTTATTAACAGCATGTCACGCATTAAGTTCAGTTAAGTTCCGAACATTCGCAATTCAAATTGATATTGAAAACTGAATAAAAGTGCATGATGCTCCATGACGAGGCATACTTTTAGATATATACGTAGCGTTATAACTAGACGACGTTGAAGAAAGCAAAACATTTGTGTGTAAGCCATGTTGATTTACTAAATTTAAGACTACTTAACATTTATTGTATTTAAGCTGCAAATAAACATTCTCAAGCAAAAGCAGGCGAAACTGTTTTATTACTAAGATGATAAGTGGGATGTAGAGATATGTGTTAGGTATGGAGATGAAACGGAATTTGAATATTGTTAATAATTAATGATTAGTCTGTAGCATAAATAAGTATGGGAATATTTTGATAATAGATAATATGCTGTAACTACATAAAAATAATTTAAATTTACTTTCAACAAAAAAATCTGTTGACTCCTATATTCCATTAATGTGCTCAGTTTCCCAGCTAACTCTAATCAAATTATTATATTAACTGAATATATATGTATATATTTTCTTTTTTTTTGACACAATATCAACAGGTTTTTGATCATTATGATTATCAATTGCAGCACAGGCGACCCTCGTTTTGAAAAACTATTTGTTACCTTTGCCTACCTGTACTCGACTTCAAATGAAATCCTTTTTTTTGTGGGTTTCTTTGTTTTGGCATCGGACCCTGTCCGTCTACAAATGTCTGGCTATTGAGTCATGCGCAATGGACCAAAAGAAAACGCACGCATGCAGCATATTAATTTACTGGACTCCTGAGAATCTTGTTGTTGTAGTTGTTAGTGAACAAACAGGCTTAAAAAGGGGGCAACACAGCTCTAACAATGTGAGTGGGAAAGAGATGCAAGAAGTGAAGCGGCGATCGTAGCTGTCACATAAATATGTTTGGAATCGGGTTTTGGAGAGTTCTCTGGGAGTCGACTCTTGCCGAATGAGTCATCGTTGTTTACATAGAAATTATGCTACCTGCTGCACATCTCTTTTTCTTTTTTTTCTCTACCTGTTCCGCAAACATCATTAAATAGGTAAACGTCAACGGTTTTATAACAACTTGTTGCCGCTGTTCTTCTTATCAGCCAGACATGCGAGTCGTATAAAATATGCAGCCGATTCTAATCTGGCAATGTGCATGGGAAGTGTCATTAATACGTAAGATTTAAATATAGCATAGATGACTATCTGGATTCTACAATATAGAAATCGGAACCAGATTTAACAGAAGTTAGCTTAATGTTCATAAACGTGAACTTCAGATATAGAATTCAGAATTTTTGAAAATAAAACTTAATTTAATTAAAAAAAAAAATATTTTCTATTAAAATTATAACTGTTTGCATAAAAATATAAATATTTTTAATAAAAATAAAAATATGCATATATATATTACAACACAAATATACAACAAATTTTCCCATATTACAAGTTCATTTGAACTTTAATATAATTTAAAAAAAAAATAATAATATATTAGCTCCAAGGATTTATAAATAAAACATTTAAAATTAACATTAAATGCATGAGCTTTTCTAACAGCTATTAACAGAGTTGTAACAGTGGCAGTTAACAGTGCGATCGCACAGACTTCGGGAACCTGAGCATAAGCAACTTCAAGTTCGGCTTGCAAATGTTGCTTGTGGTTGCTGCCTTTGCCGACGCTCAGTGGCCATGGCATGGCTCTCAATAACTCTGTTATGAGCGCGCTCTCTCCCTCTCTTTCTCATACACACACAGCTAAGCACATGCGCAGTTCAACCTGCGCTCCAAACTGGTTTTGAGGGAGGAAATTGGCAGCTCGTCGGCTGTTGGTACATACCAATTTCAGCTTGCTCTCGGCCAGCCAGGCTGAGCGTGCGCCAGTTTTTTTTTTTTTTTTGTGTTAGTTGATTTGTATCTACCTTTGGTGCGGACGGTTGGTTGGTCGGAACGTTATCTAAAGCGCAACCAAACGCCAACCAGTCTTTGTATTTGTACAATTTTTACTTACAATAATTTAAAATAGTGACCAAATAACCAATAAAATGTAAGTGAGGGCATATTATATCATATGTCGTTAAAATGTTGTCACTACTTGTGCAAAACTGCAGTGGAAAGTGCAAATAAAAATTTATTGATTTTCTTTAACCGAAGCAACGTACAAAGAAGAAGCAGCAACAGCGCAAAAGTATAAGCTGCGCTGTAAGGTTTCCAATTGACTGTGAGAGACCGTGCGTATGTGTGCGTGCGCGTTCGTGTGTGTGTGTGTGTCAAAATTTCGTTGTAGTTGCTTATTGTTGTTATGTTCTAGCCAAGTTAAAAGCACGGCACCAAAAAAAAAACAACAATTTAAAAGCAAAAGGCGAAAAAGAAGTGGAAACACAAATATACTTAGCTGTACACATGTATATGTATATGCGCGCGTGTGTGTTTTTTGTTCTTTTGTGCAATTTGCCATTTAAAGGCATACAAAACAGCAGCAAAGCATTTGAAAGGGAAATGTGCAGAGCTGTTAAATAATTATTTTAATGTCAAATGCATTGTATATATGGATGTGTGTGACAAGTGTTTGTGTGTGTGTGTGTGGTGCACTTGAAATTTTGTTTGATAGGCTGCCGCTGTCTTCTTCTTATGTTTTATCACGCGCTTCCGCGGTAGCTTAAAGCTTTACTCTCGCCCTCTCGGCCCGCGGCCTTTCGTGTGCTCTCTCTCTCTCTCTCTCGCTCGCTCGCTCGCTCAGCAAACGTTGACGTTTGCGTGGGTCGGTCGTCGACGTCGTCGCCAACGTCTGTTGTAATTTTTTTTGCCGTTTTGCGCTTTTCGGTTTTTGATTTAACTGCCAAGCGTAACGTGGAGGGGGGCTGACGCCAATGCTACTACTGAACGTGCCCGATTCTCCCGCTCGCATACAACAAATGCACACACACATACATACAGATGTACATACACATGCGTATGTATTCGCGCATCCTGCGAGTGGACGTTTGACGTCGTCCAGTTACATTATCGATTTCCTGTTGGTTCATTGATAAAAGTGCTTATTTGTGTGTCTGTATGTGTTTGTGTGTGTCCATTCTATAATTTGTGTTCCCATTATCCTTCACAGCCTACTTAACCAGCATGTCGTAGGGCACTAAGAACTGTAATTCAAAACGATAACTAACGGACAATGCAGCCATTTAGCGACAGTTTAAGCAAAAGTCGAGATGATTTGGCCACCAGGCAGCACCAGCACCAGCAACAACAGCAACCGCACTACAGCAGGCGCAGACATCATGGAAGCAGTCCAAATCTATCGCTGGATCAAACCGATAACTTGCGCAGAAGGTAAGTTATCGAACATGACAAATTACCCATTCGAAAATTGCCCAATTAAAGATTACCCCAAACTGTTAGTGGCCAAGGTCATGACCACAAGGGATATTTTGCTAGACTTTACACTTATGAATAACGTTTCTTTAATTAAGATATAATAAATAAATATAGACCCGTATATACATATGTATTTATATGTATGTACCTGCATGCGCGTTATTTATTGATATAAATGAAACACGTGCAAAGTTCGTTGCGAAATGATAAACAAAAACAAATACACAAAAGCCTTAACGGGTCGATTAGAAGCTTCCTTGTTACTTGCTCTACATGCAGACCCACACATAGCTAGCTATGTATGTGCATGTATGTATGTGTGGGAATATGTAGTCTGACTCCCAGCAGCTCACATACAAGCACACGCACACTTGCGCGCTCACACACCTGCGTCGGAAACTGGTTTCAAAGCTTCGCCGCATGCTGCCCAATGCAAGCACTTCCCAAAGTTGATCACTCTAACAACAACAGCAACAACAACACTTGATAACAATGAACGATGTAAAGCAGAGAGCGACCGAGTGAGAAAGAGAGCACAAAGCTGTGCGCTGATAATGTGTGTGATGCGAGCGGCTCGTTTGGTGGGCTATGCTCCAGCGCTCACGCTCGCAATTTAGTACGCGAAAATCAATCGTTTCAGCTGGTTGTCGCGCCGCAATACAGCTTGTCAATCAAACCGTGAGCCTGCCTTAACTTCTCTCTGTGTCTGTGTATCTGTGTGTGCAGACAACAACAACACAATAGCTCTGCTTATCGCCAAATCAGTTGCCAACTTGTGCGTGTGTGTGCACCTCTACGTTTTGTGCAAAAAATTCATGAAATTAACTGTTACAAACAAAACGAAAGTGTTACGCAGCCTATTCTTGGTCTTGTAATTAACGCTACAGCTGCAGCAGCTACAACAATAATAATAATAATAATAATAATAACAACAACAACAACAACAACAATAAGACCAACACCATTTAACACTTACCTTGACGTCATTTTTTTTTCAGACGACAAAAACGTTAAAAAAACGTATTTGTTGTTGTTACTGTTTTGTGCTTTGCTTTTTGGTGGCTGGCCGTGCTTGGCACGAACCGAGCGAGCGAACGTTTTTAATCAAACCTTGTTGTTGGTGTTGTTATTATTGTCACTCGGGTTTATACAGTGCGTAAAAAACGTCTGGCGGCAGCGAGTGTAAAAATTTGCATTAATGCACCACCGCGATGTTAAATTAATGAATGAGTTTTGCGAACAACACTAACAATAAAAGCCAGCAAAACTAATTGCAAAAACAAACACAATTAACCGTGAAAATAAGCGCGAAAGAAGCGAAGAAAAAAACATCAAACTATGGTTTATTACATACCAATTTTCGGACGTACCGATCCACCGGATAAAATAGTAACAAAGGAGAAAAGGTAAACAAAGGCCTTACAAAAAGGGATAACGATTAGGGATCGCATTTCACTTACACGTACTTATCGATAGGCAGTGTGATTAGTGAAGTCTGTTTGGCTAACGTAAATTCGATTTTATTTTTGTTTTGCCAACACTACAAAAAATGAATGTTGACTCACACCAGCGAATTACCGTTATGCGTTGCACTTGCTGTGCTCTGCAGAAAGAAAACAAAAATAAGTCCAAACTAGCCAGGTTTCCGCGTTCTATGAACTACGCGTCACCTGCTACATCAACAAGAAAAGGTCAAAACGTGCTACGGCTGCGATTTATAAATGCGTTCGAAATTTCATAAGTAATCAAAAGGTTTTTGACATTAGTTTTTGGTGCTAGCGACGATGTCGGCGGGTCGGCATGTGAACGAAAGAACGCATTGCTCCCCCCACAGGCGTCAGTGGTGCGAGCGGGATGTCTATACACACAAAGCTGGGAACAAAATCTGCACAAGTACGGTAGATGATTTGCGCCTGTGTAAGTGTCCAATCTATATGGAAGGGTGTCAGTGTGTGTGAGTGTGAGACGAGCAACAGGTGATTTTCGTGCTCGTGCACGTCGCTTCAGTTTGACAGCCCCATCAGACTTTTTACCCCGTGTTGATTGTTATTGTTGTGATAAATGTTTTTCACCTGAATAAAAAATGCTGCGGCAGCGACTGTTGGGCATATTACTCGTGTTCTTTCTACTCAATGCTCTCTCTCCCTTTTGCACATACTTTGTGAATGGTGTTTTTGTTTATCTTATCGGTTGCAAAAAAAAAAAACAAAAAAACAAAAAATTCAAATGCCGAGCAGAAGCTCGGCAGGAAACACATATGTATGTATGTATGCATAGATGTGCGTTTGTTCTGTTTATATGTATGTATGTAGATGTTGCCAGCGGAGGGGTGATCATTCTTCTTGATGTGTATATATTTTACACACATACATACAAATTATCTTTATCAGTGTCATTAGACGTATAAATATAGGAATTCCAGAAATATTCAGATTAAGTTGTATGAACTTGATTTATTGTGATATATTGCGTATCTCTAATAGCGAATCGAAGCTTACTAAAATAAATAAACGCTATCGGCTTTTTTATCGATAGGCGATTGTTTCTGCAATTCACTTTCAATTGTGAATCGTTTTATTTTAAACGTTTTTCTGGAATGGAAAACTAAAGATTATTATAGTATGAGATTGGATTCAGATAGGTTCGAAAAATCCTGATCGCTCGATAAATAATAGAAACGCCTCTTTGAAAAACATTTCCCGATAATCAATCTCTTTTCCTTTTCCATTTTTAGTGTGGTCTGCTTGCAGGACGATTTTGGACACCTAGGACTTGCCGCCACAGATCTGCCCTTCAAATCAGCGGACATCGATTCATCTGCGCCACAGCTTCACAACAACTATGCGGAGATTACGGACAGCAGTGCCGAGAACACGTGCCAGCAACGCTGGCCACCACACGCCGGAGGTGGTGGATTGGCCAGTGCATTTGGTCATCCGGATAAGCCGATTAGCTGGATGTACGGCTTGCTGGGCTGTATGAAGCCCGTGTTGTCCTTCATTGGCAAGGCGGGCGTCATCGAGGTGAAGAATCAACGCAGCGAAAACTGGGAAATACCCTTCGAGTCCATTACGGATCTGGACTGGCTGGGCAGCGGGGCGCAGGGCGCGGTCTTCAGCGGCAAGCTAAAGAATGAAATTGTGGCCGTCAAGAAGGTGAAGGAACTGAAGGAAACGGACATCAAGCACTTGCGCAAGCTGGATCATGAGAACATTATCAAATTCAAGTGAGTTGCCCCAAAATAATGACCTTTTTATTCAGATGATAAACATATGTATATATTTTTGCTTCCACAGAGGCGTCTCTACGCAGTCCCCTGTTTTCTGCATCATCATGGAGTATTGTCCGTATGGTCCGCTGCAGAACATACTGAAGGAGGAGCAGGTCATGTTGCCGTCCCGTTTGGTCTCTTGGTCCAAACAAATTGCGTTGGGCATGCAATATTTGCACTCACACAAGATCATACACCGAGATCTAAAGAGTCCCAAGTGAGTTGAACGAAGTAAACGAAATCTCTGGCAACCACTTAAATTGTAATCCTTAATCCTTTCAGTATACTGATTAGTACAAATGAAGTGGTGAAGATCAGCGACTTTGGCACGAGTCGCGAGTGGAATGAGATTAGCACGAAAATGAGCTTTGCGGGCACTGTCGCCTGGATGGCGCCCGAGGTTATACGGAACGAGCCGTGCTCCGAGAAGGTCGACATTTGGTCGTACGGCGTTGTGCTCTGGGAAATGCTCACCTGTGAAATACCGTACAAGGATGTCGACTCATCGGCCATTATTTGGGGCGTGGGCAACAATTCGCTTAAGCTGCTGGTGCCCAGCACCTGTCCCGAGGGCTTCAAGCTGCTCGTCAAGCTCTGCTGGAAGAGTAAACCACGCAACCGGCCGTCGTTCCGGCAAATACTCAGCCATCTGGACATCGCTGGGCCGGAGCTGTTGCGCAAAACTGAAAAGCAATATTTCGAGACGCAAAAGTCTTGGAAGGAGGAGGTGCGCTGCCACCTCAAGGAGATCACACAGAACGGCACGAGCATACACAAGTACGAGCAGGATTTGATCAAGCGCCGGACCGCCGAATGGCGACATGCGCAGGACATACGCATGGTCTACGAGGACAAGTTGCAAAAGACAAATCAGTTGTTCTTCGAGCTCAGCGAGTGCATGACCCAGCTGCAGGAGAAAGAGAAAGAGATTGCCGAGTAAGCACTAAAGATACCTCTCCTAATCCGAATTACTAATTAATATTGAATCTATTTCCGGTAGGCGGGAACGTAAGCTGCCCGGCTCTGGCTATAAGCCCACGAGACGTTTGGGCAACACTCTCAGGAAAATGCAACATTATCGACGACGACTGAACGCGCCACCAGCGCAACCAATACAACAACAGCAATCCTCAACGCCCGATCCCGAGACAACGCCAGAGGTAAGTCTCTATAGAGACTTACATCATATCCATCTCCTAATCCGTCTCTTCTTTCCCTCAGAGTCCCGTGAAATGCGTGCTCTATGCGCAGCTGGATGGCAATTGCCAGCCAAAATCCTTTTGCGCTGTCGGCACCAGCATAATTGTCGGTGGTAACATGTCCAACAAAAACAAGAAGACTTGGCGTCATCGCCGCAATGGCTCTGGTTCCTTTGCCGCGCCGCCCAAATACAGTCCGACGCGTGACCGTCGCTATCAAAGCGAGCCGGAAAACCGCAAGGTTCAACTGGTCGAGCGGCAAACTCAAACGGATGCCATGGATGTCAGCGAGACGGACATTAGTCCGTGCGTCGAGCAGCCTGCTGAAGTGCCCCAGCCGCCACCCAATCACCGCCAGCTGCCGCTGCAACTGCAACGCATTCAGCAGCTGGCCACCGCCATGGCGCAAGCGAAAGTTCTGGGTGGCAGCATACAAGCAGCGGCCAGCAGCTCACCAGCAAATGCTGCCAGTCCATCCAACGGTAACTCGCTGAGCAACAGCGAGCTGACCTACCAGGATGCATGCTCCAGCCCGGATCAGCTCATTGACGACGTGATGAACAGCAACGAGCGCTTGGACATCACCGACTGCTACAGCGACAATGAAAATCTTGAGCGGCTCGGCCGTCAAGTGAGTGAATTCATCAACGAGAACCGCCTGTCCATACAATCGAACTCCACGGAGAATGGCAACGGTGGCAGCGGTGGCAGCGTACACACGACAACGGCGCTGGAGTTGCGAGACGTGGCCGTGAATAGCAGTCCCTGTTTGAGTCGCTGCAGCAGCACACAGAGCAGACGACAGGCAAGGCAACAGCAGCCCGAAAATACAACGGCGATTCCCAGTAATGCTAATGGTGAGTCGTCGCAGGAGCCGCTGGCCGAGGACAGCTGGTCGGACGAAGAGGGTGAGGATACGGATTATAATTACGCGTTGCGCAGAAGAAGGTGAGCCTAAGGCACTTATATTAAAATTTATATTTAACATACTTAACTCCCTCTCCAATCCTGACAGTATTGGTCGCCTGCCCATTGGACGTGGCATGCGGCCAAGACGTAGCTATAAGGCGCCGCTGTCGCAAAAGATTGCCATACACAAGCGAAATGTGGTCATCGTGTCCGATGAGGAGAACACCTCCGAGTACAGTCATTCGCCATCGAGCCAGCACTCGACGCTTGAGAGCAATACGGATATGCCGGCCGATCTGAAGCAGAAAAAACAAGAGCAGCAAAACAACATCAACAACAGCTCCAGCGAGCCAGACTCAAGTGACTCCAGCGAGGAGGAGGAGGAGAATAAACCGAAAACGGCGCCAACTTCAGCATTACCCATGGGCGCCATACGCAGCAGCGATATTATATCTATACCCACATTTGCGGCTGATGGCGCCGTGAATATGGTTTAACCTAGTTATGCATAGCCTAAGTGAGAAAAGCTCCTACAACAATTAACCGAAATCAACTATCTCTTTATATACTCAAAAAAACAAAAACAAAAAAAAAACCTCAAAACTGTATGGTATTATATATGTCATATGTCTTACACGCATATATATATATATATATATATATATATATATATATATATATATATATATATATATATATATATATATATATATATATATATATATATATATATATGTATATTTATGCATCTTTATGTCCGATATCTGTGTGCATTGTATTTTTAGTTATTATGATCCTTGGGCGTTGATCGCTTTCTTTTGTAATATCAACCTCAACATCCGTGTTCGCTTTTAAGGGTTAGGGGCTAACTTATCTATAATTGTGTTTGTGTTGAATTTCCTATGTTCCACACTCGACTTTATTATTTTGTTCTATTCTGTAAGCTGCCTTTGTAATATATATCTAAATGCCGTAATTGTATATTTAGTTTAGCCATTAAGTAGTTTTCAATCTTAAGAGCTTAACCGCAACACGCTCCCAACTATAAAAGAAAAAAACTGAAAAAAAAAAAAATAACAAAAATCAAACCAAAACAGAAAAAAAAAACGGTTATAGAATTGGCCTCAGGCAATATATAGGAAAACAATATATATATATATATATACACACACATATATAATGCAAAATAGTCAGGGATATTTTTTATATAACAAAAATTTGCAGAGAGATCGATGAGAATGTTTTTTTAAAGAAGCTGATAATATAATTTTGTAGCTCGCATTGGAATCCCTTCAACGGACTCACTTGAAGGAACTCTATACCGGTAATATTACTTACTTTCTCGATATGCACAAAATTCAAAGCTTCAGTGCCTTAAAGCAAATATTTGAGAGAATCGACGAAAATAAAAGAAACTAAAGAAGAAAAACAACGTAATATATAAAAAATAATAATGTGTGATGTGCGCTTTAAAAAATTCAGATATATATGTTGACTCATTTGCTATATAGAATCCATAAATTGTTCGCGCTAGTTAATTTGAAACCACTCGAAAAGCGCACATTACGCTCACATCAAATATATACTTAAAGAAAAAAAACGAATTACAAATTTAAAATATTTCTATATACACTCAACAATATAATATATACACACCATATATATATATATATATATATATGTATATATATATATATATTTACACACTAGTTGGATGTTTAGTCGCATGAAAAAAAAACCCCATGAAAAAGAAGAAAATTCTCTACATTATGTAAATGTACTCCATATTAAGTTTAAATTTAACGACTCATACGAATTAGTTTGTAAACTTAATTAAAACAAAAACTGAAAAAAGTAAAAACAAGTTTTTATTATTGTGTTTTCCAGCAGATGGTATGTGTTCTCCATATACATACATATATATAACATCTCCTAGTGGAATATTTCCGAAATATTTTCGGAATGTTCCTTTTAGCAGAGCATATTAAAATTTTTATTTAAATTTATAAATATATATATATATATATATGATATATGTTTTTAAATGGCAAATGTATATGTATATAGACATTCTGGATCCATAGTGAAATAGGTTCCCAATGTTAAGCCTTTGGGCAAATCATTCTCAAAATATTTTTCAGGGATTATTATAATTTTTGTATTAATATTATGTTGGTAAATAATATGAAGCTAAATTTATTTTGAAGGTAATCCAAAGTGGAATTTACCTTCAAATAATTTATTTCAGAATGATTTTCCTAGTTATAGCAGAGATTACAAATTTTTAATAATATTTACATGATATTTTGAATGAATTGAATTTTACCAGAGATTTTTTGTAATATATATATATATATGTATAACACATAATTTTATTTATTTATTTATTTTTTCTTTTTCAATAATAATTTTATAATCCCTTTGTAATCCCAATTGAAACTTCTGACAACCTTTCCGAAAGATTACTCCATTATTTTCTCACCAGAGTTTAATCAAATTTGTCACAATATCAACATTATAATATTAATATTATTATAATATTAATATTATATTATAAGATTATTAAAATTTTTAATAATATTTATTACATTTTTTTTTAAATTCATAATTTTTATTTTTTTCAAATACTATATTTCATAAAAATGGGTAATCAGGGTATAAATGTTTTGTTACATAAATGTATGTAACGGGCAGAAGGAGGCGTGGCAGAACCCATAAAGTATATATATTCTTGATCAGGACGACAAGCCGAGTCGATTGTCCGCCTGTGCGTATGTGTGAACGCGTCGATCTCCGAACATATAAGAGATAGAGACTTCAATTTTTATACCTTGGACCCATTAAAAATGGGTAATCAGGGTATAATGGTTTTGTTGCAGCACAAATGTATGATATACTTACGCGGGGTAGTCAGGCACCTCCGACTAGAGTTGTTGTTTGTGAATTAAGTAGAATAATAATGGTAGTAGTTAGATAATGATTGTTATGCTAATGATCATTTTGCTGACCGACTCTACCGAACTAAACAGTTAGCGCTCTTATTTCCCACTCAATGATCGACTGTAAGAATCGACTCATGACCTCGACCGAGCTGAGCTCGAAAGAATTGAGCACAACTTTTGGCGGGAGTTTTGCCCTATATAAGGGCAAACCGTCTGCCCAGTTCTTCAGTTGGTTTCCTGACCCCCTGATGGTCAGTCGTGCAGTGCAGTGCAGTCCAGTGTAGTGTAGTGTAGTGTAGTGTAGTGCTTCCCCTCCTGCTCCTCGTCCGCTGCTTCCTCTGGATTTGGTAAGTATTTAAATAGTTAATAATTTTAGTGATATGTTAAGTATGTAATTTTTGGTTTTTATTATAATTTTTTTTTTTTCTTTTATGTACCCTCTGCCCGTCTCTCTATCGCTGCTGGACTCTCTGCTGCTGCTGGACTCTCTGCTGCTGCTGGACTCTCTGCCGCTGCTGGACTCTCTGCCGCTGCTGAACTCTCTGCCGCTGCTGGACTCTCTGCCGCTGCTGGACTCTCTGCCGCTGCTGCCCGACTCTACCGCTGCCCGACTCTACCGCTGCCCGACTCTACCCCTGCTGGACTCTCTACTGCTGCCCGACTCTACTGCTGCCCGACTCTCTACTGCTGCCCGACTCTCTACTGCTGCCCGACTTTACCGTTATCCGACTCTACCCCTGCTGGACTCTCTACTGCTGCCCGACTCTACTGCTGCCCGACTCTATTGCTGCCCGACTCTATTGCTGCCCGACTCTCTACTGCTGCCCGACTCTCTACTGCTGCCCGACTTTACCGTTATCCGACTCTACCCCTGCTGGACTCTCTACTGCTGCCCGACTCTATTGCTGCCCGACTCTCTACTGCTGCCCGACTCTCTACTGCTGCCCGACTCTCTACTGCTGCCCGACTTTACCGTTATCCGACTCTACCGCTGCTGGACTCTCTGCCGCTGCTGGACTCTATTGCTGCCCGACTCTCTACTGCTGCCCGACTCTCTACTGCTGCCCGACTTTACCGTTATCCGACTCTACCCCTGCTGGACTCTCTACTGCTGCCCGACTCTATTGCTGCCCGACTCTCTACTGCTGCCCGACTTTACCGTTATCCGACTCTACCCCTGCTGGACTCTCTACTGCTGCCCGACTCTCTACTGCTGCCCGACTCTATTGCTGCCCGACTCTCTACCCCTGCTGGACTCTCTACTGCTGCCCGACTTTACCGTTATCCGACTCTACCCCTGCTGGACTCTCTACTGCTGCCCGACTCTACTGCTGCCCGACTCTCTACTGCTGCTGGACTTTACCGTTATCCGACTCTCTACCTCTGTTCGACTCTCTACCGCTGCCGATGCTCGACTTGCGGGAAATTTGCCCTCTATAGGGACAAGCCTTCTCCTCCATTTCTTCCTCTCTTCTTCTCCTTCTCTTCACATTCTGGATCTGGTAAGTATTTAACTAATTAATTTTTGTAATATATTCATTAATTATATTGCTTAACAAAATTGAATTAGTTATAAATGTTTGTTTATAAAAATGTTTTAATAATAATTTTATTAAATCCTGAACCTATTAAAACCGGGAATATCAAATGCCTGCGTACGACTTGTTTTTCGCTTGCAATATATATGTATGTAAAAGGAGCATGTTTTGGAACATCCCCTCTTCGAAAGGGTTCAGGGGATCTCCTAGTCGGGCATACTCTATAAATACTATATTTCATAATTCCTGCTTAATCCCTATTGAAACTTACCTTTCGTCAATTTATTTTCGAAAGATTTTTTCTTCCTTGTCTCACCAGAGTTTATTAAAATTTGTCATAATATTTACCATAAGAAATTGTGTTTACAAGAAATTTGGTCGATTTTAAAAATACCTAAACACATTAAAAAGAATTTTCCATGCATCTATATTAAGTTCCACGACCTGGAAACGCTTCACCGTGCGCAGTGGACTGATCCAATTGGGCGCGCAAGACTTTCATGGCACGCGTTTCCCTCGAATCAATCATGTAGCAGACCACTTCGGCTTGTCGCTGAAAGGCCAGGAGGCCGGCAGTTCCATGGCTCAGGTCCAAGTGTCTGAAGCGATCGATGTTGCAGGTGCAGCCATCAAATACATAAAACATGATGTTGGTGAGCGGTTGTCCGGTTGTATGCTTGAACACCACGTAGTTGCCCCATGGGGTAATGGCCAATACCCGGTTCGTTACCTTAAACGAGGAGTCCAGCAAGCGGTTCAGACTCTCAACGGTGCCGCTCTCGGAGCCGGCGACAGTCAAATTGAACGGATATTTGGTATAGACGGGATACAAGACATTATTGCCACATGCTTCGGTATTTGGATTGGAGTCGTCGCTCTCCTTGCACTTCGCCTCTTCGCACTGGGTACAATCAGGACGCTTGTACTTGCCCAGCTCTACGGGGCGATATTTTGCACACATTTTGGCATCGAGTCTCGTAAACTTCTCCGCTAGTTCCGCCTGTTCCGTGTCCTGCTGCGACGATCCTCTGGGCAACCGTTTTTTGGCCAGAGTCGACTTTGTGTCAGCTGTGATACTTCTCCTCTTAATATTTGATTCTATTTGCTTGGCAGTGGGCGGAACGAACCGGTCTAAGCCACCATCGTTTCGTGGCTTGAGACTGGAGTAAGCCTTGAAAGGTTTGTGGACTGGTGCTGCTGCTGGCATCAGTGCCCTCTTAGGCTTTTGTGACTGGATATGGAGATAAGGGATATTTATTATCTTGCTCGCTGATATTGCTCAACTTCCACTTACCATTTGTGGATGAAAACTTGATTTCGTATTTGCTCCCATTCCCCCTTTCTTATCGAAGTTATCTCTATCAAACTTTATGTCTTGCCTGATTCGGGCAGTCTTTATAGTCTCCACCTTTGCCTCTTCCAAGCCGCCCTCCTCTCTGTGGTCCGGGCTAGGCTCAAGCATAAAGTTCTCCGCCTCGGCTGCATCCTCATTCGCACTTGCCATATCCGGCTCGAAGTCGCTAATCTCGGCTAGTTGGCGGGCGCACCTACCTAATCTCTGTGGAAAGTTGATGCACTCATTGATGGGCTTCAGCACGCAATACGCATCGTCTGCCTTTGGCTTTAAGGCATATCCATGCGGACATTTAGCGATATTCTTGATGCGCAGGACATGGACGTAAAATGTTGAATGACGATTCGACTCCTTTAGCAGTTGATGAAACACATTTAGCATTCCACACAAATCACGAAACATTCGCACTGTGGCCCACTTCTCCAATTTCATGCCATTTTTACTTGATTGCGGACTGACCACGATGTGCCTGTAGGGATCTAGCATATAGTAGAAGCTATCCTTGCACCACAGAGCATACATTTGATTGTTGATCTGGAACAGAGCGTTGCCATGGTCTCTCAGGACATTGCGTATCTCATACTCAAAATCGTTGCCCTAATTTTGAATGAAAAATGTGTGATTAAAGGAATGATGGAAAGAACGCCGTTAAATAGAGCTGTGAAAACGATCGATAGAATGTTAGGCTGAAACAATCGATAGATTTCGTTTTTTAAATTAAGCGATGTATTATCGATATAATTCGTGGCTAAAACAATCGATGGCTGGAATTTAAATATTAAAATGCAATCGAAGACTTAAAAGATTTAAAAATAACCGTTATTGGCAAAGATTAATGGCACTATTAATGGCTTTCCACAAAAAGTAGAGATATGGGAATTAAGTATCTTAGGTACAGTTTTATATTAGTCTACTCTTAGCTTCTCAGCTCACCTGAGTTGGGAGACCACAACGCCATATTCCACGGCCAATTTGCGGCATCAGCTTAATCTCTGCAACAAATTGTCCAAGGCGCAACTGTGTGGGAAACTTGTCCAATTTAATGGGCAGACAATTCCTTACATTTGCGCACCAGCAAGTGCGGCAGAGCTCAACGCCATAGCAGATCAGGCGGTCGAAGGTGTACGTGTTCCACGAAGCTGGATGATCAATTTGGGCGGCTATTATACCAGCCACGCCCACAATAACACTGCTTCCATTGTGCAGCGACGCCTCCGGATTGAGAGATAGATGCAAATTGCTTTTGAGGAAGGCGTAGCTATTGTTGATCACATGGTATTCGAGGGAACAATGATTGGTGTCCCGCAGGAAGGTGCGTCCGTCCGGGGTCACCAGTCGCACCACTGCCAGCTCTCGGATGCTGAACGCACTGTTCGGATTGTCGCCACTCAAATTGCTCACCAAATGGACGACATTGTCGAGAGTCTGTAGGCAAACCAGCATCGCGACTCCAGGTCGCACCTTGGACAAATCGTCGGGCCGGCGACACTTCACGTCCATCACAAAATACAATTTACGCCGCCGCCAGATCAGCAGATAGCCAGCGTTGTGCACGAGCAGGCAATAGTGAGACCTACGGAAGAAGCTGCGCAGGACTTCCTTCAGGTGCTTCATAATGTGCGGCGGACGCATATCCGCCGGCTTGCTCGCATCGCCCATATAGCTGGGCCGTAGTTCGAGTGTGAAGCTGTGACTCTCTAGCTTGAAGCTGCGCTTGATGCGCTGCTCCATGGTGTTACAGATCGAGGACATGGCCATACTCATATCCTCTGCAACCTCTGTACTCGAGTTGACTTGGAACAGCTCCTCGCCCTCTACCAGCAACTTGTCAATATTCTCGACGGTCCACTCCTCTTCGGGCAGCACATAGATCAAGGCGAATGCCTTCAGATATGTGGCATAGTCCTGGGCAACGGTGATGTCACGCAGCTGCTCCTCAAAGCAATCAACGGGCCGCGCAATTGGCGCTGTGGAGCAGGCTAATCCTCCAGCCGTATCCACCATTTCGTTCTCAATATCGTTGCGATTCTTCATTCTCAAAATGGTATTACTATTCATTTTTGTAACTTCAAGTCGATCGAAATCTTGCTGACTACGGCGCGGTACATCCGAATTTTGGATCAAATACTTCTCACTACAGCTACAGCTGAACAAATTATGATTATTGGGAGACATTTCACACTACGATGTGATGTATATACCTGACAGCAACTGTAGTTTTGCTTTTCGGCAAATGTTTCTCATTACATCTGAGGCTTTTTTTCCAATCTCTGAGACATGACATTGTTGCAATATAAGTCAAGTTTTTTTCCCTTCGTCCGTTTATTTTTTTTTTTTTTAGAATTTCTCTTTGTTGTGTCCAAATTTCAAAGATTGGCTATGTTGATTTAGATGCACAATTAGGAAAATAATTAAATGTGTAGATTTTTTCAAGAATTTCAGTATTCCGATTTTGTGCTTAAACACAAATTCAAACAATAAATTTCAATTTTTTCTGTTTTGAAAATTTAGCCCCTACTCGCCCAGAAACTAATTTAAACTACCAACATTTATATAGCGGCTATATATGTATGTTCTCAAAAAATACACACAGTAGTCATGTAGTTCAAATTTAACGGATGTTGATGCGAATGCTCGATTATTTTACGATAACAATTTCACAATACTCAACAAGCGATTCCCATCTCTATTGCACTCATTTAAATATGCAACCGTCCCTAGATTGATCGATAACTTGAAATGAAACAAATGCGAATATAATTATATGCAAATTAAGAGATATATTTAATTTATTTAACAGCGATAAGGTTTAAATTACAGTACTTAATTAAAGGGACCAGGAGGTTGGTTTGGGCGGGGGGCTTAGAAGTCTGCGCCACGGTGAGTGTATTTAGATTTGTGTGTGTGTGTGTGTGTGTGTGTTTCCTGCAGCTCGACTGCGGCCGCTGCGGCTCAACATTCCATGGCAAGTGAATTTGAGTTCTCATTGAGCGCCTTAACACCATTTTCTATAGGCATGGCCAGACTGTTGTCATCCATGGTCGCCTCATGGTGAGCCGTCGATGTGGACGGCCCATCGTCGTCGTGCATCATATGCCCCTCGTGACCATTCTCGTGCCCATTCCCGTTGCTGCTGCTGTGGCCGTCGTCCCAGTTGATTTTGAAACGTGTGACGCGCGGCTTGCTGGCCAAGATATTGCGTGTGAGCTTGTCGAAGAGCGGCTTTGTTGGCGGATTCTCGCGCATCTCCTGATCGGCATAATCGTTGTTCACATAATATCCGACGCGCACGAATTCCTGGCCACGATACGAACAGGTCAATAGGACGATTGTGACACCAACTGCATCTGGTTCGGGGATTTTGCTAACATCTGGCGGATCGGCCTGGAAGACGAATATGTGACGACCCTCGGGCACCGGGCCAACGTATATGGTATCCAGCACTTGGTCATACTCCTCCGACTCCGCAGAGCCGACGTAAATCATTTTCCATTCGAGATCCTCTTTGAGCTCCTCAATACATTCGAATGTCAATTCGAACTGAAACGGATTGAAAAAGCTGCTCGGGTTGTCGAGTACCACAACGTTTGTGATGTGCACCTTCGCCATGCTGACTGTACGCGCACGGGCCAAAGACTTCTGCGGACAAAGATGAAATGAATCGGCGCGCTTTTTTTCGTGCTCTGTTGAAATTGCACAAATTGTAACAGAAATACAACAATATCGATTTAAACTGTATTTAACGTATTCGAGTATGTTTTAATCAACTCAATTTGAAATATGTTCAATGTTTTTGCTAGTTTATTTTGCGCTGGTTGCACGAAATGCAGTAAATGAATTTGGTGGACGACTAATGACAGCAGCTGATAGAAGGCTTTCCCGCCAAATCCAGCTGTCCATGCACGTTCAGTCTGAGTGAAGAAACGCGTTATTAATCTGGCAACGCTAAAAATACTTCTACAAAATGTAATTTTCGGAGTTCAATCTACAATAGTTGATTCATATATCAAGGCTATAAATACTTGTAAATCACATTGGTTAAACATTAATAATAAGACTGTAAAATAAGATTTAAACAAAATAAAAAAAATAGCGTAGCCACACAGCTATGGTTGGTGTGTTGCATTGCAAATTTAAATATTAGTATGGCCAGTTTTTTAGTATTTTTAACCGCCCACAACTATTATATACTAACCGTTCAATACGTGACTCGGACTTTGGTCACACCACAAGAGATAGGCCGATTTGGGAGGTGTTTTGTGTGTGTGCTAATATAAGCCAAAATATATTAAATATGATACATCTGACTGGCCAAAACTATAATGCGCGTGATACAATTAAGAACATATTCTCGCCATTGATTGGCGTACTCACCAGCAACTTGGCCGACGACATATGTCATCGCAACAACTTGTCCTTCGTGGAGCTGCTGCAGCCCTTTGCCAAGCTGCCAAATGATGGTGAGTAAACAAAATAAATTGGATGAGGATGAGGAAAAGGAGGTGGACAGGCCTACATAGCTCACTAAGAATATGGCCTGACTGATAACTGAAGGGAAAGTTTCTTTAATATTCTACGTTTTTTTCAGTTTCTCTTATTAATCCTTTCTCTTTCGAACTCTCCCGCAGCTCATTTTCAGGATGTGTCCGGCACAAGTGTCTCTGTGCGCGGCCTGCGGCTTAATTTCTGTGACGTGGACTGGCGCCCACCGCAAACTGTGCTGGCACGCAAAATGCTCAACGAGTCCGTGACGAATGCGCACAATGAAAAAACAAAAATTGCTACAATCGGTAACCGTTGGCTTCGCATTCTCAACTCAAGCGTTCAGTCATGGCTAAAATAATAATTTTTGCAGCTGGCATTGATTTGGAGGTGCCCACGGCGGAGCCCTGGTTTGAGCAATGGCGCGAAACCTTTCTGACCGTACAGTTTCCGGCGGAACACGAGTTCACTCGCCATTTGCTGAGCTGTCTGCTTGTGCTGTCCAGCGCCGATCCACAGATTGTCGAGACCGCCCAGAAGCTGACGCAGCGCGTGCAGCAAATGCAGAATATAACGCCACAAAAGCTGCCCAAATGGTTCCAGCCCACCGAGGTGCTCAACAGCTATGTGGTGCTGCACGAGGCAAGCCAAGGAGATCTGTCGAGGGCGCAGCAGGGCTTCGAGCTGCTCAAGTCGACGTTTGGCAATAACAAATGCTTCTTGGTGTCGATCAATTCGATGGATGCCAATGTTGCCAATGGCATACCGGACTATTGGACCAACTACATTAAACGACAGCCGAAAACCGATCAAATGACGTCCAGCGAGCTAAGTGCACCCAAATCCCCACAGGACACCGTCTCGGTGATCAGCATGCCGGCCATGCAAATGTCTCAGCTAATCGATAGTCAAGCGGTGCAGGCCAACGACTTGACCATGCTGCATCCGCTGAGTCCAATGCAGGAAAGCGCCACCGAAGCCATCAACTCGAAGTTTAGCATAAGCAGCGAGAGCATCGCCTCGCAGACAATAAACCCGAATGTCTGGGCCAACGAAGTGGATGCAGATGCGCCACATGGCAGCTGCCTGGCTGCACGGGATGTTGACAATCTCCGTCACTTTGTGCAGGATTATGCGGTGCGCGCTCTAATACCCTACATTGAGCATCTGGTGGTGACTCTCAGCGAGGGTGTGACCAATAAAAAGGGCGTCAGCAAATCCCTGTTGAGTGCCACCAAACGTTGGTTCGTCACCAGCAAGCCAGGAGCTGGTGCCAACAACCAGAATGCGGTCATGTGAGTCCATCAAGTAAAATCGGAGATATTTCGATTATATTGATAAATATCTTCAACAGCTACACGAACGAATCAGCGGAGCTGCAAACGCGCAAACTGGGCGATCTTTACTTTATGTTTGGCCATTATAATCTGGCCTTCCAGGCATACCACCAGGCCAAGCGGGACTTCAATGCCGACTCCGCCTGGCAATATTATGCGGGCGCCCTGGAAATGGCAGCGCTCTCTGCCTTTATGCTGGGCACAGCGCATCGCAAGACCTACGACTACATGGAGGATGCCATCGTGAGCTACTTGACTGTGTGCAAGTAAGTATTCCATCTATCCATCCGGGTTCAGCTATTCAATCTAATTCCTCTCTGAATTACTCACAGGCTGCAGCAATTTGCCACTCGAGCCACGCTCTTGAGCATGGAGTGCCTGAAGACCGCTCGTCTGTATAGCGAGGTGGCCAAGCAGCTGATACGGATGACCAGCGAGGAATCAGATCTGCGTTCCGCCTTGCTGCTCGAGCAGGCAGCGTATTGCTTTCTCGTCACACAGCCGCCAATGCATCGCAAGTACGCTTTTCACATCGTGCTCGCTGGGAATCGTTACTCACGCGCGGGGCAGCGCAAGCACGCGTATCGCTGCTATCGCCAGGCGTATCAGGTGTTTCAGCAGCGTCAATGGAGCCTCGCCGAGGATCACATACAATACACGGTGGCCAAGCAGGCGTATATGCTAAAGCAGCTGGAGGAGGCGAGTCGGTCCTTTGCCCATTTATTACGTCCGGGCAGCTTGCAGAGTGCGCAGCAGCAAAGCAGTTTTCTAAAGGAATATATACAAACGCAGAATGTAAGTCGTAGAATCACTGTTAATTGCTATAACTAATATTTGCCCTTTGCAGGAGCTACTCAAGCGCAGTCCGGATTTGGGTCTCCTGCCACACGCTTTGCCGCAGGTGGTGCAATCGTCGGTGCGTGTGCTGACGCTGGTGCAGCCGCCCAGTGTTCAGCCACCTCAAGTGCCGGCTAGCAATATAGACATTAACTCAAATATGATTGCTGATGAATCTATTTGGCATAAGATTGAGGAAATGCTGGTCATCACGGCCGCATCCAATAAGCCATTTGTGTTTAAGCCTTCGCGTTATTTGTTCACCAAACAACAGCCGGCCACCGAGTGTCCGCTCGCCGTCCAAGGTGAACCCATCGAGCTGGCTGTGACGTTGTCGAACAGTGTTCGCTGTGCAATTAGCTTGTCGGACATTGATCTGCTCTGGCGATTGACGTTGGACAACGAGGAGGTGCTCTCTAATGTCTGCTTATATGAACAGTCGTCAGACAGCGCCAGTAAGGCAGCTGTCAGTGCGGCCATTAAGACAAGCTGTCTGTCGGCCTTAGAGCTGGCCGAACAGGCAAAGCAATTGCTGCACTTCAAGCTCACGCCCAAGCTAACCGGACGTCTGTCCATACTGGGCGTGGTCTGTCGCGTGGCCGCCAAGGCGGACCCAGCGGCCAGCTTGCTGGGCCTTTTACAGTTTGAAGCGCAACGCATTAAACCGGCTATGGCCAAGCAATCGTCACAAACACTCCTGGACAACAGGCTGAGCATTAAACTGGTGCCACAGATGCCTGCATTGAGCGTCAGCTTCACTCCTGTGCCCACCGAGCTGCTGGCTGGCGAAATTGTGCCCGTTTCAATAACGTTGCGTAATTTGGGCATTGTCCCAATCGAAGAAATCTACCTGGGCTGCGATAATCCACGCTGCATTACGCTACTCGCACAGCAGAATACCGAAATGCCTCTTACTATACTCAGCTGTGAGTGGAAAGGGAATATCATTGATTGCATTGGATTTATATATATTTTTATTGCAGCCCTGCGAAACCTGTCAAACGATAAACTGGTCAAGGATAAGGAGATACGACGCCAACGCGTGTTTCGCCTGCTGCAGCGGACTGGACAGGCTGCTCTGGAGGCACAGCAGGGGCACACAATATCCATGTGGCTGCAAGCACCGCAAACTGCGGGCAGCTTTACGCTACGTCTGCTCTTCTACTATGCACTGCCGGCTGCTGTTAATGCACACATTAAGTATCGCCTGGTCCGTCACATCTGGCAGGTGCAGATCCAGAGCTGTCTGCTGGCCGAGGCCACCTGTGTGGTCAGCAATGCTGTTAACCGCGAACTGGGTCTGGATGTGAGCCTCAAGAATGTGAATGCAACGCAGTCAACGGAAGTTTATATTAATTCATTGTCCTTGTACTCGAGGGACTATGCACTCAAGCCACAAAATCTGTATGGTGAGTAGGCTAGGGATTGTGTTGATGGGAATGGATTATGAACCTAATTCTTTTACAGTCATGAACAATATGGAGTTGAGCGCTGGTCAGGCTGGTGCCCAGTGCCTAAAATCGACTAAATGCTGCAGTTTTCAGTGTCGCCTTCAGGAAAAAGACGGCGAGCAATTGGATGAGAAGCCAGCGCTTAAAGCCCTCTTGCAAAAGCGTTTGTCACGTTTGGATATTATGCCCGCCCAGCATGCACAGCAATTGGAGCAGCATGCACCTCAGCTGCAGGAAGCGCACAGTTTTCTGGCTAACGAGGAAACAACTTACTTTAATACAAATATAAGCACGGAGGAGTTCAATGCCTGCATTGCTAACTATGATCCCCACGCCACCATCGCACTCAACTGGAGTGCTCTAGTGCAACGGGAGGATGGGCAGCGTCTAGCCAGTGGCCTGCACTTCATAAAGCTTTATAATCTCTACGAGACTGGCAGCTGTCCTGGCACTGGCGAGCCATTGCATAGACGCCGCCTCTCCCAAGGCGATACGCAGCACAAGCGTGAATTCGAAATACCTGATGACATTGGCCTGGAAGCTGCAAGCGAACCGTTGGCGGACGATGACATGGCCGACTTCTGGGAACCGAATGAACACTATGTGGGTCAGCGTTGTCTGCTGGAGGACGAGACATTTGTGCTAACAGCCAGAGCCTAAGTTGACTTTTTTACGTTCCACTTACTGTGTCTTTTTGCATGTGATTATACAGATCTACAGATATAGCTAATAAATTGATTGTTAATCTACATGAGTTACAATACATAAATCCTCCTTTTGTATTAATTTATTTTGATAATGTCTTTGAAATATATTAAATGTATACTGGAATAGGGACGGACACACGCATATAAAAAATAAATGGTTTGTAGCCGAAGCTGTGTTAGTTGTTAGTTTATTAGTTGATTGGTTTAAAAATGAATTAATTATACATGCTAATAAATTGCTTAAACTTGTAACATTAAAGTATTGTTAATTGCTTTTTTGGTATATGTATGTGTAGGTATGTAAATCATAAGCTGTTGACTAGACAACGATGCGATTTGCTTCCTTAGATGAGGATTCGGATGTGATGGCAGCGCAGCGTAAACGTTTTTTCGTGGCAGGATTTATTGAATACATTGTTGGCCTTAAGCACGTTTCTTGCTCATGTAGACACGTCCGCACGCATACAGCACATGAGTGCAAGCATAAATATTGCCTAGAGCACTGCCCAGCAGAGCGCCAATCACATTCGGTATGGGATAGGCCTGCCAGTCGCGACCCCAGTCCAGCGGGGCCACCACACTGCCAGCCCAGGCGCCCAGAATACCGCCGAGCGCATTGTACTTAAATAAATGCAGCGCTGTGTCCTCGCACTTGGTTATAAAGTCCGGCTTCTCGCAGAAGCATACCTGCAGAGCACCACCGCCACCGAGTAGGAAAACAGTCGGCGACACTGTGAGCAGTGTCATCAGCAGTGACAATACGAACGTCTGTTCGTAGTTAGCCAACACTGGTGCACCCAGAATGATGCAGATAAATGCATAGAGCAGTGTACACAAGAATTGCAGTGTTAGACCGCCGAGCAGTTCACGTGGCGTGAAATATGCAGCCTTTTTCTGTCGCTGTTTGACAGTCAGCACACCATCCTCAATGCGCCCAAAGAAGCGGGCCAATATTACTTTCAGTAATTCACCAATAAACACAATCGGCACAATGAGGGAGTCCCAAAAGCTTCCGAGATGAGCCCAATTCCGCCGATACTGCATGTACGTCATGCATATCAGGATGGTAGCTAAGCTGAGCGACACATGGAAGAGCTGGTGTTTTGTTTTTTGCTGATCGAAACGCGATATCATTTTGTCGTCAGAATATGAAAAAAATTGCTATTTTTCTATTTACTTTCGATTTTGCTATGTATGTGTTCGTCAATACGATAGTTTATAGAGATGTGGTAATTAAATAATATATCGTTTTGAGAACATTTATGCGTGCTCTCAATAATCATAATTAAATTTTATAATAAATTATTATTATTAAATTTTATAATAAATTATTATTAAATTTTATAAAGGGACCACGCAAAATCTTTTATACGGATTTAAAGTTTTACTTTAAATGGTTCCATAAAAATGTATAAACGAAATAAATGACAATTCTTATATATCGATATCTGTATCGATTGTTACGCAGCAATTTAGTCGCGCTGTTCTGTCATTTCATCAGCGCTATCACATAATCATTTCACACTTTAATTCTTTGCGGCTTTGGCTCCTGTTTTTTTTTATAAATAAATTGCCGTTCGTTTGTGCACAGAAATAATTACAAAATGCTGTCACGTGCAGTACGTGTTCGCGCCGTGCTGCGGGGCCTATCCACTGTAGCCGCTTGCGCTCGCCATCGTCATACACAAAATTGCATGGTGGAATATTTTAAGGAAGTTCGACTGTTGCGATTCAATGGTGCTGTCTCTATGATGCAGACACAACGCTTCTTCAGCCGAAAGCGAAACGATAACGAAGATGACCTAATGGCCGAGGGCGAGCCAGAACTTTTGGCCGATCATCGTGACACGCAACAACTGCCAGCCACCGTTGCCGTTCCCGATGTCTGGCCCCACGTGCCGATGCTAGCAATGCGACGAAATCCACTGTTCCCGCGATTCATGAAGATCGTCGAGGTTGATTGCTTACCTATAGATCACTTATATATAAATGTCTAAAGTTCTATTTCTATTTAGGTATCGAATCCAATTATCATGGATCTTTTGCGTCGCAAGGTGAAGCTCAATCAGCCGTATGTGGGCGTGTTTCTGAAGAAAACCGACGGAGAAGAGGAGCTCATACACAATCTGGACGATGTCTATTCGGTAGGCACCTTTGCCCAGATCCAGGAACTACAGGATCTGGGCGATAAGTTACGCATGGTCGTTGTGGCTCATCGCCGTATTAAGATAACCGGACAGGTTGTGGACGATGTGCCAGCGAAATCAGGTAGGTGCCAGCTAATGACACTACCCAGATATTGTGACAATTGCGTTGTCTCTTAACTCCCAGTGAAAATGACAACTTTGCATTATCCACTATTTAATATAAAATTACGCATCCCAGCTGAAGATCAATCAAGTGATGGCGCTAATGCGACCGGAAAAACGAATAATCGAGGCATACGCAAGACACGAGGACGTGCTCCACGTCGACAAACACAAAAATTAAATGAGGCGGCCAGCGCTGAGGAAATGGTTCAGCGTCAAACGCAAGAGCCACCGTTGCCCAGTGGACGTGTCGAGCCGACGACAGCAACGGCAAAAAAGACCGTCGAAGATGCGAAAGCATCCTCGGCTGATGCAGCCGACAAGAGCAGCGAAACAGCCACAGGTCCAACAACGCCACCCGTCCTTATTGTAGAAGTGGAGAACATTAAACAGCCTGTGTACAAGCAAACGGAAGAAGTCAAGGCACTCACTCAGGAAATCATAAAAACCTTGCGCGATATCATTACCATGAACCCTTTGTACAGGTACGTGCAAACCTTTATATAAACTCAATCTAATAATAATAAAGTCATCTCACATTAAATAAACTGCTGCTTCTAGATATTTTTTAGGCGTTATATAATACTATTCGGTAAACAATTTTAGATTTACTTGTATTGAGCCAACTATATATATATAATCTATATCTATATATATATGTGTTTAATCTATATGTATATATTGCCTTTCAAGCATTTCGCACGAGAAGCATAATACAAATTCATTTACCTAATAGGCATGCCGATTTTTATTATTATAGAGAAAGCTTACAGCAAATGCTGCATCAGAATCAGCGCGTGGTTGATAATCCCATATATTTGTGTGACTTGGGCGCCTCCTTGTCCGCTGGCGAGCCAAGCGAACTACAAAAGATTCTGGAGGAAACAGATGTAAGCTCTTTACTGTCTATATTATGACTGTAACTTTTCATAATAATCTAATCTAATCGAATTTCTCTTTTAGATACCTCAACGTCTGTTGCTTGCACTGGCGCTGCTTAAAAAGGAATTGGAGCTGTCGCGTTTGCAGCAAAAGATTGGACGCGAAGTGGAAGAGAAAGTCAAGCAGCAGCATCGCAAATACATACTCCAGGAGCAGCTGAAGGTGATCAAAAAGGAGCTGGGCATTGAAAAAGATGATAAGGATGCCATTGGCGAAAAGTATCGCGAAAAACTCAAGGACAAAACTGTACCAGAGAGCATCAAAACTGTTATTGACGAAGAGCTTACCAAGTTGAATTTCTTGGAGAGTCACAGCTCAGAGTTTAAGTGAGTTCTCGCACTCGACAGATATTTAAGCGCTAAACATTAATGTGTGTCTTTTTTTCTAGTGTTACTCGTAACTATTTAGACTGGCTTACCTCATTGCCATGGGGCGTCATCAGTCCCGAAAACCTGTGCCTTGACAAAGCAACCGAAATTTTAAATAACGATCATTATGGCATGGAAGACATTAAGAAAAGAATATTGGAATTTATCGCTGTCAGTTCACTCAAGGGTACCACACAGGGCAAGATCTTGTGCTTCCATGGACCGCCAGGCGTTGGAAAAACGAGCATAGCAAAGTCCATTGCACGTGCTCTAAATCGTGAGTATTTCCGCTTCAGTGTTGGCGGCATGACGGATGTAGCAGAGATTAAAGGCCACCGTCGCACCTATGTGGGCGCCATGCCTGGCAAGCTTATACAGTGCCTTAAGAAGACCAAGACGGAGAATCCGCTGGTGCTTATTGACGAAGTTGACAAGATTGGCAAGTGAGTATACTAAACAAAGATTTAGGCTAACAATTAGTTATTCATTTTAATATTTATCTCTTACTTGATAGGGGCTATCAGGGTGATCCGAGCTCAGCACTACTGGAGCTGCTAGATCCTGAACAAAATGCAAACTTCCTTGACCATTACTTGGATGTGCCCGTGGATCTGTCCCGTGTGCTATTCATCTGCACAGCGAATGTGATAGATACCATACCCGAACCGCTGCGCGATCGTATGGAACTCATCGAAATGTCCGGCTATGTGGCCGAAGAGAAGGTGGCTATTGCCCGCCAGTACCTAATACCTCAGGCCATGAAAGACTGTGGCCTAACGGACAAGCAGATTAACATAACAGAAGATGCGTTGAACATGCTCATACGCAGCTATTGCCGAGAGTCTGGTGTGCGTAATCTGCAAAAACAGATTGAGAAGGTCATACGCAAAGTGGCCTTCCGCCTGGTCAAGAAAGAGGGCGAAGAATTCCCCGTGAATGCCGACAATTTGACAACGTTCCTGGGCAAACAAGTTTTCAGTTCCGATCGAATGTACAACGTAACGCCAGCTGGTGTCGTAATGGGCTTGGCCTGGACGGCAATGGGCGGCTCTTCGTTATACATAGAAACTTCCAGGCGTCACATACGCTCCGAGAAGCCCGAACCTACCGCAGGAATATTACATTTGACTGGTAACCTGGGCGATGTAATGAAGGAATCCGCTCAAATTGCTTTGACCGTGGCACGAAACTTTTTGTACACGTATGAACCAAAGAACAAGTTTCTGGAGCAGGAGTAAGGATAATTTGATGCAAAAGCTAAGACGGCTGACCTAAGTGGAGTATTTTTATTCACAGACACATTCACCTGCATGTGCCTGAAGGCTCCACGCCCAAAGATGGACCCAGCGCTGGTGTTACAATAATCACGGCTTTGGTTTCACTGGCCACCGGAAAGCCAGTGCGTGCCGACGTAGCTATGACGGGTGAGGTTTCACTAAAGGGCAAAGTTTTGACCGTAGGCGGTATCAAGGAGAAGACGATTGCGGTAAGTTTCGATTTTGACTAGCTTGAGCAGTAATAGAGCTAAAATCTTGTTTTGTAGGCCCGTCGTAGCGGCGTCACGTGCCTTATTTTGCCAGCTGACAATAAGAAGGACTTTGAGGAGTTGCCCAGCTTCATTACTGACGGCTTGGAAGTGCACTTTGCCAGTGAATATGAAGATGTCTATAAGATTGCTTTCTCTGACGCCGACTTTACCGCAATTAAAAACGAATCGAGCAGGCCGGCTGAGGCAATACGTATTAAGATACCAACCGCTGCCACAGCCGCAGCCAAGCCGACCAGCACATAAGTCATATTCTCTAAGTTAGGCTAAGCGTTGGGTTGGGCCTGGGGGACAAACACACACTGAGTTCATATATATACTACTTAGATATGACGTATGTTAGCAGGTTGATTAGTATCTACATAGGTATATGTATTTAGAGAAAAGCATTTGTTAACCTTATGCCAAATAAATTGAATGTAAATGTCATAGACTGTCTCTGGATCATATTATATATCCGCGTTGGATATGACCCACTCCAGATAGCGATCCACGCGCGTGTAGACGCCTGGACGCTTGGGTTCGCCACAGTTCAATCCCCAGGAGACGATGCCAATGGTGACCCAGCGCGAATTGGGCAACTGGATGAGCAACGGACCACCGCTATCGCCCTGACAACTATCCTGCCCGCCCTCCGGCAAGCCAGCGCAAAGGGCCGTGTCCGGTATGTGGTCCACAAAGGCAGCCCGGCATTCGGATTGCTTCCAAACGGGCAAGCTAGCCTGAAAAACAAAGATTATTGTATTAAGTGAAAGGGTTCAGCTGTTGATAGCATCACCTCCATTAGAATCTTGGAGTGTGGTCCATTCAAGCCGATTGTGCCCCAACCCGTGACAATGCCAGTGCGTCCGGCCCAATCTTCGTTCAGTGGCGGCATACAAACGGGCCAAATGTATGTATTGAACAGCGTCGGCTTCTCGATGCGTATGATGGCAATGTCGTTCTCGTACGTTGTGGGATTGTAGTCCACATGGAGCACCATGTTGCCAACGCGGAAGTCGCGCGCACGCGTCTCATTCACTTGCTAAGATTTATTCTAGTAAATTAGTTAATCCGAGACACTGATGTCCTTTAGTTACATACATGGGTATTGTACTCGCCCAGGCGCACAAAGATCTCCTCCTTGGGGCAGTCGTAGAGGCAATGGGCCGCTGTCAGCACATGGCGATCTGTGATCAGGGCACCTCCACACCAGACATAGGGATGGCCCTGCCGCAGCAGAGCCGCCATCCAGGGCCACTCGTCGGACTCCGCCGGACGACCGCCACTTATCCTTGGGAATTGGCGTGTTGTAATGCCGCAACCACGCTGCTCGGGACGATTGACTATGCGTGGTGTCTCTTCAGCTGCGCCGCTCACAATCTGTGGACTAAAGCGTGACGTGGTCGCCTGGTCTGTGCAGCAAATGCCTATAGAGCTGTAAGAGGAAGGAATATATATATATATATATATATATTTGAATTGATTTCGATCTGTCGCTTACGTTTTCTCGATTATGCACAGCTGGGAGACCAAGCGCCAGACATCATCCTTCAGCTCCGGCATGCGGCAGTAAATGATGTGGCGACAGCGTCCGGCATCGCCAAGCGATGTGCGACAGGCACCATAGTCCTTGTTTTCCTGAGCAAAACGAGGCAAATAAGTTATATATGTAAAGGCAATTATGTCTGCAAAGATGAGCAATTCAGCTGAGCATATCATCTGCATAGAGAGCTGTGAGCACCACTCAATGCTCGCTCAAAACCAATATTTCCTCTTTTTTGTAGGCTATCTGCAGCCAATCACTACAAGCAGATCATAAAGAGCGAGCAGCATCCATCTAGGCATCTGGCAGTGAGCTCACTACCTTCCCTATACTCTACTCAATGCTAAAAGCTAATATGCTCTCTTTGTATGCGGCTACCTGCAGTAAGCCACTCCAAGCAGACTCAAGAGCTGCAGTGTGAGTGCCTGAGTGAGTCCATCAGCTATAAAAGGGCGAGCCTGCAGCCGGGCTGCTTCAGTTGTGTTTCTGATCTGGTGGTGATCGTTCAAGGTGTCATTTTCTTCTTCTTTTTTTTTTTTTATATATTTTTAATTTATTTTTTATTTTAATTTTTTTTATAATTTTATATATATATATATATATATATATATATATATATATATATATATATATATATTTATATATCTTTTTTTAATATTTTTTTTTGTTATATATAAAAAAATATATTTTTTTTTACATACATTTATATATTTTTATATATATTTTTTTTAATATATTCTTTTATATATATATTTTTTATACATATTTTATATATATATATTTTTTATATATATTTTTTTTATATATATATTTTTTATATATATTTCTTTATATATATTTTTTTATATATATTTTTTTATATATTTTTTTATATATATATTTTTATATATTTATATATATATATATATATATTTATATATATATATATTTTTTTGTTGTTTTTTTTTGTTATATATATAAATACATTTTTTTTTGCTATGCATTTATTTATGTATACTTTTTTCGGTTATATTTCTGTTGCTTATATATTTTTTGTTTTATACTAAATATTTTTTAATATATTATCTTTTTGGTTTATATAGTTTTTACTATATATATTTTTATACATATATATATTAATTTTTATATATATATATATAAATTTTTATATATATATTTATTTTTATATATATATTAATTTTTATATATATATTAATTTTTATATATATATTTATTTTTGTTACATATTTTTTTTGTATGTTATATTATTTTAATGTAGAGGCAAATCAACGCTAGTTATTGCTTAACTCCTAGCGCTTCACTGTTTTACCAGACTTACTAGAGCATACAAATTTTTGCTCTTGCTCTATCAGTCATTATGCACAATAATTTAAACAAATTTGATTTGTTTCAATTACATTAAACTATTAATTAACTAGCTTAATTATATATTTAACATGTTAATTCTGAGCTGTCAACATTAGGCTTAAGACTTTTAGAGAAGATTTTTAAGCAACTCACCAGTATGGGGGAAGCACCGTCAGCCTGTCGCTTGCTCAAACGATGACGTGCCAGAAAATTAGTTATGCCGGCATTATCATTATCATTATTCCCCTGCTCAGCAGTGGCATTAGTGCGGCCATATTGCTGATTCTCCGCAGCGCCCCAGACGAACTCATCATTGTCTTCCAGATCCAGCAGATCTGCGGCACAAAGGATTTTCGTTTCAATTAAAGATAAAGGGTCCAATCAGTATACTCACCTATGTAGTCCGTGGCGTAGTTTTTGGACAACGCCTGGCTGTAGCTGAAGCTGAGCAGCGCTACGAAAATAAGCTGTAAACACTTCATCTTTGCCTTGAGCACTGACTGCGAAAACTAAACATGTTTCTCACAGCTGCAAAATGGGAATTTAAAATTTTATCGCGTGCCGCTTCCGTTGCGAGCAATCGAAGCTTTTGTGCGCGCGATGAAGCTGATCTCTCCCTCTCTCTCTCTCTCTCTCACTTTGTCTCTTCGTCTCTCTCTCAGTTTTGATTACAATGGTTTACCTTGCAGTTGAACCCGTTGACACTTTAGCTTTTTCCTTATATGATGTACCCAAGTCGCGTACTTTAAAGTTGGCAAACTTGCAGCAGCTGAAGCTCTGGAGAGCGCACTGCGAATGCTTCTTTATATATATAGTAATATAGGAATTTTTATTTTATAATATATACATATATTTATATAAGTTTTATCAGCTGCACTCGGGCATGCTGGTCCCTTTTAATGCTTATGAGCTTGAGTTAGGCTGTTAGAGACCTAGTTTCAAATACTACCCATATTAGAGGAAGATAATCCGTAACCGAAAATAGTCTTCCAGCTGACATTGTTTTGTCCATTAAGCTCGATTGTGAATGTACGTGCCGTGCATTGCTAATGATGCGGTTGGGCGGGTTTTAATTCCATAGAAGTCGGCTCAACTGTGTTACCAAAGATAATATACGATATGTTTTATATTATATATATAGCCAGCTCAATTCTACATCTATAATTGCCTTATATGCCAGCCCAGTGTCAGTTGAGCATCAAATAATGAACAAATTATTCAAACCGGAATGAGAGAGAGAAGAAGATGCTACTAACCATAGCTAAGATTAATTTCATTAGTTAGCAAATGCCCTGATAATCACTCATTACTTATACATTCTGAAAGCAAGCAATTTTTTTTTGAGATTGTGAGAGAATCTTTCTTCCAGAAGAAGAATACATAATATAAAAATTATTTTTTACAATTTAAAATTTAATCTTAATTTAATTTGCTTATTGATTATATACATAGTATAGATTGCAGACCCTTTATTACTCAGTACTTCAACACGTTCGTAGCAGATTCTACTGTATTCAATATTTTCCACAGTGTATAAATTCCACATTTGTTATGCCAATACACAGTTTTCAATTTGTAATTTAATCAAAATTTTTAATAATTCTCCCCCACCAGAATTAATATATCCAGTACAAACACCTTGGAAACATTGTTACAATTTATTGCTGATATTTTTGTTAACTAAATACAACAGTATTTGTTTATTTATTAGTTACATGTTACACATATATTTATATATATATAATTTAATTTGTTATTTTTTAAGCAACGCACAAAAACTTATACTAAAGAAATACTTTAAATTTTCTTTTTATTGCAGGCTAGAAAATTAGAAACACAAAATTTCTATAGGTTTTCAAGTGTTACAGATATCTTATAAAAATGATTTATTTTTTAATCAAGTTTTTTAGTTTTTGATTGTTTTATTATCTTGGACATAGATTTAGGCTCATAAAGTTGGCTCCAAAAGGGGTTCTCACAAAAATACAATGAATATAGAGAGCGTGTCGTGTGGAAACCGATGTGACTTGCCTCGGTATTGCGGTGTAAATAACTAAATATATCTATAAGTTTTATATAAGTACATATACATATATATATATACATAAATATATATATGTCTATAAAATCAGTACACATTTGTATATGTTTATCGAAACATTCACTACTAATACATGCACACACATAGCTAAATAGATATAAACAACTACAATATGTTAGGGTATCGATATCCAATTGATATATAGATAATTGTATATATATATATACATTTTTTTTTATATATATATATAATTATATGTATGTGTTTTGTAAAGTTATAATTAGGTGGAGATTTTGAAAGGCCTGTTATTGAGTGCTTGACGCTGTTGTAGGGTTTTCCTTATGTCATACCCTACATTGATTGTGTTCGATTTAGTTGGATAGTTAGAGGGCAATATGAGGCGAAATGAGATCTCTTTACTAAGTTGCATTTATCAATGATTTTCCTTTCTAACCTAAAAATGTATTTGTGCCTTTTTTTGCTGCAGTCGAGTCAATATTTTGTTAAATTTGGATCACATTTAGGTTAACGAAATCATAGAAGAATGTCAATTAAATATTCATATAAATTTCAGTTTTTTTTAAGCATTTTCGAATTCAAAGGGGAAGACTTAAAATTGTGCGATTTTGTGTTGAGCAAGGCAAAGTTAGGAATGATTTTTTAAAAATTAATATTTGAATTTAGGTATGACCGTATTTTATTAATTCTTGTATAACAGTAATTACTGTTTATTAATTTATTATTATTAATTTTTGTTGCTGTTTTTGTGTTTTTTTAAATAATATTTTAATTTAAGTATGACCACATTTTTGTTTATTTTTTTTTAACAATAATTGCTCTTTTTTCAATTGTTGCTCAAGTTTTGTTGGTGAAATTCTTATTAAAATGATATTTTAATTTAAGTATGACCGTATATTATTAATTTGTGTCTAACAATAATTGCGCGATTTTCATTTGTTGCTGAAGCTTTTATGTTATTCTTTTAAATAATATTTGAGGCTAAGTGTGGCCGTATTTCGTTATTTTTATCTAACAGTAATCGCTCGATTTTCCATTTTGTTTTCGAGTTTCGCTTGATTTGAGCTTTGAAATAAATACTTTCCTGCTGGCAGCACTGAAATTGTTAAAGTGTGACCGTATTTCGTTAGTTTAATTAGTAATTGCTCAGTTATCAACCAATGCCTAAATGTTTCTCTTTGGTCTTTAGTTTTGATTGGACTCCATGGGGTAGGGACTTTTGATTTTCCTTTATTCTTATCAGATCTCCCTTTAGTCAACGAGTCGAACGCCGGCCTCAACATCCTCGGCCATGGTGACGCCCTTGGATTTCTTTTTGCCCTCCGCCGCTGGCTTCTTCTTGCTGAGCATCAGGGTCTCCGGCTCGTCGTGCGACTGCTGCCGCTTGCCACCAGCTGGGGCACTAGCTGCTCCTCCGCTGCCTCCATTGCTGCGCAGCTTGAAGCGCGTCGTGGCCGCAGCGGCATTGTTGTTGGCACAATTGCAGATGGCATCAAAGATGCGCACCACAAAGCCGCGAGCACGATTCACCACTTTGCCGTTCTTAAAATCTGGTATGGCGAAACCTGGAGAGATTAGTGCCAAGGCGGACAGGTGGAAAAGTACAAGAGAAAAGGCAAATTAAAGGGTTCGGTGAGTGGCTGACGAGAGAAGTGCAACGGAAATAAACACATTCAATGCATGCCAATGACATATACATATATATATATATAAGTAAATAATTAGACCTCACGCATTTAGCTAGTTTAATTGGCGCCTGTCACAGCGACTTGGTCACGCCCGCGTGGCAAGCTTATAAAGCGTCGCGTGAACTGCATATGCCACACAATTGCGTCTTGTCATGGGTAGCGATCACTCGACCAATTGCTGGCAGAGATCCTGGCAGCTGCTGCTGTTCAGCCTGCTCCTGCTATCGCCCAAGCTCTGCGGGGCCGTCAACACGCAACAGTTTCTGCAATCGCTGGACATGATGCGCAACGGCTGTGTGGGCAAATTCAAGGTGCCGCTGGACATTCTGGATCGCATACGTGACGGTGACTTCGACCTGGAACCCTCCCAAGATTTGCTGGTGTGTTGCGTGGCTGTCTCCCTGGCTTCATGTTGCTCTATAATCAACTGCTCCTTCGTTTCCCCTTTGCAGTGCTATACGAAATGCGTGGCCCAGCTGGCGGGCACCTTGACCAAAAAGGGCGACTTCAGCGTGAGCAAGGCCATGGCCCAAATGCCCATCATTTTGCCGCCCGAGCTACAGGAGCCAGCACAAAAGGCGCTCACCTTTTGCAAGGATGAACGTGAGTAGATATTGTGCTCAAAGAATTGTAGGAGAAAAATGCTTCAAGCTGAGCTAAGAATTCCCTAGTATCTTTAACTTCAGACTATAATGAAAGGATTATTCTCCAAAGAGTCAGGTCAGTCAGGTCAGGCCGGTAGCTTTGATTATATTGAGCTGTATTTGATATACCTAGCAGAATATACGTAATTTGTCTGAATAACTTTTTTCCTTTTAAAGAAAATTTGCAATAAAAAAATTTTAAGTCAGATAAAAATTCGTTTTGAAAAATACTTCTACTTATATAAAATATTTATAATTTTGCATTAATTTAATTGAATTGACTTTACCATTAAAGAAAAATTTCCATTCGATAAATGAAATATTCAGGAAGTTTTATATAATTCTATATGTATTGAAAATAATAAACTGATAAATAAATATTGCATATTATTTAATATATATTATATAATATATATGTTTAAATGTTTTAACATTATTAAATAATATTAAACACATTAAAAAAATTATTAAACAATTTTTTAAAGTGAATTAAAAAATAGTTTATCATTAAAAAATAATTAAAAAGAAATAAAAGAATTTAAAAATTATTAAAAAATTAAATAATTATAAAAAATGTTATAACTATTATTAAATAATTACTAACAAATTTCACAAATTATTAAATAATTATCAAACATTTTTAAAAATTATTAAATAATTATTAAACATTTTAAAAAATTATTAAACTATTATTATTTTTAGTAAGAGTGAATATTTGCTGTGGTCCGAAATTTTTCTTTAAGTTAAAAATATTTCAAATATTTTCATTTCGTATAATCCTTTTACTAAAAAATTTCAAATATAAAGCTTTAACATAAAAGTTTATAAAATATTTATAATTTAAAAAAAAAAAATATAAATATATACAAAAATAATTATTTTATAATATTTTATATAATTTATATAAATATTATAAAATATTTCTATATATATATTTCAAAATAAAAATATAAATATAAAATAATATTTTATAATCTTTTATATTTCTACATACATACATATGTATGTATCTATTAAAATATGAACTTAAAGGCAGCTAATGTAGTCGGATTGACCTATCACAAATAAATTCTTGTAAATAGAAAATTATTTATAATTATTAATTATTATTTAATAAAATTTTTTTTTAATTATTGCTTGGAGAACTTGTTTAAGATCTTCCAGAATTAAAGTTTTAAGATTCTCTAAGAGATCAAGCATAAAATATCTGCAGCTAATAAAAGCTTGCAATCAAAATAAGCATAAAGTAAATAATATTATTTTAAGCTGGTTTAAGCTCCTCTCAGCCATTGCTCAGCTAGCTTCAAGATAAAACCCATCAAATAATATATCTTTCATAAATTTTCTTATAGAGAAAGCTTACAAGGACTCATGCGCAAAGGTCTACTACACAAGCAAATGCATGGCGGACTACGATCGTCCACACTTTAAGTTTCCATAGAAACAGAAGAAGTGAAAAATAAAGCTAGAAATATTTGCATTTTGGTCTACTTACTCGGTCGCTTCTCCTTGGTCTGTGGATGAAAAGTAAACGTGTGTGTGTGTGTGTGTGTGTGTGTTTGTGTTTTAGTACAAAACTTTCGATATGAAACGGATTTATAAATGATTAGCCAACCTGTTGCAATTTGTGCGATTCGAGCGCACGTCTGTTGGCCTCCGTTTCGGCACGCTGGGCCACCTCATCGATGAACTCGTGCAGCATGGCCATGTTGTTGGGATTCTGTTTGAAGTGCTCGATGCGCGCCTCCAGCGTTTCCTCCTCAATGTTGTCCACGCTGTCCGGCGAGGCGGGCTCTGGATCCGCAAATCTGGCGTGCATTTTTACTTGTTTTATTTGATTGCGAATTTATGAAAAAATTAACTAGCTGCCTTGGCCGAGCTTTCGCCTTTGTCTAACACACACGCGAACTGAATGGGTATGTACAAGGAGTTTGGCTCAGTTCAGTGTGCTTTTGGCTAAAAATCAATAGCAACTCAGCTCTGTGGCGCCCGCACATGCGTGGTGCGTGCGTGCCATTGCCGTAGGTTCGGTGGTTGGGGCTCGGTACAATTGTAAATAATTGCTGTAGGGGTAGCTTGCTGGTCAATGCCTGTGTTTATTAACTAGTTTAGTACTTAAATAGCTAATATATATGTATACATATATCTGTGTGTTTGGTGAGAAGAATAAGGCTACTCCAGATGCGATAAGTCATCCAGTTCGGGCGGTGCGCGCACTATTTCCGTTTCAATGATCAACGAATTGGCATCCACGATGCTCTGAAATGCGCATAAACAACAGCATTATTAGAGTGGATCACTTTTAGGGAGTTGGCAGGTACCCGGGACTGCTACACACATTATCATTATTGCCGCGCGCTGTGAGCAAACTATTTGGAACGCCGCCGTTGCCGCTGACGCCAGGGCCAATGCTGCCCGTTGATGATGAGTTTGAGTTGGAGGCATTGGCGCCATTTGCCGAGGTTGAGGAAAGCACCACACTGTGCGGAGAGCTGCCACGGCGCACCACCTTCGCCTGCGTCTGCTGCGGTGAGTTCTGAGTGACAATCACAAACTTTTGCGCCGGCTGATTGGCTTGAATGGCGCGTATTTGCGGCAGGGCGGCCACCACGGGACTGCTAAATAAACAAGGCAGAAAAAAATATATATTAAATTTATATAATACATATATAGTATCTCAACTCTTGTCTGATCTAATTCTTACCCCTGTCTCTGTGAATTAGGCATAGATACGCGTCCAATGGCTGTGGCTGTTTGGGCCGCGCTTGTTATGGGCGCCGTGCTGATGCTGCTGGAGGCTAAGGCGACAGTGCTATTGGCTGGCGCAATGCGCACCTTGACCACAGCTTGGCACAGTGACGGACCCAGAAAACCAAAGTCCAATTTATACTCCTCAGCAACGTCCGGTGCGCTGCGCATTTGCTTCAATATGGGCGGGCAACACTTTTGCAGCATGGCACGTATATGACCAGCTGCTGTCTTATCCGTATTGCTCATGGAGGTGCCTAGCAGATGTGGCTCTATGCGTTCCGAGATGAACTTCAAGCGTGGTATGATGAACACTTTGATCACCTCGCCGCCCAGCTCAGCGAGGCCCGCAATGGAGCCATAGAGCGAGGACAAATGTGTTTTATCATTCTGCAGAGCTTTGCTGAAGATGCTGTGAGGATTCAAGATATTAACGGTATATATTACATGTAATTAAAGAATCTATTCCAACAATTTACCGTGTAACACGCGTTTGCAGATTGTTTGTGAGCGTGTTGAAGGTTTTACAAATCTGCGCCATGAGACGCGAGGCGAAGTCACGCAAGGCCCAATGATTGTCGAGCTCTGGACGCATGCACAGCTGCTTGGAGACAATGCAGGTCATGACAGATGGTATCAGTTCGTGCAGCTAAAAATAGAGGATCGTTAATTTAATCTACAACTTCAGGGAAACGCTAGCTTACATATTTCTCTAGGAACAGCGATGGATTGTCTAACAGAGCGCGCACCATGCGCATCAAATAAATCAAAAGCGCCAAATTATTTTGAACAACATTGACTTTGACGCCCTCGGCAATGAAGGTGCACATGCGGGGGAGCATTTCGTGTAGACCGGGATCCGAGCCGAGAGACTGGAGCGCCTCAGCACGGCGAGGTTCGTCCGAACCAACACAGGCCTCGGTGATCTCTTTGTAGTAGAGCTGCTGTTCCACGGACAACTCATGCGTGGCCAGCTGCTTGACGTGTATTGTCTCCACGTTCTTAAGCTTATGTATTTTGCCAGTGGTTGGCTTGCCAGCGGCGTCCTTGTTGAGACCTTGATCTAGTTTGATAACCGGATTAACCGAGTCTAAGAATTGCGAGTCTTTGGAGAGCGGTGGAGGATTTTCCGGCACTGTGGGCTGTATGCCTTCCACCACGAACCAATGGGAACGCAGCGTCAGATCGAGTGGTATCTTAATCGCGTTATTCGCGGTGATCTCGCTCAAATCAATCTCTTTGTCCTCTGTGAAATGCAGCTCACGGCCGCCGCCGGAGGCGAAGCGGAAGGGTATGAAATCTTTGGACATGAAGCCATATTGCGGCTCAATGTTGCGCACCTTGAGCGACATATCGATGTCTTTGACCGACAGTTTTTGCCGTTTGGCATGGTGCATGAATTTTGCCGCATCCTGTACGATGCGCTTCAGCTTGATGGAAACGTCTTCGGCCAGCTCTTTGGCGGCGTCATCGGATAGAGAGCCCACTCCGATGCTTTCGGCAATTACTTTCATTGATTCCGCAGATATGCTGGAGCCATAAAGCATACTACTGGCAGGGCTACCAGCTTTTAGCGATTTATTACTCATTTTGATAAATAAACAAATTTTTTCACACAGCAAGAGTACCTGCCCTCCTCTTACTTTGCTTAGAGGTGGGACACTAATGTCTTCGACTACACTGATAAAATGTACTGAGCTATCGAACTAAAAACTATTTCGATAAGTTTTAGAACAGCTCCATCAAAAAGATTTTTTTATATGAAAATTAGTATCAGCTGACATTAATATGTGATTAAAAGAAAATTGCTGGCTATTTTATTTTAGTTAAGTAATTTACCTATTTATGTCTGAAGGCAGTGTTGGTAAAAGCATTACACTTCACAGTTGTAATCGAATAATATGGAGTTACTCCATATGCTGAATAATCGATGCATACAAAAAAAACATCGTTTCGTTTCCCATCCCTAATTTGTAGTTTCTTTTCTTTATTTATGTTCATACCTTGTGGCTTTTTTGTTTTATTATTGAAATTATAGATTATAGCATGCAAAATAGTGCAAACGTAATGCCATTAACTATTAAAAGCCAGTGCAAGTGTTGAATATGATTAGCAATTAAGTTTAAAGTGCATTGAAGCATGTCGCGTCGCACCTTTGGAACAAAGCAGCAGAAGCAGCAGCAGTGAAAATTCAACGCGAGACTGCAGGGTGAAAACGGCGCCATTTTAAGAAGCAAAACAAAGCCAGCAGCAAAAGCAGCAAGCAAAACTTGAATGCGATGCAATTAAAGGCGCAAAAAGCATATGCATATGCTCAAATAACAATTTTATTAACGGTGTGCATAATCAATTAACGCAACTAAAAAAATTACAAAAACGTAAGTGTATTTGTGAGTGCGTATGTGTATGTGTGTGGTGTATCCGCCCGCCCTCTTAGACGTAGAAATTTTTGTTTGTGTGCGTGAATACGTGTGTGTTTGTGTCTGTCGCGTTTTGTGGTTTGACCTAGTTAAATTGTCAAAAAAATTCTGAACGTGTTGTAATTAATGTGACCAGGTTAATAAAGTTTTTGTTATTTTATGTTAGCTCCGCCCTCGAGTCGAAATATGAACAGTGGCCAAAATGAGGCATCAGCAGCAGCAAAAAAGGAAAAGGTTCTCGAAACGCAGCAACGTACACAAGAATCCGGCAGCGAAAATGAGGTAAGCCGTACATAAATTAATTTATATAATAAATAATGAAATCTTGATATATATATAGATCATCATTAAATATCGATCATAATATCAATGATTCTCACATGTGGCCATAATATGTATATTCTATTGTATAATATAAATATTAGATTTAACATACTTTGCATATTTCAGGAAACCGACTCAATTACGGATCAGTCGAGTCAATCGAAGTCTACGAAATCAGCAACACAATTTAGCGTGCAACGTTCGGATATTGATGGACTGCGCATGAAAATCTCGGCCATAAGGAACCCGCCTTCAACACAAGCAACAACGACAACGAAAGCAACAAGTTTAACAAATTCAACAGCCAGAAAGGACGCATCGACAGCTGAGAATAGTGCACGTAAAAAGCTGACAAAGGTGCGTAAGATGAGCGAGGCTCAGGAGCTGAGCGGCTGCTCAACGGACGCCAAGGACAGACAGAGGGAGAAAGATAAACTCTTATCAACTGTAAACACAACCAAAAAGATTAAAGTCAAACGCAAGAAAATTGCCCAAAAGAGCTGCAGCAACATCAACGTCAACAATAATAATAATAATAATAATGGTAAAACGAATCGCACTGCTGCATCAATATTTAGCTCTGACTCCGATGATGATTTGCCTTTGAAGATGCACATTCAGCGTGCGCCACGTTTGCTCTTAACAGCTATCGGTGGTGGCAGTCAGGGCGACAATCACATGGGCATCTCCAGCAGCGACAACGAGGAGTTGGTCAAAGCAGCCGACTTGGTCAAGGCGGCAATTAAGCGGGTCGAAAGCGATGCAGAGGAGACGAGCAGCATTGCAGCTGGCCCAGCTACTGCCAAGATCAAGCAACATCTACCGCAATATCAGTCCACGCTGCTACAGGACTTTATGGAGAAGACACAAATGTTAAATCACACGGGCAGCACCAACAACGTGGCCAATGCAGCATCGGCATCGGCTGCTGTTAGCAACAGCAACAACAACCCACAGCAACAGTTGCAGCAGCGCAAGCGACGGGGACGCCCCAAGAAGCTGCAACCAACTGTTGCCGCCAGCGTTGCGCCTTTGCCCGTCGCCGTGCCCACCATCAATGAGTCAGCCGACTCGGGTGTCATCAGCACAACGCCCTCGCCCAAAATGCAGCAGGTGCTGGCCAGCGACAATGCCAAGCCTAAAATCGATATGGCCTATCTGGATAAGCGCATGTATGCAACGGCGGAACGTGTGCTGTATCCACCGCCGCGCAGCAAGCGGCGACAGGGCAACAAGAAGGCTACCAAGGAGGAGGCGCAGGTGGATCCGCTCTGGCGAAAGATCGATGTGAACAAGAAGTTTCGTTTGCGCACTGTTAGCGGCTATAAAAGCGACGGTGGAGGCGCCGGTGCCACCTCGAACACCATTTGCAGCAAAATCCTAGCAGCCAAGAGTGGTTACGTTTCGGACTATGGCAGCGTGCGGCATCAGAGACACAATCATAATTCGGGCTACAAATCCGATGCCAGCTGCAAGAGCCGCTACAGCAGTCGCAGTTGCGCGAGCCGCCGCATGAGTCGTGCCAAGAGCTGCGGCTATCGCAGCGACTGCAAGGAATCATCTGGCAAATCAAGCAAATCGCTTCGTCGACGCAGACGCGCCTCGATGCTGAGGAGCGGACACGAGCAGACAGCGAATGCGGTAAACGATGAACACGATCAGGATATATTGCAGCTGGCGGGGCTCTCGCTCGGCCAGAGCAGCGAGGAGAGCAATGAGTACATTAGCAAACCGAGTCTCAAGTGCTTGCCCAGCACGAGTGCCAGCAAGAAATATGGTGAAATCAACCGATTTGTGGCCACTGGACAATATTTCAGTGGAGCGGCGAAGACAACAAGTGGAAGCATTGCTGCCGGATCGAGCACACCAATAGCGGCATCAACAACGACCGATAGCTTTATACAGAGTGAGTGTGAGAAATTAAAGTATACATATATTTTACTAAATACATTTTGTATTCCAGGTAAAATGTTGCTGCAACGCAAGCACTCCATTAGCGGTGACACCATAGTGCCCAGCAAGAGCGCGTGCAAAATCAAGAGTCGTCGATCGTCTGCTGCTAGCATGTGCAGCAGTTATGTGTCCGGCGTGTCGCGTATGCGTCGACGGCAGCGTAGGAAGAGCATGAGCCATGCGAAATCGCTTAACATTGACTCCAAGCTGCTCACTGAGATTGATATCATTGCGAGCACGTTTCACGCTCGCTGTCGCATTCAGGAGGATCGGCTGACAGCGAGCAGCGGGAAGGAAAAACTGCTTGCCGATGCGAATAAGCTGCAGGCCACATTGACAGCGCCCATTGCAGCGACGTTGCCTTTGCTAAATGGTGGCAACAGCAATGTAGCTGGAGCTGCAGCCACGAAGCCGCTCAAGCGCGCGCTGAAGAAGCGCAAGCTGAACGAACCATTGATCGACTTTGCCATGCTGTCGGCCAGCGCTGGCAATGCGAATGGCATCAGCAACAACAGCAGCAGCAGCAACGGCGGCGGTGCCAAGCGACGTCATAAGAAATCCAGCAGCAACAGCGGCGGCAGCAACAGCTCTAGTCCGGACGATCATAAGCTGCCGCTGAAGAAGCGTCATTATCTGGTCACAACTGGCGCTGAGGTGACGTCGGCGTTTGCTAGCAACGGCAAGCTGAATGCCGAGGCTTGGGCAGCTGCTGCAGCGGCGGCCAAGACCAGCGCCAATACCAAGGCCCAGGCGCAGTTCAACGCCAAGAAGTTGACCCCCAAAAAGCGGCATTTGCTGGTCAGCCAAGAGGCTAGTGGCAGTGGGTCCTCTGCAGCTGGCAGCGCTTCACCCTTACGCATTGTCGTTGACAACAATTCGATAAGCGGGGGCAAGCTGCTGGACATAAGCCCTAGTTCGCTGTGCTCGCTCAAGCAGCAGCGTCGTCAGGGCAACAAGTCAAAGAGCTCCACGACGGTGATTGCGGGCGCAACTGCTCGTGAGCTGCCGCAGCAGCTGCAGTCGCCAGCAGGCAGCAATAGCTGCCCGCCGCCTGGCATCTTTGAGCCGTCCGTGGAACTGGAAATACAAATACCCATAGCCAAGCTTAATGAATCTGTTATCACAAAATCTGAAGTGGAATCTCCGTTGCTGGCCGCAATGGACATCAAAGAGGATGCCAACAAGAAGGAGCAGTGCCAGCGAGTGCTGGAGACGCTGCTGCATAAAACAGGCGGCAATTTGCTGCTCAAGCGCAAACGCAAGAAGATCAATCGCACCGGCTTTCCCACCGTCAGGCGCAAGAAGCGTAAGGTGAGCGTTGAGCAGATGGCAACGGCACAGCAACAGCAGCAGCAACAACTGCAACAGCAACTGGAGCAACAGCAACTGTTGCCCGCACGTGAAACACGCAGCAGCAACACTCTCGCTGCAGCTGTTACCATGGAGTGCGAGCGCGTGCCACAGCCGGGAGAGGCGCGGGAAACATTTGTGGCTCGCAGCAGTAATCAACGCACGCCGCGTTTGTCGGTGGTGGCTTTGGAGCGCCTACAGCGACCTCAAACGCCAGCAAACAATGCAGGCAAGCCACGCGGCCGAGGCAGACCCAAGTTACAAAAGCAAGTGCCACAGCAGCCGCAACCTCCCATCGAGCAGGTAGTGGAAAAACAACCAGTGAAGAAGCGCGGACGTACAGCTAAGGAACCAGAGGTGCTGCTGCCCAGACTGGAGCGCAAGCTAGAGCCTAGCATTAAGCTGCCGGCAGGCATTGATCCCAATACGAATTTCAGCTGTAAAATACGCTTGAAGCGACGCAAGACCATTCCGCAACAGGAGCAGGTGCAGCAACAGCAGCAGCCACGTCCACAGCCACAGCCACAGCAGCATGTCGAGGCGCCCACCAATGATGATCAGACGCTGATTGCAGCGGAAGCGGCAGCCAAACGACATCAGCAACCCGTGCCAGCCATTGAGCATGAACCATTGCCAGCGCACGAGTCCACAGCCAGCCTGGCCACCGACTATGCCAGCTGCAGTGATACCAGCGAGGATAAATGCAGCACTGCATCGCAGCGCAAACGCACCAAGCTAAAGAAGAACTTCTTGGTGGCGGGACTCTTCTCGAACTACTTTAAGCAGCTGGCAGTTGGAGCTGCGGCTGCCTCAGCCGTTGCTCCCAAGCAGCCAACTAGGAAAACTGCAGATGGAGAACACCAACAGCAACAGTTGGGCAGCTCCTTGTTGCCGCCGCCCAACTATTGTGAACGCTATTTCAGAAGCACAATCGTTGACTTTGAATTGCCTTATGACATTTGGTGGGCTTACAGCCATGATAAATTGCCAACGCGGCATGTGGTGCCCAGTTGGAACTATCGGAAAATACGCACCAATGTCTATGCCGAATCGGTGCGTCCCAATCTCGCTGGCTTCGATCATCCCAACTGCAATTGCAAGCCACAGCCGAATGGCTCCTGTGTGGACAATTGCCTGAATCGCATGGTGTACACGGAGTGTGTGCCCAACAATTGCCCAGCGGGCGATAAGTGTCGCAATCAGAAGATCCAGCGTCATGAGGTGGCGCCTGGCGTGGAGCGTTTCATGACCACCGACAAGGGCTGGGGCGTTCGCACCAAGTTGCCCATTGCCAAGGGCACCTACATCCTAGAGTATGTGGGCGAGGTGGTCACGGAGCGGGAGTTTAAGCAGCGCATGGCCAGCATTTATCTGAACGATACTCATCACTACTGTCTGCATCTGGATGGCGGCCTGGTCATCGATGGCCAGCGCATGGGCAGCGATTGCCGCTTTGTGAACCACTCGTGTGAGCCCAACTGCGAGATGCAAAAGTGGAGTGTGAACGGCTTGTCGCGCATGGTGCTGTTCGCCAAACGGTCCATTGAGCAGGGCGAGGAGCTCACCTACGATTACAATTTCTCGCTCTTCAATCCCTCCGAGGGTCAACCATGTCGTTGCAATATGCCGCAGTGTCGCGGTGTCATTGGCGGCAAATCTCAACGCATTAAACCGCTGCCAGCGGAGCTGAAGTCGACGGCGAGTGTGGAGAGTACCAGTGCTGGAGCGAAGGAGGCCAACGGCAATCGCAATGGACGACAGCGCAAGCACAAGGCCAAGAAGCATGCGCAGCGCCAGCAGCAGACGGCCAAGGAGGCAATGGTTGTGGCACGCGTCCAGCAGCTCTCCGAAAAGGAGAAGAAGCTGGTCAAGCAGTGTAATATATTTCTGGTGCGCAACTTTGAAAAGGTAAAGAAATAACTAACTCCTTGTAATCGGAACAAATCATGTAATATTCATTGTTCTTCACAGATTCGTCGTTGCAAGGCCAAACGCGCAGCCGCTAAGGCGCGCGCTGCTGGTGAGTCTGACCTGCCTGAACGTCGTCCGTCGACGCCTTCGTCAAGCTCACTGCTGGCCGCGCAAATCTCTGCATTGTGTACGCCGCGCAACATGAAAACGCGTGGCTTAACGCAAGCCGTACAGGATCCGGAGCTGGAGAAAATGGCCAAAATGGCCGTAGTCTTGCGGGATATATGCACTGCACTTGAATCTCCCAAAATGTCGGAGCTGCTCTCCACATTGACCAGCAGCAAGAAAAAGAAGCCGCTGAAAACTGCGCGTCTCGATTTTAAAACAATTCAAGCTCAAGTGGAACAAGGACACTATAAGACGCCACAGGCTTATGATGAACAGATGCAGCAGCTATTCTCAGAGGCACGCCAGCTGCACTGCGACGATGAGGGCAAGTCCAAGGCGCTGCAAACGCTGCTGGAAAGCTACAAGCAGCAGAAGGCGGCTAACTACGCACAGCTGCTGGACATACTTGGCAAACCGGAGGGACTACAAAGTTTTAAGCCCAAGCAGGAGGCAATGGAAAAGGCCAAAGAAGGTCCCTCGGAGGAGCACAAGCAGCAGAATCTGAGTGCTACAACAGAAACAAATGCAGCTGTTGCGGCTGCTCCTGAGCTGCCTCCCACAGACGAGGAAGATGTCATACGCTGCATATGTGGCCTGTACAAGGATGAGGGTCTGATGATTCAGTGTGCCAAATGCATGGTCTGGCAGCATACCGAGTGCACCAAAGCAGACATCGATGCGGATAACTATCAGTGCGAACGCTGTGAGCCGCGGGAAGTGGATCGCGAAATACCTCTGGATGAGTACACCGAGGAGGGACATCGTTACTACCTATCGCTAATGCGTGGCGAGCTGCAGGTGCGCCAGGGCGACGCGGTATACGTGCTGCGTGATATACCCATCAAGGATGAGGCAGGCAAGGTGCTGTCCAGCCAGAAACATACGTATGAGACTATTGGAGCAATCGATTATCAAGAGTGTGACATCTTTCGCGTGGAGCATCTGTGGAAGAACGAGGCAGGCAAACGCTTCATCTTCGGCCATCACTTTTTGCGTCCTCATGAGACCTTTCATGAGCCCTCTCGGCGCTTCTATCCCAATGAGGTTGTTCGTGTCTCGCTGTACGAGGTGGTGCCCATCGAGCTAGTGATTGGGCGCTGTTGGGTACTGGATCGAACCACATTCTGCAAAGGCCGACCCATGGAGTGCAACGACGAGGATCATTGCTATATTTGCGAGCTGCGCGTGGACAAAACCGCGCGGTTCTTTTCCAAGGCCAAGGCCAATCATCCGGCGTGCACTAAGAGCTATGCGTTTAGAAAGTTTCCGGAGAAACTGAAGATCTCAAAGAGCTATGCAGTAAGTCGAATGGAAGAAATAATTAAAATTATATATAGACAATCAACAATTAATCTCATTTGCAGCCACATGATGTGGACCCATCGTTGTTGAAGTCGAGGAAGCAAAAGACTGATTTAGAAGTAGGAGCAACATCCATAAAGATGAGCAGACAGGATCAGAAAACAAGCCAAGCGACGGGCAACAGGAAACAGCGAAACACACACGCTGGACAGGCAGGATCAGCATCCGGTGGAAATACAGCAGCCACAGAAACCGCTGTGAAGGTGTTAACGCCAGTCGCTCCCAATGGACAGGTTAATATTTAAATATAACTTCTTTTGCCATAGTCATATTCAAATTGTATTCCATATGAAGGTGCTAAAGAAGAAGCGATCGCGCTTGGAAAATGTTCTGAATACTATGAAGCTCAAATGCCTTGATGCGCAAACGGCGCAGGAGCAACCAATCGATTTGTCCTATTTGCTAAGTGGACGCGGCGCCCGACAACGCAAAACCAACTGCAACAGCAGTAACGGTAGCAACATCAGCATCTCGGCAACGCCGTGCGCCTAGTGGATGCTAATTTGTGTAGCCATGTACATAAATATCGACTTTAGAGGCATTGCGTACTATTTATATAAAATCGAGAAAGATTATATACATAAATTAGCCTTAGTTTGTAAGTTGTAAAGCGCATAAAACGGTGATAGTAGTAATTCTAGTTTGTAAATTGTTATGAACAACTTCTTGAGCAACTTAACATTATGGACTATTTTGATTATAATTAATGCAATTATTTATACTTGTACGATTATTGCAATTATTTATGCACATGTATGCCTATGAGTACGGTCCATCTTTATAGACAAATTACTTATGCTTTTTAAAATTGTTTTACATATGCATTTCCATTTATTATTGTTTTACAAAAACCAATGCCCTCTTTTTTAATAGCGTTTAACATTGTTATTTTAAATTATTATGTATTATGTTATGGCTGCTTATCAAACTACTTGAGCAATACAAGTAGTACACTCAATGCGCGATTAGTTTTATATCATGTAAATTTAAAGAAAAATTGTTATCAACTTCGAACACAAATTTGAAAGTCAAATATATATATTTTCATTAACACGCGAAATTCCCATTGTCATTTCAAAGGCCCGTTGCTGTTATCTTATATCGATAGTAGTTTTTCCGATAACAAAGCTCTGATAGCTTTAGATATCGATGCATCGAGTTGGTTGGAGCAACCCTGCTTTGGGGTTTCTTTTTTGTTGGCACGTTGATGAACGACCAACACATTGGGGCTGTGCTTAATCAAATAATAATAATAATCAATTTATTTAAATTAGGCCAGTTCCACTGTGTCCCATTGTGCAGCAACCAATATTGGATTGCGTGATCAAGGTCAAGTGTACAACAGTAACGTGCAGCACCGACAGGATGAGTCAATACGCAATCATTTTGCAACGTGAGTTTCCGGCTATCGACAACGAGATGAAGGACTATGTTGAGGGCGTCTTAACAGGCAGCGAGGAAGATTTCGATACGTGCGATGACATCTTCGACGCTGTCGGCGACATACTCCAAGGCATCGATGGCGAAAGGTCTGAGGAGAATATACGAGGTCTTTGCGATGAATTCTTCAATATCATGAAGAATAACTCCAAGAATGTCGAACGGAAAGTCCTGAATGCGCCGGTTAACATTGAGGAGATGGCCAAGAACATGGAGCGCATGGACAAGGATATGCAAAGTATATGGGTGGTCAACAAAGATGGTGCTAATGTGAGTAGACCTTTAAGTGTATATGAACTTGGTTAAGTCAATTTCACAATTACAGAAAGTTGACTCGAAGAAGCTGGAGAAAGCGGAGGCGAAGTTAATGCAGAAACAGGAGAAGCGACAGGAGGTGACTAAACTTGGGGTTGTGCCTGTCGCAGTTAAGCTGCAAACGGCCACCGCTTCCCAGGTGACAAACAAAAAGAACACCAAACTGGATCAAAAAGGACTCAATCGCTCCATGGACATTAAAATTGAAAACTTTGACTTGGCCTTCGGTGAGAAGTAAGTTGACATACAAATCCAAGTCACACATATATAACTAATAACATTCATTGATTTCATTCCTCTCAGAGTTCTGCTGCAGAATGCGAATTTGCTGTTATCCTTCGGTCGTCGCTATGGCCTGGTTGGTCGCAATGGTCTTGGCAAGACGACGCTGTTGCGCATGATTGCTGAGCGGCAGCTGCAAATTCCATCGCACATCTCCGTGATGCACGTTGAACAAGAGGTGGTGGGCGATGACACTTCGGCTGTGGAAAGTGTACTTGAATGTGATACGGAACGTACGCGTCTCTTGACGAGAGAGAAGGAAATTCTGTCCGCCTTGAACAGCGGCGTCCAGGACGCGACGCTGTCGAGCGAACTGAGCGAAACATATGCCGCATTGCAGAATATCGAAGCGGACAAGGCTGTGGCACGTGCATCTGTGATACTTAAGGGTCTGGGCTTCGATGCAGACATGCAGCTGAGGCCGACCAAATCATTCTCAGGTGGCTGGCGCATGCGTCTGGCTCTGGCTCGCGCGCTGTTCTCCAAACCGGATCTGCTACTGCTCGATGAGCCGACGAACATGTTGGACATCAAGGCCATTATCTGGCTGGAGACTTACTTGCAAACGTGGCCAACAACCATTTTGGTTGTATCTCACGATCGCAACTTTCTCGACACGGTACCAACGGACATCATCCATCTACATTCCCAGGAGTTGGAGGCATACAAGTGAGTGCACACGCCGTTGACATCCATCTCACCGGCTCTAACTTTCTGAAATCTTTTTAGGGGCAACTATGAGCAGTTCGAGAAGACGAAGACGGAAAAGCTTAAGTCACAGCGACGCGAATACGAGGCACAACTGGCGCACAGGGCACACGTTCAGGAGTTTATTGATCGTTTCCGCTACAATGCGAACCGTGCCTCATCTGTCCAGTCCAAAATCAAGATGCTCGAAAAACTGTAGGTCTAATCTCTAATCCCTAATTGATGCCTGAGTTCACATAGTTTATTATCAACGTCATAGGCCGGAGCTCAAGCCCGTGGAGAAGGAGACAATTGTAACGCTCAAATTTCCGGAAGTGGAGCCCCTTAATCCGCCCGTGCTGGCCATCTCAGAGGTTTCATTCCGTTACAATCCCACGGACCCATTGCCTGTCTTCAAGGGCGTTAATCTATCAGCCACTTCGGATTCCCGTATTTGCATTGTGGGCGAGAACGGAGCCGGCAAATCGACGCTGCTCAAGATTATTGTCGGCCAACTGAGCACCATCTATGGCAACATTGTGCTGCATCGAGGTCTGCGTATAGGCTACTTTGCACAGCATCACGTGGACCACTTGAATATGAATATGACCTGTGTGGGCGTGCTGGCAGAGTTATTCCCCGGCCGGCCCGATGAGGAATATCGTCGTCACTTGGGCAGTTTTGGTATCTCGGGTCCACTGGCGCTGCAGAGCATTGCCAGCTTGTCTGGTGGTCAAAAGTCACGTGTGGCCTTAGCTAAAATGTGCATGGGTAGGTTTTAATATATCAATATAATATATTTCATATTGTAAAATATATTTGTTTATACAGCGGAACCTAATTTCCTGGTACTTGATGAACCGACGAATCATTTGGACATTGAAACAATCGATGCCTTGGGCAAAGCTATAAATGCATTTAAGGCATGAACTAAAACTCAAATTAATGTATATAAACTATAATTAATTTGATTATCTTTCAATTTCTAGGGCGGCGTCATTCTGGTCTCTCACGACGAACGTTTGATTAAAGTCATCTGCAAGGAATTGTGGGTTTGTGGTAATCGTACGGTGCGGGCTATTGAAGGCGGCCTGGATGAGTATAAACGTGAGGTTTACAAGGAAATCGAAGCTAATAGTTGAATTTGATAATTTTATACGAAACGCATAAGTGAAAAAATTTAGCAATAAATTTGTAGTACGTCAAAGTTATTTACAAAAGGGATTTAATATAGTAACAAACAAACAAAATAAAGAATGTTATGTTAAAGAGTCCGTTAATTCAAATATACTTAATATTTTGACATAAACAAATTATATCAATATTAGTGTATACTGATTAATACTAATCTTTCAAACTTTGTGCTTTATTGATTAGCTTTTTGCGTAGCTCAAATAATATTAAAGTCAGAGCGGACGCGACGTTCAGACTGTCAATACCCGCCGCCAGTGGAATATAGACGCACTTGCCTCTGCTGCCCACCAGTTTCATGAATCTAGAAAATATTTATATATACATTAGTTTAAGTTATAAAAATGGTTCTAATGGCATGTTTACTTGTAAGCATTCTCGCTAACGCCATGACTCTCGCCTCCAATGATGAGTACATTGTGAGCGCCTGTTTGATCCAGTTGGGCGTAGTCCACAGTTTGGCCTGACTTTGTCGGATTGTTCTCGGCAATGAAGACATGACAATTATCGGCTACCTCTGCTGGTATGTGTAGTGGTAACTGTTCCCAGGTGACATCATCATGTATGGGCAAACGGAATTGCCCGCCACAGCCACCGCGCAACGCCTTCGATTCCCAGGGATCACAGCAACCGTGTGTGACCACTACCTGACTGCAGGGCAAAGCAGCGCAGGTCCTTATTATGCTGCCCAAGTTGTTGGGCTCTCGAATATTGTCGCACACCACTGTAATGGGTAAGGGGTCCTGATCCTGCTGCTGCTGCAGGCCTTGAGGAGAGGGCCGTTCGAATACTGCTAGGAGTCCGGGGGGTGTTACCAGCGCAGACCATGTTTTCAGATCATGTTGCGGCACTTTGTAGATTTTCGTGTTGGTCTCTTGCTGAGCCAGCGCCACGTGTTCCCGCAACAAGGCCAACTGATCCTTTTGGCTAAAGAATAAGGAAAGCATTTTCAGGCCGGATTGAAGGGCTTCCTGTATGAGACGTCGGCCCTCGATAATGATCTGCTTATTTTTGTCCCGACGTTTGCGTGAACGTACTTCGGTCAGCAAGGTGCTCATCAATGGATCCTGCAAGGTGAGTCGCAAGAACTCCAAATTCAATTCGCTGTCCTTAATAAGCGGGTTAGGAACACGCTTCACTGAAGGCTGAACTGGAACTGTTCTTTTTGCTGCTGGTGTTACTACCGTAGCCTCTGTTACATTTCTCTTTTTGTTTGAGTCTCTTTTCTGTTTACTTATTAATGTTGGTTTGTGCTTGCGTAAAGCCTCCCGCGTGTTCACGGGCTGATGCTGCAACATTGAGTTTTCAAACAAATTCGCCTCAATATCTAGCGCATCCTTGATGTCATCTTTGACGCCGCCAGAGGAGCTGCTGCTAAGGCGAACTAACTGATAATTATTCACATTTTTTATGTGTGTTTGGATGGTTCGCCGTAGAACGTTATAAAACATCTTTGTAAACTTTGCCGGTATAACCAACCGTATATGCAATCCTCTCGATAACACTAACGATGGTCGATATCAGTGATGTGCATTTCAGTGTACCATGCGATATTCGGGTGCCTTATCACATATTCACATATTTTATTTTCAATATATTGATTCGAAGATTCTTAAATAGTAGTAAATTCAATAGTATTAAATATTATTCTTAAAATGAATACTATATAAATAAAAAAACAAACATATTATTTGTATGATGTTAAAAATATCGTGAGTTTACGTGCCGCTCTCTCACGAACATTTTTCGTCTCTGTGGCAACGTTCAACAAGTGTGTTAGAGCGCGGTATCAACTCTGGCTGTCACGAATATTGCATAAAGTTCCTCAACTCCGATCAAATTTCCAATTGAAATCTGTTTAAAAGCCGGTTTGGATTCACAATAAGTCAATCTGGTTGTTGTATTAGGATGCTAACCAAGTCCGCGCTAATTGCCGCTGTGGGTAAGCGTGCAACAAATTTGCTGATGCAACGAACGTTCAGCAACACGCAAACCCTGAGGCAATCTATAAAAAATCATCAGCCAAATGAATTGGAAAAACGCTTCTTAGTGTGGAATGGCAAATACAAATCTATTGCTGATGTACCAGCGTTTGTGGGGTATGTAAATAAAAGTAGCAAATTTATTAGGTTGTTTAAATCATTTTATAGGCAGGAGGAAATGGAGCGCGCCCGCAACAAAATGCGTATTAAGCTGGCAAATATTATGATTGGTTTGACCGTGATCGGCTGCGCCATTATGATCTACAGTGGAAAGCAAGCAGCTAAGCGTGGTGAATCCGTGACAAAACAAAATCTGGAATGGCACAAGCAATTTAATGAAGCAGTTGCCGGCCCAGCTGAAACTAAATAATCATCCGCAAAATACCAAAAAATGCCTCAAAAGTAGTTCATGTAATTAATGTAAATCTTAACTGTAGCCACTTGGTATTTAAAAAGTTAAAAAAAATGCTCAATACCATTTGTTGCAGGTTGATAATTTAATTGAAAGAGTGATAATTTTTAAATCATAAAAATATTTATACCCTAGTTTGATCAAAATGCCAACTGTTAATTGTAGAGCACCCAGCACTGAAATAAATATTTAGTTACATTTTATTTGCATGAAGAAAATACTATTGTTTAGCTTAGAGAAAAATACCAAAAGGTCAACCTCGACTAAAGAATACTCTATAGCACATGGTTGCTTATTATATCTTGTTAAGGATTTTCAACATATTTTGCACATATTGCGTCAGCAATCTATACTAATTTAAAATGTTAAAAATGGATAACTGTTAAAATGATGTGATTTTTTAAAATTTGATGCCTTTGTGTAGCAGCTAAAACATCAACAGTGACCACCACTTGCGCCAGGTGGCAGCACGCCGACGCGGAGAGAGAGTGCTCGTCCCGGATTGCCAGCCGAAGAGAGCGCAGTGTGGCCAGCAGGCGACTACGTAGGAGGCGCAGATGGGTGCAGCAGCAACCCTGCCGCTCTTTTACTGCTGCCGCCGCTGCTGCTGCTGGTGCTACTGCGCGCTTTTCACTTTCTGTTCTTTCAGTTTGTCGAGAACGTTTGAACGCAACGGGACTTTTGGAAACCGTGCGTACAGGAAAATCTAAGTAAAGAAACAAAAAGAGAGCAAAAAAAAAAAAAAAGAAAATTTCCAAATTGCAAGCAAAACGCTGAAAAGGAAATGTGCAAAAAAATAGTTTAAAAATAAAAGCCAAAAGCGTTAGGCAAACATGTGCGGGCAGCGGGAAAAAAGCTAAAACGAGAGCAAGTGTAAACTACACACGCACACTCACACATAGATAAATATATACATGAATGTAAGTGCCTGGTTGTAAGCGCGTGTATCTGCCTCTTTGTGTGTGTGTGTGTGTGTGTGTGTGTGTGTGGCATAACAATGACCACAGACACTACAATAATAGCAACAATAACAACAAATTGGTATTGAAATATATATAAATTAATTGCTTAATCAAACAGATTGAAGCGGAAAATCCATAATAAAGAACATTAGACGAGAGCGAATTTTTTTCTTTTCAATAAGCAACTGTGTGTGTGTGTGTGTGTGTGTGGGTGGGTGGATGGGTGGTTTTAGTGTGTATGTGTCTGTGTATGTGTGGCAACATTCGTTTGCTTTTTTGATTTGTGAAAATGTGTGTATCCGCGCAAATGTTGTTGTTGTTGGTGTTGTTGTTGCACGACGGAGGAGACGACTGTGTCGTGTCGTCTCTTGTATGGAACACCTACAAGAACAACAAAATGAAAAGGAATACAAAATTGTCCTTGTACACACAAAATTATGTTGATAATCATAATTAAAGGCAACGAAATTGTGATAGCCAACTGAAACTAACAACAACAACAAGTTGTTGGCCTAATTAATATATAGCCGCATTTAATTTTGAATATGCATTAAGGCAGCAGCAGCAGCAACAAAAAGTCATTCAACAAAAACTAGCGTTGACGGCCGCGGCGTCTGCATGTGTGTGTGTGAAAGTGAAGGTCGTCTGTAGGAGAGAAAGAGCGCACAGTATCAGCAGCAGCAGCAGCAGCAGCAGAAGCAGCAATCAGTAAGCAGCAGCAGCAGCTAAGTCCAAACAGTCCATTTGCTGGCGCAAATGTGCGAAAAAGCCTTGGCTTGGTTTTTGGCGCAACAACAAAGCCATTTTAATGCACACACACAAACACAGGAGTCTTACACACCACTTGCAGTTATATGGCTTGCATGCACGTGCAGCTGTCTTTGTGTGTGTGTGTGTGTGTGTGCGCTCGTTTATGACGCGCTTGATGCACAGCAGCAGCTGCTGCTGTTGTTGTAGCAGAGATGCAACATCCCTTTCCAGCTTTAAATTGTGCCTTGGTTTCGCGCTAGTTTTCAAGGATTTTTTAAGACTTTTGACATGCTCTATGCTTATCACAGCAAAAACATGGAACAACTTTTCATGAAAATATCAATTCTTTTAAATTTTGAATTCTTTTCAAAGCAACATTAACAACTTTTGCAGAAAACTTTAAAATAAATAACACAAATAATAATTTATTACAAATTTCTATATATTTATTCAAAGCAGAAACTAAGAAAAAAGAAAATTTCATTAAATGTAAAAAAAAGTAAAGTAAATAATTTAAAAATCAATTAATTTAATTATTACTTTAAAAGTCTTATCTATGCAAAAACATGAAGAACTTTTCAAGAAATTGAATAAAATATTAGCAAATAATTAATTTATTAATTTGTACTTTTGTTTTAATATTTTAAATATAGTTTACAAATAACAATTATTTTTTTCTATATTTAAAAAAAAAGTTTCTATATATTAGAAACAGTTTGCAAATAATAATCCGTTTAATATTTCAAAATTGATTTACAAATTTCCATTTGTTTAAGTTTTAAATGTTTACAAATATTTGCGGTTCAGCCTTGATTAATATTTATTTGAGTTCGCATATGCAATGCAAAGCAAGGCAATAATTATGCTTTATAATGTAAACAATTGTGGTTTGGAATCATTTTCATTATAGTTGATTAAATTTATGGCTTTTTCCTACTTCTGACATGGGCTTAAATAAATTTGATTTAAAAAACTGCGTTTGAGATGTGTGTGTGCTTGGCAGCCCTGGCATACGCTGCGTATACACACTTCGACTCCGCGCAGTATGTGTGATTATTTGCGGATATAATCACATTTCACGCTTAAAAGGCTTGGCGGGCCTACATAAATTACGCCATGGCCCTTACGCCCTTAGCCATCCCATGCCACATCGACTGCTGCTACAACACATCCTGCATATTATCCGAGTTGGGGTCACTTGCACGTTTCTGTTTCGGTTACGTTTTCGTGCGCTTCGAGCGCCTTTTCCTCAGTGGCGCGTTAAATGCGACCGAAAAGTTTTTTGGGATTGCTGATGCGTTTCACTGATAACTCGTTCGTTCTCTCTCTCTCTCTCTCTCTCTCTCTATCTCTGTGTCTCTGCCTTTCCCTTCCTCGGTGTAAAGTCGTTACGCTTTTATGAGCTTTGCAATTAATTTGAATGGCATCCAGTTTACTGTTAGAGCAAGTAACTCTCACATGACCAGCGCTCATTTCTCATCATCTCCCATCAACCGATTGTCGAATGGGGCTGTCTGTGTGTGGTGCACGCAATTTAAATATTAAATGGCATTGCCCATTGCAATCGAATGCTCACTTGCACAACATGACGTATACGCGATGTATTACATTAATAATAAGCATACGCACAGTTGGCCAATTCTCAAATTGAACGGAAAGCGCATTGTCTTGTGTCCAATTAATAATTCAATTTAATCTACTCATAATATAAACTAGATTAAATTGCTTATTGGAAATTTTAATAGGAAAAAAAATAATATTTGATTCATATCACTTGCTGGGTGGGGGGCATAATTCATAGCATCAATCAATAGTCGTAGATTGAGGTTTATTGGGCTTAGCCCATCAATTTGGTTGTCCCTATTTGAAATTGTCATTTGTTGCCGTTGTAAATGATAAATCAACATTCTTAATGCCCTCAATGAGGCAAGTTTTTCAATATCCTCACAGCAAGACCCCCCCCTCCCCTCCTCCAGCTGAGTTGAGTTTTTTGGGCCTCTGCTGGGAAATGGATACATAAGCATCTCTTAAGCAGCCCGAACCCAAAAATTATAAAAGACAGAATACAGCACAAGCGGTTTTAATGTTGAGCCGACAACGAAGACGACAACGACGAAGACCAACTCTCGAGTCACAAAAAAAGTAAAGTAAAATAAATAAAAAAAAAAAAAAAAAAATTCAGCCGCCTAGCGACCCAAACCAAATTAACCACCCACATACAAAATGCCCGGCCCTGCCCCCTTGGGGCCTCTGGGCAGGCGCAGACTCGGCTCGCCTCTCGGCTCTCCCTTTAGCTGCTCTCTGGTCTATGCCTGCATTTGGTAATTTTCAATAGTTTTGGCTTTCTAAAGCCGCCAACGCAGACCTCAAAAAAATTAAAACATACAAAAATTGCTTGTAAACAAAATACACTAAAGACAACAACAACAACAACAGCAGCAGCAGCAGCAGCAGCAGTAGTGTGTGTATGTCTGACTGTCCGCGTGTGTGTGGTGTTATTGTTTAAATATAGAACACAACTAAATGTAAACATTGTTAACGTATTGTCCATAAAAATACAAAATGAAAATGCACAGACATTAAAATGCGTTTATGAGCCGAAAGCATCTTCAGTTTCTCTGCAAATGTCCCAACGGCTTTCTCTTTTGCTTTTTATTTTACTATAAATTCGATGTTATTTGCGAATTTTTGGCGGTTCCGGCGCCTAAAAATAAGAAATTTGCTGCCACAAGGGAGCGTGCGTGAGAATGAAGTAGACAGAGAGAAAAAGACAGAAAGAGAGAGAGAGAGAGAGCGAGCGAGAGGGGCGGTGAGAGAGCGGGACAGTGTGCGAGAGAAAAAGCTTTAGTCTTGGCGCAAAAGTCAACTCATAATAAGGCTCGTAATTGGGTTCCTCGCAAAAAATGCACAGGATTTCCGTAGATTTTACGTGTATTTTATACATTAACTAACAAGCTAGCTAGGGGGAACTGCTTTCTGGTCATGGGGTGTGCAGTGCTCAACAATAAACAAAATTACAAAAAAGGGCAAAAACGAAAAGTAACACAAAATTGTGGAAATTATAATGAAGCTTAGGCAAGTGCTCAAACGAATTTTGAATACACTTTGTTTTGTATAGCTACTTGAATTTTACTTGGGAAAATTTATGAAAAGGAAACTGTTTACGAAATACTTCCGTATTTCAGATACATATGTTCTTGAATATTTTTAATTGATGATATTTCGCAAAGCACATGGAAATGCGAAAAATTTCCACAATTATATATATTTACTTATACTATGCAAGCAGACAAACAATTTGGCAGTCAAACTGCACTGAATGGAAATTCTGTTGTTTATTTAAGTAGTCAAATTATTATTACAAAGCAGCAAATGCGCATTTCAAATCGAGCGGATTTTTTTCTCACAAATTGGCTTTTGGAATTTGTTAAAAAAAATTAAAGATAACTAAATTAAACTGAATATGTATGTATTAATGAAGTTATAAATTAATAAATACACAATAGTGTTTAGTTATGTTGGTAAATAATATTAATAAAATATTTCAAATAAAGAAATATTAATATAAATATATATTTTATATTTATTATTTGTTATATATTTTGAAACATTATTTATATTATTTATTATTTATTTATTTGTTTGTTTTATTTTTTAATTAATTTATTATTTTAGTGCTTTATTTATTTATACATGCAATTATTTATATTTGCAAATACATGAATGAAAAGCTTAAAAAACAAATTAAATTTTAAATATTTTTTTTTTATAAATATTGCAGATATTTATTATTTGCATTTGTAGTAGTTTTTAATATTAAATTTATTTTTTGTATCATTAAGAAATTGATATCTGAACAAATTTGTTCCATAATTTTAAAGTATTCCTTATTTTCAATATTTAGATAAAAAAAATAATTTCCTAATTAAAAATATTTCAAATTAAGAAATTTTGCTCATAATTTTTTATTATTTTTTTATATTTTATTTACTGCAGATATTTTTTGTTATTTAACATTTGTTTTTTTCTTTTCTATTTTTTAATATTTTAGTAGAATTCTTAAAAAGATTGTTTATAATTGAAATTTTTAATATTTGCATTATGATTTGTAATTTGTGAAATGTTTATGTTCTGTGCCCATAGCAAAGGCCAAGCACAAGTCAATCACCCCTGCCACGACTGCTAGATCATATTATATTTTCGTTATTTTTTTGCGCAAGGCAAGGGCAGCTGACAAACAACTGAAAGACAAATTGTATACAATGTTTGGTTTATGGGCGCGAGCTGTGAATGGATGAATGTGCATCATTATGGGACTGCTGCTGGTGCTGCCTCATTGTTGTGCCCCTCAGTGGCTGCAAGGCGAAAATTACCCTAACCTTGAGACGCACTGCAGAAGGCAAAAATCTGAATAGGCTAGCAGCAGCAAACAAATAATTAGGCGACGTCCAACAACAGAAAATAGTGCCAAACCCAGAGTTGGCTAAAATAAGCTATGCAAATAATTAATGAAGCCTGGAACATGAGGACATGTGGCGCCTTTGTTTAGCTAACGGAAGTGTGCGACCCTACAGGTCCCTCTATTAGGTGCTGTCGCTGTTGTTGTTGGCTATTTTTTGTTGTTTTTTTTTGGGCTGCTGGGATTATTTTTCCAGCCATTTGATGTTTGACAATTTATTTTGATGGCGCACAACACGCACACGTCAATTCTGGCTGTTGTTGTTGCTGTTGCTGTTGAACGAGGCGCCTCAGTTAGAGCGACGTCAGCAAAGACGACGTCAACATCAGTGGAAGAGCAAAGCAAACGGCATTGATTAATTTCCATTTGGGCACACTAACCGAAGGCAAGGTCGACCGACCTCTGTGCCAGCCAGCAAAATTGTTGATAGGATAATGTGGCATTAAAACATTAAGGGCCGACACATTGGCTGCTGTTGTAGCAGCCTCGCCCAACCCACTCTTCAGTTCGGTTTGATTGAAGCGTTGAGGTAGCGAGCGAAAGCAGAAGTGTGTGTACAGAACTGTCAGTCCATAAGTCGATATAGTCTGTTCACTGTTTGAAGAGTGAGTCGGCTTATAGATTGAAGTGTGTGTGCGATACTCTGAGTATGTGTGTGTGTGTGGGGGTGTGTGGGGGTGTGTGTTGCTGGTGTGTACTTTCATGTGCGCTGATTTTGAGTGATAACCAGGTGGCGACTAGACACTTCGAGCTGCCAACATCCCAGCCAGCCAGCCATAATATAAACTATTAAATGCAATCACTTTATTAGTTGAGCGCTACAAGAAAGTCCAGAGCTCTGATCTGAATGCAAAAGTTATTGCATTATCTGTAATTCTATTGCGACAAATTGTATAGCAAGAATTTTTGCTTTATCGCCTGCCGATGCCTAATCGGATTTCACTTGATTTTCTTTGAACTTTTGTGAAGTTTAAAGAAAGGGCCATAATAATATTAATATTTCGAATGAATCTATAAAATATTTTTTATTTTCTTATCAATTTTGAACAAGAGTCAATAAATTTACATTTTTCGATCTTAAAATTTATAAATTAAACTTTTCTTTTACATTAAATTTTCGTATATATTAATTTTTTGTATATATACAAATTTCTATTACATATTAAAATTTGTTTATTAAAAGAAATAAATAAATAAAATGTTGTTTTATATTAAATTAAAAAAAATACATTTTATCTATTTAAAAAAATTTTAGTTCAACTTATAACTGCGTTTTACTCTATTCCACTATTTGCGTGTTTCCCTATAGTTATAAAATTGCGAACTGTAGAATTAGTCACCTCCTTTATAAAAATCTATTATTTATTGAATTAAATGCTATAATAGTTTAGCAAGAAATTTATAGTCCGTATTTTATGACAATTTCTGCTTTCAATATATATCGTACATAATAAATGGAAATTTCCTTTGGCCACGTTGACTTCTTCCCATATATATGAATATTGACATTGAATCCGATATCAGGTTAACTAGCCTATTTGAAACTTGTGTAACCTAAGCCTTTGGTCTAGAAACGGCTTACTAACAACCATCAAAAAGCTAATAACTTCTAATGGGTTTTGTTACGGCCGGGCCACTCACCTAAGGCATAAGCTGAAACACCTTGGTTTGCATTAATAATAATATTCATAATCCATTTGACAGCGCCCATAAATATGCAAACACTTTTGCTATCCACTTATATATATATATATATATATATATATATATATATATATATATATATATATGTATATATATATATTAATATATATATATATATATATATATATATATATATATATATATATATATATAGTCCTGTGCATATCGACCCATCTATTAAATGCTAACAACTATCGTGCCAGTCATCCTCGTAAATATTATATAAATCAAAGAAACACATTATATAGACTTCAAGAGAAACAGAAATGTGACATTTATGGTAACAAATGACTTTTTGTCAAATGACTAAAGACAAATATCTGAGAGGGAGAGAGGTGGGGGCTAGGCCTTGGCTTTGGTGTATGAGTGTTGGCTACGCTTAATGCCTAAAATTTAATTGTTGTTGTAAAATGGCTTTGGGACCGGCTCGGGGTGTTAACTGTGCAGAAGAAATGCACATAAATTGTTGCTACAAATTGTGGCAAGGCAGCAGCAAGCAGCAAGCAGCACGCCATCAGCCCAACGCCCACTCACGCACAAGCCAAGCATTCACCCACGCGCTCAGACAGATGGAAGCCAGTTGGGTCGATTGGTTGTTGAGTTTGTCCATCCGTCGCTCTGCTTGTCTGTGGGGAAAGTACAACAGACTCATTAAAATCATCCAAAAACTTTTCGGCAAACACTCGAATGTGTATCTGTAGCTGTATTTGTAAATATATCTGTAGCTGTATCTCTATCAATATCTGCTTATGTACTTCGCCAGCTGGAGGCGTTCTTGTGTGTGGCTCGTTTAAATATTTAGACAACAACTCGGTTATTGAATGCTGCATTTAGGCCATTGAATCATTATTAGGAATTGGGTGAAGACTCTGCTACATAAGATAAACACAAACTGGGAATATATTTTGAAAAATCTTTAAGTTTTATGATAAGATTCAGACGCATTTAGAGCCGGAAATTCCACAACAGAAATGCTTTTGTGGTAATTCATAAAATATGTACACGGTATTTGTGGCGCCATCTATTGTTGAACATGTACTTGTTGTTTAGAGGAAATTCCTTGAGCAAATCCATTATTTTGAATGGAGTCTTTAAAACATTTTTAATGTGCTCTCGAAACGGTGTAATAAAAATCCAAAATTTACTTTATAAAGTGCATTAAAAGTGGAACGAAGACAAACAGATTTTTGTTACGCCTCGAAAATTAAACAAATTTTGAATTTAAACTCATTTGAACTCAGGCCAAAGACAAAATTCTTTTACTAGCTCTGGCTAAGAGAGGGTATTACGCAGTTCGCTAATGGCTAGTAATGAAATATTGATTTTTATTGGCTTTTAATTGAAATATAATAGATGTAATAATTATTAATATAATTGTTGAAATTATTATGGGATTTTTTTTTATTTCAGAATTTTCTCTTTACGCGTCGTTGACATTGTGTGTTTACTGTACTTTGGTTTATATTCGCTGGCAGTTCTATAAATAATAAGCTTATGCATTTACTGCACATGAATAATTGAAATTACATTTTTGTTTATTGCGTGTCGCATTCCCATTTGGCCCCACTGTGCGTGGGCGCCTCAATGGGTGGCTATAATTTAAAATTCACTCCGACTAGGCTAATGTATGCCATTGTGTGGGTTGCCCAATCGCTTAAAATATGTGTAAATGAGTTTTGTGGCTTTTCTTACTAATTGTTTGTTTGTTTTTTTGTTTTTTTTTTTTTGTTTTGCAGTGGTGCAGCGCATAGAACCATCAAGTTTTCCATATCCCCGGCGTAAACAATAAAAGCGAAAATGACAGCAATACGTTTAAGCAATAAAGAAATGCGTGGCAAGCAGCTGCAAATAGCAACAAGACAACAATAATAACAACAAGCAACATGTAAAGCCTTCATGCGAAACTAAGAATACAAAACAACAACAAAGCTGAATCATACCCCAAGAAGCAGAAGAACCCAGGAAATTATATAATATTAAACTATATCTAGAGTATCTAAGCCTCATAGAAAGCAAGCTGCCGTTAAGTGTGAAAGCTTTAACTAGAACTAAGTCCAAGTGAGCCAAATTATAAATATTAGAAAATTAGCGCTGCACTTTAATAGATAGAGACAGAGAGAGAGAGAGAGAGAGAGAGAGAGAGAGTTGAGATATCCATTGACCGCTGATTACCTCGATATATCGCCTCCCCGTCCCACCCCGGCACCGTCTTGGGACACTGAAACATTCCACCACACAGTATGGCCTCGGTCGCCGCTTGGCTGCCCTTTGCACGGGCGGCGGCCATCGGTTGGGTGCCGATAGCGACGCATCCATTGCCACCGCCTCCGATGCCGAAGGATCGCCGCAAAACGGACGACGAGAAGCTATTGATAAACGTGTCCGGCCGACGATTCGAGACCTGGCGCAATACACTCGAAAAGTATCCAGATACGCTGCTCGGCTCGAATGAGCGTGAGTTTTTCTACGATGAGGATTGCAAAGAGTATTTCTTTGATCGGGATCCGGACATATTTCGGCACATACTCAACTATTATCGCACCGGGAAGTTGCATTATCCGAAACACGAATGCCTCACCAGCTACGACGAGGAATTGGCCTTCTTTGGCATCCTGCCAGATGTCATCGGTGACTGTTGCTATGAGGACTATCGCGATCGCAAGCGCGAGAACGCCGAACGCCTCATGGACGACAAGCTGTCGGAGAATGGCGACCAGAATCTACAGCAGCTAACCAACATACGCCAGAAGATGTGGCGTGCCTTCGAGAATCCGCACACATCGACCAGTGCTCTGGTCTTCTACTATGTGACCGGCTTCTTCATAGCCGTCTCCGTCATGGCCAACGTGGTGGAGACGGTGCCCTGCGGCCATCGGCCTGGCCGGGCCGGCACATTGCCCTGCGGTGAACGCTACAAAATTGTGTTCTTTTGCCTAGACACCGCCTGTGTGATGATCTTCACCGCCGAGTATCTGTTGCGTCTGTTCGCGGCGCCCGATCGCTGCAAGTTTGTGCGCAGTGTGATGAGCATCATCGATGTGGTCGCCATTATGCCCTACTACATTGGCCTGGGCATCACGGACAACGACGATGTTAGCGGCGCCTTTGTTACGTTGCGTGTGTTCCGCGTTTTTCGCATCTTCAAATTCTCCCGCCACTCGCAGGGTCTGCGCATCCTCGGCTATACGCTCAAGTCGTGCGCTAGTGAGCTGGGCTTTCTTGTCTTTTCACTGGCCATGGCCATCATCATATTTGCCACGGTCATGTTCTACGCTGAGAAAAATGTAAATGGCACCAATTTCACATCGATTCCGGCGGCCTTCTGGTACACCATTGTCACAATGACAACCTTGGGGTAAGTGGTTCCTGAAAAATATAAAATAAATAAATATTTACCATTTGCATAACCAGTTTGTAAAGTTTATTTTTTTATATTTACAATATTTACAATTTCATTTACATTCTTTGTTAATATAGCTTTAGTATAGTGTCGTTTAAAGTTCAAGGTTTAAAAGGTCCTGTGGGACAGGAACTCTCTTGAGTCTCCTTCTCATCCTGACTCCGCGCATGCGTCGCCTTCTTAGAAACCTTCGCGCCAACTGATTAGGGTGATGTGCAATCCTGTTCAGGTATGCAGTAGTTTGCCGATCCTCGGTGCATGGAGTTCCTAGTCGATGTCGCTGTTGTTGTTGCGTATGTATCATGCCGCACGGGACTGCACAACACGTATTTTGTTGAGGTTCGACTTTGCAGCTATGCTGTATACCTCCAGATGGGTGCCAGGATGACTTTGTATATGAGCGTCTTGTTGGTCAGCGACAGTTTATTACTGGCATTTAGAAGCCAAGCCCTTGCCCTGAGACGCTTTATCTGTTTGTCCAGTGTGACTCCAAGGTATTTGTGAGCTTCCTTCTGGACCAAGAGCTCACCCTGTAGGAATACCCCAGGAGAGCATTGTGCTCTGAGAGTGTATGTGACTTCTACACACTTTGTAGAGTTTATGACTATATTCCATCTGTAGGCCCAGTTCTCTATTTTGTTTAAATAGATCTGGATGAGATCTGTGGCGGTGTAGACGCAATCGTCAAAGATGCAGCAAAGGTGGCGACAAGTAAGTTACTCTGATCCGAGATCGGCATGTTGTCAGGCTGTAGGAGGTTGGCCCTAACACGCTTCCCTGGGGTACACCACCTCTGACCGTAGAGGCATTTGTTAAGATGAAAGCGCAGCCAACTGAACTTGTTTAATATAAATGTCTTTAGGACAATTTCTTATAAATTTCCTTTTATGGCTGGTTATGCACAGGGATATTAGTATTTTTTGTACTAAATGAACAAAAATACTAGTTTGATCATTTTTATAGTGAAATAACTACTTTTTGGTTACAAACTAAATTTCTTGAATATAGAATGCGATTTTTAAACTATTTATATATATATATATATATATTAATTTAATTTTGTTGTTTATTGTTTAGCTACGGTGACATGGTGCCGGAGACAATAGCTGGCAAAATAGTTGGCGGTGTTTGCTCGCTCAGCGGAGTGCTGGTCATCGCCTTACCTGTACCTGTTATTGTATCGAACTTTAGTAGAATTTATCATCAGAACCAGCGTGCGGATAAGCGCAAAGCGCAGCGGGTATGTCTGTCCATACAAATACACTGTGTTTCTTTATGTTTTGTATTCAATCTAATTTATGAATTTATCAATTTTAATCCAACAGAAAGCTCGACTGGCGCGCATACGCATTGCGAAGGCCTCGTCGGGCGCTGCTTTCGTTAACAAGAAGAAGGCGGCGGAGGCACGTTGGGCAGCGCAAGAGTCGGGCATTGAGCTGGATGATAATTATAGGGATGAGGATATCTTTGAGCTGCAGCATCATCATCTGTTGCGGTGTCTCGAAAAGACAACGGTGCGTATACTTAACGTGGTAGCATTTTCCATTCCACAGGACTTGCCAGGATGGGTTCTCGTCGTCATTATGCCTTATCATTTTCTATGTTGTTCTTCTTTATTTTGATTTACATGTTGATTTATCAGACATCTTTGTTTCGTTTCTCTGTGTGTTCTCTTTTCGACAGATGTAGCTACATTTGAATATCTTTCTAGTAGTCCAAAATTCGCACCTTTGCCTTTTGCTCTTTAGGCAAGCAATGACAAGCGACACAACCACTAGAACAGCAACAGGTACAACAGCTACAACAACACCAACAACAACAACAACAAGTACAGCAACAACTACAACAGCAGCAACTGCACTTAATACAAATTCAATTGATAGTTGTAGAGGATTTGCTGTGCCAGAGTTCAGAAATCTTGTGCGTGCTCGTTAATCAAATACTTCGTACATATACAAAACAAACAACAAACAACAAACAAACAAACAAACAAACATACACACATACATGCATATAAATATTAAAAGAAAAAACTTCAGCATTTGATGTGCAAAATTATTGATTATGATTTTTGTACATTTGTATATTCGATATAATTCAATATAAGCATATATAATATATATATATATATATATATATATATATATATATATATATATATATATATATATAAATGTGCCATTTTGTGTTTTGTTTATTTCACGTTTATCACATGTTGCATTGGGTTTTGGTTTACTTAAGTTTAGCCAGCGAAACGCGCGCACCAAAATCAAAAAAATTCATGAAATTAAAAAATAGATATCTGTGACTTCTTTCTATATATATATATATAAATATAAATATATATATATATATATACATAAATAGTAAACGAAACGTAAATAATATATACTCGAAAAAGTAAGTGCTTTCGGTTTAGTAGTTTATGTTCCGTTCTTCTCTTTCCTTAGCGCTCTTGCTCTAGCTGTCTCTTTTACTCTCATTTCAATGTTGCAATTTCATTTTGAGATTTATTATAATTTTTTTTTGATTTTATTTGTTTTTATTTTTGGTTGAAGCAGCAAACGGTTTGTGCTGAAAGCTATGCGCTCTGTTCTATTTTAGCTTAATATTTTTTTTAAGTTCTTTTAATTGGTAATTATTGAATAATATTGGATAATATAATGCTTGAAGAGGCGCCCAGCCAGCGAATGCCATAAAAAAGATCTGAAGCAGCGCAATCGATGGCTGTCAACACTAAACCAAAACAAAACTCAAACTAAATAAAAGCAAGAGCATTAAAAATAAAAACAAAAAAAAATCATATTCGAAAAAATATTAAACAATTCGAAATCAAAGAGCGCCCATCAAATGGGCTAAAATATAGGCAAAGATTCGCTGATTGAAACTGAAAAGTGATATGGAATTTGTACCAGGGAATTTCCATTAAAAATTTGAGTATGCTTTATTTATAGAATAGCTATAATACTGAACGATTATTGATTTAAATAGTTCATTAAATGGCATGCTTATAGAGAGAAGTTCAAAGTGCTTAGAAAGTGATTTGAAATATTTTTGAATTGTTTTTGAAAATATAAAAAGACTGATTAGCAGTAAAATAAATTCATTCGGCAACTGTAATGGAAATTATTATGATATATATATATATATATATATATATATATATATATATAGCAAAACTCTCATATAATTAGATTTTGAATATTCAAATAATATATTTTCATGTTAGCTTAGGGATAAGAAAGTGCATTGCAGCAGCCACTGGATTTTTGTAGAGATTTTTCTAAGATTTCTTTTAATGCAAAGGCTTCTGGCATATTTATTGTTAGACTTTTTCATTACCTGTAATTTTGTAATTTTGAATTTGACTCACGCTTTTGTCAAATTATTATATAAAAATAAAAAGAAAAAAAAATATATATATAAAAATCAAAATCAAGCTAAGATCATACATATTTTCATAGCTAATCTAAATTAGAAACTCTTTAAAATTTCTTCAATTTCAATTTCGATCAATCTCAAGCTCTTTGCTGAGCGCTCTTTTGCAATAAACAATCAACAAATCTATAAAATCTCTCAAATGTAACTAACCGAACATTAAACACAAACGCGCGCGTTTTAAATCGCTAGCTAAAAACGCACCGAAAAGTCGCTCGCTCGTGCTTGCTTTGATAACAAAACAAAACAGAAAAGAAAAACTCACTCCCCTTTCCCTGCCGCCTTTTGCTCGTTCTGCTGCCCGCTCGCCGCGCTAAGCACTTGGCCCTCGCCCTGTTAAAACACTTGGCTGACTAACAAAAAAAAAAAAACAAAACAAAAATAACAGTTCTTATTGTGTTATTGTAAAATTGTCATTGCTTAGGTGCCGAATAACCCCCCTCCCTCCCACCTTCTTCTCTCACTTTTAATGTACATTTAAGCGTTCTAATGTTTGACAATTTTTTTGTACCCTGCCCAGCTTTATTGTTCTGATTGTTGTTTTGACTAAACCTTCTCTATAAGTATTTATTATTACTAAATATATATATATATTATTCAATCCTGTGTTTGTGTTTTGTCTGTCTGTGTGTGCGTGTGTGAGAGTGGCTTAACATCCTAGCTCCTTTCTGTATATTTGTGTCGAATTGTATAACAAAAAAAAAAAAAAAAAAAAAGAAAAGTAAATCCAAACATTGTACTCTATGTATTCTACGTTTCTCTTTGTAAAATTCTTCTGGTACTCACACTCAAATGCTCAAATCTAAAAGGATCGTGAATTTGTCGAGTTAGAAATACCATATAATGGCCAGCCAAAGCGACCGGGCTCGCCCTCGCCGATGGCTAGTCCCGCCCACTCGACAAACAGCGCTGCAGGCCTATTGCAATCCTGCTGCGGCCGCTGTTGTTCGCAGCGTTATCAGGTAAGCCATGAACTGTACATACTAAATATCCTCTTAACTATTTTATGTTGTCTGACGGTTTGTTCGACTGTGAGTGTGTGCGTGAGCCTGTGTATGTGTATGTGTGTGTGTGTGCGTGCGTGTATGTTAATGTGTTTCCATTGCAGGTGGGTGCCAAACTACTTTTTTAACCCTAAGTACTTAGATGTTTGTTACTTTTGTTTGTGTGTTTACAATCATCTACACTATTTCTATCCAACAAAACAAAAAACACACATTAATTTAACGATTCAGCCTAAAAGCATGCTACATTTTTGTTAACAGCCGGTAACATACATACATTGTGATAAAGTGTTGCATGCTTTTAGGGTGTGCACAAAATAGGCAAAAAATGTTAATAGGAAATGTAAGTGCTCGGGGTGTGATACTAATAGGAAGAATTGTCTGCCAAGAGCTCGAGATATTACACTGAAATGCAGGCATGAAAATTGGTATATATAAGATATTTAATTTTATTAAAATTCTATTTAAATAGCAGAAATTTGTGGTCAAACTGTACTTACAAATTGATAGAAAATAATATTCTTTATGTGAGAAAAGAATACATAATAATTTTATATATTAGCCATAGCTATAAGATCCTCAACTTGAAGATAATGAGAGAATAATAAAATGTCCCCAGCTCCTGGTTTTTAACAAAAATGTTGCCTACTTTTCAGCGCCAAAGTAAACCAAATTTTTAGACACTTAACATAATATAAAAATAATACTAATATTGACAATATTTTGCAGAGTCAAATTGAATCTACTTAACTTAGGAAACAAATAATAATTGTTTACTCTAATTTACAGGCCTGCGGCAAGTATATGCCAGCTGCCAGCAATGCTCAAAATAGCCAAAACAATCAGCCAATGGATGGCACCTACCTGGTGGAGGCATCCTTCTGAGCCAGCTGTGGATTATGTTTAATGCTGAAGAAGCTGAAGCTAATTTACGTTTATGTTTACGTTAGTCTAACTTGAAAAGTTTTTAAACGAAGAAAAGCAAAAATTATTGAAATTGTTGTAGACAAAAACAAAAGTAAAACAAAAAAAAAAAAAACACGCAAAATACCAAATGTAATCTAAAACCAAAACGAAAACAAAATCTCAAATATTTGATTTTCGAGTTAATGCAAAATAATTTCATTTAATTTTGCAAACAACACCAAAGAACAACAACAACAACATTTGCATGTGTAAAATGTAATAACAACAAACACAACAGAAACAATACATAAAAAGCTGCACATAAGAATGGGTAAACATATACATAGAGCATATATATACATAGTTATATATAATATATATACAAATAGAGAAAGATAATGAGACACAGTACACTTAATTGCGAAGCGGCAAAGTCGGATTTGATTAGCGAGACCCCGTTAATGAATATAACAACAAATTATTAATAATAATATGCAACACTATTTACTTTATATAGGTGACAAGAAGACAACAAAAAAAAAAAAAAAAAACAAAAACAAAAAACAGAAACAACAACCGAAACAGACGCATTTTAGAGGAATTTACTGTGTATGTTTTTAAGCGGGCAATAATACAAAATAAATAGCATTGCGAATATAGATTGATAAAGAAATTTAATTGAATACTCACTCAAGCAAGTTGCATTGGGTCCAAAAAACAAAAATGGAATATTAATAAATGAATAGGAAAAAACTAAAGAAAATGAGGCAAACACAACAAAACGATTTGTGTAGTAGCGAAAACAAAATGAACTATTTAATTACTAAAAAAAAAAAAAATGAAAAGGAAAAACCAAAAAGCAAAAATTATAAAAAAAATATATTATAAATAAATTTCAAGTATTTTTTAAAATGGTCCGTAGTTTAGTCAGTATAATGTTCAATTCTCTCTCTCTTTCTCTTGCTCTCTCTTGTATAATTTCTTCCAAGTCCCTGATGGACTCGACTCTAACTCAGCTTTATGAGAACTCCTAATGATAATAATTTAATCAGCCCGATTGAAATTTCTTTTATATATAGCCCCTAAATGGTTTCAGTTCAACTCTTTTATTATTTTTTTTTTTACAAAAACTTCAATGAACAAATCAAAATATATTTCGAAAAAAAATAACAAAAAAAAAATACCAAGGAAAATGAAAAACTTTCTTCCAAGAATTAAGTTAGCAACTATTTAACTGTGTATGTATGTGTGTGTATGTAGGAGAGGCTTTTAATTGAAAGCATTAAAAATACAAAAAGAAACACGAAACTAAAAAAACAAAACTCTTAGCAAATTCTAACAAACTCAAAGTAAAATTAAATTAATTATAAATTAAACCAAATCAAACATTTAAAATTAGTTTAATATACTTAAAACAAATTACAAATAATATAAATAAATAATTGAGCTTGTATGTATGTATAATAAATTTATTATGATTATTATTACAATTATTATTATTATTATAATTATAATTATAATTATGGTGTTGACTATTTGAATTGTATTTTTAGCATTTATTTCTAATAACTTAAGTTCTCGAAATTTAATTTAGAAAAAAAAAAACAAAAATATTGTTAAAGAAAAATTTAAATGGAAAAACCCTAACCAAAATCAACTTCAAACGAATCCAATGCAAAAATATTAAATATGATGAGTTTAGTTAACAAAACTTGAAATTAAATTAAAAAACCAAAATTAAATTAAAAATAAACAACATGTTTTGGCCACTAGAGCCAAATCCTGTAGCGATATTCTAAAAGAACAAAAAAAAAAAAAAACAAAAATGAAACTAAATCTAATCTAAAGAAATTCTGTTTTGATTTTTAGTGATATTTAATTCGAATTACGACACCTAAAACACTCTGCCATGGCTCTGTGTCTAAACAGAACAACAAACAAAAACAACAACAAAGGAAAACTATATATAAAAACGAAAAATTAATAATATAATAAATAATGAAATCTGTTTACTTCCACAACAACAAAAGGCGCGACTATTCATTTAGCTTTATTGACTTGGAGACAGATCGGAATTGTTAGCTGAGAGAGCTCAAACTAACGGAAATTCCCATCATACATCATCTGCTATATAAGACTAGCTGGGAGATCTATACTAAATATGTGTATATATATCTACAAATTATTTATATATATATATATATATATATATATATATATATATATATATATATATATATATATATATATATATATATATATATATATATATATATATATATATATACATATATATATATACAGATAACACACGCTGTGTGTGTAGAGCGTGTGTTCTCTCTCTCTATGATATAGTCGGGTCGCTTGGTTACGTTTACTTATATACTTACTTACTTGCTTGCTTACTTACGTACATATTGAATATCAGCGGCTATAATTTGTTTTAGCCATACCGCACAGATGTTGCGCTTTATTGCCAGCTTCACACACTCGCATCGGCTATATATGGCTAGATTCATTTGCATGCGTCTAGCTTAGTCATATGCTGTATATATTTACCTGCGTTCAGACTTAGCATAGGTCTTTAGTCCAGTCAGCTGTGAAGGCGACCACTGATTGGCTATAATCATATTCTAAATTGTTAGCCATCAAAACTTGGCTTCAAGTTAATTTATTACCGTGTGCATTAAAATATATAATTGGTGAATAAATTTATTGAGATTTTCTTCAACAGATTTTCATAGTTTCTCTGAAATTCAACTGAACTTTTACAAAATTTTTAGTTGATTTAAAATGAGAGTTGGGGTTATTAATTTTGTTAAAATTTGTGAATTGGGCAGAACAAGGCGTGATTAATATCATTAAATATATACATATATATATAAATATATTTTTTACTTTTATTTATTTATTTATTTTTTGTTTGTTTGAAGGCGCCTTTCGTTTTTCTGCCCTTCAACCTGTCCGTCTCATTTGCTATTTATATATATTTCTATATATACTCATTCTTCTACTTTATACTCACTCCAGAAATATTTGTGCTGTAATAGCTATTCGTCACGGTACTCCGGGTATTTGCTAGTTGGGCGCCTCTGACTCAACCACTCTTACTTTTCTGTTGTCTTTTTCTTTTGTTTCTCTATTTTATAGATTATTAAATTCAAGAGCCATAATTAAATTTTAATATGCGCAAAAGGCAAATAAAACCGTTGAGTATACGATGTAAATCGGGTTGTTACATTGGTATTTGGTGTGTCAGCTTGGGTTTTCCCATCCCTGCAGCAACCACTTGTACTTTTTGCTGATTTATTTGCAATAATTAAATATTTAATTTATTTTCAATATATTTTATATTATTAAAAATAATAAAATATTATATATTAATTTTTTTTTTATTTATTTATTTTAATGTATTTTTGAGTATAAAATGTTTTTATTTATATTTATAATTAAATTTAATTATAAATTTAAAAATGTATATAATAGGAAATAATAATAAATAATAAATTTAACTTAATTTATTTTAAATTTTTATTATTTCATATTTTATTATTAAATTTTTTAAACTATGCGCTTCTTCCACAGACAATATGGTTTGCTTTACCTATTTTGCTACGCAAAAGGCGCTATAAATTAAATATGTAGTGAAAGTGTTAATACATTAAATATATGTATATAATTTTAAAGATTCTATATTAATTATGCAATTCAATGTAGCTATGACTGACTGAAGAATGTTTTTTTTTTTTCATTAATTTATTTGTTTTACTTCATCACCCCATCTGATTATTGGGCAAAAGCCTTAATTCATTAAATAAAAAATATGTTAAATAATATATATTTATATATGATATTTTTGTTAATTCAATTCAGGCTTCATTATAATTTTTGTATATAAATTATTTTGAAGCATAAGAGTTCACATGGCAAACATGATTTGCCAAGTTGCTAAACGCTTTTTATATATTTCTCTTACACACAATACAATTTTTTGTAGCTTTTTATTATAAACATTATTAAGGCCAACAACTAGTTAAGTACAGCATTATGTGAAGACCTTGGCCTATTTAACGCCTCAAGTGTAAAGTGCGCGCATAAAGTTAATTCGCGGTTTTCTCTTTGGCAGCGTCTTCCATGGCCAACAGATCTTCCAGCTCTGGCCTAATGCGATATTCAATGTTGCAGTTGGCGCAGTTAGTTATCTACATATATGTATATATATATATATACGTGTGTATATATGTGTATTGGCCGTATCGATTTCAACAAATCAGCTGCTCATTAGCTACGTCATTAAAAAAATATGTAAAGTACAAAATTCAAATTAAACTTAAATTTTTGTTAGCCATAAGCAAAGGCCGTTGCAATGCTTTGTTTTTTTTTTTTATTGTATTACTGTGTTAATTTTTTGCCAATTTACTCATTAAATACAAATTTTTGTGGCCAAAGCACACATAAATCAGGCCAATGACAGAGACAGAGAGAGAGAGAGAGAGATACAAACATTTACTCACTTGCAGGCTTCAGTCGATATTGATATTCGTTGATTAAGTATACGCACTGTGTTACGTCGTTACGTTGAACAGACACTAATATTAACTTCGGTAAGCTAGCTTTATGACGTTATTTATCACTCATACAGCTAGATAACCAAAGACAACATAGCACCCTGTATTTTCAATGCCTGCAATTGCATTCGTATTTTTAGGCCTTTCAGTTTCGCGCGCGCTCTCGCTGCGTCTGCGCCTGCGCCTGCGCACTCACAAGTTTTCAATTTGGAAACATTCACTCGATCACTGGATTTCTAGTTTTCTCGACTCTCGACAACTTGTCGAGTTGGTAGCGCCCACACGACTGTGGACAGCGTCGACTATCGACTGTCGTCATCGTCGGCGGCCACTTTTTGCGCAGGCGTCGCCGTTGACTGGCATTGCATTGAGAAATGCTACGTGGAATTTTTATGCATTTTGCATAGACAAACAACAACAGCAACAGCTGAAAGGGGAGGGCGGCTAAGAAATACAAATAAAAACTGAAAAAAAAAGGTCAAAGTTGGTCGCGCGCGCGTTCGTCCAGAACTCAGCTCATGTAGAAATATATATGTATTTGTGTGTGGGTTAGCTAAGGGGAGCTGCAATGATTTTTTGTTGTTTGGAAAAATATTCCCATAAATATGCACGCTACGACGATCAACAATTATGCCCGCGACCAAAAACCGAACGTCTCAGCAGGCGAAGGTAGCAGCATTTTTCGTCTTCTTATTCTTATTGTTTCGGTTGGTCAAGTGACTGTAACTGGAACGACAAGACGATACGACGACAGAGTGGACTGAACTGAACTGAACTGAGCTCGGTTGGTTGGGTGGTTGTTTGGGCTGCCTGCCTGCCTGCCTTGCGTTGCGTTGCGTTGCTTTGCCTTGCCTGCTTGGCTGCTTGGCTGCATTGGCATTATAGCGCCGGCAAAATGTGAGTAAGCCAAGTGAATGGCTGAGTGGCTGGCTGGCTGGCTGGCTGAGTGGCTGAGTGGCTGACTGGCCTTACCTATGTCTGTCTACTGCTAGCTAGACGAACGTTCCGTAACCGTAGGTTCCCACAATTATGCGCCTCGCTCGACTCGATTCAACTCCACGCCACACTCCGCACTCCGCACTCCACGCTCCACACTCGACACTCATTGTAATAATCGTTGAAACATAAAGCGGCGGAAAATGTTGAAAAGCCTGCAAAACGTACGAAACGGCCTGAAATGTCTGAAATGTCTTACTTCACTTCTTCTTTTATTTTCAGTCTTATTTTTTTATTTTTCTCTCTCTTATTTTCCTTCCTCCATTTTGATCAAATTGTGCAATGGATATGACGACAGTCGGCTTAAGGCAACTAGTTGCAGCTACTAACTATTTGTTAAGCCAAACTAAAACTCGAGTTTTATATTTGAATTGTAGCTTTGTCTTGCTCTGTTCAGGCTTCCTGATTACCCGCTTCTCAGTGACATTCTCCTCTGTCCTTGCCAGATGAATGCTTTAGCTATATCTCCAGCCCAGTAGCTGGCCAACAATCTATCCTACTTATCAATCTCAATGGCCTTGCGACTGTCAGAGCTGATTAGCCCGACTTAAGTGCAAAATTTTCCTTGAGCTTTAGCCTTGCTTTGGTTTACTTTCTCTCTAAGCATTGAATGACCTTCCAGCTAATTTACAAAAATTTGTGTACTATATCTCTATATTTTTCTGGTTTCTATATATTGTATATTTTATATATTTTCTATATATTTTTATATTTTTTATATATATTTATATATTTTATATTTTCTATATTATTTATATATTTTATATTTTTATGTCTGTCTATATTCTCTATATTTTCTATATTTTTTGTTATATTTTTGATGTTTTTAATATTTTCTACATTCTATATATTTTTCATTTATATTTTTATATACTCTTATATTTATATTTATTTTTTATATATTTTCCATTTTCTATATTTTCTGTATTCTCTAAAAGTATTCTACATTTTCTCTATTTCATTTTTTTATATATAATATATTTTCTATATTTTTTTTATTTGTTATATTTTCTATATTCTATATATTTTTCATTTTATTTTATATTTTCTATATCTCTTATTTTTTTTTATTTTCTGTATTTTCTATATTCTCTAAAAATATATTCTTTATATATTTTTCTCTATTTAATTTTTTTTATATTTAATATATTTTCTATATATATATATTTTTTTTTTTTTTTAATTTTTTTATTAATTTTTAATTTTATTTATATGATATATTTTAAGCACACCTCATGTTTCAAAATTGATCAATATTTTAAACCAAACTACCTTTAACTTTAACTGTCTAACTCGTAGTCAAGTTTTACCTGCGACTAACTACACAAATTTAGTTTGTTGCTACCTGCCTTTAATTGGCTAAGAGCTCTGCCTTCCAGCAACTGTTTGCTCTAGCGACCATCTTTAATGGTCTTGCATATTCTAGCTAGCATTTACTTAAAATTCAGCACTTTGCGGCTCTACAAACAAGCCGCACCTAGTCTAGTACACGTTGTCAGTGCCTCTGTGCCAGTCGTCGTCGTGCCAGATGACGCAAATCTCGGAACATGCCAAAATACAGAGAGAAATTCAGCTGAAGTTCATGCCGGAGACTGACCGCAAGACAAATATATATATATATATATATATATATATATATATATAGACAGTTAAGGTAGTTTCTAAGAATAAAATACTCATCAAGATATGCCATATACTACAAGCTATATACATATATATAGAGGCATATGCAAATGCGTGGACTCGAGATGCCGCAACTTTGATTAGGGCGAGCGCTGTCGAGGCCTACCTAGCACAATCACGACTCAGTTCTCTGTTCTCAATTCTGAATTTCCAATTCTCCGATATTAAACGATGTCGAAGTCGATGCCGCCGCCGATTGCCCTAAAACACGTTTAATACGACGAACACACGAGCGCGGAAAAAAAATTGCCTATGCATAGCCGATCATGATGATGAGAGATGGTTTGAAAATTCTGGAAACGTGTGCGGATCATTTGGTAGCCGGATGTACACGTTGTATTGGAATTTCGATTCGCATATATTTAACAGCTGTGAATGCAAATGACATACCTGAAGAGCCTCCTCCAAGCGCCACTCAATTATGGCAGCTGCTGCTCTGGAAACGTTACAGTTGCTCGATCTTTAATATATATATAAGCATACATATATATAATAGTAGATAGCATCTATATGAATATATATATATATATATATATATATATATATATATATATATATATTTGGGTGTTGACACACGATTTGGTAACTGCACTTGAACTGCGAAACACTTGCGAAACCTTCTCAGCGGTTGTTGTTGGATTTAATTTTTAATTTTTTCTATATTTTGTTGTTTGTTTTTTTGGTTTGAGTCGTTGTTGACACAGACAACAGAGAACCCAGTCAGTTAATGTTAATGGTTTTGATTCCATATAGTATGTAGTCGGTAGTCGGTAGTCGGTAGAGTGTAGTCTGTAGCGCTCTCTATGGTATGCTATGGTGGCAGAGCCAGAGCCGAGGCACCGGATTGCGCTTTTGCACACACCTTCAACGCCGCCAAACGCTTCTAAACTAAATTCAGTTTTGGTAAAAATGCGACAAACGGGCTCCAGATCAGCTTCTTGTGACGGGCAGCGACGTCGACGCTGGCAGCGGCCAGGTATATAACGATTTACCTGTGCAAAGGTGTGCAACGTGCACGTGGCTGTGTGAGTGAGCGAGTGAGTGAGTGTGAGCCATTTTTGCGGCCCACGACGACGTCGACGACAACGACAATGATCCGATCGCTTACCTGTGCCGTGTGCTGGCGACGCTGACGTCGGCATCGCTGCTCCTGCTGCTGAGCCGAGTCGGTTACCTGATTTTCGGGTTTTGTTTTTGCTTTCGAGAGCGCTGCGGCTATGATTTCCCGCCAAATGAGAGGCACAGGTAAAGACAAGTACAATTGAGTGTGTGTGTGTGTGTGTGAGGCAAGGTGTATATATATGAATATATATACATATTGAATCGGCATAGACAAGCGACGCTGCCTAATGACTGCGTTTCAGCTTATATGTATGCATGCTTCTCTCTCTTTCTTTCTCTCCCTCTCTATGCATGTGTGAGTATTGCTATTGATTTTGAATTTCAACAATGCGGGTGAAAAATGTTTGAAATTATATTGTACGCAAGCTGAAATTAACAAAAGTTAACATTACTATGGACATACGGGGTGTTGCCTTGAAAAAATCACCTAAATATAGTAAGTATATGAAATATGGCTAATAATATTTGCTTTCATTAATATTAACTTAGTTACCCAATAATTCATATGAAATAGAAACTAAATCTATACAGCGTCTTCAGCTGCAACACCCTGTATGTGGCGGCCATAGCTCAAGAAAATAATCCAAGCTAAAAACCAGTTAAACACACAAATGTGAACGTTTTTTTTTTGTTTGTCTGCAAATGGTTGCCTGGTAGGCAATGGCGCACAGTTGACTTTTGCCAAAAAGCAAAAAGTATACAAAAAATGGGGAAAAAAACGAGAAACAGTCAACGTAAAAACCTACAGAAACTTGATCAAGAGTTAAGAGGTGAATTGAGAGAGCCGGGCGTATGACTTAGGCGGGTCTAAAAGTGCGCTATACCAGGCGCTAAAAACTGACGGTTAATATTGGCTAATGATTAGATCTTTGTAAGGGGTTGGGCGTAAATTTGAACTGTGTTGTGATTTATGTTGCAGATTGAGTCGGACAAATGTATAGAAAATCATAAAAATATATGTGTATTAAATATAAATAAAATAAAGATAAACACAAAAATAAAATATGTTAAATATTACAAAAAAAAATTAATTAAAATATTTAAAAACTATTAAAAAGTTTAAAAACTTAAAAAGTTTTAAATGATTTCGATTTCAGTTAAAATGATAATATATTTGTATTTTACATTTATCAAACATCTATAAATATTTTGAAAAAAATATTAGAAATATATAAATTTGGTTAATAAATATACAATAATATTTTTCAGTAAATAAATATATAATTTAAAAATGTTTAAAAATAAATGAAAAAAAATTATATGATAACTTCCAATTTTCTATGCTATATATAAATATTCATAGTTCTGAATATCTTGTTTATATATATAGAATGATTTCAATTTGGAAGTACTATTTCTTTTTAAAAATTATAAAAAAACAAAACGAGAATATATATTGGTTCTTATAAACTAATTTTATTTTATATATACTTAAAAAAATGTTTTCAATCCATCCATTAAAATCCAATAACAATATGAACTTCTACATATATGCTAATATTTCTAAACATTTTTGCTATTTTGTTCTATTTTTTATCTTGAAATCTTCCTTGATAAATCAACTCAAATAAATCTATAAACTTCTGTATATTTTCTATTTATTTCTACATATTCATGGACAATTCGTTAATTTCGCTCTGAGATCGACTCATAATTATGTTAATTTCCAACTTATACTGATATCACATTGTTATACATAATAACCATAAATAATTCAACATTAACTGATTTCTTATCGGCACGTTTATCGCTGGGCTGTCTCCCACTGAGCGCATATTTCTTCAGTTTTGTGCTCGTGTTTCATTAACCCCAATACAACAACAATCGGGCAGCTAAGTGCGAAGAACATTTCTCAATCCGAGCTTAAATCAGTGACTCAATTGTTATGCTAACCTTTTGCTGAACTCTCGAGTGGGCCAGCTTCAATCTATAAATCTTGCAGCTTCTTCTGGCACAAAAGTACAGCACACAATTTGCTGTAGCGCAATGGCCACGCAACATCCAGCAGGGGGAAAAAAATCACTTTTATGGCAAAGATCAAACTGGCAGAAAAAAAAACGTAAGCAACAACAACTACGAAAAAATACGTTACTAAGGTGGAGCGCGAACGAGAGAGAGAGAGAGAGAGAGAGAGAGAGAGAACGCAGATGAAGACGGCGCTGCCGTCTGACGCTCACTGCGCATGCGTGGCAACAACGACAGCAGCAGCAGCAGCAGCAGCAGCACCAGCAGAAACAACAGCAGCAACAACAACGACAACGCAAAGAAATGGCCGTTAAAGTTGCCAAGCAAATGGCAAAAAGCAGAGGCGTAGCCAATGAGCAGAGCACAGAGGCTACCGCATAGCCAAGACGAAAAACGAAAACCGAACAACGAACAACGAAGACCGGGCCTCGAAGATCGAGACGATGACAACGGCCTGGCTACGTGAGCGCAGCTCTTGGCACGTTTTGGCGTGGCCGCCGCCCGTTGGCATCATAAAAGAAGTCAATTGAATTTAAATTTAAAGTACATAATGGCCAGCAGTACGAGTACCAAGCCATGCCATCAGCGGCTATCGGAGGGGCGTGGAATTGCGGGGAGCATATGAAACGTTGACGCTGCCGCCTTTCGAATTTCACAAAGTCATCTGCTGGCGTCGCTGCTCCAAAGCGTTGTCTGTGTGTGTGAGCCTTACATGTGCTTATATACACACGGCACTCGCATACATACAGACATGCACATATATGTATATATATGTATATACATATGTATATTTATATATTTGTGGAAGACAGCACGCAATACTTATACACATGATCGCTTGGCTGGCTGGTATTTGTGAGCTCTTTTGATTTAAACGTGCTTAAATTTAAAGATCAAATTGCTTTTGGGCTTTTTTCTTTTTCATTTTTTTTTTTTTTTTTTTTTTTTTTTTTTGCACAAGCGCGGTACAGGAATTTTAAATTGTAACCCAAAAATACAGAAAAAAAACTTTGAAAACCGCAATGCACCAAAAATCACAAAAGCTTAAGCAAAAAAGAATAAATATATATATAAAATATATATAGATATATGAACAAAAAAAAAAATATATATATATATATGTCTGAGAGCTAGTGAGTCACAATGAATGTCGTTTGCTGGCGGATATGATAGGCAATTTGCTGCTGGTATTCAGCCCGCAATAGATGAGTTCAATTATTTTGTTAGGCTAGACGCCCTCTGCTTTCCGTTTCCAGTCGACTGACTGACATTTATGCATGCCACATTCCCTTGCTGACGACTTGAACATGATTAAGTGCTGAGTGGGCAGCAACTAAAATAAGCTCAAAGAAAAATCAGCGCTCGCCACGGTTCGCGTTAACTTGGAAAACTTCAACAGAAATTTAGTGGAGAAAAACAAAAGACTTAGGCAACGAACTTGTGTTTAACCTATTGACATTCGAATAGCAACCGCCGCCAAAAACGTTAGCCTCATTCTCTTGCGCCCTGTCTTTCGCTAGCACCCACTCACTCAATTAACGTCTACATCTATCGTCGAAAATTTGCATTGTTTGCATAGCCCAAACCCCTTCTAACCAGCAAAAAAAAAAAAAAAATGAAGAAAAAAGTAAGAAACAGAAACAGACACAGAAAAGTTTCAACGCCGCGACCTCCCGATTTGTCTGGCAAGCAAGCGTGAGGTTTGGCTCTTTGATTGTTGTTTTATTTTTATTTTTTTTGTTTGTCTTTTTCTCTCGCCTCTGGGAACGTTGCAGAGAAAATATTTGACTTTAATGTGTGTATATATGGATATATAAATATGTCAATGTGTTTGTCTTTTGTGGGTTTTCGTTACTTGGGAACACGGCTATGAACTGTGGGCCGTGTGATCTTCTAGGGACTGAAGCAACCGAGACTGTGCCAAAATCAAATGAAATTTGATTTAGTATTTGATTTAATTTTAACTAACAGTCAATGCGGAAGCTATGCGGTTGTTCTCTTTGCATTATTAGTGAGATTTGTGCGGTTTTTTTTCTTGTTTGGTTAGGAGAAGTTTTTATGAATAAATCGATGAGCTTAAAGTTTTTTTTTTTTTTTTTTAATTTTGCTGTTGCTAAATTTAAAAACTTTCCTGTGTTATAAAGAACTTGATTATATTCAATTTATTGCTTGATAAAAATGACTATCAAATGAGTTTGGGTTTACGATATCTGAAGTTCAACTCAACTTGAATATTTCATACTTAAAAACAATAATATAATATTTTATGATGAACAAGGTATAAAAATATTCATATACTGAATATTCGCAGTATTTTATTTTAAGCTAATTTTTGTATATATATAAAATGTGCCTCAAATAATACAAGGGTTGGAACACAGGTCTCCAGCTGGTGGTTCTCTTCCCTTATAATTTCGCGTGTTAAGATAAAATGAATGCGGGCCTTTTTTTAATTTTTAATAATTTTTCAATTTTATTTCTTTAATATCACTTTACATACCAAAAATACTTTTGCAAAATTTTAGTATTATATTAGTCGTTCAGAAAATAAAATATTAAATTGGTTTACAGCAAAGCACGTCTTGTTCATTATCTGCAAAGCATTTTGTTGCTATTAAGCCAAGAAACTTTATTTTTAAATTATTTAATTGTGTGATAATTAAATAATATTAATATTTAATATGTTTTGTGAATATCACTATAAATTTAAGCGTATTATTATATTATAAAATAAATAAAAAAATTAATTAAATCAAACTTATTATTATATTAAAAATTTTTATTTACGAATAAATTTGACGATACGAATTTTTATCTGTCTTATTAAATATATTTATAATTTGTGTATCATTTGTAATATTCTTAATAGAATTATAAAAAACTAGTTCCTCATCTTATAATATTTATTATATAATATTTACATATATATAATATATTTAATATATATTATATGTCAGATTTGCATAATAAAGAATTCTTTAACTAACTAATTAGTATGTAGTTCGAGCAATGCTTTGCATATGCAAAATGAGTTGGGGAAATGTTATATATAGCACATAGCTGTCAGTCAATTGTTGTAGTTCCATTAGGGGCTATCGATTCGACATTCTCTTAGCCAGTTATAACTAGATAATTTCCATAGTCAGCATTTCAAAATTATTATTAGCCTTTGTCTATGGTTTAGCATAAGTCCAGCCGGCAACAGTCTATTGGACCAGTTAATAAGCATAAGCATATCGAATAATGCGAGCTAGTTAACTGGTCAAGCCAAGCCAAGCCTCTGGGCTCCAATAGTTAACTGAATATGCATAGAAAAGTTGTTGGCACTGCTTGAACCATATTTACTTGACCACATCTCAAAGACTTTATGGTATAACTATATAAACTATATACATATATGTGTATATATATCTTGAATAGTGCTCTATGTTTAAGCTGTTCAGTATGCCGCCAGAGCCGGAGTCAGAGCCAGAGCCAGAACTAATAAAAAGTCATTAAACAAAACATGTTTTGGCCTAAACAAAGGCTTACCACATACATTTGAATAATGTGCACAAAGAACGAATTCGGAAAAAATAAAAAAAAAATAAGAGAAAAAAAACCCAAAAAAGTCAATAATCCGATTGTGAAACAAACAGCAAGAGAACAGCAACGGCAACGGCAACAGCAACGACGACGGCAACGGCGACGTTCAATTAAAAAACTCAAATTAATGAAATAAAAATAAAAATAAAAAAATAAATTAAGTAAATGTTGTTAAGGCGGCCGCCCCAACCAATCCGAACCCGAAAGAAAGCGGCCAAAGCGAAAACAAAAAGAAAAAAAAAATGATAACTTTTCAGTTCGAAGCGAAACTGTACCCCCTTGGCGCTGGCTGAGATGCTGATGCCGATGCTGATGCTGCTGCTGTTGCTGCTGCCGCTGCTGCTGCTGCTGATGATGATGATGATATTAATAATGATGATGCTGCTGCTGCGTAGAACGTTCAAGCAAAGCGTACGCGCCAAAAACAGAATACAAAAGGTAAAAAAAAAGATCGAAACCCGGCTAAGGCAACGATCGATACAATTTTTTTTCTTTTTGTTGGTCGACGAGTTTTGGGCATTGGCATTAAAAAGTCAGAGAACAGTAACAATGCCAAGTAACTAAGGCACACATACAGATCGACACGCAGACAATGTTACTTTTGCTTATGGCAGGGAGACAAAAGACAGGAGATTGGGCGACCAGAGACGCAGCTTCATTTTCATTGCATTTTTAGCTGAACCTGAAGCTGTGGCTATGGATGGCTGCTGCCTCGAAGCCAGTTTCGGCCTGCATGGTAACAAGTTTGACTGAAAAATTCTAAAAATAATACCGGCCGGTTTGTCGTTAACAAAAAATGAAGGCAAAAGGAAAGAGTGCTGGGCTCACAATCACAACTATCTATATGCATTTGGCTGTGTGTGTGTGAGTGTGTGGTAACAAAAATAACTAAAATGAATAACATTTTTAAAAGGAACGGACAAAGGAGAGCTGCCTTGTACAGGCAACAGGCAACAGGCACCGGCTCGGGCACAGGCCGGATTGCTTGCCAAGTGGTGTCCAAGTCACTCGTTTCAGCTTTCAAAGAGGCCCACGGACACGGACACAGCAGCAGCAGCAGCAGCTGCAATCGGTCAGGTTTTCCCAGGGATGCAATTTCAAATAATTGCATTACAATTTAAAAATCATATAATAATATATTTTTATATATTTATTTATTTATTTTTTACTTATTTAATATTTTATATAAATATAAATAAGATGGTTAAAATTGATTTAGATATTTTAATGAAAAAATAATTTAAAAAATATATAATATTCTCATTTATTTTAAACAAATCAAATTTTGATTTAAGTTTTTAGACATATTAAATTTATTTCATAAAAATAATTTTCATTTTCGTAGTTATATTTATTTATAATATATATCATATTTTATATATTTATTATAAATAAAACTTTTTATGTATAATAATAAATATATAATTATTTTTTTATTTAACAAAAATATATTAAATATATTTTATATATCATGCAAATAAATACAAAATTATAGTAATATAATTTATATTTGTATAAATATCTTAAATTCGAGAAAAAATATATAACAAATAATAATAATTAATTAAAATCTATCAATGTTTTATTAAGATACATTTCAAAAAGCTGACAATATTTAAAGTAATTAAATTTTAAATATGAATTATAACACACAGTTATAATTATAGCAATTAAAAAATATATTAAATTATATATATATTATATATTTTATAATATCTAAAATTCTCAATATGAAAGCCTTGTGACGCCAGCCCTGGTTTCTGGTTTCTGGCTGCTGGCTGCTGTGCCTTAGCCGTTGCCTTTGCAATTGCCTTCGTCCAGAGCCCGATGCTGATGATCATGACGCTGCTTAAATGCTGTTGCTCGTGTTGTTGGGGGTAGCGTGTCGTCGTAGCAGTTGCTGTCGTTGTCGTTGTCGTTGTCGTTCCCTCATCTTAACGTTTGTTTGTAACAAGTAACGCGCATCTGCATCTGCACTTGTGTGTGTGTTTGTCTGTTTGCTTGGGCAAAGAGTTACCTGCCCAGCTCTACCTGCGCACAGGTAGGCGTATGCTTGTATGTATACGTATCTGTATCCTTGGCAATGCAGCAGCAGAAGCAGCAGCAGCAGAAGAAGAAGACGAAGAAGAAGGCAACCAACGGTCAGCGCAGCATCAGCACAGAGAAAACCTTAATATGACCATATACAAGGTACAACAAGTATGTATGTTTGTATGTATATGTGTGTGTAGAGAGCCCGAAGTATCAGTCTGACTATACATAAGGGTTATAGATTGTCCATCTCCCTCTCTCTCTCACTCTCCTCCACGCTCTCTGTCTCGTTTTTTTTATGTGCATCTTCTTTTCTCCTGGTCTTGGTATGACTTGACAGCTTGGGGTAGCTAGGCGTCTGCCTTTGGTTAATGGTTTTAGGAAATCGAAAATTAAATAATTTATCTCGATTTTATGACGTTACAAGCAGGTTTTGTCCCCCCTATGGAGGCTAGGCATGCGATAAATCTTCAGCTTACAATCAAACTAAATAAAGAAAAAGAAAAAAGAAAAAAAAAAAAAAGAATAAGATGCTTTTAACTCGCCAAGCGGCGGCCCAGGCTCTTGTAATTTAAATACTTAACTCTCTAATGCCATATAAGTCCATGCCAGTCTATGTTAGACGCCCCTAGACCGAATCAGCTCAGCTGGCCCACGTCTTATCGACACGACATGAATCAAACGGGTGGCTATTTTTAAACTTGGACCCCTCGAATTTTATTTTTGTTGATTTTCGTAGTTTTAGTTTTTATTTTTTTCTGCCTGGTCATCGCTCTCAAGTGGGGATTCAAATCTGAGAAAGGCGCAGAGAAAGTGCCCAGCGCGCTGTGCAGCCACAGTTAAAGCTGAAGTTGACTAAGTGGTTTGTCATTGTCGTGATGAAAACATGTCAAATGACAGCCTCCAGCACTCCCATGTGCTCCAAACAGAGCTAAGAATAATGGTAAACTTTGATTATTACTAAGACCAGCAGTGGCAGCGGCAGCAGCAGCGGTAGCGGCAGCAGCTGCTAGCTTCAGCGCTCCACATTGATGTGTCTTGCGGTTTGGCTTGAAGCATTTTAATAGTAGCCATCAAAAATCATGTTTATTAATGATGCGGATAATTGTGTTGTGTTTACAAGAGATGGGCATAAGACTGAGATGAGACAGAGTCTCCAACTTGAATTTCATACCATTAAAATCTGTTATTCTTGACTCGAATTTATACCCAATATACTCTGGGACATACACTCATCGAAGTTCAATTGAAGGCGCTCACTCAAATAAGCAGCAAAAATTATTTTGAATCTGATTGCAAGTAAAAGAAAAATGATTAGAAATTTATAGTTAGCCGATTATCTGGGATCAGAGATCGAATCGCAAGGCTCGAATATTCTTTCTTATTAAAAATCTTCAAGCTTTTGCCAGCTTCCACCACAACGAACTCTTCTTAACTGTTATATTCTAACCATAAATTCAACTTGATTCTAATTTCTACATTTATTGGCTTAACGTTTAACAATAATTTGCATTAAGAACAAAGAAGTTTGGGCTGAAGTTATGTAAATTTTAGTAGAGCTTAATTTTCTCAATGCTATACCGCATGGTAGGGTACGGATCCTTTAGTTGGTGTCGCTGAATAATGTTGGTCAGCAGTGGCAGCACCTGTGCCAAGGGTTCCAAAGTGTTTACATAGATCTGGAATAGTTCCGACCACTGCGTGAGCACAGCCATCAGCTCTTCATCTTTGGAGATGGTCAAGAGTGTTATGTGTGAGGTCAGCAAGGCGGTCAGCCATTGGAACGCTTGCAGCTCTGTGGGTGTGTTGCCCAGATCAGCATTATTTTGGTTGGGCCGCTCCTCAAGCAACACATTTGGATCGGTGGCTAGCACATATAAATGATGCAGCAGCCGCAGCACATGCGACATTTCCAGACGTCGCTTCAGAGGTTTCTCAATTGCCGTCGTATTGAAGCTGCAAGCGAGCACCGCATTAAGTAGCTCATCATTAACCGGCTTGTCGGCTTTGTCGTCCGTTTCCATGGCGTCGCCGTTGGTGAGAGCCGTTGGCATGTTGTCCAGCGCATAGCGCAAGCACCAGGCTAGCATATGCTCCGAGATGTTAGTGTATCGCCGCACACACATCAGAATATGCTCCGTGTTTCCCGTTTTAATGAACAGCGTTAACAGTTTCTCTGTGATCTCCTGCTCGCCAGCGCCACTGCGCTCCAGTTGCCTTACTATGGCTTGCACGGCCAAACTCTGTGGTCCCTCATCAAAATAGTTGGTCATCAGCGTAATATTGACATCCTCCAGTCCGTTGGCGACCTGCATCACCTCTCCATCCACATGCTGTTGGATGACTTCGCTCAGCTCCTGCTTCGATATTTCCGGCGACTCAAAGGCGATCGTTTTGCCATCGGAAGGTGGGAGATCTGCCAACAGTGGCTTTGACATCTTGAACTTTTTGGGCACAGTATGCGGTCGACTGCTGCCTGCAAATTTGATCGCTGCTTCCAGGGCTTCCTCCTCATTAATATGATCCAGTTCAATGGGCGTCAATTGTGTCTCGTTCAACTGGGAGCCCAGCATATCAACGAGCAGCTCGTCATTCGTGCGATATTGCACTGCGGCAATATTCTGACCCATGGCCAGCAGAATGTGTTCGTCGCGCGCCCATAAGCGCGAGAAGTCCAAGTAAACCTTAAAGTATTGCTTGGCATTTACGATCTTGAACTGTGTGTTGTAGACAAGCAGCGATGCGCCTTCCTGGCCATAGTTAGCACCGTAGATGGCTGCAAAGTTTCGCGACAGACCGCAAACTGACAATTTGCTCTCCACATTGAGTTCGGCAAGCATTGACACAAATTGACCAGGTGCAGATTCATGGGATCGCTCTGCAAGATTCAGAATGAAGATGCGCTTATCGGACCCTGTTTAAAGCGGACAGAAGAGACTTAGTTTTCCGTATGATAACAAATATTCTGTTATTACTTACAAATCGTCATCAGTTGTGGCCCGCTGTCGCCTTCAACGACAGCGTAGCCGGTCAGGCGTACCGTCTCCCTCTTTATGGAATAGACGCGCTTGTGTTGATTGGTTAGCGATCGCCGTATTAGATTAAATTCGCCTGTAGCATGTTTTTCCTCAAAATACGTAAGCAATCTCTGTCCATTTGCTAGTTTATGCACTGTTGGTTTGCTCAGTGTTTTGCTGGCGGCCAGAGTCAACTGTTCGGCTGTATCCTCCTTCTGGTTTTTCCGAAACTCCAAAGCTTTTGAAAGTGAGTGGCAGTAGCCATCGCTATATAACACGAGTGCTTCCTCATCTGTGTACACCACATGGGCAATGCTCTTTTGGAACTGTTTGAAAATGCTGTTAATTTCAGTACGATCACATATAATCAAACACAAACCTTTAACTTTTTGCATTTGGCTACGTCGGGCGTGTCCACATCCCACAGACGCAGCGAATGATTACCGAAGACTCCAACGTATTTCTGACTGTGCAGATCGTATACGACCTTTGTGGATAGTTTTTCTGGCATGGACCAGCTGTGCAGCTGTTTGTGGGTACTAATCTGAAGTGGTTTGTATTATATTAATTGAAATTATAAAATTTTTAGCGCATTGCCACTCACATTTAGAATAACAACAACATTGCGAGCTAGCGTGGTGATTACATTCCCCCTTTCTTTGTCCGCTGCCATGCCCAGAAACTCTTTGGGATCCGGTATGGGAAATAGATTGTAATATGATAAAAACTTAGACATTTTTAAGTAATTTGTTTAATAATAATAAAAACAATGCAACACGTGCGGTTAAACTATCGAGGAAACTATCGAACTAATTTTTTTCCGCCACTATCGATAATTGTTGATTAATATCGATAGTATTTTATTAGAATTTGTATTGGCTTCTGGTAATAAGCAGAGAGCACAGAAAATATTGCAATTTTCTAGAATTTAGAGAATGTAAAATTATAAAAATTTCACAACTTTAATTATTTAACCTGAATTGAAGTAATTATATATTCGAAATCCTACCGCGCCTGTAAAAATACCAAACAGCTGATTGTGGCTGATGACTCCGAGAACTGTTATGTTTTTTGCATTTGCCTACGTGCGGCCACATTGCTAACTTACTTCAACGTGTTAGAATGGGTGGAAAAACGAAACACACGCCTCGCACGAAAAACAATGCAAAGGTAAGCAAAAAAAAACATGCTTGAGACGCAAAGGTATGACTAATTGGTTTTGAATTTCGTCAAATTGCGATTAGCCGTCGAGCAGCAGCCGCACAGCGGAACTGTTGGGCACAACAACGCCCATCTTCGTTGGTTTCTCGGCTCAAGCTGATGGCAATTTGGTGCCCTTCGCTCCAGGTTTCGCTAGTGCGGAACAAATGCCAGAGACTTTCGATGCCAGCATCAGTCCACAAACCCAAATCATCTTGCGCAAGTTGTCCAAAAAGGATCCGCTGACAAAGAAGAAGGCGCTGCAGGAGCTGCATGAGCTCATAACAGAATCCGATTTGGATGCACTCAAAAACATTTTGCCTCTCTGGCCAAAGTTCTACCACAATCTGGCCAACGACGTGGAGCATGCGGTGCGTGAGCAAACACAGATCGTGCAGCAGCTGTTCGTCTTCAAGTGCAAGCGGGCCATGGCTCCGTATCTTAAGCAACTGGTGCCCGTCTGGCTAGCCAGCCGCTATGACAGCTATGCGCCCGCAGCTAGCATTGCGTCCAATTCATTTCGTGAGACCTTTGCTCGCTCCGGCGAAGTGTGTCTGCATTGTGAAAGTGAAATAATTGAGTACTGTATACGCAATTTGACCTTTCACACGCCTGCGACGTTGTCCATAGGCAAGAGCCTGAAGCCGGAGGAAGCAGAGCAAAAATATCAACGCATTGTCATTGGCAGTTTAAAGGTTTTAGCTTACTTCATCGAGCAAACAGCACAGACGGCAGAGCAAGAGAAGCTGAAGGAAGGCATAGCCAAGCTTTTGGCTCATCAAAAGTTCTGGACATTCGCCAAGCACAAGCTGCCCGGCATTAAGTAAATATAAATATATTAACAAAGAGTATTTAAATAATTATAATATAAACTTTTCACCTGCAGAGCTGCCTGGTTCGACTGCGTCTATCACATACTGCAATGTGCTCAATTGCTCGAAGTGCTCACAGCACAGAAATCACAACTCATTACCACCAGCTTTCAACTAATCGACGATGCCGATCCACTGGTCGCTCCCCATATTTGGGGCTGCGTCTTACTGTTGCAAAGCAACTATGCAGATTGGTATGATTGTAGAGCTAGCATTTGCTTGACTTCTTTTATGCTAATCTCTTCTCTCATTGATTTAGGTATTCGCCGCTCAACATACGCAAGGCACTGCTGCCGAAGCTCGCTTCGCTGCTGCGCAATGCCTTCAATCGCAATGCTCAGGCAATTTGTCCGAATCTGTTGCCGTTTCTGTCGAAAATTACTGCCGAAAGTTTGCAGGACTTTGATCTTTATGAATTCTATCAGCGCTTCTTCGACGATTTAAAGTCAGCAGTTGTGGGCACGCATGAGCCGCCGCTCTCAAAAGCGGACATCTCCATCATACACAATGCGTACTTTGAATGCTTGCGCTTTATGCTGCAGCAGATCAACAACAATACGCAGCGTACGCCTGCAATGGAGGAGTTTGGCTATGGACTTCTAGAAAATCAGCTATTGGAGCCCATCGGGAACTTGCTGCACAGTGATAGCAACCACGTCAAGTATTTCTTTCAACATACCTCGGCGTTGGTTGCCTTCTGGGATCGTGAATGCAATAATGCCGATAAAGGAGCCTGCTCCATGTATGTACAGCTGCTGAACAAGTTCTGGACGCGCATCTTTGAGCTGGTCACCCAAGATCTTGCCGTGGAGGATGTCAATGAGCAGCTGCTTTCGCATGTGCTGCTGTTGGTACAGGATCTGCATGTAGCCAATCCCAGTTTGGAAACGCAGAGCGTCAAGTTTGCTGATGGAGATGAGGAAGAAACAGAGACGGAGGCGGCTTCCCAGCAGTCGACGCCCTCAAAAAAGGTGCACGATGCGGCTGCCTTCATACAGAAGGAACTCAAACAGTTGGTTGTGAAACTCGTGCGCATTTGCCTGGATAAGGCGAGCAGCAGCAGCAACTCTGCTCGCTTCATTAGCCAAGTGCGACCGCTGACCAAAATGTTCACGGACGTTGAGTTCTACAAGAGTTTGACAGAGCGAGGCGAACTGCGTGCAACGCTGGATAAATTTGTTTCGATTTTGGGACAGTTAAATGACAACGCCTGCGAGTCGGTTGTAGATATTATCTTTGAGATCCTCTCGCAGCTAGAGTCGGCGCAGCGCTTCGAGTACATTGGAGACACGCTGCTGAAGGTGAGTTAAAGGAATAATTATGCCAAATTATTATTATTTAAAAATATTCTTATATTACAGATACAACAACAACGTGTTCAGAATCTACTGCTGCATCGTCTGCTCTCGTATCCGCTATGCACGGAGCCTGCCGTGCGGCAAATGCTGGCCAGTTCCGAGACATGCGAGGTAATCACACGTATTGCCAAGGAGGTGGTGGTGGATAACAATCGAGATAAGCTGAATTTGCTGCACAAGTGCTTCTTCCAAACGGATACGGGTGATATTCTAATAAATGCAGCCACAGTGGACAATATATTGATTGCCATGTGCCAGCCATTGGAGAAGATGGCTGAGAACGATATGGTCGAGGTCTGCGGCAGCTTCATAGCTCAGATTATGCCTGTCATTTGCAGCAAGGCGAACTCATCGCTGGCAGTGCGTCAGCAGGTGTTCTTAAAGTTGTACAAGTTCAGCTTGGAGCAGAAAGTTAGCGATTATCTGTCGGAGGACACGCTGTGGGAGATAACCACCTGTTGGCAGGATGCACTGTCTAGCAAGGACATTGAGATCAATGACGAGCTGCTGCATAGTTGTGCGCGCATTGTGGAGGATTTGGTAACCAATGCCGAGCATAATGCCAGCAGCTTGCAAGATATGGCCGAGACAATGGCCAAATTTATCATCTGCTCGACGGAGAACATCGAGGATGAGACGCAGCGCTTGTCGCGCATTGACGAGACCTTGGCAGCGTTGCTCAGCTCTCCACTAAAGACAAACGACCTTGTGCAGCAATTCGAACAGCATGCGGCTTATCTAGAGACGGTGCACAATTCAGTCAGCGCTGGCATTCCCTTTAACAATGCAGGGTTTGATGAGCCCAAAGTCATCCCGCTGGTGCGGAGAGCCGCGCTCAATATGACGACAATATGCAAGCTGGTTTGCCGTGTTGAGAGTCCGCAGATGACGGAAGTTTCGAACGATGGCGAGGATGAGCTCACCGAAGACTATTGTGATCCCAATGCCAATCTGCTGAAGCAGTGGAGCGAGTGCCTAATTGTTGAGATGCTGCAGTGCATGCATGTGGCCTCAGCTGCCGATGCCTGGCTAGAGCTCACCGAGAACGTTGGCATCGCCAGTGAGGAACTGGTGCTATATCTATCCGAGCAGGTGTGCAGCTTTCTGGGCAACGTCAGTGAACTGGTTGAGATCATTAAGCAACGGCTGCAGGATGAGGCATTACAGCAAAATAACGTCATAATCTATCGTCTGTTGGTCTATCTGATCAACACTGATCATTATGAGTCCTTCGAGGAAAACGCCACAATTCTGCTGCACGAAGATCTCGCCGAGCTGTTCCTATCGAAGGGTGCTATTAATGCCTATGTGCTGACGATGCAGGTAAACAAAATATATAATTTTATATATCAAATTTACTAAATGATTTCCCTTTACAGCACTTGCTGCCTAAACTGGCGCAGAATTCAATCAACTGGAACAGCGCCATCATGAAAACGGAGCCGAGCGATATGTGGTCGAAAGCAGCTGTCTTCCGGTCCTTGCTACTCAATAACTTCGAGTCTGATGAGAACAAGAAAACGGATCATCAATATATAGCCTCTGCGGTGCAGTACATTACCCGCATTGGGGACCAACAGAGTTCAACGAAGGAGCTGCTGCACTATAATGTGTAGGTTCATTCACGTACTCTGATTATATTTTGTATTAAGTTTCGTTCCATTTTCAGCGAGCTTCTTAACCAACCATACGAGGCAGTTATAAACACTGTTGAAATTATTAAGCTGCTCAATGAGCTCTTGCAACGCTTCCCCTATGAACTGACCATTAAGAACTGGGACACCATACGCATAGGGCTGGGATCCTGGGTGCTGACAGTTTCCAAATCGATGGCAAATTACACAGATCCAAAGGTGAGAAGGCTGTAGAAACTATAAACTTACCCAAGCTAATACTCAGATTTCTCTGTTATCAGATATCTTTCTTTATTGTGGCAGTGTTCCAACTATTTGCCACGCTCATCGCTTTTATACGATCAGAGAAGCAGAAGAGCTCAACGGAACTACTTAAGAGTGTGATTGATGAGTGGGAAAGCCTCTTTGCCAGGGAGGTGAATGTGGTGCTCTTCAAATCCTATTTTAAGCTGACTCATGAGATGGAAGTGGAACCAGAATTTCGTGGCTGTTACATGGCTTTGCTGGAGCGTATAATTCCTGCCCTAGAAATGATTGATTATAGTTTTATTTACGGGGTAACTAAACTCAATTGCAACAACATAATAGTCTATTTGAATACGTTTGTTTTTCATTTAGTTCTGCAAAGTGCCACACTCAGTTCTATCCCCTGATCATCTGTGCAATTTTCTGCTCAAGCAACTGCACAGCCCACAGCATTCCGTTCGCTTGAATGCAGTTCAGGCTCTGCGACAGCTGACGCCTCATTTCGTGGCCGACGACATTGAGCTGAATGAGAAGCAAAACGATAATATTGAAGCCGCTTCTTCGACCATCTCGAAGTGGCATTTTCTCAATCGTTTTGAGGACTATCTGAATCGATATGATGCACTCATACGCAAATACTTGCCGGAGTTCAGTTTTAAGGTAACCGAATTGGAGGATCTGGAGCCAATCGATAGGCACAATGCCTTTAGCTATCTGTTGATATGGGACTGTATAATAAACTGCTGCACCAAGTCGCCAGTCGCATTGCGCTCTGTCTACACGAGCTGGCTTAACGAGAATCATTACGAGGAGGTATGACATTCAGAGTTAAAATTTTACTTTCGATTTGGGGGTCAAACTAACACTATAAATTTGTCTTTGCACTTAATAGAATTTTCTACACTTTCTGTTTCGGGCCATGCCGGTGGACATATTGAAGAATCACAGCGCCAAAGTACACAGCAATGGTGTATTCAAAGAGTTAACTTGGTCTCAGTTGCAGGGTGAGTTGTCCTCTCTCTTTCTATATCACCTTTATGCATGGTTTAATTCTTGAGCGTATCTTCCGAGGGTATATTCTCCAAGTATAGATAATCCTCGCCTAAAGTCTCATAATCCGTAATGCCGAGGTCTAGATCCTCCTGCATTTCATCAGCCTGTTCCTCTGTCAATGAAATATAATCAGTAATTGGCACGAATGTCTCATCATTTTCAGCGTGCATCGAACGCGCGACTGGTATTTGTTGTGGTGCCATGTATATGTTCAAGTTCGATATGAATTTGTTAATCCAAACGGTCAGATTGTTAGCCAAAATGCGTTGATAGTCGCGCAAGTTACTTGTCGTATAGAATTCTTGTTCTATAAAAGACACAAATAGTATATGGTTAATACTCCCTCCTCCCCACTGCCCACTCCTTCCAAAAATATCTTTCACTTACCAGTAAATTCCTTGATACGCTGCAATATGACAGAAGACAGAGGCGATTGCTCGTCAATGATGAACTGATCGTTCAGCAGGAAGTCCTTCATCTCCTCAAAGAGAACGCAAATAATTTTCATCATCTGTTTGCGTTGGCGCTCGATGATGAGTTTCTTGAGTCCAGTGCAGCGCTGTTTGTGCTTCCTTTTGAGGACACGACGTTGTCGGATTTCCTCCTCCAAATACTCCATTGCCTTCTCCATCGACATTGTCTCAACCGCTGGCTTCGGCTTCATTTGTTCTTGCAGCGCTGTCACATGGCGTTCGGATAGAATGTGCTTGAAGAATTTGTAAGTGTCCCGGACTCGCATTGGATGCGGATTCGCCAAGCGTTCCATGCGAGCGGTACATATGGGCACATAGATCTTTTTGGTGATGAAGCGTGGCTGCTTGAGTCGCTGGGGCGAGAGAAAGTTCTTTTTGGGTGTGGCCAAGAAGCACGTGTGCTCCTCACGCTTGAGCATATCGCGGTCGATGATGATCTGGCCAGTGTGCTGGCAGGGCACATAGCACGGATGATAGCGCGGGCAAACGCAGAAAAACTTGTACATATGCTGTGGCGACGGAATTTCTGTTTTGACCAAGCGCTTAATTCGCTTTGCCCGATCCGGGCGCAGCTGCACCATGGCCAGCCGAGCGTTCAGCTCATCTGCCACCGTAATATCATCGGTTTGGGGCACACGATTCGTCGGCCGCTGCATTTCGCTCGGGAACTTACTAAAGTTAACTGCCTCGGCCACGGTCTTTTCGCTTTCTAGCCTTATCTCGCGATTCGGCGCCTCGCTGGGCATTTCATAAAAGTTCAATGGTTTCTTAGCCATTATTCAAATTAAATTATTACTATTGCAATGAAATAAATAACACAGGAAAAATATATATGTGACAAACGAAATATTTAGAATGAGGCTGTGTGTGGATGAGTGTGATCGGATTACGTTTGTCGTGGCCTGCTCTAATGTTGAGAAATTGTTTCTTGTATTCGACACAGATCCCCAGCTGTCAGTGGAACGATATGCCTGCCATCTGTATACCGAAGTGCTGCGCAAGCTGCCCGCCGTGGTGCGTAAATGGTGGAACACCAGCCAATCCAGACAGAAGAATTTTGTGGACAACCTAACATCGAACTATGTGAGCGCACTGATCTGCAGCGAGGAGCTGAAGGCAATCGTCAACCGCAAGGAAAAACATGAAAATATGCAGGTGCGCAGCCCGTCCATGCCAACTTCTTCGAACTTGTTTTTGCTTACTTTAGACCTTCTCCTCGATGCTCATGCGCAACACAAACACCACAATGATGGCGCCGAGCAACAAAACAATGACCACGGCCCGAAAGATCTCAAGCGGCACCATGCTGTAGCTGTGATAGTGTTGCTGAGCTGCGTTTACCACCGGTGCATAAGTCTCGTCCAGTACAGAAGGTCCAAAAGCCACAAATACATTTATTCTTTCCCGCGCTGACTGACTGATAATGCTAAGATCGCTTGTCATCAGTGCTGGTGCCAGTCCTCGCTTGGTTTGGCTGCTGTTTTGAGTGAAACTCAACAGAAAAATATATTAAATGTAGAGATTGTAAAGCTCTCAGAGTTCTTTGATCTTTACTATATTTATATTATTTAATATATATATATATATATATATATTAATTTTTTTAAATATTTCTTTTATTATACAGGTGACTGTGCATACGTCCACTCGAGAGGTTCTGGCCGTTTATGCCATTGACGAAGCACGCATGGAGCTCGTCATCACGCTGGCGCCCAACTATCCGCTCGGCGCCGTTAAAGTAGAGTGCGGCAAGCAAATTGGCGGCCGGGCCAATTCACGTAATGTTGGCATGCAGCTGACCATCTTTTTAACGCATCAGGTGAGTGCCTCAATTGTAATACATAAACGACAAAGTTAATTCAATCTAAACGCCTTTACAGAACGGTACCATTAACGACGGTCTGACGCTGTGGAAAAATAACTTGGATAAGAAATTCGAGGGCGTGGAGGAGTGTTATGTTTGTTATACGGTTATACACCAGGACACCTGCCAGCTGCCCAAATTGACATGCAAGACCTGCAAAAAGAAGTTTCACGGACCCTGTTTGGTAAGCTGAGCGAGAAGCGCCTCCCATTCCAGCTCAATAATTTATAATTTGTATGTTTCTTACAGTACAAATGGTTCACCACCAGCAGCAAATCTACCTGTCCAATTTGTCGTAACGTTTTCTAATGCACCTACTTCATCAAAACACCTTTTGGCGGCACGTATTAATCTAGGCACAACAAACACATTGCTGTTAGTCAATAGTAATATATATTTTGGGCCCTATCTGTAAATCAGTAAATAATTACAATAAATTCGCAATAGGTTTAAATTAACGCATCGTTGTCATTATCATATAAGCAATATAAGAATGAAACGGAGTAAACATAGTAGGCCAACATATTTTCCAACATATTTTCCTATGTGTCGATCGAAATTTAATTTTGTTAGCACTTTGCTCTCGATATCTCACAGTCTCAGACCTGAAAAACGGACGAAAAATATTGAAAAACAAAAAAAATTCGTGTAAATAAACATTTTTCCCTTGTGCATAAAGATGGCGAAACAAATGAAGATTATTGGTAGTTGTCCGTTTTGTTTGCGAGAGGTGGGCAGTGATATGCGTCCGATTAACCAGCTAAATGTGGAGCAGATACATTTATTGGCAGACGAAATTAACGGGCTTGAGCCAACCTCATCGATTGCGGACCAGGCAAGTCAACTTAGCGCAACCCTAACGACGGATTCCATTTCAGACCCAAATAAGGCCGATGACAAATTTTTTAATTTGCTAACCGAAGTTACGCTGAGAATGGTGAAGGATCAGTTTGAGCGTTCAGCTAAGGTGAATTTCATTAATTTGATAACTGATTTAAAATTTTTTTTTTTTTTATTTTGCTTACGTTTTCAGAGTCAACAATCTAACAATCACGCCGAGCTCATCTTGGCAATGCTCTCAGAGGAGCAACATGCCTATAATCAATTTCTGCAAGCTGAAAAATGTTCCATAAAGCCCATTAAGAGACGGTCTCAGAAATATAAGAACTAACAATCAATTGACGTAGAATCTTTACCAAAATTTAAGTATGCTTTGACATTGTTACATTTCGATTATTTTTTTTATAATTGTAGATGCGGCGGCGTCTGTCAATACATTTTGCATCGGAGTTTCCTATTCAATTGAAATTGTTTTTTATTTCTGGTTCTTATTGGTTTTATTTCTATTTTAGAAAAAATTAAAAAAAATAAATGCAATGGTTAAATTCAATGCTGTGGCTTGGCTAATATTTTAAAATCAAATATTCTAAAATAAATAAATAGATTTTATTAAATGTTTTGTGAAATATATTCAGAGTTTGATTATTTGATTTATATTACAGTTGGCTTCGTCGTTTATTATTAATTAATGATGGGTATTTTATATATTATTGAATTTCTTTTTATTCTGATTAAAATAAAATGCAATTGAGTGCTAAAGCATATCAGAAAATATTTAAATTTAATTTGATAATAAAATATCAATTAGAGAATTGTTGATATAAATTATAGATATTTTTATTAATTTTCTATATAGATATATTTAAAAATAAAAATTGCGCAGATGGGGTATCAAATGATTAAATGAATGTTTTATTTTTAATTTTAATTTTAATTAATATTTTTTATTATTTAATTATTATATTTAATGATCATATTAATTTTTATTTTTATTTTAAATTTGATTTTTTTTTCTTTATTAGTATTTTATTTTTATATATTTATTTTGTTTATCATTATTTTATAAATCAAAATTAGTTTAATTATTTATTTAAATGTATGACCATAGTGCGAACTCAAATTCCCATCTGGAGCTGTTGCTGCAAGACCAGCTTGTCACTTGCTTCCACTTGCCACGTGCTGTATGCACACCGAATCGACCAACCACCAGCAAAGAGTTCACGATTCTGCGCTGTGGCCCCAAACGCCTTCGTTTCACTCCCTTTGGGGTGGGGCAAATAACGAAATGACGAACGCATCAGTTTTGCAGTGCAGTTTGGTGAGGGTTTGTTAACTGGGATTAGGCACGCCATCGCTCGATATATAGCGTCGGCGGCAAATGCGTTAAGCCAAAATGACGTAAGCTCTCCACGAATATGTCAACAGCTCAACCGAAACTTGGCCAGCGTGTACAAGTAGCGGGCAAGAATCAACTTTGCGGCCGTGTCGCCTATGTGGGACGCACCACATTCGCTGGCGGTCAGTGGTTCGGTGTTGTGCTGGACGAGCCGCGTGGCAAAAACAATGGCACTGTCCACGGCAGCAGCTACTTCAAATGTGCGCCCAACTGCGGCCTCTTTGTGCGTGCCCAACAGCTGCAGCCGTTGCTAGGCCCAAGCCAGTCGGAGCAACCAACGCGACAACAGGACAATAATCGCACAAAGGACAACATGCAACGTGAATCGAATAAGCTGAGGCTGACCAACAGCAGGCAGTTGCGCGGCAGGCAGGCAGCCGAAGAGCAGGTGAGTCACGGCCAGCAGTGGGTGGAGTCGGATGACTCCATTATATATATATATATATGGACTGCCCTTTGCTGCTGTTTAATTAAAACCTAATTAATGCAGAGACAGGCTAGCTCAACAGCCGAGCGCTTGAGCAAGAAGCCACCAGAGAATGCCACTTTTACCATGACAACTTCCAAGACTTGGATAACTTCCACACAGCTGCAGCCACAAGCGCCACCAAAGGTAATGAATCTCAAGGCAAATTGCACATAAGCTAATGATTTTTTTTACAGGAACCAGAACCGGACCCGGACCCGGAGCCGGTGCCGGTGCCGGAACCGGAGCCACAGCTGGGACCAGAACCTAAGCCTGAGACAGAGTCCTTAATGAAGCCTGAGACTTTAGCTTCCAGTCAGGTGGTCAGCCAAAGGCAGGAGGAGATAGACAGACAGTGTAATGCAGGACAGGCTCAGGCTCAGGCTCAGGCTCAGGCTCAGGCTCAGGCTCAGGCTCAGCCTCAGGCTCAGCCTCATCTACGGCCGAGTCGAGCTGCAGCCAAGTTCGAGCAGCCGTCAGCAGCTGCGGCTGCATCCATCTTGACGCCACCGGCGATGACCTGCAATCAGCGTCGCTCCACATCCTATACACAGCTGCGACCGACGCGCATCAGTCAGCCCAAGCCGACGACGGCACAGGCGCAGAGCACCACGGCCCAGCTGACGCTGGCCATGCCCGTGCCGCTGGCGCTGGCGCCCAAGCGCAGCAAGACGAGCATGAGTCCGACGGGCAGTGTGAAGCGTGTGGCGCCCGCTGCCTTTGTGGAGGCCGGTTTTCTGGAGATTTTGCGGCCACAGTTTACACCAGGCCCGGCATTGCGCACGCCCAGCACAGTGGCGCCATCTATGGACAGTGCCGAGCTGCGGCAGCTGCGCGAGGAGCTGCAGCTGCTGCGTGTGCAGAAGAGCGAGGATAAGCTGAAGCTGCTGGAGCTGGAGCGCATCAAGATACACAACGAACAGCTGCTGGAGTTCAAGTCCCAGATCATGACGCAGCACGTGCTGCTGCAGCGTGAGCTCCAGCGCTGCCGCCACGAACAGCGTGAGTCGCTGGAGATGACGGCCAAATACAAACGGGAACTGGACGACGTGGCCGACAGCGTGGAACTATTAACACTGGACAAGGAAATGGCCGAGGAGCGACTGGAGACGCTTCAAATGGAGCTGGAAACGGCGCAGGAGCGCAACGATGAGCTCAGCCTGGATCTGGAAATCCTACGAGCCGAACAGGAGCAGGACCACAACGAGGACCAGTGCCTGGAGAAGACTGAGAAACAGTCGACAAACGCGACGACGCTGCAGTCCACCGGCGACTTTTTGCGCTTGGAGCAATATAACCAGAGACTGCGAGAGACGGTGGTCCGACTGCGAGATACCCTGGCGCACGAGAAGCAACTGGCGCAGCGCACACACAAGGAGCTGGAGACCAAACACTCGGAGATCAACGAACTGAAGAGCATCAAGGAGCTGCAGAGTCGTCGTGTCGACCAAATGGAAACGCAGCTGATGGACCTCAAGGAGCAAGTGGATGCTTCACTGGGTGCTGAGTCGATGGTCACGCAGCTGGCCACGCTCAAGCTAGAGCTAGAGGAACGTGTCAAGCTCTTGGAAGATGAGGTCTCCGAACTCGAGGCACTGGAACAAATACAGGAGCAGCTCATCGAGAGCAACCAGGAACTGGAATCGGATCTGCGTGACGAAATTGACAAGCTCAGCGGCCAGGTGAAATCCCTGGAGCAGCAGAAGAACGCGGCCTTGGAGAGCCTCTACGATCGGGATGTGACCATCCTGAAGTTTAGGGATTTGGTGCGCCAGCTGCAGGAGCAGCTGCAGCTCAAGACAGACGGCGGCAATCTCTCCATTGAGGACTTCAGCAGCGCCAACGAATCCCAGCAGGAGGAGACCTCCCAGCAGAGCCTCGCCGACTATCAGCACATCTTCAGCGTGAGCAAGGCCTACGGACGTGCTTTGGAGCAGCAGCTGAAGGCTGTGGAGCTGCGACTGGAGCGTCAGCATCTGGAGCATGTCCTGGCCTTTGTGCCGGAGCAATTTCTACTCCGAGGCGGTGAGCACGATGTGGTGCTGGTCATGTTGCTGCTGGAGCGTATGAATGACAAACTGGAAATTGTCTGCCAAGCCATCAATGAGAAGTTTCCAAATGCCTGCGAGTTCGGTTAGTCAGAGTTGAGATATTAGATATATCTATATTTGAGATATCTATATCTAAATATCTATATATCTATATATCTATATATCTATATATCTATATATCTATATATCTATCTATCTATATATCTATATATCTATATATCTATATATCTATATATCTATATATCTATATATCTATATATCTATATATCTATATATCTATATATCTATATATCTATATATCTATATATCTATATATCTATATATCTATATATCTATATATCTATATATCTATATATCTATATATCTATATATCTATATATCTATATCTATATCTATATCTATATCTATATCTATATCTATATATCTATATATCTATATATCTATATATCTATATATCTATATATCTATATATCTATATATCTATATATCTATATATCTATCTATCTATATATCTATATATCTATATATCTATATATCTATATATCTATATATCTATATATCTATATATCTATATATCTATATATCTATATATCTATATATCTATATATCTATATATCTATATATCTATATATCTATATATCTATATATCTATATATCTATATATCTATATATCTATATATCTATATATCTATATATCTATATATCTATATATCTATATATCTATATATCTATATCTATATCTATATCTATATCTATATCTATATCTATATCTATATCTATATCTCTTTTCTCTTCCACTTCCTTCTGCCAGGTCGCGATGCCATCTTCGAGGGCTACTCCGTGCAGCGCTACATCTTTCGGGCTCAGTGCATCTACTTGCTGAAGAGCCTTCAGCTGGTGCTGCAGCAGTTCCGCTACGGCCTGAACCACTGCGACTATGAGCTGTGCACGCATGCGGCCATCTATCGCATGGATCTGGAGGCGCAGGAGCAGCAGCTGGATGAGTTTGTGCGTTTGTTGAAGACTGGGCAACTGGACGAGCATACCAATTGTGAGCCCATACGACGAGTGCTGCACTACATCAATGGTCTGCATCAGAATCTGATGCCGCCGCAGATGCTGGTGGATCTGCTGGACGAGCAGCAGCTGTATGGTGCTCTGATTGAGGTCTATGAGGCGGGCATGGATTCGGTAAATGCCAATGCTGGCATGCTGCACACCATCATACAGCTGGGCGATGAGCAGACCGCCTCGTTCCACTGCATGCAGCTGCTCATGGAGCACAGCTGTGCGGCCAAGCAGAAGCTGAAGAAGCTGCAGCGCAAGCTGAGCTCCAACAAGACGGCGGCTGCCTGGACGGGCATGCAGTGCGCCCGCTACCAACGCATACTCGAGGCCAATGAGGCACTGGGTGCGCTCATCAGTATGCTGGGCGTATCCGCTCGAGAGGCGACCAAGGAGTCCAACGGGGGCATAGCGCACGAGAAGCTTTGGCGTATCTTGAGCCTGAACTACAGCAAATACGCGCCGGCACAGGAGACGGAGCAGCGGGAGCTGGATGCATATAGTCAGCGATGCATACAGCTGTTGGAGGGGCAACTGGAGGAACTCTGCACGCTGCTGGAACCACGAGATGTCAACACGGAGTATGTGCGTCATTCCAGCTCCAATACGCTGCAGCAACGCGCCGCCCAAATCAAGCGCCACTACGAGGATGTCAAGAGCTTGGAGCTGTCTGTGGCGGAGCGGGACAAGGAGCTAAAAGCGCTGAAGTACTCGGCCAAGCTGAAGCAGCAGGCCTACTCGGAGCTGCAGGTGCGCAAAGAGATGGCCGAGAAGCAGGTGCATCGCTTTAGCCAGGACTATTGCCACACGCTCACCCAGATGGCCGAGGGCATGGAGCAGCTGGAGCAGGCCATGCTCTCCAAGGAGGCGGCCATGCAGCATGCTCTCGACACACTCAACGACAAGTTGTCCGCCCTGGAACTGGCCCAGCAGGAATGGCAGCAGCAGCAGCAGGTGGACAGCGCCTGTGTGACCAGCTCGACGCGCATTTGCAACCAGGAGCTGAATATGATGCATCAAGCGCTGCGCCAGGAGCGCGCACTGCGCGTCCAGCTGCAGGACAATGAGCTGTGCAAGAGCTTCGCTGCCTTGGAGCCGTTGCATGTGCCGCAGCTGGAGCTGAACGGCGAGCTGGCCCACTTGGAGGCACAGCTGCGCCGCCTAAAGAACCAGTGGCTGCTCGCTCACCTGGATCTGGGACCAGCTGGCCAGGAGCGACGCACGCAAATCAAGCTGCAGGCCACTCGGCTGCTGCGACATATCTTCCAAGCATATTGCGCACAGAATCCACATCGAGCGGCGCCCACAGACTTTGGCTTCTTCATTGGCGACGATCTGAGGCGCGTATTTTAGGCCAACTTATATATATATATATATATATATATATATATATATATATATATTTATATATATATATGGGTATATATAGTATTAGACTTCAAGTGTATTACGGCGAAATTAATAGTACATTAATGTGATTTGCTGCTTAAACCTATTACCAATTATAAAGTTCATTTTGTTTGTTAATCGATAACTAATTAAATTTGCGGTATATAGCAAAAATATTGTTTCTTTGCTCCTTTTTTAGAGTTATGAATTATAATATACATATATAAATCTATAAGTACATATGGTTTGCAGAAAAACTCAGTCGTTGAAGAGCTTCTCTTGCCTAATGAGAGCGATAAACAAGGATGTCGAAAAGTCTGGCTAAATTTCAATTAATTTGGTTTTACTCAAGATTTATAAAAGTTAGCGAATGGATCCAAAGTTAATTATAGATTTATTAATTTCAATTTTAAAATATTTTGTTGAAACAAAAATTTGTTTTTTTTTTTTCGTTTAGATTCATTTGTTTTTTTTTTTTAACTCTTAACTTAATATGAAGTTAATGAAGTAGAAAATTTTGCAGCATTAAAAAAATTAAGTTTTCTAATTTTTCAGAGATTTTGCAGAAATTGGTAAATTTGATATCGTTTGCGGAATTTTTTCATATCTACTAGATTTTCAATTTAATGTTTATTATTATTTTGTAAAATTTTGGATTGCTCAGAATGCCTCAAGCTTAATTTTGAGAATTTTAAAAATGTAATTTACTATTTATTATTATATCAATATTGATTTAAATATTTTACGTAATTTTAATTTAATTTAATTTATTTATTTAGTTATTTTAATTTAATTTGAAAAGTAAAAAGGTGAATGTAATTACCCAACAAATTAAAAAATAATAAAATATATAAAAATATATTTAAATATATTTTTTAATCAATAATATCTAGAAATAATTCCAATGTCGAGCGCTCTCGACTGTAGCGTTCTTAAATGTTGTTTATTCAGTTTACAATTTACAATTTACAATTTACACAATATATATATACACGTATAAACATATGTATGCATGGATGTGCGTGCCTGTGTGTATGTGTGCACATAGGTATAGACCATCCATAAGAACGCGCAGTTAAATGAGAAAAAGAGAGCAGTTCAAGCAGTTCAAGCAGTCCAAAAGGAAACGCTTATCACATGAGCAAAAAAGAGATAGATAGAATGAGTAACGATAACGTTTAAGTGCTGGTGCAAGATGGCGGCTCTCTGTTACGTTTTTGCTTATTGCTTTCTGTTGCTGTTGTTGTTGTGGTTGTGTTTTGTCGTTGTTGTTGTTGTTGTTATTGTGGGATTTACATAAATACGTTTAATGTTTAATGAGAAGAAAATTGAATCGTAGGCTATTTACAGTTGTGCTGGCAAACAAAACAAGTCACTGATGAGGCATGGACAGGCGCTGTAGATATAGATATCAATTTAATAGAGTTAGAGCGATAATTATATATATATGTATATATATAGCTCACCTCACGACTTGGCCGCTGTCTGGCGCTTGGCCACAGTTTTGCCCTGATCGCGACTGTTGATGACCTCGGCATGGAAGCCCGTCTCCCAGTCGGCATAGTATTTGACCGTGCGCACATTGCCATCGGGCTCGACCAGGGAGTACTCGCCTTTGACCACATCGCCGTCGCGCTCCTCGCGCTGATGCTTGTTGTCGCCAGTGTGTGGATCATTTACCGCATACTCAAAGGCGTAGCGTGGATGCGCATCCTGTGAAACACTCAACTTATCAAGGATAATCCACTTTAAGGATTTTGCGGAACTTACAAAATGCTCGAGATGCTTCTCCGGCAGAACCTTTAGCAGCGCAGGCTGAGCTACTGGGGCGGACTTCAGGTAAGCAGCGGGCGTCAGCGGAGCATGGGCACTCAGCGCCGAGACGCTGGGCGCATAGCGATTGAAGCCGGCGCCAAAGGCACCAATGCCATGGCCCAGACTGTAATCAGCCAGTGGCGCGCCCAGCTGTGCCAGTTCAGCGCCATGTGACAGAGCACCGTGGTAGGTGAGAGCAGGTGAGACGGCGGCATGACCAAGTGAGATGGCACCGTAGTAGGCGCCATCATGTCCACCAGCCGCACCCAAGCCCAATTTACCTGATGGATTAACAAGATCTTAGCTAGAATCTAATCTCCTTCCATGTCCTTAGCTTACCCGCATTGATGCCATAGGCGGTGCTGCTGGCATAGCCATGGCCAATGGCTGCTCCTGTCGTGAGCTTGCCAAGTGGAGCTGCTAGCAAAGCAGGCTTGGATACATACTGCGTCGCGATAGCGCCATGGCCAGAGGCGGAGTAGCCCAATCCCAAACCCAAACCCAACTTGGATGAGGAGTAGCCATGTCCAATTGCTGGGCCAGTGGCTGAGACTAAAGCTGGCGCTCCATAGGCCACCTTGGCCACGGCAGGAGCAGCCGCAATGCCAGCAATCGCTGGCTTCGACACGTATTGATGGGAAACGGCGCCTGACCCAGCATAGCCAGTGGACACTTTGCCAATGACTGGAGCAGCGATAACTGCAGGCGCAGCTGGCAAGTAGGTCTTGGAGAGCGTCGCTCCATAGCTGGCCACAGCGGGTGCTCCATAGCTGGCGATCTTTGTTACTGCAGGAGCTGTGGCATAGACTGCGCCATGGCCAGAGCTGCCATAGCTCGTAGATAGCTTCGTGAGAGCAGGAGCAGCGGAGTAGGTGGATATAGTGGGCGAGGCATAGCTGGCAACCTTGGAGATTGCAGGAGCCGTGGCATAGGTAGCCACGGCAGGTGCATAGGAGGCTACCTTGGCTATGGCTGGAACAGCAGAGATGGCCACAGCGGGCTTGGAGACATACTGGTGGGAGACTGCCCCATGACCAGTGCTACCGTAGCTGCTGGATACCTTGGTGATGGCCGGGCCAGCAGAATAGGTGGATACGGCGGGAGCTGCATAGCTGGCAATCTTCGAGATAGCAGGACCCGTTGAGTAAGTGGCCACAGCTGGAGCTGCATAGGTTGCTACCTTGGCAATGGCAGGAGCAGCGGAGATGGCCACAGCTGGCTTGGAGACGTACTGATGGGAGACTGCGCCAATGCCTGAGCCGCCGTAGCTGGAGGACACCTTGGTGATGGCAGGAGCAGCGGAGTATGTGGAGATGGCAGGAGCTGCATAGCTGGAAATCTTGGAGACAACTGGACCCGTGGAGTAGGTAGCGACAGCCGGTGCATAGCTGGCAACCTTAGCTAAGGCTGGAGCAGCAGAGATGGCCACAGCAGGCTTGGAGACGTATTGATGAGACACAGCGCCATGTCCAGTGCTGCCATAGCTGACGGCAGGAGCAGCGGCATAGCTGGCCACAGCTGGAGCTGCATAGGCCACCTTGGCAATGGCTGGAGCTGCAGCCGGATAGGCAGCCACAATGGGCTTGGAGATGTATTGGTGGGAGACATCTGCTGCCTGGCTGTAGGTGGCCACCTTGGCAATTGAAGGAGCTGAGGAGTATGTGGAGATAGCTGGAGCAGCATAGCTGGCAATCTTGGTCACAGCTGGAGCAGCTGCATAAGTAGCCACTGCAGGCTTGGAGACATACTGATGCGAGACGGCGCCATGGCCAGAGCTGCCATAGCTAGTGGACAGCTTGGTGATGGCAGGAGCCGCGGAGTAGGTGGAAATGGCAGGCGCGGCGTAGGTGGCCACTTTGGCAATGGCTGGAGCAGCCGCATACACTGTAGTTGGCTTGGAGATGTATTGATGAGAGACATCTGCAGCCTGGCTGTAGGTGGCCACTTTGGCAATCGACGGAGCTGAGGAGTAGGTGCTGATGGCTGGAGCAGCATAGCTGGCAACCTTTGTGATCGCTGGGCCAGTGGAGTATGTGGCCACGGCAGGAGCAGCATAGCCGATCTTTGTGACTGCAGGAGCGGGCTTGGACACATACTGGTGGGAGACTGCACCATGGTCAGAGCTGCCATAGCTGGTAGATACTTTCGTAATAGCAGGAGCAGCGGAGTAGGTGGAGATAGTGGGCGAGGCATAGCTGGCAACCTTGGAGATTGCAGGAGCCGTGGCATAGGTAGCCACGGCAGGTGCATAGGACGCCACCTTGGCTATGGCTGGAACAGCAGAGATGGCCACAGCGGGCTTGGAGACATACTGGTGGGAGACTGCCCCATGACCAGTGCTGCCATAGCTGCTGGACACCTTGGTGATGGCCGGGCCAGCAGAGTAAGTGGCCACGGCAGGAGCTGCATAGGTTGCCACCTTGGCGATAGCAGGAGCAGCGGAGATTGTAGCCAAGGCAGGCTTGGACACATACTGATGGGAGACAGCGCCATGGCCAGAGCTGCCATAGCTGACGGCGGGAGCAGCGGCATAGCTGGCCACAGCTGGAGCTGCATAGGCCACCTTGGCAATGGCTGGAGCTGCAGCCGGATAGGCAGCCACAATGGGCTTGGAGATGTATTGGTGGGAGACATCTGCAGCCTGGCTGTAGGTGGCCACTTTGGCAATTGAAGGAGCTGAGGAGTACGTGCTGATGGCTGGAGCAGCATAGCTGGCAATCTTGGTCAGAGCAGGTGCAGCGGAGTAGGTGCTAATGGCAGGCGCAGCATAGCTGGAAACCTTGGTCAAAGCCGGCGCAGATGCATAGGTAGCTACGGCGGGCTTGGACACGTACTGATGAGAGATGGCGCCGGAGCCACTAGCGCCATAGTTGGTGCTTAGCTTGCTAATGGGCGCAGCTGAATAGGTGGATAGAGCCGGAGCACTGTAGGTGGCCACCTTGGCAGGTGAGGAAATGTATTGGGTGGCAATGGCAGGTGCTGCGGGCAAGTAGGTCTTGGCTAGTGCGGGCGCATAGCTGGCCGAGTAGCCAGTGCCATGGGAGGAGAACAGCGAGGAGGTGGTGGCCAGCTTGAGGGCGGACGCAGGCGCAGCATAGCTGGCTACCTTGGCAATGGAAGGTGCGCCATAGGAAATCGAGGGCGAGTAGGTGGCTATCTTGGCGGCAGCTGGCAATGCCTGCGAGTAGCTGTAGCCGGGCGAGCTGTAGGTCTCCACCTTGGAGAAGCCAGGCGTGGCCTTGGAGTACGTGTAGCCTGGCGAGGTATAGGTCTCCACCTTGGTGGTCACGGGAGACGCATAGTATGCTCCACTGGAGGCCGCGGACGAGGTGTAAGTGGCCGACTTGGAGATGCCTGGGGTGGATTGACTGTAGGTGTAGCCAGGCGACGAGTAGGTGGACACCTTGGTCAAGGCGGGCGCAGGTGGCAGATAGGCATTCTCCAGTTTGGGCGCCGTCAACACTGTCTTCGTTAAGGCTGGCGAAACCAAATTCTTCAGCTCAATGCCAGAGGGCACCACAGTGGCATATTGGGCAGCAGGCGACTTGTCGGCATAGGTGATGCCAGCCCCACCATAGTCCGCCGAGGGTGTAAACAGTGACTTCTGTATGGGCGCCACATACTTGTCGATCTGGGTTAGGCCGCCGTGCGAGTAGCCCGAAAGTCCTGCGGTAGACTCATATGAGGCAAGCCCGCTGCCCACAGACGCTTGCAACAGTTTTCCGTTCTCGGAGTAGCTGGATATGGCGGGTGTTTGGCTGTACTTGGTGACGCCTGGCGTTATGGAGAATTTTACCTCAGCTGGCGGCGCATATGAATACCCAGCTGCACCACCCGCATGAATGCAGGGCACAATCGGCGGCGCGATTGTGGGCGAGGGCTCTGCTAGTGCCGAGTTCAGCAGCACGCACAGCAGCGTAAAGAGTCGGAGCTGTGAACATGTACGAAAAAATTAAGCTTTATTAACAGGAAATTTATAAGTTTGAGAAATTACAGGTACTATTATAATTAAAAATTATTAATTAAGAAAAATATATAAAAGTTGCTTTATAAATTAAATTAAAGCCAACTCTAAGCTGGTTCTATAATAAAAATTCTATTTCATCTTTAGTTTTGATTCTATTTGGTATAAATTAAATTTAAAATAAATCTTATTAAAATATTACGTTGTTGGTCTTCACATGAAGGCTAACTTCATATTTGATATATTAAAAATTTTAATATATTAATTTTAAAATCCTTTAAAAATGTATTCCAAATAAATTAATTAATTTGCTGCAGTTAAATTAATGAAAATAATATTACTTTACAGAAATATTAAATGATTTTAATATATAATGATATATATTCTTGTATTAATTAAAAAAAAAAACTAAATAAAAAATATTCCTACAATATTTTGTATACCCTGAATCCATTAAAAATGGGTAATCAGGGTATAATGGTTTTGTTTTTAAATGAAATAAAAATTAAAAATTCCATTTATTTCAAAAATAAAATATTTTTAATAAATATATATTTATACGATTAATTTTATTTGATTAAAATAAGAATGAAGTAATATTCTAATTATTATTTTTAAAAAGTTGCTAAGTTATATATTTTGTAAATAAAATATAGAAAAATAACACATAAGAATATTAATAAAAAATAAACAAAATTCAAAAAATTTAAAATCAATTTGAATTGAATTTCAACTAAATAAAAAAAATATATTTTTCTATTACTTATTTTATAAAAATTATTCAAAGAGCCCTTCCAAAGCTGTATTTCATTTTAAAATCCTGCGCACATTAAATGTAAGATTATGCATTATAATATTTAAGATTATCCTTTTGGGAAATCAGATTTATTCACAGACACTCCATTATCCTGTCAATTTTAAGTATCAATCATTCCAATTTAAATTTGAGGACTATATCCTCACTCTTGGTAAGGACACACTTAGTCATTTAGAAAATAAATTGCAAAAGTCCATAAATAAGTTTTCGTGACAAATTCTCAAGAGAATTCTCTACATGGCAATTGCCATTATTTGTATTCCTTTTGCTGCTGGCGACCCACCTTCATGGTTTCACTTATATTGCACTTATAAAAACGTTCTGATATAGTTGAGCGCACTATATTAAATGTGTTTTATAATTCACAAGTTCGTTCGATCGAATGTAATCCTTGGTATAATCCAACGTTTCACGATGAATGTCCTTCGTTGATGCGTATACTTAATATTGTATTGATACGTATTCGAATTATCGGCACACGGCACACGCAACGCACGCTCGATGTAGAGCAACGCGGCTGACTGTTGGCCAGCCCGGCCCTATAATCGCTTATATACGTTCGGTCAGTTTTGGCTCACACGCATGCGCAGCAGCCACGCACCAGTTTAGCGACAGAAAAATCAAAACCAAAAAAAAAAAAAAACACTGAAAGCTGCTTGGAAAAACGAGCAGAAAATCGCCAGCAAAATTATTGCAGTTAGGAAAAGCGAAGTCGAAGTCAAGTCAGAGACTGCAACGGGTTGACTGCCTGAAGAAAAATTGATGACTGCTCAGTTGGCAGTTGCCAGTTGCCAGTTGGCAGTTCTCTTTGTTATGGGGTTCTCTCGTAGCAACCTGCAATGTCTATTGGTTGGCCCCACCTTCGCGCTGATCTGGGGCTCTGGCATTTTATTAGATCATAGCAAAACGCCTCGGCTTCAAAAAAGTGCGCGTGGTGCGTTTTATGCCCAGTTCTCTTGATTGCCGCTGCTGCTGCCGTTGCTGCTGCGCCTGCTGCATTGTTGGCCAAGTTTGATCATTTTTTTGCTTTTTGCATATGCTTTTAAAGCGACTTAATTTGATTTAGATTTTAATCGCGACCATTGCGTGTAGCTGCAGCAAAAATGCAGCCAACTTTAAAATTCATACGCAATTTGCTCGCAATCCAAAAAAAAAAAATTAAATAAAATTGAAAAATAGAAAAAATAAAAGAAAATCTACAATTTTGTGGTATTAATGTCGCTATCAATAAATTTTGTCTCTGTCTGTGCGTGCCTGGGGCCTTGATTGTGCATTAGTTAGATAAAAGGCGCCATATGTGTGTGCATATATATGCGTACACACACACACACACATACACTCTCAGGTATATACGTTACTAATAGAATAGCTCGCGATATGACCAAGTGTTGACTTGTTGGCAATTAAGGTCACTTTTGTGAGTTTTGTATCGGCGCGTTTTAAAACGCGCACAAAACGCGCGCGGGTGTGTTTCGCTAACTGCTGCTCATAACTGTTTTATATTGTCTTGGAATGAGCAGACATATACTTTAATGATGTTGTGTTGATGGTATACTGAAAGTTAAGCTAAAAGAAAAAATATTTAAATAACGATTGAGTCTGATTGCTTGAGCTTGAGCTTAAATAAAGAAACTTAATAGAAAAACATTTTTTTTGCAATAAATATATTTATTTATGTACTATTATTATTAGACAAATGGTGTTCTTTTTATAATAATAGTCATGTTTTTCTGTCACATATAGCTGTTATCTTTAAAAAAAAAGGCTTGACTTCAGTGAGGTTTAAATATTTTTATTTTATTTTTCTAATACATATTTTAAATATAAAATTGTTTAAAATATTAAAAATATATCTAACAAGTTAAAAATAATATTAAAAAAAATGTATAAAAAATAATAATTAAAAATTAACCTATTTTTCAAAAATATTTATTATTATATAATAAAATTTAATTAAAGATAAAATAAAAACTCACTCAAATGCAGGATATAAAAGCTGTCAATTTTTAGTTGACATAGCCAATTTTGGACTAAAAAAAAAAAAAAAAAAAAAAATGCAAATACCTATCAAATATTGTTTTTAATTAGCTGTCTAGGAGTCGCCACAACACATTTCAACTTTAGAGCTGCCACAGGTTTGTCCCTGACTTGCGGCTGACACCACATGAAACGTGCAAATCAATTAAAAGCAAGCCAATATTGTGAATCGATATGTGAAATCTTAGCGATCTAGGCAAACCAACGACTGACCATAAACAGAGCTGGAAAATTGATTGAGCAGCACACGCGTTGACATTTCAATTAGAAGTCCGTGCAGACTAGGCCAGACCAGACCGTCCAGTCTGGTCCACTTTGTGGCAGGCCTGGCCAGACCAGAAGGTATGCTGATGCCAGTTGGCCGGCAGGCGATAAACCTTATGGACCAATTAAGTATTTCGTGTCATGATGTGATTTTTTATCGCACCAAAATGGAGAATAATACGCATACGCACCGTATAGAGTGAAAGGCTGTCGTTGGTATTGGGATTTTGTATTTAGTTTATTTTTTTCATTTTCTTTTTTTGGGCCTGTTAATTGAACATGAAACATGTTTCAAGCTCTGGCTGCTTGCTTGAGTCTTGAGTCTATCTGTCTGACCGTTTGGCGTTTTCTTTTTATATATAGGTATATTTTTATTTTGATTTTTTTTTTTGATTTTCGGGCTTTCGCAATTTGATTGAATTTTAATTTTTGCATTTGCAAACCAATACGTAAAGTCCGAAACTACAAACTGCAATACTCCAACGGCTAGTCAGCTGCAATTTTAACCTACTTCGGGTGGACTGGTCGAGTTTAGTTCGTCGCGCATTTGTCACACACACGCACCGAGCTCTGGCTCTGGCTCTGGCTGTGGCTCTGGCCGCGGGGCGTTACGTAATTGCCAACGGGCAGGCACTTGGCTAACACAGCTGGCCATGGCTAACACATACGACCGATGCCTACTTAACATCATGACGAAATCCGCTTGACAACCAAACAGCCTACTAATACAGCTCCTGCTGTTGCTCCTCCAAAAGCCCCACCTACTGCCGCCGCCATCGCCACTCAGCTGCTGTTCCACCCGCCGCACAGCATCAGTATTTTAATTGAAAAATCTAGATTTCACTTAACAATTTTCACGTCGATTACAGCCCGAGCCATATGAGCTCAGCATTGTAGCGACCTGTGGCCGTGTGTGCTTGCCTATCTAGATTGTTTGTCGCTCATTGAAAATCGAAATGCATGTTGTACATGCCGCGTGCGTAAACATTTCAAAATTTGCCAACACATATTCATAAAGTTAGCGATTTAATACCGCTTGCCAATTTGCGCAATTGACGATCTCGAATCTCAAATCTCGAATCTTGAGTCTCTGAATATACTCAATACCCAAATCTTGAATCTAATTCTACACGCATCGAAAAACTGAACCAGTTTTCAGTTTTTGTTGTTTTTGATTTTTGTATTCCAACATTTTCAAAAGTGCAAAAACGCAATAAAAAATGCTGAAAGGCCGAACGGGTTGGGTATCTAACACTCACTAAGTGTGTCTCTCAGTGTGTATGTGGGGCGTACAACAGTGCGTATGCGTGTTATTTCGTTGGCGCTCTAATAGCCACAGGATTGCCCGCTGAATGCTGCCTGCTTGCAATAATAGCCTAAGGTAGCAGCTTATGATCAGTGCTTATGCACCTTGGGCTTAGGCTAATGCTTTGCCAACACGTTTTTCATGCTGAGACACAATTTTGCCTTTAACTTTTATGAAACATACCAAATGCAATTGTTTGGCTGCTGTCGTGCTTTAAGGCGTTTTACTGCAGCAGAGATGAAAGTTTTTATTGCATAATGTTTTAGTAGGTAAAAATGAAAGGATTTTGGCTTTTAGATTTTTTATATGTGTTAATATGATGCTATGGATTTTATTATTTGAAGTTTTTTATTATTTCTTTAATTATTTTTATTGCTACTTTAGAGCATGCAATTCGCTAGCCGCATACATTTTTTTTATCTTTTCCTACTTTTATAATTTTCTTCAGTTTCTAAAAATTACCTACTGATAGCTATGGCGGTTATATATTTACTTGATATTTTACTAATTTTCTTCTCTGTATGTGCTTATTTAATATTGAGTTCAAACAGAGTGTCAAATTGCTTGCGTAATGAAGGCAGACTAGTGTTTTACTTTGTATTTGTTATATTTATTACGGTATTTTTTTGCCTATTAAGCTCAACAAAATGTGTACTTAAATGGCACAGCGTACTAAATACTTAAATAATTATTTAAAATTAAAAACTTAATTGCGTACTGTAGTATAATTATTGAAAATAGTATCACTCTTGTTTGGTCAATCCTTCTTATGTTTTATTGTGCTGCTAAATATAGATAAAAAAAATTAAGAAACAATCGAAGAGTGTTTTAATTTGATTTTCAAGTACTATATTTATTGAGCTATATAAAAATATAGTTTTTAAAAATAATACTTATTTTTTTGTATGATTAAATTTCCTATGCTATATGATCATTTAAGCAGCATTAACGTTCTCGGCTAATATGCAATATTTTCTGTATCATTCAAGCTATAATCTTTCAATTTTTTCCCTTTTTATTCTTCTTGGTCTGTCCGTACTTATACTAAATACTCTGCAGTCAATATATATTTGCATATGTAATTGTGACTAGACAAGTAGATTGGTTTTACCTACCAAACTGAGTCATGCTACTTAACACTCAAGTTTCTCAAGTTTCCATATACACTTGCACATAAATATTCTTCTGCTCTCTCGCCTAGCATTTCATGTAATTCATATGTAAAGAACTCCCACAGGTAGCTTTAAGCATATGCGCCTAACAGATGCTCCCTCTCTCGGCTCACTTCTTCTGCTGTTGTGCAACGGCAATGGCTATGACAACTGAGGCCTGTCATGAAATCAGCATTTGTAAACAATAAAGTACAAATTGTGGGTAGGCAGGAAATTGCTAACAAGCAAAGTAACAATCAAAAAATGGTTTCTGCTTTCGGTTTATAATTTTTTTTTTTTCAGATCGATCTGTCTCTGTTGGCTGTCGCCTTGCCCAACCTCCAGCAGTCAAGTGAGTAGCTGCAATTGTGAGCTGGCGATTATGCCAGAGACACAGACATAGCATATTTACGATTTACGATATGCGATTTACTTAGACAACCATAAATTAACACCCGGTCATTTGGCAGGCGGGGGCATTAATTATTCGAAGCCGCCAAAATCCGACCGATCTGTGTGTAATGGAATTTTTGAAATTGTCTCACATTTGTTTTACCAGCTAATTGCTGCGACAGAGTTGACATTCTCTTGACTCTCGACTGCAATCTCCAGATCCTTAATAGGCGTGCGTGACGGTGCTCAGCTTTTCTAGCTGGCAAACCGGATCTAAGAGGCTCTCAAGACTCTGACTCATTGCCGTTCAATGTCGCCGCGTCGCTGGCAGGCGGCGCCAAATCTAGCTAACAAAATTGTAAATTATTTAATTGGGAGCGTTGAGGCAACGCCTCTGCAGTGGCCAAAGCTGAGATCTCACAATTGAGAATTTGTTGCATTCGCCTGACTTTTAGACATTTCTCACGCGAGCTAAGTGATTCTGTTTTTGATCGTTTTTTTACACTTTGCCACACACAATTTGCACATCAATTGTGGATCAACTTTTTCACTCGCTTTATTGATTAACTGGTTGACTCCGAAAACGGCTTAGCTTAGAATGCAGTTCTCGACTTGGCGGGGCTCGATGTGGGAGCCATTTGCATATGCGCATGGAGACACACACAGACATTTGTATTTAAATGCAATCGAGATTGAAAAGTATAACGTGGATGGCATTTGACATGCATACTATATATATATATATCTATATATACATATATGTATCAGCTACTAGATCTCTTACAAATTGAACGCACTTTAGCCCAGTCGCGGCAAGCCAATGCCAACGTAGCGTTGACAAAAAAGTACTTTTAATTAGAATAGCTGGTACGTACCTGCACGGCCATGCATTCGCTGTGCGACTCAAACTCGTTATCCGAGATTAAGTTAATTGGATTAGCCAGCAGTTAGCTGCGTAGAAGCCATCGCAGGTGGGCAGGGTGCCGCAGCAGCAGCAGCAGCAGCACCAGCAGCAGTTCGCATTCAAATGCTGCCTAATTTGTGTTAATTATGACAAATGTTTATGACACTGCACCAAAACTGTGGCAAATATGTATGCATATATATTTGTTTGCGAGGGTCGCTTAAGCACTTTAACATTGAAGCCATTGCGCGCTTCAATTAGCCGCTACGAGGGCTGCTTGAATATTTTAATTTTAATTTTAATTTTTATGTATAGAAAAATAAATTTATTTAAAATTAATTTCTTTTAAATTAATTTATATAAATTTTTAAAAATTAAAAATTTGTTTTATTTGGAATTTATTTTTATATAAAATTGAGTTTATTTAAAGTTGATTTTATTTAAAATTAATTTTATTTAAACTTCCTTTTATTTAAAATTGATTTTATTTAAAAACTTTAACTAAACATACAACAATAAATTACTCATAAATAAGATCAAATTACATATTTAAATTAAATATCAAATTAACAAACATAAAGGAAACAGTTCACGAAAAAATCACCTCATTGCCAGCCCTGGGCGCTCACACTCCCTCCAGGTTTCTATAGCTGGCCGCTGAGAAGTGATGTCCCCGGGCGTACATGGGCACCATATGCTTTTTATCCCGGCGCACCATGGACTGCACTAGGCTGGCCGAGGCGGTGCCCTGCTCGTCGGAGTCTGAGATCTCTTCGAAGTCGTCCTCGTCCACGTGTTGGGGAAAGAGCACCGGACCAGAGCCCTCCGGACGTGGAGCCCGATGAGTGTGCGCCAGCGACTTGCCATGCAGCTTCTTGGGCTTGCGCTGGAAGTAGCTGGAGTATTCGGGGCGGGCAAAGCTCTTCGTGACGGCCTTGTACTTGTAGTGCTTCAGGCCGGGCGTGGTGTGCACAATCTTCTTCTGGTGTATGTGATTGGAGATGGGCTCTGGATTCTTGCCTGGACGCGGCTTGGAAGGCGAGTAGCTTGTATGCAGTGGCTGCAGAGCAGCCGCTGGCTTATGCAGATAGTTTTGGGGCAGCTCCTTGGGCTGGTAGTGCTCGTAGTAGGGATGCTGATGCGGCTGACTTGTGCTGTAATGTGGGCGATACTCTTGCGGCTCGTTGACAATCACTGCCTTCCAGTCGCTCTCCTGCACCGCGTAGTTGGGCTGCAGCTTTTGCGAGAACTCCTCCATCTTATGTGCGGCTGCGATCTCCTTAAAGTAGTTATCTCTCGCCTGCTGCAGGCGATTCCTGATATCCGGCTCCAGTTCCATGGGCACCTGCTTGATGCGTGCATGCGGCTTGAACTCTATCAGGCTGGGTATCTTGGGATGCGAGTGCGTCAGATCCTCAATGGGCTTCTTCAGCGGCTTTATGTCGGAGCTCAGCACAATGTGCTCCTGATCCTTGCTATAGTGATTGATCTTCGATTGCGAAGAGTCGTCGTTGGCGCTGCTTTCGCCCTCGGGCGTCTCCGTGATCGGATGGGAATTGGCGCCCACAGTCTTCACGATGGCATTGAAGCCCTTCTTGGCATCTGCCGTATAGTGCACTGTGCGTATGGAGCCATCCGGTTCGAGTATGCTGTAATGACCCTTGACACCATCGCCATCCCTAGACTCCCATTGAGACTTGACATCTCCAGTGTGTAGATCCTTGACTCCATAGCTAAATGCGTATTCCGGATGTTCCTGCGGGTTTGTGACATTAAAGATGTTTTTATTTATTTATTTAAAAAATATTTAAAAAATTATTCATAAAAAAAATATATTTATATTTATATATAAGCAAAAAATTACTGAATATATATTTAAAAAATTATATATTTATGTACAGTCTATTATATGTTAAATATGTATTATTTAAATAATAAAACAAAATAAATAAATAAAATAATGTTTAAAAAATAATGAAGAATATTTATTTTAAATTTATATATTTTTTATATAATATTCTATAAATATCATTTTTACTTGAATCTAAAATGAATATATCAAATTCATATTTTAAGCTGAATACCACTACTAAATAAGTAGTTAAACTATTTCATATATGTATTAATAACATTTTCTAAGTATGCCTTCGAAATGCGTTGACCACACCTACTGACAAAAAAAGTAAAAAAAATAAATAAACGAAAATCATACCAAATAAACGCACACGCACCGCTGCTCTAATGCCCCAATGAATGCCATAAAAAATCTATAGAATATATATATATATATATATGTTCACGACAAAAATAAAGTAAAATAAGCACCGTTTTGGCTTAGACTTGGGCTAAAAATTGTGTCAAGGCAAGAACGCGCGCTGTGCACAGTTTGAAAGCCACTGGAGGCTGGGCTGGGTTGGTTCTTTGGGCTAGTCCATGTCCATATACTGATCTTTTGATCTGCAGCCGACATCGAGTCAAGCGACATTTAATTATTAATTGAATATTTCGATAAAGATTTGCCCATGTGACATTTTAGAAAGCAAATGGGAGCAGCAGCGCCACGGCACTTCAGAACTTTCCATAAAAGTCATTTGCTAAACGTTCAGTTTTACATGCATTCAATTAATGCATATAAATGTGGAGCGTTGTCATTTGTCTTTGTCTGTTACTTTGCAGCTATTTTATTTGATTTGATTTTGTTTTAGCACCTCTGTGCGAGCGGAGGCAGGAGGCGAATGGCCAAAGTATTTCGCATGGTTTTTGGCTCTGGCGTCAATTAAGCGCAGACGTCCATAAATGGCTGCAGTCGTGTCCAGGCAACGGTCTAGAGTCTACAGTCTCCAGCCTCGAGTCTCGAGTCTCGAGTCTTGCTCGTTGTTGTTGGCTGCCTATCAATTTGCTTTTGCTGGCTGTCGCTGTCCGACGAAAACAAATGATTACATTGCGAGTGCGTAACCTGAGCAGCCAAGGCTTGCAGTAAAAAAATCAAATCTGTTTGAGAAAAATATTGTTTTTAATCAGAGCTACTTTTTTTGGAGCTAGGCTGGTTGCATAAGTGGCATGCGGTAGGCGTTGCTGTTGACCACTGGCCACCCAGCGGCCGCGGTTGGTGGTCGACAGAATGCCTTATTGCTGCCTTGGTGGGTGCGTGTGAACTTTGGCTCATAAATTTGCGCGTGCGCTCTGAATTTATGATGGCCGACAGTCCGATTGGCCAACTGGCCGACTGGGCGTATGCGCAATGTGCCACAATTATATGTAAATTGCGTATACGCTGCGTTGGCCGTGTGCATCACAGTGACACTACGGCAGCGGACAGATCGTGGGAGACTGCACACAGCATTCTGATAACCAGTAGACAGACGGACAGAGAGACAGACAGACTGACTGTCAGACCGACTGTCAGACTGTCAGACAGGCGCTGGCTCAAATCGCGCACAATCTAAGGCGTCGCACCAGGCGGACAGCCGTCGCTGAGGCAGACAAACGAACAGGCGGACGGGGCGACAACTTGTTGCTGCAGCACATGAAAAACATTTTAAAATGTTAAACGCGCCTTGTCATAGCTTTACAGTTACAATGAAAACAATTGTCTCCTTGCGCGAGTAGGTGCAGCAAACTGCGTGAGTTTGCCTTATATGGCGCCAGCACTCGATCTCTGATCGCTGATCGCTGCAACGATCGGATCGTGTGCGCTGCACGCAAAACGCATTTTCGGCTACCAGCACAAAAGAAAGAAATCAACAATGGCTGAGCGACCGGGAGGCAGGCAGCCAGCCACCAGCCAGCCAGGTCGGGCTGGGCCAGACCAGCTCAATGCAGTTGATTTATGTGGGCGACGATCTGTTGCACACGCAGAAAAATGTCTTGTGGGTGGGGACGATCATAAAACGCATGAACAACATTCACTTTGAATAGCTGGCAATGGCGAAAAATGCGTTTGCCGCACTTAAATCTATATATAAATAAAAATATTGTCGGTAGTTGAAAGAATTGCGAATTGGCAAAATATGCGAAGGCTATAAAACATTTGAAAAGCTATCAAATTAAGCTAAACTGAAACGTTTTGCACGGCTTCAGCTGTGGTATTCTGAGCAACGCCAGAGTGAAGTAAGCTGTGTGGAAATGTTAATTACATATTATTTAGTGTAAGCTCAAGTACAGCAAAGTTGCTATTCCTACTTCAGCTCTTCCTCATTGATTTATTTGTGGATAAAAATAAAATAAATAAATTCACATTGCAGAATTTAATATTTTTGAAATTGGAAAATATTCTTATATATATAACATGTATGTATGTGTATATATAATATTTGTGTGTTGCCTATATTCCATATTTCTTATAGTCTGTTGCTCCTTTTGAACAATGAAACCTATATATTTACATGCCCCATTTATCAAAATTCGAATGAATAACTTTATATAAAGAAATATATGAATTATAATATTATTTAATATAAATAATTATTGGAAAGTAAATATATATATATTTAATATTTAATATATATATATTGATATAAACATATTTTTTTTAATAAACATAAAATAAATAAAAAATAAATAGATACAGAAAAAAAACATAATGTCAATAAAAATATTATTTAATATATAAAGAAAATCAAATATAAATTAGAATTAAAATTATATTTTTATAAAAAAAAAAAATGTGTAAAGACAAATTTTAATTAATATAAATCAATTTAAATATTAATTTAAATAAATAATTTATTTTTAAATTTAATTTTTTAAAATATATAAATATACAAAGTCTTGCCCAATTTCTTTTATATAATCTGCAATTGACTGCTTAAACATATACTTAAAACATTAATTATTATTTAGGCCTTAGTATCACTTTTTCTACCAAAAACCCAATTTCCGCCCCATTGTGCGTGACTTCGCAGTTTTTTTTTCGCCTCGAGAAGCTCGACAGACATATTTAGTTACCATTAGCTGCGGGCTATATATATATATATATATATATATATATATGTATAGTTGGATACTTACAAATTGTGGAGCATATTCGATCATTTCGTCATCCTCGGCAACGACGACAGGTGCGGCTGTGATACGTTTGCATTCCACTGGGCGTGTCCAGAGGCTGACCGCAAGCAGAGCCGTTGTGAGCAGCAGGAGGCAGCCGGCGCTGGGGGTTGGAGGCGGCTGTCGCGTTATCTAAGGCATTTAACAGAAATATGAATGTGCGGTTTTTGTTTTATCAGTGGAGCGCTTAATAAATGCAACGATAAAACAAGTTGACCAACAGCCAACAGTTAATAAATTGGCTACAAAATTATTACGCGAGCATGGGCCAATTAATTGGCCAAACGGGCAAACAGGCAAACAGCCAAACGACGCGTGTCCAGATGCATTGGGACATTTCTCAAGCTCCCAATCCGATTCGGCATGTCATACAGCGTTGTGACAGTTGTCAAATGGTAATGGTAATACGCATACGCCTCGCTCTACCCAAAATTAGGCTCCGCCAGACGCACATTTGTATGTACGATGTGACAGCAATGGCTTCAGCGCGTAGATTGATGGCTTTGCTTAAGACCAGTAGCTTGGATATGGAAACAGGTCTGGCAGGATGGCAGTTGACGCCACGTACAATTCAATTCAATTCAATTTCAATTTCAATTGCCCGTTGCCTACTGCCTATTGCCTGTTGCCAATTGCCAATTGCCATTTACAACTTGTAACTGATTTTTAAGTTTTGGGTCTGCCGCAGTTGCAACACATTTTTGGGCAATTTCTTTTGCTGCCACGATGAAATCTGTCTAATTAGTAGAGTTGTGCCTGCACCAAAGACAGGCAGGCAGACTCACATATAGCTGCATGTGTATAATAATGCAAGTTAATCGACCGCATTAAGATAAATTTGTTGAGACATGTCTGGCATTCGATCAGAATGTGTGGACATGTTTTTCCACAAATTGCATTTGGAATTTTTGTCATTCCACAAGCCAAAACGTATTTAAATTTCAGCAACTACCAGTTTTTGATATACAGATATAAATATATTTCGATTTTCATATCTGATTAACTTGGCAATTAGTTGATTGTTTGTATTTCTATATGAATATGTAGTTCTAGATACACGAATTGTTCTGCCTTCAATATGACATTATTGAGTGGCTTTATATAAAATGAGGGCTTTATTTTATAGTGGGAGAACGATTGATTGTAGAGGGACATAATCGCATCTTTTGTGCTCTCTGCTCTATGGCTAGGTAAGTTCGTAGCTAGTATTTCAATTAAATTTAAAATATAATTTAAGGTCATTTAATAATTTAATAATTTTAAAATTAATTAAAATTATATTATATATTTTGTGAGTATTTATTTTTAAAGTTAGGCATAATGCATTATTTTATTTAATTTAAATTGTATTAAATGCAATTTCTATTCAATTCCAGATGGATTAAAATAAAATGTTATATTTCAGATTAAATATATTTTTAATATAATTGAAATTCAATTAGATTGTTTGCTTTTATTTTTATTTATTTTTAATATAATATAAATTATATTAAAATTTAATTTAATATTCTAGCTAAAATATAATTATTACTTTTTTTTACAGAATTCTTCTTGAAGATTTGACAATAAACTGTCATTAATTTATTTAAAATTTATTTTATAAAAAAATTGTATATAAAAGTAGCTGCTGATGCTCATCTTTGCATATTTAATAAATAATAATTTAATATTTATTCCAAAATTAATATCTCATGCTTTCTTCCTGTTGATAGCAACAATAAAAATATATATACAAAAAAAAAATGTATAAGAAACTTTCCCTTTTGCTAGCAATTCGCTTTTGACTCGAGAAACAGTTTCTTTACAACTCTCAATCTGTTATATAAAATAGCACACATTAAATTTATTTACATTTACATTTACAATTTACAAAAAAAAAGAAAAATCAAACAGCAAAACATTGGCTTGCATTTGCATTTGCATTTGCATTACTTTGTATTTCTGCACTACTTTCACTTTTGTGGGTGAAAGTTTTCGCTCCGCACTTTCGCTCTTATTGCAGTCAAAAGTTGATTTGCAAAACAAAACACAATTGTCAAATGTTTAACACTTACATAGAAACGCATTATATATATATATATTTATATATATATTTAAATATATTTTTGGAATATTTTATTTGCAAATATTACACACAAAATATTGTTTACGTCACTTTGGCGATTTAAATCGCACGTAAAACGCGTCAAAGTCGCTCGCTGCTCACTGCTCGTCACACACTGGTTCAATGTCAAGGACAAAAACGTAATTAAAGCGTTTGCGCGACATTGCCAAAGTATTTATAGGCAGACAGAAACGAAGACGACCGGCACAACAGCAGGCAGCGTTTTCCCGGCGACAAGATTTTCCGGCCCAACTGGTTCCACAATTGTTGTCGAAACGATCAGGCGAGGCGGCAGCGATGCGCCAAGCCGAGTCGAACCGAGCTGAACTGAGCTGAGCAGATCAGAGCAGAGTGCGCTTCCTAAGCTACGTCTAATTGACAATTATATGAAACTTCGGCTGCCATCTGCAACTGTGGAAACGAGTTTCGTTTCGCTATCACCAGGCAGCAGCATCCAAGCAACAATTTGGCTGTCTCCACTTTTGGTTTCAACTGCAAACGAGTAAAAGTCGTCGGTGTCGCGCTTACAGCGCAGCTGTTGACTGGCGTTATAAAATTTATATCAGGCAGGATTACGTTTTGGATTTAACATAAATTAATAGCGATTGGCTTGGGAATGCGTCAGTCAAGTTAATTTAAGCCCAGCCGCGAGAAACTGCCACGTTTGTGACCAATAGAAGCAGGCACTTGGCTTAGATGGATGGCATGCAACATGTTAATTACTCAAATCCACTTAAAGTGCTGCTAAAGATCTTAAAGATATGCTTATCTGATTACATCAATTTCATAGGATACCTTGATTTGGTAATTGGAATTTAATTATACTTCTCTGAAAGCCGATTTGACCGAATGGGAGTGTGGGAATATTTATATATAATGTATATAATGTATGTATTTGCAGGGGAGAGCGAGGCGGGCAGAGAATTTTTTCTTCTTGAGTAATAATAGATAATATTTACTTCATTTTTTTGCGTAAACCGCGAAATTGCAAAATATATCTATCAAAGAAATTCCTTAATTAGTATTTGCAAGACTTTTTGAATTAACTTATTCAGTAATTCACTCACTTACTGAGTCTCAACTCGCGACTGACTATTTTATTACTCACGAAAAGATAATCGTTAAAAGAGTTCAAGAGTTCAAGTAAAATAGAAAACACTCTATTGCTCAGAGTGAGAGCAAATCTTTTGAGTTATTTTGCTTATCTTCGGACATTGAGCGTAAAGAAAAAACACTCAATTGTAATATGCGAGCTCAGCTCAGAACAGACTTAAAATTGTAAAGTTATTAAACAATTAATTTATCATAATATAGTCTTATGTACATGTGTATGTGTATGTGTCGCTTGAAATATATATTTAATATATGAAATAAGTTGAATAAGTTAATAATGGTAGTAGTAAAATAATGCTTGTTGTAGAAAAAGGTTGAGCGTTCTCATTTGCCACTCAATGATCGACTGACCTTGACCGAGTTGAGTTCGAAAGAATTGAGCACAACTTTTGGCGGGAGTTTTGCCCTATATAAGGGCAAGCCGTCTGCCCAGTTCTTCAGTTGGTTTCCTGACCCCCTGATGGTCAGTCGTGCAGTGCAGTGCAGTCCAGTGTAGTGTAGTGTAGTGTAGTGTAGTGTAGTGCAGTGCTTCCCCTCCTGCTCCTCGTCCGCTGCTTCCTCTGGATTTGGTAAGTATTTAAATAGTTAATAATTTTAGTGATATGTTAAGTATGTAATTTTTGGTTTTTATTATAATTTTTTTTTTTTTTTTTTTTATGTACCCTCTGCCCGTCTCTCTATCGCTGCTGGACTCTCTGCTGCTGCTGGACTCTCTGCCGCTGCTGGACTCTCTACTGCTGCTGGACTCTCTACTACTGCTGGACTCTCTACTGCTGCTGGACTCTCTACTGCTGCTGGACTCTCTACCGCTGCTGGACTCTCTACCGTTGCCTGACTTTACCGTTATCCAACTCTACCTCTGCTGGACTCTCTGCCGCTGCTGGACTCTCTACCTCTGCTGGACTCTCTACCGCTGCTGGACTCACTGCCGCTGCTGGACTCTCTACCACTGCCCGACTCTCTACCACTGCCCGACTCTACTTCTGCCCAACTTTCTACTGCTGCCCAACTTTACCGTTATCCGACTCTACCGCTGCTGGACTCTCTACTTCTTCTGGACTCTCTGCCGCTGCTGGACTCTCTGCCGCTGCTGGACTCTCTACCACTGCCTGACTCTACTTCTGCGCAACTTTCTACTGCTGCCCAATTTTACCGTTATCCGACTCTACCGCTGCTGGACTCTCTACTTCTTCTGGACTCTCTGCCGCTGCTGGACTCTCTGCCGCTGCTGGACTCTCTACCACTGCCTGACTCTACTTCTGCCCAACTTTCTACTGCTGCCCAACTTTACCGTTATCCGACTCTACCGCTGCTGGACTCTCTACTTCTTCTGGACTCTCTGCCGCTGCTGGACTCTCTGCCGCTGCTGGACTCTCTACCACTGCCTGACTCTACTTCTGCCCAACTTTCTACTGCTGCCCAACTTTACCGTTATCCGACTCTACCGCTGCTGGACTCTCTACTTCTTCTGGACTCTCTACTGCTGCTGGACTCTCTACCGCTGCCCGACTCTCTACCGCTGCCCGACTTTACCGTTATCCGACTCTACCTCTGCTGGACTCACTGCTGCTGCTGGACTCTCTACTGCTGCTGGACTCTCTACTGCTGCTGGATTCTCTACTGCTGCCCGACTTTACCGTTATCCGACTCTCTACCTCTATTCGACTCTCTACCACTGCTCGACTCTCGCTATGGGACTTTACCGTTATGCGCCCTCCACCGCAATTCGACTCTCTACCGCTGCCGATGCTCGACTTGCGGGAAATTTGCCCTCTATAGGGACAACCTTCTCCTCCATTTCTTCCTCTCCTTCTCTTCACATTCTGCATCTGGTAAGTATTTAACTAATTAGTAATTTTTGTAATATATTCATTAATTATATTGCTTAACAATATTAAATTGGTTATAAATGTTTATAAAAATGTTTTAATAATTTATTAAAAAATAATTTTATTAAACCCTGAACCCATTAAAACCGGGAATATCAAATGCTTGCGTACGACTTGATGTTCTTCGCTTGCAATATATATGTATGTAAAATGAGCATGTTTTGGAATATCCAGTCTTCGAAAGGGTTCAGGGGATGTCCTAGTTGGGCATACTCGACTAGAGCTTTCTTACTTGTTTTTTTTTTAATTTTTATCAAATTTGGTTTATCATTTAGCATTAATAATATTTTAATATAGGATAGGAAAGAATCAGAGATAAGAAGACAGCTAAACCTCTTCAATAAATTTTTTCAGAAAAATCAAATTAAATAAATAATTTTTTTATAACAATTAGAAATCAAATCAAATCTAAAAAAAAAACAAAAGTGGCAAAACACAAAAATTGCTACAGATCAAAATTTGTTTGCTCTGCAAATTTATTTGTTTTCATATTTAAACTAATTATTTTTCTTTTTTTTTATTATATAAATTTGTCATTTTAAAGTTTTTGTCCCACGCGACGCCTCCCTTATATAGGTTTATTGAAACATAATCATTTTTTCCAAAGGCTCCCATCAGTCTTATATTATCAGGTAATAATTTAATAATACATTCATAAAATTTCATTATAGTTTCTTTTTTTTTATAGATTCAAATCTAACATTTATCCACTATTACATCTTAAAGAATCGCATCTAAGTTATCTCCGCCTCATACCTGATTTCAAATATAAAAAGCCATTCTCATAAAACACATTTCATTGTCTTTCATATTATTCTTTTTTTATTTCAATAAAAATTACTCTTAAGTTTAGTATATAAAGCTCATTTGGTCGTCTGTTGTATCTGCATATAGATTATAGTATAGGTAGGTTCAGATCGGGTTGGATTAATTCGAATTTGTCGCCTGTTCGCGCTCCAAGTCGTCATCAGATCTCTAGTGCAGCTGCTTAATGCTCACATAGCTGCTGGCATGACCATGTCCATGTCCATGTCCATGATCGTAGCCACCATAGTGGGCCACATCGTTGGCGTAGCCATAGCCAGCGCCATAAACATCGCCATGTCCGTAGCTCTTGTAGACCTGAGGATGGTGGGCGTGGCCCAGTTTCTTGACCACCGCATTAAAGCCATTGTGATCGTCGGCTGTATACTCTACAACTCGAGTCGTGCCATCGGCCTCCTTGAGCGAGTAGCTGCCATGCACCTTGTCGCCGTCCCTTGCCTCCCACTGGCTCTTGTGGTCACCTGTATGCGCATCCTTGACACCGTAGTCGAACTGATACTTGGGATAATGATCGGGCTCGTGCTTATCGTAGCCATGGCCGTAGCCAGCGTAGCCCAAGCCCAAGGCCTCGTATCCGTAGCCGTGATCAATGTGTCCATGTCCGTAGCTCTTGTGCACCGGCTCCTCGTGCTTGGTCAGCACGCTGTAGCTGGTCGCATGTCCATATCCATGCGGCGCCGCCAGCGCCAAGCCCAACAGGCCGAATACCAAGACTCCACTGAATGGCTGCATTGTGGTTAGTTGAGTTGAGAACTGATTGACGATGTGCTGATGTCTGTTGGTTCTTGCCGTTGCCTCAAGTCGTTTTTATAGCGTTGCCCACGGCCCATGGGGTGGTCCGCTACACCGCTCTCTTCCTCGCGCTGGGCGCACAGCCATTCACCTGCCTTCGATTGGCTAATTAGTTGTTTATAATTATAGTTTACCTACGAGCGTTGAGCTGCACAGCAAATATAATAAATTATATTTTGGCCCATTGTTGCTAAAGAACTGAGCCAATTGGAGGGCATTTGTGATTGAAAACGGAATGCATTCGAATCGAAAAAAAGAGAGATAGAAACTCTAAGTTCTACAAAGTTCTGTTTTTTCATGAATTGATAGACACAAACAAAATGATTTTGTTTGGAATTTATTAATTAACAAAAATGTGTTGAAAATATATTTTTATTTTATTTATGTGAAATTATGCAGATAACAACAAGATTAATTGCAAAGTTGGGCAACAATAGAATATATGTATTAAGGCGGAACTAAATTCTTTAGTCATATTTGAAATATTTTAAATTAAATTAAAAAATAAAACCAATTTTGTCCATGAATTTGAAAGTAGTAAAAAATAAAATACAAATTCTTAATACAATAAATTTTAATCCATATTTTTTTTTATGTAAAATTAAGTAAAATAATATTTTATTTGTTAAAGTATTTTATTTATTATTTTTAATTAATTTAAGATTTCATATTGAATTTAATTTTCTTTTAATAATTATTTGTATATTAAAATAAATATATATAAATATATAATACAAAATGTTTATTGTTAATATTTTAATTTTTCTATAATATATTTAAATAATTATTATAAATATAGTTTAATTACTATTAATAATTATTTCAACATATTTTAAATATAGTTGGAATTCGTTGCTTTATTTATTAATAATTTTATTTTTTATTTACAGGAAAATTAAAATATTTTATTTTACTATATTATTTACCTAAATATATATTACAATTTATTTATATTTATTTTATATATAACAAACCAATTTTTATTGAATATTATTTGAAATTTCTGAGCTTCATAACCATAAATATTTCCTTATTTTGTTTATTATTATGAACTAGCTGGAGTTTAGTGAATGTCGATTGTTTAATTAGAATTCGTTTGTTTTACTTTTTTTTGTGTAAATTCCAACCTTCGTTCCTGCTAACGAGCCTAGTCTAGCTGCAAACGTTTAATGCTCAGCACACCCTTTTGGCACCTCACAACATGATAAATCAGCTCATAACAATTAATCATATTTTATGGTCGAAAACAAATCAGTTTCATTAGCCGGTCTTTAGTTTAGCACTAATTCGGAAGCTCTAGACCCCCCGCTCATGCCGGCGTTTACTATGGGCATTGCTGGCCAAATTCCCTGCTGCAATGCGTCTCAAGGTCATTTCAGAGTTTTGGCTTGGGCGAAACAAAACAAAAAAAAAAAAAACCTCTTGAAGCTTGGCTTGCAAATGCAGCAAGCCGAGGCATTTGTTGTTTTTGGCTAAAAATTGAAAGCGGGCCACACTTGTTGATTGATTTCTAACAGCCAAAGCAACAACAACAACGACAACAACAACAACAACAATAGTTGTTCAAGCGTTGCGGTGCTTTTTGGTCTGTTAACGCCCCATTTATTAATTGTGGTTGGCGCTGCTGAAGTGGCTTTTGGGCCGCTTTTAATTGGGCAATGAGCAATCTGAGCTAAAACTAATTTTGAATACGTACGTTATTTGGAAATGGAAAATTTGCACAAATATTTGAAGCATTTTTTTTATTTATTTATTTATTTTTTTTTTTTTTGTATTATTGTTTTGTATTTCACTTATGCTAGCCTATTTAGCCTCAAGCAAACTAATTAATTCACATTTCATTTCGGCTCGAGAATGTTTTGCTTTGAGCTATAAAAAGGTTTGGAACCGTTCGTTTGGCATCACAGTTCCATTTGTGCCTTACATCAAGTCAGCTCAGCTCCTCAAGTCTACAAGCCTCGAAATCATTATTCAGAAATGGCCCAGAAATTGACTTTGGTTTGCTGCGCTTTGCTGGGCGTTGCGGCTGCCAGCTACGTGCCATATGCTGGCTACGAGCATGGCCATGGCGTTGGCTTTAGCATCAAGACGCATCATGAGGCGCCCAAGAAGTGGCACAGCCACGAGCAGGTGCAGCACTGGGCACCGCAGCAGGAGCATCAGCAACAGCATTACCATGTGGCGCCACAGGTGGTGCACTGGGCACCACAGCACCATTATGTGGATGAGGAGGCTCATCATCATCCCAAGTACCAGTTCGACTATGGCGTCAAGGATACCAAGACGGGCGACATTAAGCAGCAGTGGGAGACGCGTGATGGCGACAAGGTGAAGGGCGGCTACACCATGAAGGAGGCTGATGGACGCACTCGCATCGTGGAGTACACAGCCGATGACCACAATGGCTTCCAGGCTGTGGTCAAGCACATTGGACACGCTCACCAGCAGCCGGAGCACAAGTCATACGATCATAGCTACTATGGACATGGCCACGGCCATGCCAGCAGCTATGTGGATGTGAAACAGGATACGGGCAGCAAATGGTGGTGAAGTGAAACGGATGCTAACTTTGGATAAACAAAATGATAAAAACTCTTTAGAAAAGGAATGAAAACATAATACAAATATAATAAACATTATGCTTAAGCACAGATAAATTTAACTAAAGTCGTTTTATTACAGCAATTTTAATTGCACCATTAATATTTTTAAAGCATACTTTTAGGCATACATTTAAAGTTTGAGAGCCATAGGCTGTGCTGAATTAAGCAGTGCACTGCTTTGAAATGCACACTAAATGAACTGCTTCGTAAATGACACAATTGCACGCACTGCTTGAAAATTTAATTCAAATAAAAGTCGTTAAATTTGGTTGTGCACTTGCGTGAAGACTTGGGATTGCTTGTGAATAAATTAAGTTTCCAAGCTAAATTTACACATGTAAATTAGTTTAAAATTGTATTAGGGCGACAAAATAACTATACATTTCAATATTTAATACCATTGACTGCATTGTTCTTACAAGTTCTTTATTTTACCACTTTAAATTCAATAGTCAGCCCCTAATTTATTCACTTCTTGTGCAAATCTAATAAAAAGTTTGGCAAATTAACCAAAATATCCGATTAGTCCTGCAGTCTCATTCAAATTCATCAATTCAACATTAATTTATGCTGCGCAGCAAAGTTTTGCGGTCACATAAATCTGCAAGTGCTGCGAGACCGCAAGGCAAAGATTTTCCAGAATCTGGCATCTGGTCAAACTGATTGAAGCGCCGGAATGGAATAAGCTCTTAAGTCCGCAGCAAAGCTGCCTATGTAAATGATGGGATGCATTTATTGTCTACTGAAGAATTTCGCCCACCGCGTTGTCTGTTGACAATTTGGTGCAGCGCCTCTGCGCTCAGATAAGAAAAACTCACATGTGCACGTATATATGTATATATGTATGTGTACGTATGTGTATGTGTGTACGTTGTTGCTGAAAACGAAAATAAAAACCTGTGCATTTTTGGCTCATAATTTGCCTACGTACTTACGCTTGACCTATCCCGACCCTTTGCCGCTTTTTACGGTTTCATTAAATATGCAAATGAGCAGTGGAAATTGCGGCTGCCTCAACGAAAAAAAAAAAATGAAATTGGGAAGGTGAAAACGGCCAGGTGAGCTCGCAAGACAAACGCATGCCAGAGCCGGTCTGAGTTGGCTGTGGAGACCCATCAGACCAGCCGTGAAATTTATACAAAGAGTTCTCATTGCACTTTGTTAGTTTACTGAAATACACTAGCCGAAAGAAGAGCGACTTGGCGAGAGGTTTCAAGTAGCTGAAGATAAATGAAAATAAAAAAAAATAAAAAAAAAAGATAAATATATATATATGTATATATATAATATATATATATATATTTATAGTATTATTATTTTATTTTATTTTAGACTCGAAATTGTAAAATATTGTAAAAATGTTGTCAGGTGTCAGGTTTAGGCATTTGATCAAAGATTGCATAGAGACTTGGTAAGCCAAAATGCTCAAAGAAATGTGACTGCGCTCTTCTATGAGATTCTCATAAATACAATTAACTGAATAAGTATATATATATATGATTACAGAACACACCATACATACATGTGAACCTGAATGCTCAGGGAGATGTTAAATATGGATTACTGCGCTCTTCTATGAGATTCTTACCAGAGAACATACCTATCATACAGAACAAGTATACCTAAAAGCTCTTATGATTTTGCCATTATTAATCCATTATATTGCTCTTCTTCAGCTATTGGCAGCGCATACAGCATTCGTCAGCCTTCATAATGCACAACATAAGTCCAATGTTTGGCTGAGGGGCGGACGGACGGGCGGCGGCTGTAGGAAATTGGGACCCGGAGTTACTGAGCGAACGAGTCGAAAGTCGAATTAAATCGCCAAGTCCGAAATGAATGAAAGCAACCGGAGAGAGGGAGAGAGAGACAGAGAGAGAGGGAGAGAGTGAAGGTAGGAGAGTGAAAGAGAGGGAGAGAGAGAGAGAGTATATGGAATAAATGAATGAAACGAAATGTAATGAAAACGAAGGCGACGCGCACAACGAAAAGTGCAACGCGTGGAAAAACTGTTGCCCTCTTTTGGGCGTCTTTACTTTCTTCTTCTTCTTTTGCTGCTGCTGCTGTTGCTGCTGCTGCTGCTGCTGCAACTTCAACTGTTATGACAAAAATAAAAATAAAGAAAAGCAGCAGCGGCAGCAGTAGCGGCCAAACAGAAAGTTTTGCCTGATTTCGGCGCCGCTCAAAGTATAATAATGTGCTGCTGCTGTTGGTGCCTTCAACGACAACGATGCAGGGGGCGTGGCCATGGGCTATGTAGCATGCGGCTTGTGCCGCTTCAAGTGCACACTTTCTCATGGCTTAGCACTTTGGTGCATAGTTCGTTGGTTTTTGTAGTGGCGGCCGAAGGCGGTTGCGGGCACGGGAGCTGACTCGGTTGCCCAGCTTATGCAACAAATAATTTAATTTTATGCTGCATACAAAAAGGGAACACGAGCCACGAACCAAACGAACCAGAGCACGGAGCCAAACGAACCAGCGAAGGACGACGACAACGGAAATGCCACTTTACGGCCTGTTTGACGGCGAAGTGGACGTTAAGTTGTGAATATGATGACGGAGATGAAGAGATGCAGCAACGATTATGACAATCATAATGATGATAATAATAATAATAATAATGATGATGATGATGATGATGATGATGACGGCGACATGAGCAACAAGCGGCAAACTGAAATATTGCGCATACGCCGCCTGGGACAGCGGAAAATTGTTGGCAATGAGGTCGAGCCGTAAAACTGGGCTAAATGTCACATCAAGCAGAGGCAGACAGACAGACAGACAGACAGATAGACGAAGCGAAGCGAAGTAGCCACCCGGGATGGATGTCATAAAAAATGTGAAACGAAGGCTTAGGCATAAAACAGAATTGCAGCAATCGAGTCTAAGCAAATTATGCAATCATAAATTTACACATAGAATCATATGTGATGCGAAACATATCGTAAAGTTTCTGACTGCGAAAATATTTTAAATAAATAGAGTTGGTGTGGGCATGACGAGCAAAAAGTTGGTGTAATGGGCAGATGTGTGTGGGGTAGGAAAAATAAGCTGAATGGGTGAACTGTCTCTACCTGCTCATATGCTCATATGCTCATATCATAAATTCCGCAATGCTCTTTCGCACTCCCTCTTACTCTTACTCTCTCTCTCTCTCTGTCTGTAAAAATTCGCCATAAAAATTCGTCATAAAACCGCCCATTGAGCTTGTCTCGAGCTGTAGAAATCTGACTGCTTCAGGCAAGCAGTGCTACTCACTCTACGTACAGTTTGACAGCAATTGGCACTTGCCGTTGCTTGGATATGCTGGTTGAGCTAGGCCTAAACAAATTTTAATAAGTGCAATTAAATTTCCAGGAACATGTAGATAAGCTAAGTCTCTCACTCACTCCCACTTTATTTATATATTTATATCTCTTTCTTTCCTTCTCCAAGTTGAACGGCAATTGAAAGACATCAGCAGTCAGCTTTGCCTGCTCCATTAGAAATATTTATGTTGTTGCCTGCTTTTTTCAGTGCTAACAGCAGATGTTCTGGCCACAATTAAAACACTCAAATGGCCGCAAATGTTGTTGGCATTGACGACGACGATGAGGACGATGAGGACGACCTTCGAACGAATCTCAGACTACACTACATAAATACGTATAATTTGGCTTAATTGCGCAAAATAATCATAATTTTTTTCGGCCACAGGGCAACAGCAACAACAACAGCCATCATCTAATATCCTGGCTGGTGTCGAGTGGGTGGGCTGGGCTGGTGTTGACCTGCTTTTGTTATCATCAAATGTTTGGCCAGCACATGTGTGCGGAAAGTTTTCGCCGCCGTCGTCGACACATTAAATGAAATTTAATTCCTGCTGCCGTCATAAGCAGGCAGCTGGGCTGGCCAGCAGCTGCTGGACAGGCTTAGAGCCAAGGCAAACCGCCAAAAACTGTAGCCGCTGTGGCTGTCTTGCCTCAACAGCCTCGCCGCCACGCCCACTTTTCTGTTTACCCCCTTTTGGCCTGTATACGTGTGATGCCGCCATTTAAATGTTATTTAACGCTGCCACCCAGAAAGTGGCCTGGCCACTGCTGCTGCTGATGTGCGCTGCCCGGCTCGGCTCGGCTCTGCTCTGCTGTTTGTGTTATATTCTGTGGGCGTGGCACACTCATAAAACGTCGCACAGTTGTTGCAAAATTTGTGGCCTCAACGCTTGTCGTTTGTTTAAAAGCCGCACAAGATCCGAGCCAAAATTACCACAGAGCAGAAAAAAAATGAAAAAAAAAAGGAAAAAATTTCACGCTCATCTGACTAAATGGTTTTATAGCTTTTGATATTTGCTCATTTGTGTGTTTGGGGCCAAAAATACGTAGATATTATTTGGTTGTTGTTGTTGTTGCTGTTGTAATTTATGAGCGGTCAGTTTTGGGGCAAACACGTTTACCCTTCGCACCCTTCGCTTGCTTCGTTAGCCCTTTCCGCCCTTCCTCTAGCCTTTGGGAGCCCCAAATTCATAAGCCAAGCCAAAAACCAATCATATCAAATTTGTGTAGCCTACTTTGGATCGTTTCGGCTGTCCGAAATGCTTGCGTTGGCTATATTTCTCTGATTTTTCGTGGCTTCGTTTGCCTTTTGCTTCAGTTTCCTTTTTTCTTTGTTTCTTTTTAGGGTTTTGAGGGGATTTGTATGTCTTAATCATATTTTATGTTTTATGTTTCGCGCTTCAAGTATTTGATAGCTGACTAGCCCAATGGACCTGCCTAGGGCACATCATTTGTGGCTAAACTGTGCGACAGATGGCGCTTTGTAGCCGTGCACCAGGTCAGCAGACAAGAGTCATGTGCGGTCAGCAATTAGTGTTTATGTGTGCATTAATCTTCATTTTGCATAAGAAAGTGAGCTGCTGATAGAGAAGGGAAGAGAGAGCGAGAGAGAGGGAGATTATAATTAAGGAAATGTGTGACATAAACCGATTTGTCCTTACATACAAAATAGGTAGAGCACGAAGATATAGCTAAAAATAAATAAAATTAATTATACGAAGAAAATAATATATACATAAATATATATAATTTTAACAACTTTTAAATTTTACGGACCAAATTTAATTTAAGCAAATTTTATAAATTAAATAAATTTTTGTATTTATAAATTGATGAATGTGATAATAAGAAAGAATATATTTAGCTGAAATTAGATACAATAATTCATTATAAATAAATAAAATAAAACACAATTTTATTAAATTTTACACGGAAACTCGCTCTGATTAAATTTTATAAATTAAATATAATTTTAATTTGTCAATTATTGTATATAATTTCACCTAAATAAATTCTCTCTTCGTGCGCATTAATTGCGAAATTTATTATCCTCTACTTATCTTAAAAATATGCATATTTATATAATTAATTATTTAAATACATTTAACACGTTTCGTTGTACTTCTGAGCCTAACATAAATCGCTTGTGTTTAAGTATTTATTTATGGGCATATTGAGGCATTTTGAATGCTTAGCCCAGCCGCACTCACTCTATATCTATCTCTATCACTCTCACTCAGTCTGTTAGCTCAAGTGGCCGAGAAGGACTTGACTCGATTTTACATAAATGCCAAATAAAAATCTTGCCAAAATGCAACGGCGGGCACGGCGAGGCTGCGGCCGTATCCGTCGTTAGGCTGCCCACAAATGCTCCACTTAACGGTCGACTAGGCACAAGGTCGGTAAAATCAACAAAAGCTGCGCTGCGGACTTTCAATAATTGGGGCCGGCATGAGCCCTAGGGATAGGGCCAAGACGACGGGCGAAGGGATGCTGCGCCACAATGGAGGCCTGGCTCGGCCGGCACTTCATCAGCGGGGCAATTGAAGCGTGTGGCCTGGGCCGGACTCAGGTTTCTGGCCGGGCACTAAATTACGTTTAGTGGGTTAATAAAATGCCAAGCACTTTATGCAAATTGAATTAAATGGAGCTTAGCTCAGGATCTGGCTCGTTGGCCTGACTTCCGGCAGGACAAGCGAAAGCGCTTGTAAAATGCGCTCCCAGCTGCTTTCTCAGAAACTCTCACTCTCTCTCTCTCTCTCGCTCCCTCCGTCACCCTCTCTCTGTCTGTGCCTCCCACTCGTGCAGTGTACGTAAGCAACATTTCAATGCATTATTTATAAAGGATTAGCACCGAGAGCAACTGTCATGCATGCCAAACGGAAGATGGCACAAACAGGAACAGGAAGGAAAAACCTTTGCCTAACGAGAATTACTAATTGCCCACGTTCATGTCTGTGGATGTGAGTATGTGTGCTCTATTGTTGTTGGCTTTAATTATATGCATTATGAGACGCTCATTAACAAAGCAAATGAAGAAAGTCAAAAGTGTGTAAGTCGAAATGACGGACGAAACCCACACACGGCCAGTCAACCTCCAAACCAAACCAAGCCACCCAGGACACAGCACACCACATCACTCCACCCATCAAATGTGACAGACACCTACACAGCTGCTCTGAGCAAACATCATTTAAATTTATAAAACCACAACAGAAATAGCAGCTACACCAAGAACAACACTGTGACAATGTGACTAGCATATTTCTGAGATGCGCTGTGATGTCGTGTAACAAGCACTAGCAAAGGATTATCTTCACACATTAGCTTTAAGTTTGGTATACAAAAATTTGACAAAGTCTTAAGACTTGTACAAAATAAAAAAAAATCATTCACTAAAAAAAATAATAATAATAATAATAATGTGAATTGTTTTTTATGATACTACATAATATTATAAATTAATTTAATTTAATCTATAGTCGTCTGATTAAATGTTTTTTTTTTAACTCTCTTGGATTATATGAAGCAAATGATCTTCTGGGAATGAAATTTTGTTTATGTCTTATATATTTATTTTATATTATTTTTTATTAATTTTTAATTAAAGTCAGTTTATTCCTATAATTATTTTTAATAATTAATATCTAAAATCTGAATAAAGCAATATATTATTCCTACAATATATAAAATATTGAAAATATATTAAATATTTAATATTTACTATATATTGTAAATATTTAAATTTTATTTCTGGTAAAATTCTTACTTAAGTATTTTGTATGCATACTTTTTGCACCTATTTATCATTATTATTTATTTATTTATTTAATTGCTACTGAGAATTAATTCTAAATAACAATATTAGTTAAAGCCAGAGCAACTAAGGCCTTCAGGCAGAATATATTTACATTATATACAGATTATATTTATCATTATTTAATATTATTCTCCTCTCTATTAATCATTACAAAATGTCAAACAATAATAATTTTACGCTCATCTCTAATTCACATATGTCTGGCACACCTGTGCATATTTGTAGGTCTGTTGCAAACCTGTGCACGTGTCTGGAAAATGGAATGAATGGAAAATCCTTTTGTGCGGGAAAGAAAAAACAATTTTTATTTTTTTTTAATGAAAATATACGCCTCGGAATTTTACATAATTAACTGACAATGTGTGTGTGTACGTATTTATGCAAGAACATAAAAGGACAGCCCTACCACACCGAACACGTGAGTCTGTGCGTGTGTGTGAGGCATTTAAGCAGAAAGCAGCTACTGACAACAACAATAATAACAACAACAAGAACAACAACCCATTCACCAATTCCCAGAGGACTTAAGTTAATTATCACATTTTTTACACACAATTTTACTTTGCATTGATGCGTTACTGTGGGCGTTAATGCTGGGGGCATGGCTAGGGCGCACATTAAAGCGTAATTATGTGTATAATTTGGTTGTAATTTGCTGTAAAGCACATGATATGAACGCGATTAAACAGCTCCAAAAAGTTAAAACAGATAATTAATATGTAATTAAAATTCATTCGAAAATTCGATATTTGTTTTTAGCACAAAAGAAAATCCGAAATTTAATATGGAAAATTTCTTTTCAAGTTTATATATTCTTTCTACTCTTAGCTCTTGCCATTCAGCAACTCTTTTAATCTGTCTCCTCCCTCTCTCTCTCTCTCTATCTCTTTAGGGCAAAGCGCGTGTTTGACTCATTGGCCTTCTTATCGGTATTAACAATTTGCAAATGACTTTCACTTCATTCGCGAGGACTGCGCAATTTGTAGCCCTTGCGAAAAAACAGGCAAACAAATAAATGGAATTATTTTGAACAAACATGCTTGTAAGCATTCATTCGAAATTCTATCGAGCGCGCTGAGTATGTAGCCTGGCCACGTGCTAAGTTCCCATAAAATGCACATTAGAATGAGTTGTAATGCATTGCAATGGTGTGATGGACTAGCGGATGCCCTATATAAATAAAAAAATTCAATGTAGGAGCAGAAAGATTTTTTAAAATGTGTATTTATTTATTTCTTTTTTTTATTTACAGATATTAATGAAGATGTGCTAAACACAAAATATAGATATATAAATATCGCCTCTGCGACTCTCATAAGGTACGGTAAGAGAAGCAGACAGAACTGTTGATCCGAATCTATTTAACTAAACATATGAAGCCTTTATTTTTAATTTATATAGTATATAGTATATAGTATATTCTTTCATGACCAGTTAAGTTCTAGACATTTTATGAATTATTGAGTATATTCTGAATTATTTATATTTCTGCTGATTCAAAGTAAACTGCCCTTCTCCACAGATATGCTAGCAGCCAGGGTATCTAGAGAAATGTTCGGGGCAAGCATAGTCTGGAAAGAGCATCGGCAGCAGGATCTTCGCGCATTACATTAATATTTATCAGCCATGCAATTACGATTAGAGCAGGCAAACTATTGACTCGTTGGCTCGTTTGCGGGAGAAGCGCCAAAAAACATGCCAGCCAAATTGTCAGACAAAGCGATGCGATTGCCTGGCACAATTTATTGATTCGACGCATTGAAATAGTTCTCAGCGGAGCCATTTCAAAGATTTGTACGACAACATTTTTCGCCAGTTCCTGTGTTTCATTTTTTTCCGTTTTTGTTTTTCGTGCCTTTTCGCTGAAATAGCTGAAAATTCTAACAGACGCGCATAAAAATTCGAATGCGCGTTGTTAAACGCCCATGCACACGGAAAGGCTATGCTACTAAAGGGGCGTGGCAGCGGCTATTCAATGAGACAAAGCGCAATTCAAGCCAGCATATTGGGATTTCGTCCGTCCACAAATCGTTTTTTCGCTCTATTTTGGCAAGGGGAAAATTTAAGGGCGGAAGGGATCTCGCTTTTGACTGCTATGTGTCGCCTGAGCGATAAAGCAATGACAAAACTCATAGCGATTAAAGTTCAATTGGTGTAACTATAGACTATTAGAAAATTTGTTGAGCGAAAGGGGAAAACACAGATAACAATCTGCGATTGCTGCATCAAAACAATTTCTATTTATTTAAAAGTTACGATATTTCAAATGGATGTGGATGTTCTAATAAAAATTATGATAGATATAAATATAAATATTTAATATTTATAAATTATATTTATTTTAATATTTATAAATATTTCAAAAATAACTTTAAAATATTATTATTATTGCTTTCTATCTCTCGCATAATTCACTTAATTGATTTTTAAATTCTTTTAAATTGTTGTCCGAAAATGTATACGAGATAACGTTAATTTTGGGAATATATAGGTTTGGTTTACAAATAGTATTTAAATTTTGTCGACGTTTAAAATTAATATATATATATATACATTAATAAAAAATTAATTTTCATTATCAATAGATAGATTGCGTGCAGAGAAGGTCGAGAGTAGTTGACAGAAATAGTTTGATTAAATATATACATATATTATATATATTATTCTTTTCAGATTGCTTGGCGTTCCTATTTATTGGTGGTATAATAGTAAATGTCTAGACAAATATACAGGGTTTATTGAAAGCCAAAGTTTTAATGACAGATATAAGTGTCTTAACTACTTTTACTTTGCCTCTTTATCTCAATTAAAAATGTCAACTCTCAAATGACAAAACTCATTGGAAGTTTGCAAACACTCAACTCGAATAAACGCAAATCAATTATTCATTCATCTACGAGTCTAGTTTCAAAGATCTTCCGTTTAGACACAAGGCCATATCAAATTTCGCTATTTAATTAGTTCTAATCGCTTGGCAGCTGATGCAATTCAAATGTCAATTGCGTTGATTCGTTGATGTAGTGATTCGAATCCCATTCGATCAGATGTGATCCGAACTGTTCTCTCCGCCGCTGCTGTCTGCTCTCACTACAGACAATGTATATGCAGGTATGCTGACAATTATGAAACGAACTACAACTAAATGCGAACTAAAAATAAAACAACAAATAAATTCAAGTTGACAGACAACTTCATGATTTGAGCTGTCACCAATTCAAGTTATTCAGCACAGTTTTTTCTCTTTCAGCTGCTAATTGCATATTTCGGAAGTTCTATAAAGGCATTGAAGGTGGACGGATTCTAACGGTGTCTATTAATTAACCTCTAAAAGGCAATCACAGCCTCCGAGAACAATCTCTGAACTGAACTCTGGCCGAGCAGCCAACTAACTGGATTAGTCCACAACGAAAACAAGATACATGAAAAGACTAAATAACGTTTGTCCACTAATAAGTGCTTATCTATATGCCGCTAGCTTTTATATCATACTTTGGCTGGCTTGTCTATATACTTATTATAGCGGCCACAAAAAGAGAAAAAAATAAAAAAACCAAACAACTTGGTCAAACAATGCATACCCAGATAATTATGACTGTGGCTCAGTGTCAATAGAGTACGACAAAATTGCGAAAAACCAAATAATTTTTTGCAAAAATGTAGTCACTTTTATGGGTTTTTATTGTGGTATTCCAGGGGGATTTTAGGACCCTAAGTGGAAAAAAAATAAAAAAAATATTTTCAAGTAATTTTAAATTAATTTATATAATATAAATAAATTTATTTATTACATATTATTATATAACTATTTAAATATTTATTATTTTGCAGGGACTGCACATAATATTATTAAATATTATTAAATAAATAATTATATATTAATTATTTTCTACATAAATTCAAAGTACCCAAAACTTGTTAGGGTAGCATACAATCGAGTTCTAGCAATTGTAAGTTTTGTATTTTTGGCAAAGCAATTAGACCACATTGTTTCTTGATATAATTTACGAGTAACAAAGCTCAAGGTCTTGGTTTGGAGCTAAGACTTCGTTTACGTGGCAAACATGGCAAAAACCTTAGCTCAGCAAAATTTTATAGAACAACATTCAATTCAAACAGTATTTAAATTCTAGTTCAGAATCATTTGAATACAAATTTTATTCCAATTCCCTGACTGAATAATGTAAACTACTTAAAAACTTTAACTCACTTGATCCCCTGTGATTTTTATCCCATCATAATTCATGTTAATCAACAAAAATAATTGGCAAGCAATCAATTTTCCAGCCAGCAGCCAGCAGATTGAATATGCCTGATTGTTTTGCATGCTCATTATTATATAATTTGCATGAAGTTGCTAACAAAAATCTTCTCATGAGCACACACAATCCAACAGCCCCAGCCACTGCCACAGCCCCAGCCACAATACAAATCATATCGCTGGCGATATATATTTTGTCTTAAGTATCTGTTTGAGCGCAAAACAACAATTATAGATTTCTGTCAAGCGGAGAAATGGCAAAAAGGAAAACTGGATCTGTAACACGTGTCTAAAAATAGACGTGGGAATTGAGTTTTCCCGATGCACAGACCTGCAACTAAGGTAATTGCATGGTTAACAGAAACTGAAATAACCAATTAATTGGTTCAGCTTTATGCCCGATATTTCAATGGAAAATCGGCTCAGGTTTTAGTTACAGTTACAGTTAGTCGGGTTAGTCACTCGGCGCACGTCAATGCCTCTCTCTCTCCCTCTCTATCTCTCTCTCGTGCTGAGACAATAAAAGCAATCCCAAGCACACGGCCGTTGATTTATCTAGTGTTTAAGTTCTCCACATCTACTTGTCTAGGTTTTATTTGAGTGTCAGCTGCGCTAGCAACTGCACGCGCCAAACGCACACGCTGTCCAATCCGTTGACAACTCCATTGCGAATGCATTTCGAATTACGATCCGAGTCCAGCTGATCTGAAATATCACGTTTCATTGATATTTACGACTTGTGTCGTCGTCGTCGCCGTTGTCGTCGCGCCTTCCTCGTTACTTCCGCCTCGCTGGCTATATAAGAAACAACTCCATCAAAATGATACTCGGTCGCTGCACGCGTAAACAAATGCTCACGATGAGTGCCCTGGCTGCTGGCGTCGTCTTGGCAATCGTTGCCATCATTGTGTTCAACAACCAGGCGGAGGCCAAGTTGCCGCCCTGGGCCCAGCCCAACAGATTGAACAAGTGCCTCAAATCGCGGCCTAACACAACTGAATCGACGCTGGAGCTGGTCCACATTGTGTTCAGACATGGCATACGCACACCTGTCGACACCTTTCCCACCGATCCTTACATCAAGGACAGCTTTAAGCCCACCGGCTGGGGGCATGTGACCAATGTGAGTTGATGAAATTTGACATATTTATATGAAATTACTTTTTTGATAGCAGAAAAAATTATTGTAAATATTTTAAAGCGAAAATTTTATTTATATTAATATTTTATAAATAAATAAAATATAGTAAAATATTTTATATAATTGACTAGAATTTATTTTTATCCAAGGCGTGATTATATATTATTTTATTTATATTTATATATGTTTTGCAGTATATAATTACAGTTTACTTTTTTATATAAATTTTTGGCTAAAAATGTGTTAAAAAATTTTACAAAATATTTAAATATACTTTTATAATTTTAAAATTAAAAATTAAAAATTTTTATATTTAAATTTCATATTTTATATTTAAACTATTTATTCCACAATTTCTAAATATTTTTAATTATTTTATTTTGCAGCGTGGCAAGAAAGAGCTCTTCGATATGGGTCGCTGGCTGCATCGGCGCTATGGCGACTTTATGGGTCCCTTTTACAGACCTGATGTAAGTTTTAGTTTTACCTATAATATACCAATATATCTAACATATATGCCTCATAGCGCCTACACGCACAATCTACAGCGTCGCCGCGTGCCATGATGTCGCTGCAAACTACGCTGGCGAGCATGTTTGAGCCGCGCGGCACAGCCATGGAATGGAATAAGCAGCTCAACTGGCAGCCCATACCCATTCTGTCAGAGCCACTAGATCAGGACTCGGTAGGCAGCGTGAAATATATTATATACACAAGACTTTTTCTAATCCAAAGCTTTTAACAGCTGCTGCTGGTGCGCACGCCCTGTCCGCGTTACTTCGAGGCGCGCGATGAGGTGTTCGAGCTGCCCGAGGTAATTGCTCAGCAGGCGCCCTATGCCGACATGCTGCGAGAGCTGAGCAATCTGACGGGCATGCCCATGCGCAATGCCGAGGATGTTAACTCTTTGTATATCACTCTGCTGGCCGAACAGGAGTTTGGCTACAAGCTGCCCGCCTGGGCCAAGGACTACTTCCCAGAGCGCATGCAATTCCTGGCGGAGCAGAGCTACATCTACAATGCGTATACGCCGGAGATGCAGAAGATCAAGGGCGGCCCCTTTCTACGTAAGATGTACGACGAGATGCTGGCGAAGCAGGCGGGCACACTGAAGCCCAAGGATCGTGGCATGTTCATCTACACAGGCCATGATTGGACCGTGGGCAATATTCTCTCAGCCCTGGGGCTCTGGAAACGGCAAATGCCGCGCTTCGCTGTGATGGCCATCTTTGAAACGCATCGAAATGTCAAGACAGGCGAATACTATGTGGAGGTAATGCAATGTATGATTTAACCGTTGTCATGGGTTATAAAATATCTGCTTTCATCTCTTCAGATCTTTTTGCGCAACGATGAGTTTGGCTGCCTGGAGCAGTTGAAGATGGCCGACTGCGAGCTGCAGTGCCCGCTGAACCGCCTCGTCGAGCTGAGCGAATCGGTGCTGCCCAACGAGCCCATGGAGCAGCGTTGTCGCGCCCGTAACGCTGATTTTGTGGAACCGCCGCCACGCAAAATCGATCAGTAATAAATTTGATGAAATAGCATCGTAAAGCGCTCAGTATACAGTATTAGATGATGACAGCTGGTCATGAAATCAGCGCCCAAAAATATATATATACATATATAAAAGACAAAATCGAAATAAACTATAAAAAAAACCCAAAAAAGAAATAAAATAATTGTTTACCAGAATTGCTTTATATTTTTCGGGTAAATTAGCTTTTTGTGCGAGGCACTTTCGCTTTGATTACATTTAATTTTGTGTATTATTAAAAGTTTTTTTTCACTGTTTGCGTATCGTGCAACGTCATCTCTCACGCTGCTCGCTATCTGGGCAAACATATTCTCGATTCTCTCAATTTTCGTTCTACATAATCGCGACTTAAAAGCCGCTCGGCTGCTATAAGTGCAGTCACTAGACAAGCGAGTCTCAACGTAGCTGGAAGTTCGCAAATCAAATAAAACGCTCTATATTACACATATGTATATATTTATATATATATAAGTTAAATCAAATTATTTATAATGTGGCTTAAGTATTTGGTTAGTCTGTGGCTTGGCGTGCTGCTTGTACGAGCAGGCATTGTGCCCGTCAGGGAGCCACAGGATGAGCATGAACAGGGACTGTGCAATTCAAACTCAACGCTGGAGCTTGTGCATTTGGTAAATAATTCTCAACTCAAGTTATAATTGCTTTCATTCTGCCATCGCGATATATCAAATGTTTATACATATATATGTATAAAGGGGCTGAAATAATTTATATATGTAAATTGCAAGTCGTAGGCTCTAGACCATAAAATTATTAAATGTGTGTTTCCACTTTTGTGAGCTATTTAATCTTTATAATGAGACTATAAAGAGGCTGTAATTTAAGCACTCAAATAGTGTGGCAGCTGAGCGGTTAATATATCTTTGTTGTGAGTGAAAATACGAATTCAGGTCAAATGAACTCAGCGTTAATCAAATATATTTCCAAATTCATATGTGAATTGATAGAGTATGAAATGCGCATATATTGCCAGAGCTTCATTTATCATAATAATTAATTGGTGCTCGTTCGGGCCGCGGGCGTATACGTAATGCGCTTATTGAAATATTAAGATATTTAAAAATGTATTTAAGTAAATGCATAAATTAATTTCAAATTCACTTAGAACCTATTGTTCGAGCTTGAGTTATATTCAATTATTTTCGTGAGTCGTTTAAGGCGCATGGCGTATACTTAATATACTTTTTAATTGAATTGCAACTGTGTTGAAATTTGTATATATAAAATTAAAATTACTTGAAATGAATTTGGTAACCATTGTTAGAACTTGATCTATAATAATATTAATTTACTGTGCTTTATGCAATTTGAACCAGTTTAGGCCATATGACGTATACTTAATGTGAAGTGGTGTTAACGTGATTTCAAGCAATCCAACCGGTTTGTTAAACAAATTAAAAAATGTTTGCACAAAACTAATTACTTTAATGTATTCCTAATTGGAATGCAATAAGCAAGTACATAAAAAATTATAGTTAATGAGCTACTAAAAACGAGTGAGGCATCGATGAGAAGCAAAGATACGCAGTAAATAAACTTGATCATAAAAATAATAAATTGAAGAAATTCTTATTTCATGGAAATGATTCGTATGACTTAATCTTTAAATAAGTAATATATATATATATATATATATTTTTAATTTTTTAATTTTAATTAAACTCTCTTGGTAAATTTATTTACAGAGTATTTATTTGCTTATTTATTTTGCATGAATTCCAATATTTATATTTTGACATATTTTCATTATTTTTACAGCTGTTTCGACATGGCCCACGCACACCCGTCAACACATACCCCAAAGATCCGCATATGAACGAAACTTATGAGCCCTATGGCTGGGGCCAGCTGACGAACGTAAATAAAATTACTTTAAAAATAAATTAAAATATATTAAATTAATTTTCAACTTCTCATTCAATAGGCAGCCAAAGTGGAGCTCTACAAAATAGGAAAACAATTGCGCAAGCGCTACAAAAATTTCCTGCTGTCCCAGTATCACCCAGATGTGAGTTGCCCAATTCAATTTTAGTCTAATGCTTGACTAATTGATTTCCTTATTTCAGCTGCTGCACGCTCAGGCGACGCAGTCGTCACGCACTATTATGTCGCTGCAGATGGTGCTGGCCGGCATGTTTCCGCCAGAGAATACGCCCCTGGAGTGGAATATGATGCTCAACTGGCAGCCCATACCCATCTACACGGAGCCCGAGGCCACCGATAAGGTAAGGATGCCAGTACTGGCTGCCGCCACATTAATGGGTATTAATATAAATCTATTTGCAGATCCTGCGCCAGAAGGTGCCTTGCCCGCGCTACGAGGAGGCTGTCTGGGAGGTGATGCACACGCCAGAGGTGCTCGCCTTGCATGAGGAGAACGCTGAGCTCCTGCACGAACTGAGCGACTTGACGGGCCTTAATGTGAGCTATGCTCATGATGTGACTAATGTGTTCATTTCCCTGCAAACAGAGCTGGCCTACGGCCTGGAGCTGCCCGACTGGACGAAGGATTACTTCCCAGACAGAATGCGTCCACTGGCAGCCAAAGCTTATGCATATGATGCCTATACGCCGGAGATGTGCAAGATCAAAGGTGGCTACTACCTTGAGGACATATACAAGCACATCCAGGCCAAGATTTATGGCGAATTGGAGCCAGCGGGCAGAAAGCTGTTTATATCCTGTGCACACGATTGGACCATATCGAATGTTCTCAGCGCTTTGAATGTTTGGGGAGACAGAATGCCTCGATTCTCAGCACTGATTGCCATCGAGCTGCATCGCCGCCCAAATTGCGGTGACTACTTTGTAGAGATATATCTGCAAAACGATCCCGACAAGCCGCCACAGCTGCTGCAGGTGCCCGGCTGCGACAAGCAGTGCCCCATTGAGAAGCTGCTGAAGCTGTCACAGCACGTGCTGCCCGACGCTCCATACGAAGAGCTGTGCATTGCCAAGGGCACCAGCGACGGCACTCACATCACATATCACTAACGAACGGCACCCAACTTAATCTAGCAGTATTAACTAAAGCCTATATGCCTAGAAATGGCTTATGTAAGGGTAAAAATATACAAATTAAAGTCTATTCGCATTAGCTCGATTTGCCGTTTGATTGATTTGCACGCCACACGAATAGCCTAGGTCAATCGAGAAGTGGGTGTGCGTGCCATACTCCAGCTGGCAGATGGGTAGTTCCAAAAGTTTTATGGCTTGATATATTTTCTCAGATAAGATAAAGACTGTAAAAGGTGGAGGCCTCACTAATTAAAAGCTTGTTGAATTATGTGAGCTAAAGAATTTAGATATTTGTATATTTTGTTTAAGCAATATTTTATGATTTATTAAAGTTCTAAAGACTACCAATTTTTTTTTTTTTTTGTAATATAATATTATTGCAGAAAATGATTTTAATATAAATAAATATAAAATAAAAAATATATATAAAATGTATTATTAAAATGTCTTAAAAATTACTTTGGATGCTGAAGATTTCAAGCAGAAATTGAAAGCATAAATAATGAATTTTAAAAATTAAAAACTATATAATTGACGAGATAATATTTTATGTTTACATTATTATTATTTTTTTATATTTATTTTTCTATTTTTTTATAATTAATTTATTATTTCATATTAATTTTTATTATATTTTAATTGTTTTGAGTATATCTTATTTATATATTTTTATTTTATTTTTTTTGTAATTTGTTGTATTATTTCGTATTTATTTGTATGGCATATTAATTTTTTGTAATTTTTTTTTTTATATAACCACGGCCTTTTCATTTCAAAAATATTTGATACATATTTATTTAATACATGTTTACGTTCAGCTTTATGATCCACTTTAAATGTGACTGAAGTTCCTCAAACAGTTTTATTTTCACATATTTCTCAAGCTGCTCCGCCTTCAAATGCAGCACACGTGTTGTAAAAAGGTTTTTTTTTCGTTTTACAACGTTCTTATAAAACAAGCTGTAGTTGATCTTCGAGCAAACAGTTGGCAATCGAACATTTTGCGTTAAATATTCCTATATACATATATATATTTGATACATAAAAGGATGCAAACAACTTCCGTGGAGCAGTAAAAATGAGATGTAAATTTATATATTGCGAATTGAGGCGTAATTTACAAAACAATAAACAAACACAAAAACAACATGCATAACATTAAATAATTAACATATGTTCGATAACAACAACAACAAAGCAAGAGACGAAAAAAGAGCTAAGATTTATTACAGCTTGAATCCGGTGACGAATTTTTTGGGCTCCATAAAAATTAGGCAGCTGTCAGAATGTGTGAGTGGCTGTGTGTGTGTGTGTGTCTGTGTGTGTGTGTGCGTAATAAAAATGTAAATCGCGAGCGCGTTTTAAAACGCCTCAAATGTTGAGGCATTGTTGTGGCGACTGCTCAATGTACGATCAGTTACGAGCCACGCAACACACACAATAGACACACTCGACAAATAAAAGTAATAATAGTCGAAAAGCGACGACGGTGACGAAAGCATTTGGCGATAATGAAACGATAAAAGACATATGTTCTGCTACTCGGCTGCCCGCTGGCGGCTGCCATGTATGTGAGACAGTACGGCATAAGTGCTCCGGTGAACAGCTGAGCTATCCGTTATCCGGTTACAGACGCTTATCAGTTCAGCTCAGTTCAGTTCAGTCGAAAACTCAGCAGGCAACAAAGTCGCGAGTTTGCCAAAGACAAACTAATAGTTGCCTGTTTATATTGACGATAAGCGCAGGAATAAGATAAATTGTGCCCCTCCAAAAATACCTATTCGTATGCTGTTGAAATGGGCGGTCTCTTCGAACCTGTTCCCATAACGACTTTGCAAATTAAGAATAACACGTTTTATTTTTTGGTTTCTTTGTTTTATGAACAGCATAATTAAAAACAGCGACAGAAAAACAGAAAGACAAAACAAAACAAAAAATAAACGACAATGCCCGCAACAACCAAAGAAGAATCGAGTTGTTTGTGCTTCTTCTGATTTGTGTGTCTGTGGCCGTACAGATCGTGTCTACGTTTCGGGGCTCTGCTATTGGCGCCAAGCAAATATACATACACTCATATACTTACAATAAAAACGGAGGACGGAGAACGGAGAACGGAGAACCCCCTCCCGAGCTCGAGCGCCGGCTAAAGCCCATATAAAGCGTCTCCGCCAAAATGCCGCGTTCGCATTTCACTCGAAGGCATTGTCTAGCGATGACGGGCGCCTTAGTTGCATTTACTTTGCTGATCTTGTGCTTTACACACTCCACGATCATCTCCGGCAAGATCACCGATCCCGGCACCGACGAGTCTACGCTTGAGCTGTTGCATGTGGTAAGTCCGCGAGCCAATCGCAAAACGACATCAAACAACAAAGTATAAAACAGCTGTGCAATGCAGCTGCGCTTGCTACACTGTCAAACAGGGCCATAGCTTGTGAGTGAAAATGTTCAGGCTTTAAGCTTTTGTAGATGAAAGAGAGCTGGTCAAGTTGAGCGATTTTGAGGTGAGCAGGTATGGAGAGGCTTAAAATTTGAAGTGGATTAAAATAAGCGGAGAGCAGGGTCAAGTCTAGAGACTCCAGTCATATATATTCATTTTGTAGATAATTAAGATTTAGGCAGAATATAGTTATTAAAAAATACTTATTAAAATTCTTGGAGCTAATGTAAGCTGTGCTTAACTATTTTTGAGAATTAAGAGCTATGCTCTACAAATTCGTTAGCTAACTTAAAATTTAAATCAAGTACCAGCACTTACCTCCCCAATTTCAATTTTGTAGCTATTTTTAGCCGCTTTACACCTTATCGAACTAATTAAGAATGACCAGCTCAGGTGCGTGTAGTGCAGTAATTATTATCATCACGTTTGTCCAAGAAAAACCAGCTGATAATACAAAACAAAACAAAAACCCATTTGCAAAGCATTGACATTGACAGAGACTGACAGTGCTTCAGCGAACACATTTCTGCTGATAAATACATAGTGTAGAATATGTTAACGCTGGCAGTTTTTGGCCGAGCTGCCTCAGTTGTGTAGCCCAGTGTAGTGCTGTGTTTAATTACTGCATGGAATAATAACAATTTAGTACGCTTCGAGCGGAGGTAATAGACGAATGTCGCGCGATAAGAGCCCCAGCTCGATGCGAACATACAACAAATGTCACACAAATAAGCGACATCAGAGTGGAAAGTGAAGGCGTTCCGAAAGGCAGAATACCGATAATAGATGTGTTTAGCTAACTATGATACCATAAACGAAAACGTTGCACATTAAAGCAAAACAAATCAGTGTGACTCGAGCTGCTTAATTGATTTATAATTGGATCATGCAAGTGTTTTATTAATAGAACATTGATTACCGTTCCACGGGCTAACAGAATTGTTGCCAGTTCTATCATGAACTAATGAGCAGTCAAGCGTGAAGTCATGTAAAAAGTGCTATTATGACTTTGATTGTGAATATGTATAAATAAATAAAATATATTTATACTGCACATGTTGTAAAAGATAATATATAATTATATATTAGAGATGAGATGAGATGATTTATTTATATATAAATATATATTAGAGATGAGTGCAGTTTCTGTTTTTTTTTTTTTCTGAGATGGCAACTACAGTATATATATATATATATATATATATATATATATATATATATATATAAACTATTTTATTACTGTATATATACATATATATATATATATATATTAAAATAATAAAAAAATATTTATATTTATTATTAATATAAATATATTAAAATTTATGTGCATATATATTTGGTGAGGGAGAAAATAAAAGACTCTAAAATTATTTATAATATTTTAATACATACAAAATTTATATATTAAATATTTAAAATGAAAAAAATTGATTATAAAATATTTAATATATATATAAATTTATATATTTAATATATATAATAACTTGTATATATTTAAATTATGTATTACACAATGAAATCTATATATAATTTATTAAAATTTTATATATAAATCCAACTATATATTCAATGTACTTAAATTAAAAATTTATAAAAAATACAACAAAATTATATATTTTACCGAAACAAAATACAGCTCATGTTATGAGTAGCGAGAAGAAAAGTGAAGTTATGTTAAATAAAAAAAATAAATACAAAAATAATTGTATTTTTTACGTAAGCAAAATCAACTCACGCCCATCTCTAAGTAACACTTAATAAGTTAATAACTTCTCTAATTACCTCGTAGAATTATCGTTTCAGGCTTATCATGCGCTCAAAGCGGTTTCAGCTTTGTTACACTTCACGCGTATTTCTGGTATTTTTGAAAATATTCAATTGCTGTTAATGCATTTTAGTGCATATTTTATTAACTTGCTCATATTACAAGCGTCAATAAGTTGAGTTGAATTTCACTTGAGCTGTGCTGTGCCAGCTCTCCAAACTGGTTAATAAATCAGCTCTGAGCATCATCCATGCCACAAATAACAACAAAAGCGAAAAAGCCAAATCAATTTCAAACCAGCTACATGCCTAATTACAATTTTTAGCTACTCGTTTCGCCCGACCAAATAGCAAGCAAACTAAATATAAAACCAGTTCACCAACCTTTTTTTTGTGTTTTGTTTTGCTCATGGAGGCAACACAAACTGCGACGCACTTTTTTATTATATAAATAATATTTGAAAACGCCAAGTCAAGCGCTAATATTGATGGTCTGAAAACCTAATTAACTGATATAGAGATTAGCCGAGTCAGAGTCAAGTCCGAGGCAGCTGACCTTCAGTCTTATCAGAGTACAGCAGCCACGCGTTATTCAAACCGCATCACCGAATCAATACTTCCGCATCGCTGTAATGCTAATGCCAGCTCAAACGTGCATGACCAGCTCGGATGGTCGGGGTATGCGCCTGAGTTCCTCTCCCCTTGAGTCGAACAAGTTGTTTCTTATCAAAGTCGCGTGAGCGTTTGTAATTTCTCTTTGCAATTGTCGCTGAAGCTGAAGAAGCTTTAGACGCTGCCTAGACGCACTCAACGATGCTTCAATGACACTGGCTATAAATAACTCGTACATAAACAATTCTTATCTGAGAGCTCAGTGTTATGCTAATAAATAATTAAATAAACAATAATTAATAGTAATAAATAAATGAATATAATTTAATTATGCATATAAATATGTAGGAGCTTAAATTTAAGTCAGATTTTCATCTAATGCCATTGCACCTTAGGCCTTGGCTAATTAAAGCGACGCATGGCAATAAGAGCTAAAAACTTGTAACTAACACTGCATACATTTGTACGAATTTGCAGGTCTTTCGACATGGACCACGCACACCGGCGGACACATATCCCCTGGATCCCCACTTAAATGAAACCTACTATCCATTTGGCTGGGGACAAGTAACAAATGTGAGTCGAGCACAAGTTGCAGCAAAACTTTTGCCCAAAAAATATATAGAGAAAAACTAAAAACAAAAGCAGAAAAAAAAAAATGAGAAAATGTGGAAATGTTGTGAGAAGAGAACTTCTGCCTGCCCAGCTTTTCCGTTCAGCCCGAAAACCACGCAGCAAAGCATTTAAATAAATTGAAATGCAAATGTTTGTCGTGGCCGAGGGGGGCGGGATGAGTGAAGCGCAGGCGAGTGCGGGGGCGCCGGCATCTGTGCTGCATTAACATATACACATGCATATGTTTATGCAATTGCAAAAATGCAAGGCATTTATTATTTTATAACATTGCTACATGTATGTCTCTCTCTTTCTCTCTCTCTCTCTCGCTGTCTCTCTCGCTCTGTGTCTCTCTATGGCTGCGTATATATTTCGCTTTGTGGATTCGCCGGCTGTTGTCTCACGTGCCATCCGCCCATGCCATGTAATAAATCAACGCTCAGAATGGCAAACGCGAGCTGTTCAACATTGGAAGCTGGCTGCGTAAGCGTTATGGCAAATTCCTGGCACCCTACTACAGTCCCGATGTGAGTAACCCAACGCTAACGAACCACCAGACGTCCATGCCCACTCCACCAGCTGAAGGAGGGGCCTGAAACGGGTGTCTGATAGTGCGGACGTTTACAAATTGCAAAGCTCAAGCGCGCGCTCGCCTCATCACTCAATTTCTTTTTAACGTTTTCTCTCTCTCTCTCTTTCACGTCTTCAGTTGGTGCACGCACAGGCAACGGGCGTGCCACGCACACACATGACCATGCAAACGGTGCTGGCCAGCTTCTTCCCACCCAAGGGCACGGCCATGGAGTGGAACAGCAAGTACAATTGGCAGCCCATTCCGGTGTTCTCGCAGGAGCTAAATGAGGATACGGTATGTCAACCAATCAATAATGATGCCATCAATTGATATTGATTTATAGCAGGACTAAGCCATGATTCGGCTAGTTCAGCTAATTTTGTATAAGCCTTTTTTACCCTTTTTCCAAAATGGTTTAAAAACTAATTTCTCTAAGAAATTGCTAGAGATTTGTGTTGAAGAAAAACAATTGGTTTCCAATCGAGGAAAAACAAGTATTTTTTAAAAATAATATAATTCTTTACATGAATAATAATTTGTATTTTTTTTTTAATATTATGAAATTAATTAAATATTTTTTATATGAATAATAGCTTAAAATATTTTAATATATTTTATTTATTATTAATAAATTATTATAATATTTTTAATATAAATAATAATTTATATGTCAACATATTTGATTGTTATTTATCATTATTTAATGATTTTTTTATAAATTTACAAAATTATTTTTATCATTTTAATATTTTATTTATTACCAAAAAATTATAATATTTTTAATATTAATAATAATTTATATATCAATAGATTTTAATTTTATTTATTTTATTAAATTATGGTAGTATTATTTATATAAATAATAATTTACAATATTTTTATCTTATTATTTATTTTTAAAATAATCGTATAATATAATTAATATAAATAATAGTTTTCTAATATTTTTTAATCTCTTACGCATACTAAATAATCATCTTAATTCTCCTTTCTATCAATTCAGTTACTACTCGTGCGCACGCCCTGCCCGCGCTACTTCGAAGCCTTGCACGAGGTTTATGAACTGCCCGAGGTGAAAAAGGAAATCGAGCCGTATCTGGAAATGTTTAAGGAGCTGGCAGCGCACACTGGCCTCAGCTTTAATGAGCCGGAGGATGTGCAATCGCTGTATCTAACGCTGCTGGCAGAGCAGGAATGGGGCCTGGATCTGCCTGAATGGACACAGCAATATTTTCCCGAGAAAATGCAGTTTCTGACCGAACAGAGTTATGTGTACAATGTGTATACGCCGGAGATGCAGAAGATCAAGGCGGGCCCATTCCTCAAGAAGATGTTCGACGAGATGCAGCAGAAGCGCAACGAGACGCTGAAGCCCGACAAGCGCAAGCTGTTTATTTACACGGGCCACGACTCGACTGTGGTTAATGTGTTGTCTGCTTTGAAGATCTGGGAGCGTCAGCTGCCGCGCTACTCGGTGATGGCGCTGTTTGAGCTGCACAAGAACAAAGAGACCGGTGATTACTGGGTGGAGATTTATTTCCGTAATAATCCCAAGGCGCCGGCACAGAAGCTAACCGTGCCCGGCTGCGAGTTCCAGTGTCCGTTGGACAAGCTGCTCGAGCTGGTCAAAGATGTGGTGCCCACCGAGGCGGATGCCCAGCGCTGCGATGCACAAAACGAGCAGTTCACAGAGCCGCCACTGCGTGGCCCATAGAGCAAGGGCAAGAGAGAGGCCAGTTTCCTTTTGGAATCGAACAAGTGCTGCTATAACTCAGGGAGCTTCTAGTTAAGTGAACGTTTTAGTTTAAGTCGAACCGTGTATACTTATTATTAAAGATCGAGTCGGAATTGTCAGCTGTCGGGTGTTTGAGTTAGCGCCAGAAACAGCACCAGCGCCAGCGCCAGCGCCAGCTCCCGAGCCTCATGTGCCTGCCAAGTTGGCTCATTTCCGCTTGTGGCGCCGCCATTGCCCAATAGGCCGCTTCCGTTTGCCTTTTGCCAGCTCCGCAAACAACTTCCGCACTTATTTTACCAGCTGAACCACAACTCTAACAACTCTTCCTCTTCCCCTCTTCATCCCTCTGTCTCTCTATGTTTTGCTTTGTATCTTTGAATCTCGCCCGCCCTTTGGCTTTGCTCATTTTTGCCAAGAGGTGACATTTTTCGCATTGCGGTTTACCATAAACTATTTCATTGGGGAGTTGTTGTCTGTGTACATTAGCAGTGCGCTCCCTGCTTGGTGCTGGAGTTCCCTGCCTGGCACTGGCACTGCCATTGCCATTGCCACATGACCCCCACAACCCATTCAGTTTCACATTGTTTACTCTTGTGCGTTCCCCATCTGTCTCTCAATGTGTGCCCACTCTCTCGCTCCCTCTCTCGCTCTCTCTCTCTCTCTCTCTCTGCACATATCTGTAAACTTTATTTGTCAACGGGACGCATATGTTCTGTGCTTGCCAAAAAAAAAAAAAAAAAAAAAAAGAAGTAGAAATGAAAAGAGAAATAAATAGAGGGAAAAAATATTAAATAAAGGAATCATATCCTGGCTTACACTCGCATTCGCATTGCCATCCTTGTCTGCATTTAATTTGGCTTAATTTGATTTTGGTGGACCGAGAAGACGTTGGCAGGAAGGATGCTTAGCTGGCGCAAGGACTGACAAATCTCTCTTCAGGCATATGTGATTTTTTTTATGATTAATGACAAGTCCAAAATATTGTTAAGGATTTTCCAACTCATAGGATAATATCAGTTTCAGCTTGTGATATTCCTTGCACTTCTGCTTGAATTAAGACTCCGGTTAGAGCAAGACTTTCGCACTTCACTTTAATCAACAAACACAGCTATTGTGAGGTCTGCCACGCCGAGTGCTGGCAATAAAATTGCACAAAACCTTTTTCTTTGACAAATGAAACGTGCAACAAACAAGACGCCAAAGCAGCCGCAGAGCGCAGACAGGGTCCAGGGTGCCTGGCCCAGGCCTGAGCTCAGAGCGCAGAGCCCAGAGCCCAGAGCCAGTGCCAACAAAGATTTATGCATTTTGCAGTGTGTACGCTTTATGCGAAACTAAACGGCAAACAGTTTGAGTTTGAGTGAAGAAAGGCACTGGTTGCGCTTCTGGCCTGGCCTGGCCTGGCTTGCCTTGGAGTGGGCAAACATGTTTTGCATGAGGCATGGCTGGCAGTCGGCTTGGGCAAGGCATAAGTCTATTGTGCCGCTTAATAGACTGAACTGCTGCAAGGATCTGGCAGCTGGCAAACATTTGTGCAGCTTATTAATATGCAGCCCATTTCAGACTCACGCAGCTATCGGAGATTAGGCGAGAGCAGGTGCAAGGCCAGGTGCGGCTATCGTCAATTTTATCTACTAGGCCAAGCGCAAAACTTTTGCGTTCCGTATCGAAAAGTCGTTAGTAAGCTGACCGCAAACAGAGATGTGGGCAAAACGCAGTCGACAGTGCCGACTGGCTGAGCAAAGGTTTTATGTTTTAGTCCTTGCAAAAACCAAAAAAGAACAAAGAAAAAAAAACTAGAAAAAATTAAAGTTTTTCCAAAGACTTGCACTTAGCCTCAAAAGTTTTCTACAGCAAAGTTTTCTAACTGAGCTTGGCTCTCGGCTCGCTCTAAGTAGTTTTGTTGCCACGGCCAAAAAATGACTGCCTTGTGGGCTGCCCAAAGTCCTGCCACGCCCACCCTAACGTAAAGTAGCTGCATAATGGGCGTAATAACAATGCAAACTAAATATGTGAAGAGTATGGATTTAGGAATTCCATTTCCAGAAAATAAATTTGTTAAATTTCAGATTTTAAATATTTAGTAAATTGTTTCGTAAATTAAAAAAAAAAAAATAAATAAATAAATAAATAAATAAATAAAAATCAGTACAGAGCTGACTCCAGTTCAATAAACTTCAAATACTCCCACAAATTTATACAATTTTACATATATTAATTTTTATTTAGGATAAATGATTCATAAAGATGCGAGTGTCGCGATTCCTAAGGAGAAATATCCTGCTGATTGCGACGCTTGTTGTAATGGCCATTTGTATGATCTGCATAAGCATGCTTTCGGGCTACAGGCACAAGTCAAAGGAGATGGAGGTAACCATGATAAATGCGGTGCTGGTGCTGGCGGTGATGTACGTGGTGGGCGACAGCATCAAATTCGTGCTCCTGGCAGTGGACAAAGCCTGGTGGCCGCGCCGTCACGACAGCTTCACTGTCGATCGAAGCGCCAAAGTGCACACACGCACAAATTATCTGAAGATGAGACTGAAGATTCTGCGCTCCCAGTTGGTGGCCACGGACAAGCATTGCAACGAAGCTCTGAACATCATCTATCAGGCAATTACCACGGACCTCTGGCTCTATGGCAGATACTTCTTTCTGTTGATGTGCTTGCTGCTGATAATGTGGGATGAGCTGCTCTACTACAATACGAGGAAGATGGAGTCGATATTTCTCCTAAATGGTACTCAAACCTTGGGACTGTCCAATGTGCGTACGTTTCACGATTTCTACAAGTTTTTGGAGCTGTCCCTTGTAGTGGCCTTCGACGCGGACCTCAGGCTTGGCGCCTCAAATGGTAAATGGATGCACGGTGATCAAACCGTCAAATTGGGCGTGGTCCGGCTGCGGCAGCTGCGCAAAAAGGAAGGCTTCCACTTGGGCTGGAGGGATCCACAGTTCTCAAATACCGATTATATGCCCAGGTGGGAATTGCCCTACATTCGAGTGCCCTACACAAATAAATATTGGAAAATCTTCGACCCCTGGCTGCCCATGTATCCCCAGCGGACGGCAACCGAAAAATTCTTTTTGAACTTTGACCACTATGGGTATGCCTTCACTTTTCCCGAGCTCTATGGCTACTCAACGCTGCTGGCGCGCTCCTACAACAACAGCATGAGGATCATCCATTATTTGTCAGACATGCAATGGCTAACAGCATCGGATACGCAAGCAATCTTTTTGGACTTTACGCTCTTCAACATGGACTCGAACATCTTCAGTTTGGCCACGCTGACCATCGAGAAGACGGCATATGGAACGCTTGAGGTTAGCTCTGAAATTGAGAGTGCCAAGCTGCTGATCATGGATCAAGTTCAGTCCATAAGCAAGTTGATCATTATCTTATTATATCTGCTGGTGCTCATACAGTTTGGCAAGTCGGTGATAATAACGCTGTGGTTCGAGCCCAAAAAGTTTCGCAACCTCTGGAATTTGATGGACTTGATAATCATCATGCTGAACATTGGACTGATCTGCTGGTTGGTCGCCCATCAAATCATACTGGCAAACCTGCTGAAAAAGGTGGAGGGCGCCAGCATACTTGTCTTTCTGGACTTTGGAATTCCACAACGTTTGCATATGGTGCTCATCGTCATGCTGGGCTTCCTCGTTTGCATTACGACGTTGCGGCTGTGGCGCGTCCTTCAGTTCGCCAAGGTGTTTCAGTTGATAACAACAACGCTGTACACGGCTTGGCAGGCATTGGCCAGCACAGCCATCATGATTTTAATATTTCTAATAGGCTATGGCATGGCCGTGGCCATTATAAATGGCAACTACACGATCACATTCACGAAGCTCACGAAGAGCATTATCTCGTCGCTGTGCTTCGCCTTCGGGTTTAAGGGCAATATTAGTCCGGTTGATCTGCTGCATGGTGGCCGCTACCTTGGCATGATTCTCTATGGCATTTTGGCCTTCTTCATTGTCATTTTGATGATGAACCTTTTTGCCACAACAATCAAGGATTACTTCACTCTTGTCCGGCAACGGGAAGCGGATAGAGCCGTACAAAATAATATATCTTTCCTGGAGTTTCTACGGGTGGAGTATGCGCCAGTCTTTCGGTTCTTTTTTAAGCTGCCGTGCCTGAAGAGGAGCTACAAGCGGCGCAATCGCACCGTTCACGAGAATATCGAAATTGCTTTGAAGAGCAGAGAGAAGGGATACGTACAGAAGAACGTATTCCAACCAATAAACGCCGCTCATGCCGAACAGCAGCGGAAGGCGGAGGACAAAAAAGAGAAATTGAAGCACGAGAAATACAAGGAACGCATTGAGCGGATGCACACGATTGCGGCTCTCATGCAGACCCAACTGGATTTACTGGATCACATGCTCTCCAGGCAGGATACGGTATATGACTCTGATGATGATATGCCTCCGCTTAGCGAAACTGAATCAGATTCCAGCAGATCCCACCAACAAAATTAAATGGTTTGAACCTGTTGCTGTAATAGAGTCTGTCTGTGTCCCTACAAAATATGTGTAATAAAGAGATTAAGGGCAGACTTGGAAATTCTATTGGATAATATAATTAAAAAAAAAAAAAAAAAAAAATATATATATATATATATATATATATATATGTATGTTCACAATCCATCAGGCTATTCACTGCACCCACCCCACGATAAATAATGAGCATTTTGGTATTTATGACAATATTTTAGTTTTATTTAATAATTTAATTGAATTAATTTATATACATAATTTTTTTTAGTTTATCAAAATATATTTGAAGCTCTTTAGTTGCAAGTCAAAAATGTGCAATTTTGTTTAGCTAATTGGCATGTTGATACATACATATATTGATATTGCAGTGTTCGTCTCACTGCCTGTTCACATATCTTTGGCTATTTAATTATTTTCTCCGTCAGATCTGTCGTTTTGAGAACCCAGAGCACGGGAAGATTGAGAATTAGCGGGAATCATAGAATTTTTAGTGCGAAATTTTAAAATCTTGTACAAAAAATTTTCTTAATTCTCGCACTAGCTTATTTTCAAATTTTATCCAGCTATTTCTGGCTTTTTTCGTGCATTGAGGCCAAAGCTTACATCCTACGGAATTCTTCCAATTTTAAATATATACGCAATTAAATGAAATCTCGTTTTCTTAAGAATTTAATAGTATTATTAACTGCACTTTATATATACATATACTGCCGTATTAAAATTATTTAGTATTTAATATTTTGTATTATTGCCTTCTTAAAAGTCTCTCACTGTATTCTCAGCTGGCAGAGGCAGTTGACTTTAGTGCTGTCAGGCAATCCACATTAATAAATTATACAACACTGTTTCTAGTATTGCCATGATTATCGATAAATAGTTTTATGCCAATTATAATTATTTCACTGACACATATTAAAATTTTGCACTGCATAATCGGGCTCAAACTACATAAATCTTGCACAGCTCAATAGCTAAGGCCCAGCCTGATTCTTACAATTATAAGTATTTATTAGAGCTATTTACTAACAAAATTTACTATTAGTTACTATCACTAATGTCACATCCAAGTCTTCACAGCAGTTGTTGAATTGTTAAATTTGTTTTAAAAGCTCGACCTCTGCCCAGTCGAGTAGTTTTATATCTTATATTTTATATTATTTTCTATGCTCACAGGATCATTTGGTAAATTAAAAAAAAAATAGAAATTTATTTTTGTAAATCATGCAATCGAAGGCCAGGCGCTGCATTTACATGCTGTTCACCACTAGCATCATCGTGACCTGCATGGTCTTAGTGAGTCACTTTTCGGGCTTCGATCACGAGACGATGAATGCGAAGAACATATTCATTTCGATAGTGCTGGTGCTGATATTCCATCAGATGTTCGCCGACCCAGTGAAGTTCCTGATAATCTCCTTTGACGTTTCCACCTGGCCCCAACTCATGTCCAAGTTTCGGAGCTACTCCCCAGAGAAGGACATGAATACCAACTACAATCGCCTGGATTTTCTGAAGCAGCGATTGCGCTCCATGAAGTCGCAGATGCGGCTCACAGAGCGTTACCGTAACGAGCAACTGAATAAGGAGTTCCGGAACATCGTGCAGGATCTGTTTCTCTATGGCAAATACTTCATTGTGCTTACGGGCTTCGTGCTCGTCTCGCGCAACAAGCTGACCTACTACAACACGGCCACGCTGCATGAGCTGTTCATGCAGAATCATTCAATCTACATAGGGCTGAACGAGGTGTATCACCTGAACCAGCTGTTCGACTTCATAGAATCGACCCTGATCGATGCCTTCAACGGGGGCGACAGCGCCAATGGCGTGTCCATTTGGGTGCACATCGAGCAGACCAAGCTGTTGGGTGTGGTCCGGATTCGCCAGCTTCGACTGGCCAAGGAGCAGTTCGGCTACGGCGAGCCCATCTACACAGAGGAATACTACAAGCCCGACTGGCAGCTGCCATATCAGGAATACCACTACGCCGACAAGTATTGGCGCATCTATGACCCTTGGATACCCTTGGACAGGAGGGAAATAGACGCGTCGATCGTGCTCAACTTCAAGCACCACGGCCACATGCACACCTATCCGGAGCTCATGGGCTATGTGACTTTGCTGGGCCGCTCCAAGCAGAACAGCATGAAGATCCTCGAGTTTCTGACGGACTACAACTGGCTGACATATAACACGAGCGCCGTCTTCATGGACTTCACGCTCTACAACATCGACGCCGATATGTTCAGCGTGTGCACGCTGCGGGTGGAGCAAACGGCCTTCGGCAGCATCATACCCGACTCGAGCTGCAACAGCATACAGCTGATCGGCGACATCCTGCAGACGTCCTATATGCAGCTGCTGATACTGCTCATCTATGCGACGACCTTCTTCCAGTTCATCCACGCGGTTGTCGTGCACGTGTGGTTCGAGCCCTCGAAGCTGCGCAGCATGTGGTACCTGCTCGACCTGTTCATTGTCGTGGTCAATATTACGCTGATTGTTGTGATTCTGGTGCGTGGTTCGATTGTGTCCACGATGCTGAAGAGACTGGAGGGCGCCAATAAGCTGGAGTTCCTTGACTTTCGCATACCCTCGCGCCTCTACGTGCTGTGCAATGTGTTGACTGGCTTCCTGATCAGCGCCACCACGCTGCGCCTGTGGAAGGTGCTGCAGTTCGCCAGGGTATTCCAGATATTCACACGCACGCTCTCCTCGGCATGGATGGCCCTGATGATCACCTGCCTTGCCATCTTCATATTTCTGGGCGCATTCGGCATCGCCACGAGTGTCATCAACGGCAACAACAACTTGCATTTCATCTACATCTTCACGAGCATCATTTCCATTCTGTGCTTCTCGTTCGGTTTCACCAGCGAGATCCAGCCGAATGATCTGTTCCACGGCGGCAAGTACATGGGCGTTCTTTTGTATGCCTCGATGGGATTCGTGGTCTCCGTGCTGCTCCTCAATGTGTTCTCAACGCTGATCTACACCTACTTCACCGAAGCCAAGGTTCTGGGCGATGCCAAGTTCAAGGAGCAAATCACCTTTGCTCAGTTTCTGCGCGTGGAGTTCGACATATTGTTCAGGACCTTTGGCAAGCTGTTCCAGGCGGACAAGTCGTATAAGCGCAATGATCGCACCGTCGCCGAAAACGTTCAAATCATGCTGGACAAGCGCGAGAAGAAGCAGAAGCGCGCCCAGGTGGAGAAGGACGAAAACTTCCAGCAGGTCTACTACAGAGAGCGCATTGAGCTTACTCTAAACATCTCACGCGTCTTGAGCATTCAAATGGAAATATTGAAGACAATACTCTTCGAGGACATTGACAAAATGGACCAGAAGAAGCAGACCAAAAATCAGCCACCAAAGCCAACAGGGCACAGCTACGACAGCATGGTGTAAGCGAGGAAATGTTTTATAATTGCAGCTTATAGTTGTCTCTGTGTGTTGTTGGTTGATGTTTTTCGTTTTTCATTTTTCATTTGGCCTTTTCCAGTTTCCATTTAATTTTATTTCGTTCCACAAATAAATAATTATGCGCAAACAGAGAAAACTTTCGACTCGAAAAGGCTTTTAGGGCAATTTGGTGATGGCTTTGTTGGACTTGTTTGCGAAAAACTTGCGGAACCTGAGCCTGGCCGCGCTCCAAAACGGAATGACTTATAAGTAGCGCAGCGTCCTGGCTTGAAAGTCCATTTCCACAGCTCGCACAATTGTTATAGGTTGGCAAATAAAAATTTAATACCTCATGCTTTTAGGCGGCTGCCGCTGCTTGAAAACTATTTGTGCGCAGCTCAGCTTTGTGTAATCGGAGGCTGCAGTTATTGTTCGAGCCCACACTAAAAGAGTTTTGCAAACATTTTTGATCAACAGCAAATGTAGCTAAACTAAACAATTGCGAGCGGCGCTAAACTTTATGCCCCGCTCCACGCTCCTCTTCAGTCACTGTCTGCAACTATTTTGGGTGCATAATGTGTGTGTGTGTGTGTGTGTGTCACTTGGGAGAATTGTGTAAACTTTTATAATTATTAGCAACAAATGAGCAGTGACAGAGCACTCCTGCAGTCAGTGTAACTTTGGCCAGACAGCAGCGACAACATTCCATCTCATTCCCAGTTGCAAACACAAAAATCACAAATGATTCCTGCTCCCCGCTCAGGCTCAATATAAAAGTTTTAACTACCTGACTATTCGCATGTCTAACTGTGTATGCGAGTGTGCGTGTGTGTGTGTATGTGTGTGCCAGACACTAAGAAATAGTGTCCCAATCAAAAGTCCTATAAAGTTTTAAATGCTTTAAGTGGAGGGCGGAGCGTAAAAAAAAACTTTCTAATGCCAGTCCGAGTCGGGCAAGTTTTTATGGAATGTTTTTCGGGAGCAGCGCATTAAATGCATGTTAACATATTTTGATGCCAACTTTAAATTGTTGAAATGTATAAGCAGAAGGAAGTAACGTCATGGATGAGGCGAAAAGGGAACTGCTGAAGTAAAGCATATCAAATTGATGCAGCAGGTTAAGTAGTCAAATCTATACAGAAATATTGTAAATCTATCACAGATGTAATTAGTATTGGTATATTGCATCTGATCGATCATTAAATCAGTGTTAGAAACAGTGTTGGGCAATTTGCTTAAATGAGAAAATTTTGAAAATGTTTGAAAACTGCTTAAATCTATTTAATTTTTTTGTATAACTTTTTTAAGTGAGATATTAGTCAACACTAAATATAAATATATTTTTTGGAAATGATATAAAGTACTCAAATCCATATATAAATATGTATATACAATGGCATGTAACTGCCATTGGATGGAGGGTCTTATCGATAATTAAATCAGTGTTAGAAAAAAGTGTTGCAAAATTTGTTTTGACTCAGATATTAATCAACACTAAATATATATATATATATATTGGAAATGCTTGAAAAGTACTCACATCTATTTAGAAATATGTATATTTATAATTGCTATTGGGATAGAGCGCTTCATGGATCAGTGCTCGAAACAGTGTTGAATAATTTGTTTGGATGGCATGTCGTGTGTGTCATTGACAGTATCATCCGATGACACGGATAAACAATGTCTAAGACTGCCACGATAAAGGGAGCAATACATGCAGCGAAGCGCTAAAAGATTAAAGCATCTCCATGAGATATATCTATACAAATATACTCAATTAAATTAATTATTATTGTAATAAAACTTACTTGATCAACTCTCATCTCACATGAAGGACAAAAGTGCAACAAATATTATTAGCTAGACTTATGTAGATTAACAACATGAAATAAATGCAACAAGGTATACATGATTTGAAAATTCTCAAAAATTAATCATGGATTTGTGTAGGTATGGATATTTTTTATTTTATTTATTTATTCTATTATTATAGTTATTGTTATATATATCTAATTTTTTTTTTAATTTTATTTATTAATAGATATAGATATATCTATATAAGTTAAGAGATATAAGTTTATATATATATATATATATTTTTTTTTTATTTATTTTTTTTTAATTTTATATATATAGTACCATAATATATTTACTATACTTTACTATACTAATATAATTCGTATAAAAGTAAATGAATTTCATTTAAAACCTAATAATTGCTCAGCTCAACACTAATTGCAAATTTTTTCTCGAATGTCTAAAATAATTAAAGAACCTGGAAGTTTAGCCAAATCAAGTGCACAGAGCGCACAGATGTTATTACCACGATGGAGAAATCGGATAAAATTAATTCCAGAGGACTGCCAGTGCCCACTAATGTCAATAATGAAAATGGCGACGAAGCAAAAGGCAAGCACAAGCATCACCACAAGCACAGTAAAAAGCGCAAAAAGAAGCACAAAGAAAGGGACCCCAACGCGGAGAGCCCGCAATTTCCAATGCCAAATGAAGTTCCAATGCCTAATGCAGTTCCCATGCCAAGTGCTATTCCAATCCCAAATGCCAATGCAATTCCAATACCAAAAGCTGTTCCAATGCCAAATGCAGTTCCACCGATGCCGACGCAGACTCAGACGCAGACGCAGACACAGACTCAAACGCAGACGCAGACGCAGACGACAAGGCAGACAGTGGTGCAGACGGTGGTGAAGACGGTGGTGCAGACAGTCGTGCAGCAGGAATCGGGGGAGTGAGTTCCGAATCACAAACTATGATCCAAAAATGCATTTAATATCAAGTCCCATTTCAACAGGAATTCGGTTTGGTTGAACTTGCCGGGAGCCTACAGGTTCAGTCATGCCCAGCTGCACTTTAATTTGCCGGGCACTAAGGCGCAGCAGGTTAGCCAGCCCATACGCCAATACTCGACATTCATCATACCCAAGCTGAAGTGCAAGCAGAAAATGATCTATACGACCAGCTGCGAGACGACCGTTGACGAGATCTCGCCCGTCACCAACGTGGACTGGCTGAACGATCAGGGCTTCAACCTGTTGTCGCCCAAGCAAAAGAACGAGATAGAGTGCTTGCCCACCTCGGAGGACATTTGGAGCAACTTCGAGGCGACCAAGGAGGGCGGCCAGGCCGAGTGGCCCATCTGCTGCTACCCAATTAAGCCAAGTGAAAAGGTGCCGTCGCCCAAGTTTGTGAGAACAGAGAAACGACCCACTGTGCCCAGCTGTGATGCCGACATGGACGAGGTCATTGCGAGCATCGAAAGCGACAGCTCTCAAAGCGGACGGGAATGCGGAAAGGTGCCGGGACTGAAGGCGATTTGCGGCAGTATGTCCTGCATGGAGCTGGAGAGCCTCGACCTGAGTCTGGACGAGGAGCGCAGCCTGTCGGACTTCTTCAAGTCGAAACGGTTGCATACGCCGCTCAGCGACATCAAGGCCTTCGAGATGCTCATGAGCATGGCCAGAAACGAGGAGAAGCGACCGGCGTTGCACGACTTGCTCAGGCCCAAGATGCGCTCAAGCAGACGAAAGCCAGCGCCAAAAGTGGTTCCAGCGGCGCCAGCGGAGCCACCGAAAATTGTTGGACCATTGGAAGCGTCGACGTCGACGTCGGCGCCGGCGCCGCAGCAGCAGCAACAGCAGCGACTACCTGAAACTGTTGAGAAGCCAATTGCAGCTCCAATGATGGTGGTAAAGAATGAGGATCTGCAAAAGGCCATCGACTCCATAATTATTGTGGATCCAGCGTCGGAGCAGCTGCAGCCGAAGAATTTGAAAGTGGATGACGTGATCACGTTGGGCGACAAAACATTGCCGGAGGTGGAGCATGCGGCAGACGGCCAGCGAGATGAGCAGCCCATGATCCTGAGTGTCGAAACGCTGCCGACGCTGGTGACTGCGCCCAAGGAGGACGCCGTGCAGCAGTGGCTGCAGCAGCTGGGCCAAGATCTGTCGCGCGTGGTGCAGAGCCGGTTCGATTCGATGCCCACCAAGGATACGCCCCAGAGCGAACCCATCGATTTCGAGGCAAAGATCAGCGAGTGCGGCCAGCTGCAGCCCAAGGTCAAGGCAGCACTGCCCAAGTCGGACATGGAGAAGAGCCTGGGCCTGTGGGAGAGCACCTACAAGCGCAGATTGGAGGACTTTGATGAGATCATTGACGAGAACATGACCGAGTTCCGAGATCCGCTGGGCAAGCGCCAGCGCACTAAATTGCCAAACGAACCCGCCAAGAAGAACCTGGACAGCCTGAAGCGCAACCTGCTGATGCCGCCGCTGCCCACGCACCTCGACCAGCGGCTGCAGCAGCTGCGCATCCTGCGACAGCCGACCAAGCGCAAGGTGGAGCGCACGAATATGCCCATCGAAATGAAGATGGTGAGGATGTACAGCACGATGCAGGCGAACCGCATCATAGATCTCAATCAGCTGGCCCTGGAGCTGGACAACGCTATATACAACAGCGACATCCAGGTGCTGCAGAAGAGCTACGAGGGCGGGCAGGTGGCCTGGATGTGGGAGAACGGCCACATACTGATCAGCAATGCGCGCAACAAGACCATACTCATGGACACCCAGAAGAGTCTGCTGGCCAAGATACTGGGCGACGCGCTGAGCATAAGTCTGCCCCATCACCACGCGCTGCACTCGCAGATGATACACATGGCGCAGTTCTCCTGGCAGATCTACATTGAGGAGTTCAGCCAGACGTATTCCCTGAGCGCCGAGACCGTGCAGGACAGTCTCAGGTACGCCTACTACGTCAACAAGTCGGTGCCGGGCGTTGCGGCTAAGGTGTACGAGTCGGGTGCGATCCAGGTGTATGCCATGACCTCGACCCTGGCCGACACAATGCTGGAGAAGCTCTACCTGCTCACCGCCAATCATCGCAAGCCAAAGACCACAACGATTCTGCCAAAGCCCAAGCCCCAATGCCAGGGCACATTCATACCGCTCTTTCCCAACTGACTATGGAATGCACTTTGACCCCTCAGCGCCCGCAGCGCCCTGAGCTCTGCCTACCCAATAAACAGTTGGCCAAAAGCAAAATTTCCATTCTCTTTAAATTTTAGGCTAAGAGCCAAGCTGTGCACGCTAAGAGCGCGCTGAATGGAAAGTTAAACAGAAAGCTCGCTCTCGCTCTCTCTCTCTCTCTCTCTCTTGCGCTCTCTCGCGCTCTCTCCCTCTCTGCTGGGCAAAGCTTTTGGCAGCTGGCCCGCAGCGCTTTTTGGGTTAAAGTTGTGAGTGCTGGGCCATAAAATATGCCCGTAGTAGGGACAACAGGATTTGCGGAGCGCTGGAATTTAATTCATAAGTTAAGTGGCGTGTCCTCGGCCGTATATAGCCAAGGTTAAGTGTGGCTTGCTGCAGCGAAACACGTCAGCACCGACCGACCGACCGAGCGAGCGAGCGAGCGAGTCAGTCCTCTCCCGTCCTGTCCTGTCCTGAATCCCGATTCCTGCGTGTGGGTGTCGCTGCCTTTGTCCCCACCAAGTGGCTGCCGCTTCAGTCATATTTTTCTTTTAAGGCTTTGCTGCTTGAACACGAAACGCGACTCCAACAATTGCCGGGAAATATAATACATGGCTTATTGTCTGGATTTTGGCTGAACTCTCCATTGTCTTGAGCGTTTTGATTGAATCTGCTTGACAGTGTGTGTAGCAAATTAAGCAAATGACACCGCGAGCGCAGCCCTGACCAACAATGACATAATCAGGCCTTGTCACGCCCACAACAAATGCAAATGCCCGCCCCAAACCCTGGCGATGATTTGCATAAAGGAATAACCCAAAAGGCGGCTGGAAACACTTTTTTACGGCCTTGCTGACCTTTTGTATGCCAATTCAAATAGGCGCACGCCCCACCCCTGCCCCTAGCTTTTTATCAACCTTTTTTATTTGCCTGACACGTTCCAAGCCAGCCAGTCAGCCAGCCAGCCAACCCAATCGACACCTACAAACACACAAAAAGCAATGCAGCAAATATTGTAGTAATCAAAAATGCAAATGTCACGACGTGAATTGTAAAATATCTGCGATTTCTTTTATTTGCTGTTATTTTTACAGGGTATATATACCCAGTACATATAGCCAGTAGGTGGGCGGCATAGCCCGAGGATCGCAAACGCAATAAATCTGCGCATTAATTCCTCTCGCAGTTGTTTATCACAAAAAGTTAATTGCTTTGCCGTGCTCTCTATTAATTATATTCCATAATTTGTTTAGCCTAATTAGCGACAGGCAGATGAACAGGACGAACAGGATAGGCGCCTTAGCAAGGACGTTAGCTCGGCCAAAGGTCGGACTGGACACGCTTTTGACTGGGTCATTAGGAGTCGTCTCGAGTTTAAACAACATTTTTTTAAATGAGTCAATGAAATTTTTAATTTAAAAAAAATATATTTGTTTTCTATAGGAAAATTTAAAATTATATATAAGTATAAAACTGTTTGCTATATATGAAAATGATATATTCTATGGACGTTTCTTAATCTATAGATAAATTTGAGATTTTAGAAAAATCAATTAATCAATTCACTTAGACTTGCACTGCAAAACATTAAAATAAATTTTGTTGTTTAGCAGTGCAGAAAGTTGGGATATTTATGAATTTATGAATACATTTTTATATTTAATTTAACATTTTTTATTTCATTTTTTTACTGAATTAATTTATTGTTTTAAGTATTTGTAATTTAAGGACTTTTTGAAAATTTTGCATTATAAATTTATATTTTCCCTTACAGATTTATAGATTCCCTTTCAGATATTTTTTTCAGTGTACAATATATATTTTTAATAATTTAAAATTCTTTGCATTTATTTATATTACATATAATTTTTATTTATATTTATTTATTTATTATGTGTAATTATAAATTATTTATTTATTATTATTTAGTCATAATTACTATTTATATTTAAAATTTAAAAAGAATAGCTCAACAAAAAAATTCCAAATAATTTATTTGTATTATTTGGCAAATCAAAAAAAATATTACATAAAATATGAGCAGAGGCAAAAAATTATTATCACGAAGCTACTCAGCCGCTCATGGCCTACTCAGGCCATTCATATGCTGACTTCGCAAGGAATTTAATCACTTTAGCTACTCTTAGTTCGCTGTAGCTAAATATATATTTAAATTTTCATATATCTATTATCTAAACAGATTATGCAAACTTTTACTTAGCAAGTAACTTTCAAGTATAAGTCGCAGCTCCTCACCTTTCAGCATATCATATATCCATTTACTCACATTTGCATATATTCAACGCTAATCAAATTATCAACAAAAACTTTTCCTCCACATTATTATAATGTGCAACTGTCGCTATTTATCAAATTTCTTCGCTTAACACAAACACACACAAAAGAAGAGGAAATGTTTACTTGTTTACATAAATACATGAATTCCACTTTTTGACTAGTCCGTGTCGTCTCGTCGTCAGCCATGGAAATGCAGTCGCCCTTTCGGAGTTCACTTTGGGCTGGGCGCGTGATTTTTTAATGCAAAATCCGTGTAGTGTTGCGAGCTGCCAAGTTGTGGCTGGGCAGAGTTGGGGTGGCGGGGTGCTGGGGAGGCTTGTGTTTTTTTTCCCGCAGGTTAACAAAAGGCCATGTACCGTTGCTTGTTTTAGCCATTAACAGCAATTACAAATGGCAAACAAAAACGCAAAATGGGCGGCCAGCGCGCTGCCTGGGCAAGGACGAACTTTTAATTATTTAGAGGAGAACGCGAAAGTCGCACAGTTTTTCACACAATTCTGGTTGCAGTTGCCAGTTTTGGGTATGGCTACGGCTACGGCTACGGCTACGGCTACGTCTATGGCTGCCGCTCCAGCGCCACTCCGAAAGGTAAATTCAATTACGCAGCTGCTGTCATTGTAGTTCGGTTTTTGTAATTACAAACAACTTCAGCAAGTTGCAACTAATCAAATTACTGGCGTCGGGCGACTGGGCGGCGGGGCGGCTGGGCGACTGGTGCTCCTGCAAAGCCTAAACAAATTTGGGGCCAAGCAATAAGCGATAACATATGGCAAGGATTTGGCACTGCTTAGCTCGCATGCTAAGGATTTTATCGTCTATCAGCAAGCGCGAGCCCAAAAATGGCTTTTTAAATTGTGCATCAATGCATGAAATGCGCCATGAAAGCATTTCAGATAAATTCGCGAAACTAACAAATAACGATGTGGAAAAGCCACGCGCAAGGATAACGCCAACAGCTCTGTGCGCGAGCGAGAGAGTGAGAGAGAGGGACAGAGGACGGAGTTTGTATGCTAAGTAAACAATTTTGAAACATTTAGGCAGTTTAAGGGATATGCAGTCGATGATGAGTTTTTATTTAGCTTGAAATTGCTTGAGACTCAACTCGCAAACAGCAGCTGGCAAGCAGCCGGAAGGGCCCGAGCAGCAGGCAAGGCAAGCAAGAATTTCTCCTTGGCAACTTTGGCAACGGAGCAATAGAAATTTAATGAAAGTAAAACACGTTGCTTGAGCTGCAGCTTCAGCTAAAGGAGCATTCATATTTTGCAGTAACTAAGCAACACACCAGCTACAGCAGCAACTGCATCGAATGAATTCCTTGACTTGATTTACAAATTTACACTTTAACATTATTTTATTTTATTAGCACTTTTATTCGACTTTTGGCTACCGAATTTCTACTGCACAAAGCTGACCTTACGTCTGCATTTTTCGAATTTTTAGGGCCCGCTACGTGTTATACATTAATCAGTGGGAAATAACAGAAAAAGACATGTGAAATGATAATAGCAGCAAATGTTTAAGCTTTAACTCTATTTACCAACTGCCTGTGCATTCCAATGAACCACATGAATCACACCCGAATGCAGACTGTTTTGGGTATAAATATGGACTGCCAGCTGTAGTTCGATATCAATCAGTCTTCAGCTACTCCTATCAGCAGCACAACTAACCCACAAATCCTCAACATGTTCAAATACGTAAGTAGATCAGAAGGACTACTCCTGGAATCCCTAACTAATACCTTTTGCTTATAGGCCGTTGTTATCTTCGCCATCGTCGCCGCCGTCTCTGCCAAGCCTGGTCTGCTCCTGGGCAGCCCGCTGGCCTACAGCTCGCCATTGGTGGCTGCTGCTCCCGCTGCAGTGGTTGCTGCTCCTGCTCCCTATGTGACTGCCACCAGCAGCCAGGTCATTGCCCGCAACTACAATGGCATCGCCGCTGCTCCAGTGATCGCTGCTGCCCCGGTCGCTGCTCCAGTCATCGCCAAGTACGCTGCTGCTCCTCTGGCTACTCCAGTCATCGCCAAATACGCTGCTGCTCCATTGGCAACTCCTTTTGCTGCTCCTCTGGCCTACAGCTCACCTTTGGCATACACCGCTGCTGCTTCCCCTATTCTGTTGTAAGAATATCTGGCTTAAATTAAATATACGAAAAGAATCTTGAAATATTTGTTGTTTGATCTGGGAATAGAAAAGTTTATTGGTTACTTCAATGAAAGCTTCAATGATAACCTCAATGATATGCCTTACCTTGGTAAGGTGCTATGGTCATCTGTTGGTCCTGCTCAATATTTGAAGTCAATGGAAATGGCGTTTTAGCACTGCAACTATATAAACTTTAAGCTAAATAATATAATAAATAATATTATAAGGAACATACATTCTTTATGGTATAATCGACATATTTCGCATTCTAATAAAATGAGCATTGCAAGTGTGAGGAGTTTAAAACTATGAATTAATAATTGATGAAAATATTTGATCCTTAAAATGCTTTTGCAGATGAAAGTTGTATTTAATAAACTGAGAAACTGGCATGGAGAATTTCCCAAGTTCAATGAATTATTGTTATTAGACGATATATTGTTATGGAATAGTATATTTAAAAATACTAACTAATTACGATTAATAAAAACACAGAAAAGGTCTGGTTCAGTGCACCTCACTGTTAAATTAAATATGTAATGATTTATATGAGCACATATATTCAATAATTTATCCCAGCCATAAATACTTCAGCTGACTCTGGATAATTGCTTGAACTAAGACTACGTTCCACTCAGTATGTTGGTATCCCACAATTATGAATATTAAAAACCAAAAAGTTTATATTTTAGATTCATGTTTCATTTAATTATATTTCGATGATCACAGTTGCATTGCTTAGAGTAAGAGAGGCGCAGGGGCAGCAGCATAGCTGAGAGGCGCGCTGTAGGCCAGGGGAGCGGCTAATGGAGATGCCACGTACTTGGAGATCACTGGAGCAGCAATTGGGGCAGCCAAGGGACTCACATAGCTGGCAACCACAGGAGCAGCCGCTATGCCATTGTAGTTACGGGCGAACACCTGGCTGCTGGAAGCGGTGACATATGGAGCAGGAGCAGCAATCAATGGAGCACTATAAGCGAGAGGCGCGCCCAGAATGCCTGGCTTAGCTGCAGCGCAGGCGATGATGGCGAAGATGACAACAGCCTGCAAAGATGAACAAAACTAAGTTATAAATTCAGTTAAATTTAATACTGAAATATTTCACTTACGAATTTGAACATGTTTCTGGGTCTGACTTGGTTTCTTAGTCTGATGAGAGCTAAAAGTCTTTGATGCCACTCAGCAGTTGCAACCGTGGTATTTATACCAAAAGAGGACTACGAATTTGACCTTTAAAGCCGTTGGCCCTACGACGTGTTATACATTAATCAATGGGAAGCAACAGAAATGATAATGGCTACAAAATGTTAAACTTTACTGTGTTTACCAACTGCCCATGCATTCCAATGAACCACATGATTCACAGGCAGACTGCAGACTGTTTTGGGTATAAATATGGACTGCCAGCTGTAGTTCGATATCAATCAGTCTTCAGCTACTCCTATCAGCAGCACAACAAACCCACAAATCCTCAACATGTTCAAATACGTAAGTAGATCAGAAGGACTACTCCTGGAATCCTTAAATAATACCTTTTGCTAATAGGCCGTTGTTATCTTCGCCATCGTCGCCGCCGTCTCTGCCAAGCCTGGTCTGCTCCTGGGTAGCCCGCTGGCCTACAGCTCGCCATTGGTGGCTGCTGCTCCCGCTGCAGTGGTTGCTGCTCCTGCTCCCTATGTGACTGCCACCAGCAGCCAGGTCATTGCCCGCAACTACAATGGCATCGCCGCTGCTCCAGTGATCGCTGCTGCCCCCGTCGCTGCTCCAGTCATCGCCAAGTACGCTGCTGCTCCATTGGCTGCTCCTCTGGCTTACAGCAGTCCTCTGGCCTACACCTCGCCCTTGGCTTATGCTGCGCCTGCTCCAGTTCTTTTGTAAAATAAAGAAATGAATTGATTAGAATATGTAAATAAAAAACGCTTACCTTAAACCTTGAATAAAAAATGTTTTGTAAACTTTAGAATAGACCGCTAATAGAATATATTTGTTTGCTAGTTACTTTTGAGTGATTATCTAAATGAGCAGTTAATATGTGTATTTATATCTGTTAAGCTGTTATTATGTCAGATGAAGTTGGTGTAATTTATAATCAGGTTGCAATCGAATATAGTTTGGCATTAAAGTATAATTTACAAGAGAGATACTTGAATATTATATAACAGGTGTATTATAAGAGAAATTGCAGTCTATTCGCATACAATATAATTAATAAAAATAAAAAATATATAACAAATATTTTTAAAAATAATAAAAAAATATTTTAATAAAATAAATACATAAGCAAATGTATTTAATAAATTTGCTTTTTTGTTAAATGATATATTTATGTATATATATGTATATATATATATATATTATGTATATATATGTATACAAAGAAGTACAATTCATGCAGTTTCTATATTTCTTACACATTTTTTATGCACATTGCAAATTAAGATTAAAAGCTTCTGAGTTAGGAATTTTACAGTCTGTTAGACAAATTTCTTTTCTTGTAAATTATCCAGGTTTATTTGATTTTTTAACGGAAAAAATGTTATAAATAAATAAGTTAACATTTAATATTTACATACTGTAAATTAATTCAAGCATATAATGTAAAATGTATATACCAGCTGAGTGATGTTTAAAACTTTCAATCAGCCCATTGCTGCAAAGTTCATTAAACTACGGAGACCTTGCCAAGGCAGCTCTTAGAGACCTTGACACACATGCAAAATATCAATGCCACACGAAACATTCGACATCAATTATTTGGTCAACGTTGTGAACAATTTCCCCCGTTGTGAACATTTTCCCCCGAGCACGTGACTCGAATACCAAATGAACCAAAGGTGCCTCGCAGTAGTCCACATTCGATCAATAAAAATTCAGTTATTAAGCGTTTAAAGTTTTATTTGCAGTCATTCCAGAAGCTCTTACAAAAGAACTGGAGCGGGCGCAGCATAAGCCAAGGGCGAGGTGTAGGCCAGAGGACTGCTGTAAGCCAGAGGAGCAGCCAATGGAGCAGCAGCGTACTTGGCGATGACTGGAGCAGCGACGGGGGCAGCAGCGATCACTGGAGCAGCGGCGATGCCATTGTAGTTGCGGGCAATGACCTGGCTGCTGGTGGCAGTCACATAGGGAGCAGGAGCAGCAACCACTGCAGCGGGAGCAGCAGCCACCAATGGCGAGCTGTAGGCCAGCGGGCTGCCCAGGAGCAGACCAGGCTTGGCAGAGACGGCGGCGACGATGGCGAAGATAACAACGGCCTATAAGCAAAAGGTATTAGTTAGGGATTCCAGGAGTAGTCCTTCTGATCTACTTACGTATTTGAACATGTTGAGGATTTGTGGGTTTGTTGTGCTGCTGATAGGAGTAGCTGAAGACTGATTGATATCGAACTACAGCTGGCAGTCCATATTTATACCCAAAACAGTCTGCAGTCTGCCTGTGAATCATGTGGTTCATTGGAATGCATGGGCAGTTGGTAAACACAGTAAAGTTTAACATTTTGTAGCCATTATCATTTCTGTTGCTTCCCATTGATTAATGTATAACACGTCGTAGGGCCAACGGCTTTAAAGGTCAAATTCGTAGTCCTCTTTTGGTATAAATACCACGGTTGCAACTGCTGAGTGGCATCAAAGACTTTTAGCTCTCATCAGACTAAGAAACCAAGTCAGACCCAGAAACATGTTCAAATTCGTAAGTGAAATATTTCAGTATTAAATTTAACTGAATTTATAACTTAGTTTTGTTCATCTTTGCAGGCTGTTGTCATCTTCGCCATCATCGCCTGCGCTGCAGCTAAGCCAGGCATTCTGGGCGCGCCTCTCGCTTATAGTGCTCCATTGATTGCTGCTCCTGCTCCATATGTCACCGCTTCCAGCAGCCAGGTGTTCGCCCGTAACTACAATGGCATCGCGGCTGCTCCTGTGGTTGCCAGCTATGTGAGTCCCTTGGCTGCCCCAATTGCTGCTCCAGTGATCTCCAAGTATGTGGCATCTCCATTAGCCGCTCCCCTGGCCTACAGCGCGCCTCTCAGCTATGCTGCTGCCCCTGCGCCTCTCTTACTCTAAGCAATGCAACTGTGATCATCGAAATATAATTAAATGAAACATGAATCTAAAATATAAACTTTTTGGTTTTTAATATTCATAATTGTGGGATACCAACATACTGAGTGGAACGTAGTCTTAGTTCAAGCAATTATCCAGAGTCAGCTGAAGTATTTATGGCTGGGATAAATTATTGAATATATGTGCTCATATAAATCATTACATATTTAATTTAACAGTGAGGTGCACTGAACCAGACCTTTTCTGTGTTTTTATTAATCGTAATTAGTTAGTATTTTTAAATATACTATTCCATAACAATATATCGTCTAATAACAATAATTCATTGAACTTGGGAAATTCTCCATGCCAGTTTCTCAGTTTATTAAATACAACTTTCATCTGCAAAAGCATTTTAAGGGTCAAATATTTCCATCAATTATTAATTCATAGTTTTAAACTCCTCACACTTGCAATGCTCATTTTATTAGAATGCGAAATATGTCGATTATACCATAAAGAATGTATGTTCCTTATAATATTATTTATTATATTATTTAGCTTAAAGTTTATATAGTTGCAGTGCTAAAACGCCATTTCCATTGACTTCAAATATTGAGCAGGACCAACAGATGAGCATTGCACCTTACCAAGGTAAGGCAAATCATTGAAGTTATCATGGAAGCTATCATTGAAGTAATCAATAAACTTTTCTATTCCCAGATCAAACAACAAATATTTCAAGATTCTTTTCGTATATTTAATTTAAGCCAGATATTCTTACAACAGAATAGGGGAAGCAGCAGCGGTGTATGCCAAAGGTGAGCTGTAGGCCAGAGGAGCAGCAAAAGGAGTTGCCAATGGAGCAGCAGCGTACTTGGCGATGACTGGAGCAGCGACTGGGGCAGCAGCGATCACTGGAGCAGCGGCGATGCCATTGTAGTTGCGGGCAATGACCTGGCTGCTGGTGGCAGTCACATAGGGAGCAGGAGCAGCAACCACTGCAGCGGGAGCAGCAGCCACCAATGGCGAGCTGTAGGCCAGCGGGCTACCCAGGAGCAGACCAGGCTTGGCAGAGACGGCGGCGACGATGGCGAAGATAACAACGGCCTATAAGCAAAAGGTATTAGTTAAGGATTCCAGGAGTAGTCCTTCTGATCTACTTACGTATTTGAACATGTTGAGGATTTGTGGGTTAGTTGTGCTGCTGATAGGAGTAGCTGAAGACTGATTGATATCGAACTACAGCTGGCAGTCCATATTTATACCCAAAACAGTCTGCATTCGGGTGTGATTCATGTGGTTCATTGGAATGCATGGGCAGTTGGTAAATACAGTTAAAGTTTAACCACTTTTTGCTTTTATCACTTCGCTATTTCCCTTTCTGTTATTTCCCACTGATTAATGTATAACACGTCCAGGGGTTTAAAAATGCGAAAAATGCGAAAAATGCAGCCGTAAGGTCAATGTTGTTGAGTTCCTTTTAGTATAAGATAGACAAGTTTGCTTTCTTATGTTTGATTATGCATTTTCTAATCTATGCTTATTGCTAAACGGTAGTTTTATTCTGACAATTTACCTGTATCCGCTTCCAGGTGCACTCGTGCCTGCGATTTATTGCCAACTTCGAAGCTCCATGGGCTTAAGTTGCCCATTCACTTATTTATTTTTAGAGCTCTTCCGCTCACACGATGCGATGTAACGTGATGAATATATATCAAAAGCAAATATGTAATCTTGAAATTAATGTCAACTTTGCGTATTTCTGTGTGTCCATTGGTTATTCTAATTGGACTTGCGGCTCGGCCATAAAGAAAAGGTCCACAGCGGCAACGACCGTTGGCCGATTGGATTGCATGTCACGTAGGCCACGTTAAAATTATTGTCAACACTGGCCAAGCGACGCGTGACATTAAAGTGTCCAAAAGCAACTTTGAATTTGTTTTGAAAAAAGGCATGCAATTATGTCAAGGTCGTGGGGAAATGGACTGCAAACCGTTAGCTGCGAGATTAAGCTCGATTTTAATTAAAATATATATTGAGAGTATGTGAAGAATATAATGGAATATTTCTGTAGGTATATCAAAGGTGTTGACTGTTTAAGAAATTGTAGCTGATTTATTTAATTTAATAATTCATTAATTTTACAATTTATGAATTTAATAATTTATTAATTTTATTTTATAAAAAAGTAAGATGAATCTCAGCATTAGTAACAATATTAATTAATTATTAATATTTTATTTGGCTATAATAATATCTGAGCATATGAACAAGGCTATGGATAAAGTTTTTATTTTATTTTATTTTATTTTTTAAGCATATAATAAAAAATATTTATATATTATAAAAATGTATATCTTAAAGGAAAAATACAAATTTACTTTGGTTAGAAAATTTAAATTTAGAAAGCAAATTATTGCAAAACATAAATTTATAGATAAATATTTTACATTTACATATTTTTAATTGAAAATTTATGTCGTTTTATTTACAAATTTAAAATATACAAAAATATTTTTTTAAATTCATATTTTATGTATAAATTTGAAATTTGCCATGTAATTCCTTTTGGCAGGTTTCTTAATTCTTGTTGCTAATGGGTTCAAGCCTATATATATTTATTCATAAATATCTTATATGCCAATAGTATTGGATACTAATATGTTCCATAATGCTAAACAATTGCAAAATAATATTTAATATTTTTTTATATTTACCCCTAAAAATGACAAATTTGTTTATAATCTTTTTTATTTATAATAGTTAATCATTTATTTATATACATTTTTACATAGGATCACAGAATACTTTTAGTTTAAATCAAAAGTGGCGTTGGAGCAGCAGCATAGTTCAGCGGAGCGAACGGAGCAGCTGCGTATCTGGAGTAGACTGGAGCAGCCAGAGGAGCAGCGATTGGTGCAGCCAGAGGAGCTGCGATTGGTGCTGCCAGAGGAGCAGCAGCGTACTTAGCAATCAGCGGGGTAGCTAGAGGAGCAGCAGCGTACCTGGAGTAGAGAGGAGCAGCCAGAGGAGCGGCTAGAGGGGCGGCTGCGTATCTAGAAATCAGAGGAGCTGCTACAGGTGCAGCCAGAGGAGCAGCCAGAGGAGCAGCCAGAGGTGCAGCCAGAGGTGCAGCAATAGGGGCTGCCAGAGGAGCAGCAACAGGCGCCACAGCCCTGACAACTGGAGCAACTGGAGCGACTGGAACCTGAGCAATCAAGGGAGCGGTAGCAATGCCATTGAAGTTTCTGGCCACCACTTGACTGCTGGTTGCCGTTATAACGGGTGCAGGTGCAGCAACGATGGCAGCTGGAGCAGCCAACGGTGCATGGAGCAGACCTGGCTTGCCGGCGGCGCAGGCAATCAGAGCGCAGAGGACAACGGCCTGCAGAGAGAGAGAGAGAGAGAATAAACGGATATGTGGAGTGAGTCACAGGAGCAGGACAACATAAAATGCACACAACTTACGTATTTGAACATGTTGAGGGATTTCTGATTGCTTTTTGGAGTTGCCACTTGAAAAGCGAAACTGTGTTTGATGACATGTCTTCGTTTTCGATTTATTTTTATAGCAAATCAAAACGCACGTGACGGACGCGCCATAGGAAAAAAGACCAGCAAAAAATAGAAAAAGAGAGAAAAAATGTCTAAATTAGCATGCAGAGCGCAGAGCCAAAGTAAAGCAAAGCCAAGCAAAGTAGCCGAAACACAGACACACCTGGGCTAACTGTAACGGTAGCTGTGATGAGGCGTTGGCTAATATTGCAATTTTATTTGATTTTCAAATGCATAAGCTTTCAGCTGCAGTTGAAATGTGGAAGTTTTGAAATACCTGTAAAATAAGGAATATACCAACTTAGAAGCTAAAAATGAGGTGAGGTGAGGGAAATATTATAAAATTATAGAGCAGAATTATTTATAGATTTTCTGTTACTTTTAGCTACAAAGAAATTACGTTTTTCTTTTTTATTCACTTTCTCTCTTTGTCTGTCTTATTATTTATCTTTCTCTCTGTTTAATTCTTTAATTCTGTGTGCCTCCTTTTCTAACTCTCTCTCTTTTCTCGTTTTCCTTTCTCCACAATCTCATTCATTGTCTAACTCTGTGTCTCAATTTTCTCGCCTATCTCTTTCTCTCCCTCCCTCTCTCCCGCTCCCTTTCTAATTTGATATTTCTTGCTCATTCCTTTTTCATCTCAATCGCTCACTCTTGTCTATCTCTCACTCTCTCTATCTTTGATTCCCTTTATTATCTCTTAATCTCTCTTATTATTCCTCTGTCTGCTTCTGTTATTCTACCTGCCGCTGTCTCTCTCTATTGCTGTCAGCTCCCTCTTTCTATTTTTTGTTCTCTTTAACTGTGTGCTCTATCATTCTTCCACTTTCCTCTCCTGATTTTCCTGTGCCTTAACTCAGTGCCTCTTGCTTTAACTTAATTGTTTACTTGTTCTCTCTATATCTCCTTTACTTTACCTGCTCTCAAGCTCTCCCTCTCTCACTGTATCTATCTCTTTCAATCTTCCTCCGACTCTGGCTCTTCTTCTACATATAATATGAACTTTATTTATGGCATTTAACCAAATAGTTCAGTAAACCTTAAAGTAAAATCGAATTGCATCAGCCTTGACCTGATAAAATGTGTAAAATAAAATGAAATAATTTTTGTGTCAACCCGCAAAAGTGTTCACTCTTCGTTTGTTTACATACACACACAAATAAACATATATATATATATGTATATGTGTGTGCGTATTTGCTGACCTGAACTGTGTGGGCGGGCAATAATTTGAAGTTCGCTTCGGCCGCTTGTACGTGCTCAAAATGTTTAATTGCTTGAATTTCTCTCAACCAAATGGAATTCCTGCTGGCAGTCACTACCTGGAGCTGAATTACGCTTTAAGTGTTTAGCATTTAGTTAAAATATTATTGAAATAAATCAAATATCGGTTCGAGTGAACAGATTTGTCAAGAAATAAGCGAGGCTTGAACAGACGAAAGTTGTCATTATTGATATTTATATTAAAATATATCTATTTCTATTTATAGCTTTTTGTTTATCTAGTATTTGCGTCAAGTAGTCGAGTATTTTGCTAGCTTTCATGCATCTTTAAGGCGCTTTGCAAACACGCACAAAATCATATCAAATGCACAAACTTGTGCAAATTTGCCATGGCACAACAAGCGGGCGTGCTTGTCTGCTGCTTTTTGATCGTTTGCTTGGCTTAGGCTAGAACATCAGTTTATAGGAAATGACATGCAGAAAAACAATAGATAACAAAAAATGCTGGAGTTTTTATTATGCGTTCACTGTCGTCTGAGCAGAGCTGAGCTGACAGAAGCTCATCGCATTAGACTCAAGCCGCAAGACTCGAAGTTGACGCAAAGTAACAATTGCCTCGTCACATAGAATTTTATAGGAAACAACTTTTATGGGAAACAATTTAAATATAAATTAATAAGTATTAAAATTAAAATGATCAAATATTATCTATTATATACATGTTATTATATTATATTAAAAATCAAAAATTATTTTATTGCTAGAATTTAAATTAATTTAAATTTAATTTAATTTAAAATTAAAAAAAAAAATATTAAAATAAATTGTATAATATAAAAATAAATAAATATTAATTTATCTTACAATAAAATATTATTATTAAATTTTATATGAATTTTATATTATAAAATAAATAAATTTAATTGGTAACTAAAATATTATTATTAAATAAACAAATATTTAGTTTATATTATTAAACAAAAATTATAAATATTAAAATATGATACATTTTTTTGTTGTACAATAATATTATTTTTAATACTATTATTAATTAAATAAATATATATATAATTTTTTTTTAATTTTATTATTTCTATTTGCTTTATATCTTTCTCTTTTCGCAATAATTTATAAATCTGTTTTCAACAATTTTAAAAGTTAATATTAAATTTAGTGCATCATAATTTGTTAAGTTTCTTAATCAATTTAATTTCATGCACTTTGATTTTCATACAAATTTTGTATAATTAGCTGCGGCAATCACAATTGGCTGCCCTTCGGGTTTTGTCAGCTGGCCGCAGAGCGAGACCCTCAAAGACATTTGCTGGAACTAACCAGCGTCTGAGCTACCAATTATAATGCCAGCACTTATAATGGGCAACGTGCTGGACGCAGGGCGCATTTTAAGTAGCTCCGATAGCTCCACGAATGCGTCGACTATGCGCGTATAAATATGCGCTGCATGGCCCCAGTTCGACATCAGTTAGCTTCTCGCTTTCAAACCATCAGCAAGCCACCAAATCAACCAAACACAAACCAACTCAAGATGTTCAAATACGTTAGTTGTCTATGAGTTTTGGATGCTTCAATAGGGCTTTCAACTAATCCTTTCTCCGTATTTTACAGGCCGTTGTCATCTGCGCTCTGATTGCCTGCGTTGCTGCTAAGCCAGGCTTCTTGCACTCTCCGCTGGTTGCACCTGCTCCGCTTCTGGCTGCTCCCGCTCCCGTTCTGGCTGCACCAGCTCCTGTGGTGACCGCTGCCAGTAGCCAAGTGGTGGCCAGAACCTTCAATGGCATTGCAGCTGCTCCCGTGATTGCTGCTCCAGTTCCAGTTCCAGTGGCGCCAGTTGCTCCAGTCGTTCGGGCTGTAGCACCAGTTGCTGCTCCTTTGGCTGCTCCAGTTATCCGACCAGTTGCTGCCCCATTGGCCGCTCCCTTCGCCGCGCCCTTCATCAAGGCTGTGACACCATTCCCCGCTCCATTGGCCGCTCCATTGGCCGCTCCATTGGCTGCTCCCATTGCTTATCCCTATGCGGCACCTGTGTTTGCCAAGTATACAGCTCCGTTGGCTTATGCCCCGGCTCCGCTCAGCTATGCCGCAGCTCCCGCATTGTGGTAGGGCAAGGATTAACAACGCGTGTGTGTTCTCAATGACTGATAGCCTTTAATAAAAATCGTTCAACTCGGTACAAAAAGTAAAAAAATTGCTGCTTTCCATTGTTTGTCTAGACCGCAGGGTTGGCCAATTTTTCGGTGCTTTATGGTTGGGCATAACAGCTCTATAATTGATTTTGCAACTCAGGAGCGTCCATAGTCGGCAAGCCATTGGCAAGGCATAGAGTAAAGGGAATATAAAGTGGTGAATGGATACATTTTTTATGGAAGACAAAAGCACCTTCTTCTTGAGCTATTTTCAGTATTGAGTAGATCGAATAGCATGAAGACTCATAGATGCCGTGAAGAAATAACTCAAAGTTAATTTTAAAATTAAAAAAAATATATATAAAATATAAATATAAATATAAAAATATAAGTATATATAAATATATAAATATAATATGTAACTAAATAAATTTCAATTAAAAATTAAATTTTAATATTTTTTTTTTTGTCAATTTTAAAATGAACTCTGTTTTTTTTTTTAATAATTCATTAATAATTTCTTGCTTAGCATAACAATTTCTTTATTTGCCTTTTAACTCAAATAAAATATTACCTTTTTATCAAATAATATTTAATTAAAAAATAAAATAATAAGAACATTTATTTAATTTATTACTAAATAAAATTCAAGTGGAGACAATTTTTTTATTTATAATAATTAATTAAAGCTAAAAATATTTTTTTATTATTATTATCTTTTCATTTAACAACAACAAAATAACAAATGTTTAATTAGTATTATTATTTTCTCCTAGCTTATAAAGTATATTAAAAATTCTCTAGATCAACTGCTTCATTTTCCATTTACTCTCCGATCAAATTATTAATTTTCTTTTAATTTAAATTTTATTTTATAATAAATTGAATTTTTTGTTTATTTTTTCCCCGCTAAGAAAAAGTGTATTAACAATTTTGTATGTGCAACTCCTTGATTTTTCTTATAAATCTCCAAATGGTTTGTTTTTGTTTTTTTTTTTGGCTCCGCTGTAGGTACTGAGGTTGGCCAAGTAAATCGTTTGTGGCGCAATGCTTTTATTCAGGTCATTTGTGTTCCATTGTCCTACGTCTTTCACTTGCGTCCATCTAAAACGAATTATGGCACATGTCCTTGTTCTCATGTGTCTGAGTGTGTGTGTTTGCGTGTGGGAGGTCAGTTGCAGCTCTGGACCTCGACTGCGCCTCGAGTTGACTGCAGTGCTGGCCCGGAGTTCAGGTTCAGGTCGTTTCTCTTGCGCTTTTCCCTCATATTTGCCATCCATTTGGCTTTGGCAAACAAAAGACGAACGAACGGACCAATAAATGTTCGAATAATTTCATTCGATTTCTCTCTCTCCCTCTCTCTCTCATGTGTATGTGGCTGCTGCAAAAATTTAAGGCTTTAATTTATAAGGGCTGTGGGTTGTGGGCTGTGGGCTGCATCAACCCAACTAATGCAAAGTTGAAAGCGAAAACTTAAACGGCAAAGATAAGCGGCACACGCTTGCCACGCCCCCTTACGTCTTAGCTGATTTTCAACAGCAGCGCAAACGCAGCAAAGTTTATCCTCAATTAAACTTTTTGTTGTTGCGTAAAATTGCGCCAGAGTTCAGTATGTCTGTGACTCAGTGTGTGTGGAGGGTAGAGAGATGTGTGTGTGTGTGTGTGCGATAGGCCATACATGAAGGGATCTCTCACTGTCTCACTCTCTCTCTTTCTCTCTCTCCCTCTTCGGTCTCATCTTCATTTGTTGGCTTAACTTTTAACTCCACTTGCCTTAATTTTCATTCACATTATTCTTGTTTTTGTTGTGCTCGGCACATTTTTGGTAATTTCCGCCTTTGGCAAGCGCTCGACACAAGAAATTCTATGAACTTCACTTATTTCATCTGGAAATCAAGCCCAGCCCAGGCACAGGCCCTAGCCCCATTTCATTAGCTTTTCTCACATGCGTTTTTTTCTCTCCTCTTTCTTTGTAATTTATTGCATCATTGCGCTGCCATCTCCTTCCTATTTGGTAATTGATTTTACATCGACTTCTTGTGCAAACTTTTAATGCACATTCACGTGTAATTAGAAAGGCTTTGGCAAGAATTCGCATCAGTATTTCATGGCAGACTATTTTTCATTTAATATTTGGTCTTTCCAGCATGTAAAACTTTCCACATTGTTTTTATTCAAGTTGGAGTATCTTGAAGATAAATATTGTTTTTCTAGATAAACGTAAGTGAGCAGCTTGTTTGATCTCTGTTTCGACTCCTGGATAACTGGGCGGCAAGTGAAAAAATGCAGAATTTTCATAGCAAACACTTAGCAGGCAAGAGAACAGTTGGTATGTCACGGCTTTCGTTGCGGTTGTTTGGCAGCATTTCTAGCTTGGATAGGTGGTGCTGCTGGTGGTGGTGGTGGCGGTGCTCCTGGTGCTAGTGGCTTTCAGCCTTTCTGCGAAAATCCAACAGCAGCTTCTGGCTTCTGGCTTTTGATATGGGAACGACGACGGTGCTCGGTACACCGACTACGTGATTTGTTTGCCAGAGCAATTTACATGTCCGGGCATGCCGGAGATGTATAGATGACAACAACATCTCTGTCTCTCTATCTCTCTCTCTCTCTCTCTCGCTGTTGCCAGCACTTTGACATTTGGCACCCGCCGCCAAGGATTGCGAGGGAAAAATTGAATGCGTGTAAAGCGTGGCAGCTTCGACAATTGGAAGCGAAAACAAAAACCGCATTGCTCGACAAAAATGTCAATGGACGCGAGCGCACAAAGCGCAATTTGAGCAGCCAACGCCAGGTGGCGCTGCAAAACTTAATCACCTAATGCAAAGCGACGCGCGTTAAGCGTCTAAATAATGAGCAGCCGTCGAACGGAAAATGGCAAACGCTTTGCCAATTTGCATAGCCAGCTAAATGCAATTGACTGACGCAGGCAGAGTCCCACTGACGGGGCTTAACAATGCTGCCAGCCAGCCAGTCAGCCAGCCACCATATATATTAGGAGCAGAGAGAAAAAAAGCAGAGGGAGACGCGCCTTATTTAAATGAAACAAAAGGCATTCGGGCATGTCTGCATCGTTGCCCGTCAATTGACATAAGCTGGGAATTTGCACGCTAAGCCATTTCATTGGGGGATTGATTTTGCTCTACGCATATTACGCATACGCCGCGTGTGCCGGAGGTGCCAAGAAATGCCAAATGCATTTGCGAATCTCTCACAAATTTTCCTTCAACGCGCACAGGCAGTCGAAAAAGCAATCTTCACGTCTGCCTGGCTGCCATGCCACCAAAAAAAGGAGTAGAAAAAAAAATAATAATAAAATGAGAGAAAAATTGAAAAGGAGAAAGTTTTTGTCGAAGTTTGTTTTGCCTGGGCTGAAGGGTTGGCCTGGCATGGCCCACATGTGCTATGTGTGTGCGTGTGTGTGTGTGATGCTTATTTGCTGACACAGCTCCGATCCGCATTTAGTTGCGAAAGCGAAAAATAATTAATTAAGAAGTGCAAATCATAGCAAAATTATGCGGGCTGTCAAATTAAAACTAAAAGTAAACGCCAGCAGCAGACGCCCGGAAATAAGTAGACATCGCTTAAAGATATACAAAAGGCTCCACACATGGAAAGGGGCCCAGGAAATTGCCAGAGACTCAACTGAGCTCCTGACATAGCAATTAGCACTTTCGGTTTTTTTTTTCACCCCGCTTTATCTGAGGGAAATTTTAAGCTGAACTGGTTTTTAGTGCTTAGGCAAAGTTATATATATGTGAAGCTCTCGCTGCTTTAACTATCAATTAAAGCTAATCTCAGCCAATTAGTTGGCTGCTCAATGTCACTGCCGATGCCAAGCACAATTACCTGCAGCCAGCCGCTTCGCAGCTGTCCCGCTGCCTACTTTTTGACATCTTCAAACTTGGAAGCAAACAATTTACGATCTGACGACATACTCGAGCCCACGAGCTCTTTGAAAACTCTGCCATGTGCAATTGTAGCTGCCAAGGCTATTTGAAAGCCTCAACTCGAATAGAGTTTTGGCTGCTTGAGAGCATCTCTGGGCCAGGCCTGGTCCTCGTCGTCGACAAGCAGAACTCAAAACACCAGAGGCCTTTATACAAGCACAACTTGCCGTCGCTCTATCTGTCTGTGTATTTAAACTTTTGTAATAATCTACAGCAAATGCGCAGCATCAGCGTCTTCACCTGGCCCCGCCTCCCGCCCCTACTCCGCAACGACGACTTCGAGTCCACAACAAGCAAAGTTCCGGGGCGCCATTTTGCTTTTACTATTTGTTTTTGCGACTTCTGTTGACGTTGTCTCCAGTCTTTCACCTCACTGCCAGCTGCCATCCAGCCATCTAGCCGGCTGCAGCCCCCCATCGCTGGCTCATGCTGCCCGCGGCGCACAAACTTTACCTTTGCCCAAATTTCATTTATAAACATTGCGAAGCGAGGGACTGCAAATTGAGTGTTTAATTGCAATGAAGTTGCATTTGGATGTCTGCGGCAACATATGCACCGAGGCATCGCCAACAACCGGAAGCTCGAATCAGATTAGCTGTTGCATCGTAACTACTTGAACTTCCAATTGTTACGTAACTGCAATTCCAACACACATGCCAGGGCTGCTATGCGACCGACTCTGAAGTCTTTGATTAGTTGCTTCTTTTTCTTTTTCAAATTAAGCAGTAGTTGGTGTGTCCGAAAAATAATGTATTTAACTCGAGAGAGAAATATTTTTCTACAAACATTTTTAATAATTTTTGTACATATATATTTTTTATATTTTATTATATAAATTAAATATATCTATTTATTTTAATTTTGTTGTATATTTTATATTTTATCATAAATACTAGTTTTATTTCTTTTATTTTTCATATTTTAATATAAACATTATTTTACTTATTTTTTTTTTTAAGTTTTTTATATTTTTTAACTATTTTGTTTCGCTATTAATGAATTTATTTTTATAATTTATAATTTATGAAATAAATTTATTTAACTTTTTCTTATTTATTTCATATTTAATAAACATTTATTTTATATATTTTTTAATTTGCATATCTTATGGAATATATTGTATTTTTATATTTTTTATAATTTTTATTTTCAAAAATTGTTTAATTTTATAATTAATTAAATATATTTATTTTACTTGTTTTATATTTATTACATATTTAATACACATTTGGAATATATTATATCTTGTTGGGTAACTTTCTTCAACAACATATATATAAAAAATTTTATTTAAATTTTATTATTATTATTTTTATGTATTATTATAAAAATATGTAATATGAGTAATATATTATTTTATTTAATAACATTTAACAAGCCTTTTTTTAGATTTTGTGCTTTAAATCTTTGACTTCGCCTTCAGTTTAAGCAACAAATAAAAACAAAACACTCTTAGTATTAAGTGTAAGCCAGTCAAATGTCATTTTTAATGCTTAGGCCTGAGTACGCTTGCTCGCTCAACTCTTGCGTAATCTGTCACCTCAACGAAACTCTCCTGTGATCTCTGAAGCTGCTATTTTGTATTTTTCGTACTTTTTATTATTTTGGTGAGACCTTTGATTGCCAGGCAGACAGGCAGTCAGGCACTCGTAGAGTCTGTGGGAGCCAATCATTTCGTTTGCGTTTTCATGACGCAGAGCGTCAAAAGTAATTTGCATTTAGCAAATATTTGCTGGCAAGCAACTCGGCAGGCCTCCATTTGCAGAGCCTAACATCAAAGCCTCGCGCCACGATGCGTGTCAAAGGCGTTGGCATAGCTTTAAATGTAACTCGCTTACTGTAGCGCAAGCCAGCCAGGCAGCCATACTGCCAGACTGCCAGACTGAGAGTCCTGTGGCTGTCAGTCCTTTGCAATTTGCAGCATTTGTCAAAATATTCAGCCAACAATTTTATTTACCTTTTTTTTGGGTTTTTTTTTTTTTGGCTGAGTGGCGCCTTCTGGCGGTCGCGGAGACGCGCCACTTGACAACGTGCCGCAAATGAGTTTCAACTCGGGTGTTGCGTCGTCGCTCGGGGCATCGGCGTCGGTCTGAGCTAATTTTTTGATGGATTCGCTTGCGCTTTTATGCTTTTTATATACCATTTCCCGTCTTGGCTCGCTTTAAAGTGATTTGTCTGTGGCTTGAAGACCTCACTCGGCTTGCCATAAAATGAGCCCTAAACAAGTTTAGGTGCCAGTTGCCAGTTGCCAGTTGCCAGTTGCTCGGCCTCGGCCTCGGCCTGTGTTCTAAACTGCAATTGAACTTCTGCTGTTGGGAGTTATTGTTTTGTGAGGGCAACTTTTGTGTGATTTTTAAGTCATCAATGGGGCAGCAGCTAGAGTTGCAACTTTGCCGCACCTAACAAAGTGCAAAGCTATGCGAGTTGTTGTTGTTGTTGCCTTTGCCGTTTGTTTGCGTTGAATTTTTCAAATCGTCCACCGAACAACCATTTGCCAAAGCTGCTACTGCTGCTGCTGCTCCAGCCACAGTTGCTGCTGCTGTTGCCTTTTCTCTATGCTTCCGTGCATTTCGTTGCACTTTGGTTGCAGAGGTGAATGAGCGAGGGTTACGCCGAATGTTGATCTGTCGTGATAGAGTGGGCGAAGTCTGTAGACAATTAATATATATAATATTTATATATATATAATATTTATATAAAATTATTAAAAATAATATATGTAAGTATAGATATATATATAATATAAGGTTAATTAGATTTTTCAAGTAATTCAATCATTTGGGGGATGGCCATATTATTAATTAATATTTATGTATTTTTATGAAGTTGGTTTTTTTTTTGTATATTAGAACATAGTGCCTTTAATTGAACTTTGCATTTTATTATTATTTTTATTTAGTAATATTATTTTAGAGTTTTTATATTTTTCGTATATTATTAGTTTCATATTTTTTAAATTTTATATTTATTTATTTTATTATACTTATTTGGGCAGCTCATCATATTTAAACTCTATAACTTCTCTTACCGCCCTCCGGTGCCCACTCAGTGCACGTTTTTTGCTTCGCTTTTTAGCACATTGAGAGCTGGGGGTAAGGGCAAAGCTCTTTGTTTTGCTTTTGACGATGGCTGTTGCCACTTGCCGCTTGCCGCTTGCATTTGTTGGCTGCGACGTGTTCAATAACAATTGTGTTGCATACTTTAGTGCGTTTGGGGCATGGCATTAAATTTTAAAGGAGCGAACATCGCTGCAGCGTGCGCGGCCGCCGCGTCAAACAGTTTGCTGCAAATCAATTACAAACTAAGAACTTTGCCAGCGCTAATTGCAAGGAGTTTTTCTCTTTGGCCGGACTTTGTTGACTTTGTGCAGGCAGCCAAAAACGAGAACGACAACGAGAATGAAAATAAAAATAAGTTGTAGTTAGTTGAACGGCAAGACGTTCGGCTGCTTTGTGACTTGGCCCCAAAATCTTGGGGATTTATCATGGAGCGCTTTGTAAGGCTTTTTTCGAAGTAGATTCTATGACGGGGCTACGTCTGCATTGCGCACTTCTCGCTGCAGTCGAAATTAATGTTCTAGCCTTTTAATTACACGACAAATAAGCAAACAACCGAAAAGTTTTGCGCTAGTTACTCGAACAGCGATGAGAAACCACTTGAAAGACGTTTTAAGAATTAAGGGCTGGACGAGGCGTGCAATCCAACGAACTGGTTCACAGCTCGGAACTTGTTTAGTTTGGAACAGTGGCTTTATTGTCCGCGCCTTGACAGCGGATTAAGAGATTTCTGAATTTGCTGTAAGTTTTGCTGCATTCAATTAAAAACTTGTTTGCAATGAGACTTCACAGAATATGATATACATATATATAGCAGCAGCACCTATATTATGTCTCAGTCTCAGCCGAGTCTGGCAAATATTATTTAAAAATTATAAAAATTATCCCTGAGCTATGTATTCTGTGATACTAGATTTTCATAGCTTTAAAAATATTTGTAATTATATTATGTTAAGATAAAGTTGCTCTAACGGTGGCAGAAAACAAATCTATAATTAAAAAAAATTTATAAATAATAAAATTTATCCTTTTTTTCTGCAGCTCGCCAAGGGCATTCTCCTTTAGCTTATCTTATATATGTAACTAAAATCACACTTTTGATTCACTTTCCGTTGTTCACAATTGCAAAAAGAATCCATCTGAGTCAGCCCTTCGTCAGCTCTTTGTGGTTGATGCAAATGTATTTGTCTCAAGTGCATCTGTGTGCTTGTCATCATTAATTTGGCTTTGAGTGAATGAACCAGATGAAATAGTGCTGCATGCTCTTAGGCCGCAAAACTGTTGACAAATTGCCTAAAAAGTGTAGAAAACCGCAATGCGGCTTCAGGCTGCCAAAAGTTGTTGTAGAAGACTCTATTTGTATCCGTTTGCAATGCGTATAGACAACAACAAGGCCAACTGCTTAATCAGCTTTATTTGCATTGATAGCGTTGCATTTTTTCACGTTGCTGCAAAGTTAAACAATGCGAAGAGGAAGCCAGTAAAGCGTAAAATGCATTAAAAGCGCGGCAAACAAGCTGCCAGAAGTGGACAGAACAACCCCTTCGGCTGGCTACCCAGCGAGAATTAAGCTCCCGCACTCCTCACTGGCATTCCGAAGTTATGCATTTTGAAGTGTCTGGCCGGAGTCTGTGTTGCTGTCTGAAGGCGGCAGGGACAGAGAGGGACTAGGCAGCCGCCCGCCTGCTGTTTACAGAGCTACTTAATCGAAGTGCTGCCAATGCCGGCAGCTCGTCCTGCTACTGCTGCTGCTGCTCGTCCTGTTCACATTAAATGCAAAAATGTTTTTTTGCCAGCCCCAGTCTGGCGTCCTGCATTTTATTATTATTTTATTTCATTTTACTTTCTGCCCGTGTTGGCCTCCAATTTTTTCATTCTGTTTGCTTCCGGTTTTCATTAATGGTCTTAACATAAAAATACAATTTGCTGACGTTTAACTGGTTTGGCGGCTGTGAATAAATTGTTGAGCGTTGTTTGATTTCATTTTTTCCCCACTGCATTTAATTGATTATGCTACAATCAATGGGCGACGTCGAGGCTTCAAGCGTGTGCAGCGAAATATGAGTTTCCGGCAATATGAGATTAGCAAAAGATCAATAATCGGATATTTCCAGTTGAATGAAATAATATATTGATTGAATTGATTTTTATAAAAATATTGCACAATTTGCCATTAAATATTTCTAATAAATTATATTTCTTTAATAGTTTTTTTAGAGAATTTATATTGGCAGATTTGGTGAATATAAAGAAATTTCAGTAAAATTTAGTAAACTTTAATCAAAATAGTAAAATTTAATAAATTAAAAAAATCAGTAAAATGTAATAAACTTTTTTTTTATTTTGTATTAAATTTTTATTAAGGGTCTACTAAATATTTATTTATTCATATTTGTTTTGTTTATACATATATATTATAATTTTATATATTTCCTTGCTTTACTTATCGCTACTAATTCAGAATTTGAAATAAGAATATATTAAATTCTGACTTCTTGAATACTTATTGCAATATTTATGTTAACTATAAAAAATATGTTAGGGTAATGCAAATATATTTTTTATATCAAATTATACTTCATAATTTTTATATTAAAAAATTTCTACAATTATTTTTATTTACCATATTATCATTAAAAATGCTTATGGTTAACCGACTCGCTACTGCTGCCCGCCTCTCTACTGCTGCCCGCCTCTCTACTGCTGCCCGCCTCTCAAACGCTCTACCGTTAACCGACTCTCAAACACTCTACCGTTGTCCGACTCTTTACTGGAAGAGGCCAGGTAGAGCCCTGGAAGAGCCCTGGCAGAGCCCTGGAGGAGCCCTGGAAGAGGCCAGTTAGAGCCCTGGAAGAGCTGTAGTTGTAGCAGAGCCCTCGCAGAGCCCTGGCAGAGCCCTGGAAGAGCCCTGGCAGAGCCCTGGCAGAGCCCTGGAAGAGCCCTGGAAGAGCCCTGGAAGAGCCCTGGAAGAGCCCTGGAAGAGCCCTGGAAGAGGCTAGGTAGAGCCCTGGAAGAGCTGTAGTTGTAGCAGAGCCCTTGCAGAGCCCTGGCAGAGCCCTGGAAGAGCTTTGGCAGAGCCCTGGCAGAGCCCTGGAAGAGCCCTGGAAGAGCCGTGGCACAGCCCTGGCACAGCCCTGGCAGAGCCCTGGCAGAGCCCTGGCAGAGCCCTGGCAGAGCCCTAGTAGAGCCCTGACGGAGCCCTGGCAGAGCCCTGGAAGAGCCCTGGAAGAGCCCTGAAAGAGCCCTGAAAGAGCCCTGAAAGAGCCCTGAAAGAGCCCTGAAAAAGCCCTGAAAGAGCCCTGGCACAGCCCTGGCAGAGCCCTGGCAGAGCCCTGGCAGAGCCCTGTTTAAGCAACGACGATCAATGCTGAACTGATAGGCGCTGCGCTGAGCGCCTCCTTTTATACAATTTTGCCGTCAGAATAGCTCATCTATTTGCTTGCAGAATAGCTCATCTCTATTGCTCTGCCTCGGAGAGCACAAGTGCCTCTAGCATGCTCTCACGCTCGATCGTTTGAGTGTGTTGAGTATGGTCGTGGTCTACTCAGTGCTCTTGCACACATTAAGCTGAAGGCATGAGCACTATAGATAAAGAAACCCGAACAGGTAAACCTGTGCATACTTGAGTACCTATTCAACTCACTTTTAACTACTCTCTTCTTCTATCTTCCACTTTTACTCACATTTCACAGGTCCAATTTTATTTCCTCTCACCTGCTGGCTCTCCTGATAGCTCACATTTTCTGCTCTTTGCTTATATGTCCAACAATTCGCTTATTTTACCACATTAATTTATGCCACAAAACTCTTTCCCTCACCCACCTCCACTGCAGCTCATGTACTCGCTTGCTCATTACTTGCCATTAATCCGCAATTAACCATAAACATCACTCGAATAAGTTTAATTAGTTGAATAAACTGTCAAATGCTGATATTGATTCGATTAACTACGGAGTTAATGGCAAGTGTCGCCTGGCTCTGGCATCGTCTCTTTGATGTTTGGCCGCATGTTACGTTGACAACTGCAGTTCAAGTACTCATCAGCGGGCGTCCTCTCTGCCCGCTGCTGCTGCTGCTGCAATAAACCAAAACAGCAGCTCAAATTGGCCGACAACACCAGGCGAAACACTCCGCACATTTCAACGCCCTTTGCAGCCGCTGCTTTTCATTTAATTGCGGTTGACTTTTGGGGCTTTGACAGACAGACAGACAGACAGAGAGAGACAGACAGAGCGACAGTCAGACAGGGCATTTCACATTGGGGGAAATTGGCAAGCAGCTTGCTGGGCCCCTTACCCTATCCACTTGGCAACAAAATGCCAATCATCAATCAAGGTGATTTGTTTCAATGCCCCAGCCACAGATTTCACGCTGTTCCGACTGCAGATGGACATGGAACACATGGCACACAGGCAGCCGTCGATGAGCTCGGCTAGCGACCAGTTTCCTGTTGCTCCACATTGCTTGCCACATGTGGCCAATCACTTGCATACACTTCAATTGATGCGATTGCAGACCCTCCCAGCAACAGCTGCTGTTGTTGTTCATCGATGAATTCAATCACGAAAATGTTGCTGATCCCCTGTCCTAGGCCATGCCTCCATTTGTTGCATATTCATGAGCGTAGCTGACCGCCCGCCTGCCAGCCAGCCCGCTTGAGTTGAGTTACTGACGTAGCTTTGATTTAATTGCTGTGATTTTGTCTATAATTTATTTTGGCCATATCTGTCAACAATAAACTATGCCCGCCATAAATGCTGACGCCTCAATATTTAAGTTTTCTTTGTCTTTCGTTGTCATTTTCTTCCTCTTGTTCCTCTGCTGCCAGCAAATATTTCGTATAATTTACCCATGACTGCGCCACACTGAACTTGTCGCCACGATTCCGCTTAACTGTGTGTCTGTAGCTGCTCGAAATTGTCGGGAGTTTTATGGCCAAGGGGCCAGTACATTAGGCTGCGTCAGAGATTTGGGTTTATGATGATGGAACAGGTGGAAGAAGCATGCATATGTGTATAGCTAGTACTTGACGCATGCTATAAGGAAACAAATGTAAGCAACATTTGTAGAATATACAGAAAATATATGTATTTAAAATTAAATTTAATTTTAGAATCGCTAAGAGAACATTCGTTATTTTTATAATAAACTGTATTTAATTGTATGTGTATTATATTATATTATTATGTGTATTATATTATATTATTATATTTTTGTAATTTATAATCATATTTAAAATCAAAGAGGATAGCTGAGTGAAAAGCGCATTTAATTTTTATTTTTTGCTAATATAATTGAATTTTAGTTTTGTATCTGATATATTTGTAATTTAATATTATTCAAATTCATGTTAAATTTTAATATAATTATTTTTTTTTAATGTAATAATATTTTATTTTTAATTTTAATATTTTTTTCCTTTTATCTATTAAGAACAACACTGTGTTTTATAAGTAACTAATTTGTATTGTATTCAGTTCTAAGATATTTTATATAATTATTAAATTAATTATTAAATTATAAAAATGATTCTTTCTCTATATTATTATTATTTTTTTTTTATTTTTATTTAATTTAAGTTCATATGAAATTAAATTTATGATCATACAAAAAATTAGTGTTAAGTTTTGCTGTCCCCACAAATTTTAAAGTTATTAAACATATTTATATACTGATATTAGCTATTGGTACTTAAGCTGAAGTCTCCTGCTTTAACTTATTTTTTTTAAATCAAAAAAGTTTTATTACTTTATCTCTTAAGCTGAAGTTTATACCAAGAATCAATTATCCTTTCTCTCAACATTTCATAATTTTCCACTCTCTTTTCTACAGGGTATTGATTGCGCCAGCCTTCCATCAAATCCAATTCGATTTTGCTCTGTTTTTGCCCTGTTTTATTTTTTATAATTTTTCCCTGCGTACACAAAAATTGCGGAAATATTTCATTTTTGCCGCGGCGCTGTTCACCATTGCCATCGCCATCGCCATCGCCTTAGCCTTCGCCTTCGCCTGGCAGCTGCAGACCGCAGCTTTACATTTTTAACGCTTTAAGAAGTATTTTTTTCCACTCGCATTTTTGTCGCCATTTCGTGCACGCCTTGGCTTCCACAGCTTCAGTAGCCTGCATTGCTCACGCTTGTATTCTGCAGTATTTTTTTTCTTGTTTTTTTTTTTTTTGTTCACTTTTTGTTCGTTTAAATTCCAGAGAGGTGTGCGCATAAATTTTTGGCGCCTGTGCCCTGCAGCTAGCACTTATGCATAGGGTGTGTGCTGGCAGATCGTTCAGCCAGCTGCATGCTGTAGCCCCGAAAAAACATGCACTGCTGGGGTAGCTGCGGAATGGTCGACGACTAAACTCATTTTAAAGCCAGACTGATTGTAATTTCATTTGGTACTCAGCACAAGTGTCGAGTGGCGCGCCCACCTTGAGGCGGGACTCGTTTGGTGCCTATTACCGATTTTGGTTATTTCATTTTCCAAGCGACTTCAAATATCATTTCCTTTAGCCTGCCTGGCTGCCTGGCTGCCTGTTTTGACCTGAGTAATCGTAATCGCGCTTTATCTATTAGTTACATTGCCGCCTTCATTTCGCTAGGTCTGTCGTCCTTCGTCCTGTTCGGCTTGGCGTCTTTAATGAAATTTACTCGGGTTGACTTTCTATTTACTTTGTGGCACAAAATTAATAAAGGCGAGGTGCACGGTAGCGGCAAAGGCAAAGCCAAGTGGAAACTTAATCCCCAAGGAAATTATGTGAAAAATGTGCGTGAGCAGCCCAGCCACCCAGCCAGCCAGTGCCCATCATCATTTCATCTCAACCCGGCTGCTGTGGGTGGGCGTGTTTGGGCGTTCAGTTTCGACCTTTCTCAGTTTAAGTTGTTAAACGGCGCATAGCTGTAAATATTTTTGCACAAACGTGTAGCTTATGGCCTAAAAAACCCAAACCGAAACCTTTTTTTTTATATTTTTTTTGTTTTTGTTGGCCTGTTTTTTAATGTAGTCCGGTTTTATTTTATTTCATTTTACTCTTTTTGCAATTATTATTAAGTGTTTGCCGATCAGAGGCGGCTCAAGTGCAAATGCTCGATTAGGCAAAGTGAAGATGATTAAAATTTGGACAGATAATCTTACCATGTGGATTATTTTCACTACAGCAGGTAGTAACCTATTATTTATTTTTTTTATTAACAAATTTTTATATTTTATCAAACAAGTTTTCTGCGAGTTAATATAATTTCATATTTAAGGCAAAGAAGATTAGATTATTGCTGATATTACTTAAAAAAATTTTTGTTAAGTCATTTAACAAAATATTTTTTTCTTTCTTTGAAGTTCTATATTTCACCTAATAAATAATTAAAATTAATTAATTTAAAAATTGGCATGTTTTATTTTAAACTTATTAGCTTAAGTACGTCTATTCCAGTGACCAAGAAGAAGTGAAAACTGCCTCAATAAAATTAAAAAAAAAATTAAATTTTTAAAAATTTCAATTTTCTAAAATTATGTAGAGTCATTGAATAATCAAGATCCATAATAAGAAGTTTTTTTTATGTTCTATGAAACATATAAGCAAATAGCTCCAACGATTTCTAGGCAAAGTCAAAAACTCATTTAAGCTCAATCAAAACTTTCTTCGAATTTATTTAAAATTCATTCAGGCCCCCTTCAACAGCGCCTCTGCTCACAACATTTGTGTTTATAGCCGGGTTGCCATTTTAGTTTTTTTTTTTTTTTTACAGTATTTGGGGTTATGGGCTTAGTGAAAAATACAAAAATGAAAAAAAGGTCGCCGACAAACCATGTTAAATTTGTATGAGTTGCTTTGTTCTTTGCCGATGGGGTGTTAAGGGGGTTTGGTTAATTTCAGGCTGCGTATGAGTTATGTGCGGGACAACTAATGTTATTTAGCAAGTTAAACAATGTGTGTGTGTGTATGTGTATGTGCGTGTGGCCGTTAATCTGAACATGCCCAGCAGCGTTACCTTGTGAACCTGTCCCACTGGCCTTTGAGCTGGTCGCGTAATAAGCACAATTGTCTTTTGGCTTTGTGGACGCACGGGCCGCACCAAAGTGTCAATTACAGCCATCGAAAGGACGAACAACAAACAGAGAGTGGTCTGAGGTGTGTGGCAGTGCAAGGGTAAGGGTAAGACGGCTCACAGCTGGACTTGAAGTTGAGCAAAGAAAATTCCCAGAAGCCGGCTAAACTGCTTCTCACACGGCTGCCCGCTCGCCTGGCTGATGCATAATACTAATGTAATTGTCAGCTCATTGTTTGTCGCAAGGATAATATCGCAATTAGCCCGAACATGGCCGAATAATTAGTTGCATAAGCCTAAAGGAGACAACAGCGGCAGCTAAAGTATCAATGACACTTGCTGAAAATAAACGTAACAATTGGCAATAATTAATGAAGCATAATAAGTTATATAAGAGTTTCGGCTTATGCTACTTTGAGTTGGTTTGAATGTTAAATAAATTATATAAATAAAATTTATATTTATTTATATTTTCATACATATATCGAAATTCTATTAAAGGCACTCAATTAATTTTTAGCTTTTTCTTAATCTTATACATATGGGTATAGTTTTGTATATTAAATCAAATAGTTCTAATCGTTTTATGTTAAGAATTTTACAAAAAATTTAAAAAAAATTATAATAATAATAATAACTTAAGAAAAACAGAAAAATTAAAAAATTTTCGATCATATAAAAATAATAAAAAATGAAATAAAAGCAAAACATAAAATTTTTATTTATATTTATTACATTCGCATATATTTATTTGTATGTAAATTCAGTCAAAGACGCACACTCGTATAAATAATTCAAGTTGCTTTGTCTGTAGCTCTTTATTTATTATTTAATTACATGCAATGCATGCTTCATTTGTTCAAAGATGAGCCCAGCTCAAATCAGGCACATAATAAATTGATTGCAAAAGTACATAAAATGCCCAAATATAAATCATATATATATATACATGCTGCCTGCCTCGTTTTTCTTTGAACTCGTTGTATAATTTGCTTAGCTCTTAATTGCATTTAGTTATTTGTCAAGCTTAAAGTTGGCTTATGAAATGGTTACAATGTATAGCTATTAAACTGGATTGAAATGTATTGAAAAAAACACTTAAATCTACAGTGATGCTTTTTCACTCTTAAATTATTATTTTAGACACCATTAGCTAGTTAAATCCTCCTAAGATTAATTTATTTTAAATTATATTAATATATATATATATATATATATATATATATATATATATATATATATATATATATATATATATTTATATTATAAAAAATAAATCTAGTTAAATTGTTAGTTGATTAAATATTATATTATTTATTATATTAAATATAATTATTATTATTATGTTATATTATTTTATATTATTATTTATTATATTATGTACTATACTTTATGTATATTATTTATCATTATTATTTATTATACATTACATAAAAAAAATCCACTTAAATGGTTAACTTGTTTGCGCTGTAAATTGTAAATTGTAAATTATTTTTCTTTCGGTCGAAATTCAATTATTTTCTGTTTTCGTATTCAGTGTCATTTCCGTCTTAAGCTTCTTATGTGTCAATTAAATGCATTTCGGTCTTTTTATGTGCTTAACGCAGCTGCAAATTGCGACTTATTTATGCCGTTGACGGCCTTTAAGCTGATATTGATATGTATTCAGATACAAAGTGAGAGAGAGGTTAAATATATATAAATATATAAAAGAACATATTGCTCTGCGCTTGGCTGCCTGCCTTGTGTAAGGGTATTTGCCAGTCGATTATTTATTTCTCGCTTAAAAATGAGAACAAAATGCAAGCCACAGAGCAGCAACCGCTGAAACATTTTAAAGACATGCCAAGAACATCAGCTACACTAACAACAGCAACAACAACAACATTAACTACAACAACAATAACGACGGATTAACTCTCAAACCTGTAACTGAATGACCGCACACAGCCACGCAGCAGGAGGGGCAGCAACTGAGGCTGATTTGAGGGTGTCTGGAAGGGAGTCAGCCACATGTCAGAGACATTATGGAATCATGAACTTACTGCTGTTGTGCGGTGATGTGTGTGCGTGTGTGTATGTGTACCTGTACGAGTAGAACTCCATTTGTGATATAGCTGTGGCTGCGACAACGATTTGTGGTCCAGAACAGCACACAAAGCCAACCACACACACACACGTACACCCACACCCACACGCACACATGAGCATCTACAGTTACCAATACGCTTGGCCATTTCAATCATCAATCAAAAGTGTTTTGTTACGACTTTCATACGTCATGTTTTGCCCGAAAAATCCCACCAAGCCCAACGCTGCTGTTGTCTCTTCCGCTGTCTCTCTCTCGCTTTGTGTGTGTGTGTGTGTAGGTGTGACACAAGTCGACATTTATGGCGTCGACAACGACAGGACAGAACGAGAACGTGAAGGCGTCCCATGCAGCTGCCAGACGACAATCAATCACACGCCTCAATTCAATTCTCAATGCTGTCATTTTCAATTTCATTCCATGCCACACTCATTATGCTAAATATTTATGAGCACGTAAACAGGCTAGCAATGCTCGGTCCATTCTGCTGCCTAATGAAGCGTAATTAAAAAACATTAAATTTGTTGACAAATCGCTGGCGCTTTGTGTGTGCTCGTGTGGGCCTCAAATCAATCAAGCATCCATTTATCGGCCTTGTTTGACAAACTTCAATAACAAACTTAAGTTTACAATTTGCCCGCCAATTTGTTCGACTCGCTCAAGACGTTCGCCTTAAACAAAAATGCGATCTTTTGTGCGCCTTTTGATTTATATATATTGGCCAGAGTAATGCCTGCATAGAGTTAAAGTCAATTAGGGCATTCAATGCGGCTGGCCCAGGTGTGGCCTATCCAGCCTTAAAGGGTATTTTAAAGAGCGTCTTTTGCGGCTGCCGCTGGCTTGCTTTGTGCGTTGAGCCTTTGTTGCATACTTTTAGGCGCGTCTCGATTTGTTTACAGTCAAACACGCTGGCCGGCACCAGCAACAGACTGAGAGAGAGAGAGAGGGAGACAGATAGAGAGAGAGAGAGAGAGTGAGGAGAGGGGCCTTGTTGGGGTAAGCCAAAGCAGCCGCACAATTTGCTCGCTTGTTTTTGTATCTTTGCAGTGTCTGTTGCCCGTTGTTTGGCTGTTTCTGTTGCTGTTGCTGTTGCTGTTTCGCTCTATTGTGTTGGGGGTAAAAACTTTGTGCACTGATTGCAAACTTGTTTCAATTGTTTCGTAACCGACTAAGGAGCGATACCAGTTGAGGGGGGTCGGCTGAGTGCTGCTGGCTGCTGGCTGCTGGCTGCCATGAAAGTCAAGGCAAAGCGTGTGCACAAATGGCCAAAGCTGCGGCTGAGCGGCAACAGCCATTCACTTGCATATTTCTGTGGCTTAGTTTCCGTTTTCAAACCAAACGAACAGCATAAAAACCTATTGAAAATTTGCATACGAAAATGAAATTCAAATGGGTTTCACCCACACAACCGCTATTTCTCTGACTCTCTCCCTCTCGCTCCCCTTCTCTTTTTGTCGCCGTCTCAATGTTTTGTCCAAGCTGCAATCAGGGAAGTTGGCTTTTCTGGACAAACTTTTCAATTTTTTTTCTTAGTTTTGTTAGAGCTGAAACACAACTTTAATACACTTTGAACTATACATATTTATAGCCAAAATAACGGCAAACATCAGAGGGACAGGGAGTGGGAGAAGGAGTTGCTGAAGGAGTTTCGCCTGCCCCAATGAGTGGGCACTTTTAATCTAAAACGTTTTGATTTGCTGGACGCACCCACAAAAAAGCCGACAAAGTGATTTTCATTCAGTATCTCGTAACTTTGTAATGCAAATCTTTTTAGCCCCAGCCGTGGAATCACAATCTGCTTGGCAATCTCTCTCTCTCTCGCTGCCTGTCCGTCTGCCTGTTGGCCTGCCTGTCTGTCCTTCATTGATTGCTGCTATCACTTTTGGCCTTTCTGTCCGGGTTACACAGCCTTTGGTGCGGCCAATAAAATGCAAATTGTTTTCCGCGTAAACAAAACGTTTTTAATGAAGCCATCAGCTAGAGATGAGCGCGTGACGTTAAGGTAAAATTTATAGACGAATTTAGTAGTCTAGCTATATATATTTATATATATAAATATATATATATTTATATATAGTTATATACATTAATATAATATTATATATATATAAGTAGATAATAAATATATATAAATAAAATTAAATATTAAGTAGACTGAAAAATTTAATTTAATAATTAATTAAAATTTATTTTATATTATATATATATATATATATATATATATATATATATATATATATATATATATATATAGAATCAAAAAGTAATTTTAAAAATAGATTTTACAATTGCATTGCTATAAATAATAATTTATATAAAATATATTTATGATATTAAATTATATTTTAAATAGTATATATTTAGTATTTTTAAAATAATAATAAAAAATAATTATTTTTTCAATAATATAAAATAAATATTTCTTAAATAATAAAAAATAAATAATGAAAAAAATAAATGTTTTAAAATTATAAATAAATATAATTATATTATATAAATGTCCTTTATGGTTTCCTTTTCATATTTTAATTTGCCTGCCTCACGCTTTCATGCTTACTCACGCTACTCTCCCTCTCTCTCTTTCTCACTCTCTTCAGTCTCTCTTTTGGCAATCATTATTCCTATTATCGCATTTCTTTAATGGTAAACTGTTGAATTTTGATGGCTTTTAATTGTCTTGAGCAACCCAATCAGTGGTTGCTTTGCTGTTTCACTCTTTGCTCTGCCCACTCAACTCTCTGCCTCTTCCACTCCCTGCCTCTTTCACTCGCCCCCTCTCTATATGTCAGCAATAATAGTTTTTCGGGCTTCAGTTTTGTGCTGACTGGCTGACCCACTTATTGGTCACTTCTGGCACTGTTTCCGCTAGCCTTGCAGCCACTTGACTAAACAGCACTCAAATTTGATTTTGATTTATGCTGGCCGCAAACACGAATCCCAATTCGAACCAGAATAGCCAACTTGGGTCCCCCATCCACCAACCCACTCACAGCGATTGCATCTCATAACTCTGGCATCTATCGGCCGCTTCTCGTATTTACATGCTGCTTACACGCGCATTGGCGTGTAACGGAAATTGAGTAGCATTGAGCACTTGTGAAAGGGTTGCTCCAAATGGACCCGGGCTGAACCTCTCTTACCTCTCTTATCCCATGCCTGCTCAGCACTGGGCATGGTTCCGGTCTAACAATTGAAACATTTTCTCTTTATTTTTTTCCATTTTTTTTTTTTTTTGTGGTATTTTCTTTTTGTTTTGTGCTGGCTTTGGTGAATACTGCTTTAGACACCCTCAGCTTTCCCGCTTTCCATACAAAAACACAATTTTCGCAATCTTTGCTTATCTTTTCATCTCACTCGTTGCATGCACATAGTTCTTCTCGTTGTTGCTGTGGCCAAAGAAGACTCTAGCAGCTTTGAAGTGTTGCAGTGGGTATGAAGTGCCCGCTGCTCCTGCCCCTCCACACTGCATTGGCATTAATGTTAATATCAAGTTGTGGTGCAAGCGCGGGTTGATTGAAGAGTTTAACAGTTGCCAGATATTAGCTATATATATTAATTGTTTATATTTATATATTTATAATTTAGTTGGTCTATTTATATTTACTGTATTTTTTCTCACATATTATTTTTTTTAATATTTTATTTTTCTCATATTTGCTAAATTGTTTTCTAATTTTAGCGGTAGCAAGCGTGGGCTGCTTGAAGACTTTAACATTTCCAACAGGCATATAAATATATATAAATGTTTTTATTTATATGATTAAGTGCTTTTTTATATTTATAGTATCTTTTAAATATTATTTTATTATTACTATTATTTTTTAAAATATTTTATTTTTTCATATTAACTTTAGTTTTTTTTTCATTTTATTTTAATGTTTTTATATATTATTAATGTCTCTTTTTTTGTATAGTATTTTTTTTTTTCGTATTCCAATAGTTTTCTTATACCTAAGTTTTTAGTTTATTTCCTAACTTGAGATTTTGCAATCGTGGGTTGATTGACAAGTTTAACATGTCCAACTTTTATGTACTCATTTTAATTGTTTATATTTATAATATTATATTTCTAATATTTTTGTATACTCTATTAAATCACATGATATTATTTAACTATCTACCTTATTCTTTGTTGTTCACATATATTTAATTATTTTTTACATAAGTTTCTTAACTTTAGAGTTTCATCTCTTCTTTTTACCACTCATCGCCTTTTTGTTTCCCTGCTCCGTTTTATTGTTGTCATAAGCTGGTGGCTTGCTGCAGCTTCACTTCACTTGCTCCGCTTATAGCCAAGCGCCGTCAGCCGTGTCGGGTTAATGCCGAGGCGAGGCACAGTTGCTGGCGCCCACCCAGCCCACCGCCGCCCACCTGACTCTCAATCACTTTTTGCATCTTAGTCAGAGTTTACTACACGTTTTTTATGCCGCACCGCCCACCGCTCTATATTGTTTTCTGCTTTTGCTTTTTTCCATGTCGCTTTGTTTTCATTTTATGCAGCACAAAGGTGCTTGCATACAATGTTATTGTTGCTACTAAGGATATTAAATTTGAGCTCGATATACTTGCACTTTATGATATTCATGCATTTTATATATTATATAGATATGTAAATATATATATATATATGTATATGCATTGGACCGCCCGCAAACCGACTGTGCGTTAAGTTAATGCGATGCTTGTGCAACTTATTGGAAATCAAAGCAATCATACGCCACATTGGCTCAGCTGGGAAAGTACTCGGCTGACTAGACTGAGAAAAAATGTGGCTTCGCTTTGTTTTAGACTTGGCACAGGCAAATACCAAAGGTAACCCTGAAGTGTCATCTGTTTAGGCTTGTATTTACTTGTATTTTCCACACATTTTCTGTCTATTCGTATATCCGAATTGCACTTTGGTTATTCTAAGTGTAGGCGGTGCCAGGGGTCAGTCATGAATATGCAGTGAAGCGTCGTCAAGTCCTGACTGATTGCAACGCATTACGTTTCACATTTTTGGCACTCGATCTTTCTGCCCCGGCCCAGTGGCTATCCGGCAGACAAATCGCTTTGATTGATGCCCCTGGTTCAGTGCATTTGAGCTGCATACTGCAGTTAGTTACTGCTGGCAGTGCCGCCGGTTCGGTAATTGCTTTTGGGGCGCACCGTAAGGCTGCATAGACTCGATTCTTAGTCCCGTTCCTGTTCCCGCTCCCGTTCCCGTTTCCGATTTTATGTTCAACAATACGCACGCAATTACCGCAGTTGGGAGCTGCCAGGAGTCAGCAAAAAAAAAAAAAAGGAAAAAAAAAGTAAAGAAGAGAAAAAGTTCAACTCTCCGGAGCCTGACGAAAGTTGTCATAGCTGCTGGGCCCAGGCGCAAACTTTTAGCTCTAATTGCCCAAGTGGTTTTCGAGTGGCATCACCGTCGCCAAGACGCTGCGTAATGGAGCTTCGTACGGCTTCCGCGCTTCTTCTTCTGCCACTGCTTCTGCTCATCTGCAGTCAAAAGTTTCTCTCAGAATGGTCGCCCCCAAAAAACTTGTCGGCACAAAATGCACAATCAAAGCTGACCGTTGGCGTTATTAACACAAATGAAAATTGTGGTCCAGCTCTCACATGGCAGTTACTTATATTTCAATTTATTAGACGGCAAAGTTTTTCTGGCCCTTTCCAACCCGCACTGGCCGACAGCCACTTGGCCTAATGAAGTTTCGGATTAGTGCTGTAAAATGCATATGCCTCTTATGTCGTATGCATGCGAATATCTTTAAAGTCACACACATGTGCCTGAATTGAAGAAGCCAGCAAAGTTCAGCCTCCACACACACCCACACACACACACACACACATACATACACATACACACACCCTCATATTTGCTGAGCGTCCTGCATATTTACACATTGTGGCCCCCGCAATTACGTTGCCAGGACACACAGGTTGTAGCTTTTGACGCCGAGCATTTAACTTTTGCCCTTTGGATAATAACTTTTTAGCGTATTGCATGAGCACAGAGTAAATGTTTATATTATCAAATTTGTTTTAAATTTAATAAGCTGCTGCCAAGCGCTTGCCAAATGCGTTTTAACTAGATAAACAATTTTATTTCCATTTTTTTTTTTAAATTTTATTATTACTATTTTTTCTAATGAAGCAAAACTGTGTGCTAGCATATTTATGATGTCAGCTTATATTAAGTCATAGTAAGTTTTTATTGGATCTGATTAGCGTAGTTTCTGGTTACCAGAAATGCAAATAAAATAAAATTTTCATTTGTTTTGTTTACGATTTGAGGTCGATTTTTTTTATAATAATAATTAAATTTGCAGTGAAAAAAAAGCTAATTTAAATTTTGTATACAAAACTAAAATGTTTGATATATTTGTTATTTTGCTAAAATTAAATTTAAATATGCATTCAGTGCTCAACGTGAATATTCTTTTAAAATTAAAAATATAAGTCTAAATTATTAATATAATTATTAAAATATATAACTTAATGCCTTTTATTCACGAAATAAGCAGAATTTCATTATTTAATTTTTTTCTTTTCAATATTTTTTTATACCCTGAACCCATTAAAAATGGGTAATCAGGGTATAATGGTTTTGTTGCAGCCCAAATGTATGTGACACGCAGAGGGAGGCGTGGCAGACCCCATAAAGTATATATATTCTTGATCAGTCGGGCACCTCCCACTAGATTTTCCTTACTTGTTGTTTGTGAATTAAATATAATAATAATGGTAGTAGCTAGATAATGATTGTTATGCTAATGATCATTTTGCAGACCGACTCTACCGAACTAAACAGGTAGCGCTCTTATTTCCCACTCAATGATCGACTGTAAGAATCGACTCATGACCTCGACCGAGCTGAGCTCGAAAGAGTTGAGCACAATTTTTGGCGGGAGTTTTGCCCTATATAAGGGCAAGCCGTCTGCCCAGTTCTTCAGTTGGTTTCCTGACCCCCTGATGGTCAGTCGTGCTGTGCAGTGCAGTGCAGTCCAGTGTAGTGTAGTGTAGTGAAGTGTCTTCTCCTCCTCCTGATCCTCCTCATCTTCTGGATTTGGTAAGTATTTAGTTAATAATTTAGTGTCAATTATATTAAGTAAAATTGTATTAGTTATAACTGTATTTTTTAAGCAAATGTTTTACTAATAATTCTTTTTGTTTTTGCCCGTTTCTCTCCTGCTGCCCTCTCTACCTCTGCTGGACTCTCTACCTCTGCTGGACTCTCTACCTCTGCTGGACTCTCTCCTGCTACTGGAACCTCTATCTGGGTTGGATTCTCTATCTGCCCGCCTCTTTACTGCTGCCGACTCTCTGCCAATCTACCGTTAACCGACTCGCTACTGCTGCCGACTCTCTACTGCTGCCCGACTCTCAAACACTCTACCGTTGCCCGCTTCTCTCCTGCTGGCCGACTCTCAAACACTCTACCGTTGCCCGCCTCTTTACTGCTGCCGACTCTCTGCCAATCTACCGTTAACCGACTCGCTACTGCTGCCGACTCTCTACTGCTGCCCGACTCTCAAACACTCTACCGCTACTTCTGCCCTCTACTGCTGGCCGACTCTCAAACACTCTACCGTTGTCCGCCTCTCTACTGCTGCCCGACTCTCAAACACTCTACCGTTAACCGACTCTCTACTGCTGCCCGACTCTCAAACACTCTACCGTTAACCGACTCTCTACTGCTGCCCGCCTCTCTACTGCTTCCCGACTCTCAAACACTCTACCGTTGCCCGCCTCTCTACTGCTGCCCGACTCTCAAACACTCTACCGTTAACCGACTCTCTACTGCTGGCCGACTCTCAAACAATCTACCGCTACTTCTGCCCGACTCTCAAACACTCTACCGTTAACCGACTCTCTACTGCTGGCCGACTCTCAAACAATCTACCGCTACTTCTGCCCGACTCTCAAACACTCTACCGTTAACCGACTCTGTACTGCTACCCGCCTCTCTACTGCTTCCCGACTCTCAAACACTCTACCGTTAACCGAATCTCTACCGTTGCCAGAGTAATATGTTAGTAATATAGTAGGTATCTGAAGTAAAATTGTATTAGTTGTTAATGTTTATTTTTACCAGAATGTCTCAATAATAATTTTATTATACAAAGAACCCATTAAAAACGGGGAAATCGCCTGAATGTTCTTCGGTTGCAATATGTATGTAAAATAGGCTTGTTTTGGAATATCAAGTTTTCGATAGGTTCAGGGGATCTTCTAGTCGGACACACTCGACTAAGGCCTTCTTACTTGTTTTATTATTATATTTTATTTTATTTTTTATATTTAATATTTTGTTCATATTAAGCATATAAAATGAATATTTAACACATAAAATATATTTTTTTTGTCGAAATTATACTAAATATTTTTTATTTATTTAAAAAAATATTTTGTCCTTTTTTAATCAACTAAATCATATTTGTATTCACTAAATAATTTTACATTTTTTTTATTTGTATTTTATTTATTTATTTTATTATATTCTTATGCATGATAAGTTATATTTATATAATTTTTTATAAGAATATTTGTTTATATATGTAAAAAAAAATAATACTAATTTGTCCTCACAGTTAATCAAAATATGCCCTATGCAGGGCATTCCAAAGTCCCGCATACCTCACTCAACTAGATTTATTGTCAAAATTTGCGCGGGGTTATCAATTCGGCAATGCCGTGAATCATTATCAATGCTTATGCAAATGTTGACGCCTTTTGGCTGCTCCAGTTTCGTGTTGCGCGCAGCAAATCAAAATTCCATTAAACTTTTCGGGTGCCCGCATAATTTTGCAACATTTTGCGGTTGAACTTTACTTTTTGGCACTTTTTTACAATGCTGCGCTGTGGTTTTTAATTAAAATTTGTTTGCTAACATAAAGCCGGCAACGTTTCGCTGTTCGCTGTTCGCTGTTAGCTGCTCGCTGCCATTTGCCATTGTTGATTGTTGTTGTCTTGCGACGGGCTGGTTGGAATGTTAGATGGAGCACTGGTGGTGCTGGTACTGGTGGTGGGGCAAATATGTCTGGCCGTCTAATTAGGAGCGCACATCCACAGTAAAATTACATTGCGTATACGCAGCGTGTGCCTTTTAATAATGCCGACAACATTTTGACAGACAAGAGCCAAAAAGGGCTGCGCACAACAATGGAAGAGGGTTGCGAAAGCCAAGCCAAGCCAAGCAACATGATGAAAGAGAAGTGCCAAGGAGTGGGCGACAGAGAGAGAGTGAGTGAGTGAGAGAGTGAAGGGTAAAGCGTGTTGGCTAATTGAAAAAATACATTTTAATAGCATAATTTTTGGCGCTGCGGTTGCGACAGCTTTTAAATCGCTGCGGTTGTCAAGGGCTCGGATGTGGATGTGGATGTGGCTGGTCTCATTATTAGCTCAGCTATCACCTGGCCACAATCTGAGGTAAGATGTCACGTTCTCAACGGCACTGCGACAACATCAAACACTATTTAAATGAAATTCGATATTGATTAGACGATTTGTATGCCGAATTCAGTGCGCCTTATGTTTAATAAAAGAAATTGTATTTTTTTCGTTGCTGCTGTTGTTGTTGTTGTGCATTCCAGCTGGCGTTGCCCACAGCTAAATTAAATTAAAAATTCAATGACAGCGCATTAACAGCGTCTCGTCAGAGATTGGTTCTCTCATCTCAACAGTCTGACAGGCGATTGAACAAATTTGTTATACCAAATAATCGAACTGTGTCGGTGGCTCGGCGGGTTCATCTTGATGCTTTCGCTACAGCTACAGCTTCAGCTTTTGGCTTTCCTTTTGCTTCAGCTATTGATTTTGCGCCTCAAGTTGAGGCGTCAAAGTACACTCAAAGCTGTTGGATTCAGCTCTGCGGTATGTGGCCTGTAAACTGTAAGCTGTAAGCTGTCTGCTATGCGATGGTTTATTCTAAGCGCTCACCGCGTGCACGGCAGACGTTTATTAATGTATTTCTTTTTGATTATATATATTGATTTAATTTTTTTATAGAAATAAATGTACTCAATTAATGCAAAGACTTGAGTGAGAGCTTTTTAATATTTTTTTTTATATTGTAAATATATTTAATTGTATAATAATTTAAATGTTTTTTTTTTTTTGTGTATATATTAAATATAATTATCCATGAAATTATTGTTATAATAACTTTTTTAAATATATTTTTGTAATATTAAATATAATTAATTATATTAGTATTTTTAAATATTTTTTTATGTATTAAATTATATAATTTTTTATATGTTATATATAATTAATTATATTTTTTATATATGCAATATATAACGAAAGTTCTGTATTTAATTTCTTTGAATTTTTAGCTGCAGTAAAATATATTGAATAATAATATTTAATATTGTATTTAGTATATTAAATAATATTTAATAATATTTTATCATAATATTTATTTACTTATAAATAGTATACAGCGCTGTATATAAATCTGAATAAATATTTAGCTTATGCATTATTTTTCTAATAACAAAATAATTATTAATCTCACTGTTGCTTTGGTAACTAAATATCACCTGTTTGGTTGGCCACGCTTTTATTATGAATTTCATTCAATTAAATGTTGAGTTTGTTGTTTCATTGTCATAATTGTTGCTGCTTAGCTAGGCTGAGCTATATTTGCTTGTTGGCTTGCCAACTTGAATGATAAATTCTGGGCGAGTGTCGTAAGACAACCAAATTACTTTGGCCGGCTTAGAGCATCAATTGAATAGGTGATTGTATCTTTAATTAAAATCATATGCGCCAAAGCTTAGCATTTAATGATTGTTTATTGCAAATTGCAGATATGAAATTTGCAGATTTCTATGCTGCGTTCAGCATTTTTGTGTCTGTTCAAACATAAATAATTACTCAGATATTGAAGGCGGGCGTGCATAAGGAAAATCATTGGCGGGCTGGTGGAGGAGCAGACAAATGCAGCCCAGGCAAACAACACACAAATGGTTTCTAGATCGATAAACTTTGCAAGGAGCAATGTGTGTGTGTTGAACCTGCCACGCCCACATCCTGGATGCTATAGCATAGACAATAAATTCGAACAAAAGGCAACACATTCATCGAGTGGCAACATCAAAAGAAGAAAATTGTCGAGCTGAAGTTGGAGTACGAGCAAAGTAAAAGGAAAAAAACAGCAAGAGAGGGGGCGTGGCGGTGGAAGAGGGAGGCAGGAAAAAAAAACATAGTGAAAACTGAAACCAAATACCCAAACACAAAATGGCAGCTCTTTAGCTGCGATTTATATTTGAAATGCCTTTGGGTGGCCACTGAAGCGGCAAATGCTTTTGCGGCAGCGCCTCAAATGGAGAGGGGACCCAAAAAATAAAAAAAGTATATATATATATATATATATATATATATATATATATATATATTGCACCAAAATTTATTCATCGACGGCAGTTGCAACTTATTTTTATGCCTGTTAATTGTCAGGCCAGCTCCGCTCCGAGTGGGCACTTTGCATACCCAAATGTCAACTTTTGCCATTTTGGCCAACTTCACACCAGGCGGCCGGCAGCACCCAGGAGTTGCTTGTCTGCCGCCTTCCGCTCCATCAACCACCCCGTCCTAGTCGCCCATATGTGGGCATCATAAATATTTTCCAGTCCATTGATTTTTGGTCGCTGTGGATGCTGTCGATGTTGATGATGTCGGGCGGACGAAGCAGCAGTCGCAGCCGCAGCAGGAGCATCAGATGCGTCTATACAATATATGCACTTGTGTGCCGTACAACAGTTTCTGAATTATTTCAGCAAAATTATTTGACAATGGAGCAAAATTCCAAGATAAATATTTTTATATACATTAGACAATTTTTGTTGTCATCACCCATTTTTTGTTAACTTTTAGATTTTTCTTCTAGATATGAAGCATTATTTTCCATTATTTTGTATTATTTGATGTATAAGATTTTCCATTACACAATTCTCATTTAACGTTTTTGTTTATACCAAGTCTAGTTGGCTTAAATGATTTTGTATTATTTTTTGTATTTTTTTTATTTTTACATTTTCATGTTTTTAATTTAATATTTAATTTATAATTTCTTTTAATTAAATCAATTTGTTTTAATTAATAGTTTTCCAATTTGTTTAATTTTTCCTAAACTATTTTCTTTTATTATAATTTCTTTTATTTATTTATTTATTCCTTTGTCTCAATTTAATTTATTATTGTTTAAGGGTTTACGTCTTTATAAATATTCAATAAAAATTTGAAATATTTTTTAATAATTTATTTATGTTTCTTATGTGAGTATTTTATAGTATATGTTTTATTTTCGTATATTTTTTTTATTACTTTATATATTAAAAATAATCTTTATACATTTTATTTAACCCTTAACCCTTGCTTATTTATTTATGTAGCTTATACAAATATATATATATATATTTGAATATATATTTTTTATTATTTAATACTAATTTCATTATTTAATTATTGTATTCTATTATTTCTTTTATTCATAAATATTTTACACGTATTTTTATTTAATTCTTTAAATTACACCATTATTATCAACTGCCAAGATGCTGATGTTAACGATTTTAAAGTCACTTCCAATTATATATTTACCGTTTTATTGTGTGCTACGCATAGGCTACCGTTTCCACAGTCCAAAAATCTCACCTCTCTCCGACGCAACTCTATGGCTGCCGCTTGCTCTTTGGCCGTGCTTTGTTTTGTTTTCAGCGACACTTGATTGCTTTTACGCGTGGTTGTTGTCTTTGTTGGTGCCGTGCGTCAGTCAGGCAGACACTGAAAAGTATGCTATATACCAAATAGACTCAAATTATGCTGTGTGTGGCTGAGTGTGAGTGTGAGTGTGCTTGGCTGTTGTACGTTCGCTGTTTGCCTAACGCTTTTTTTATGCCTGCAAAACAATTTCATGTGCTGCTCGTTCATAAATATTTTTGCTCAAGTTAATTGAAACATTACCAAAAAATGCTTGTCGGCAAATATTGAAATATGCCCAGAGTGGGGCCAACACATACGCACCACCAATGGTCCCTTTATATATGTGATGTATTATTGCCATAAAACATTTTTCCGTATTGATTTATTTGCGACTGCCTGATGAGTTTGGCTCTGATTGAATGTAAAGCCTGAGGAAGTTTTTTTTCTTTAATAAAAGTGCAAATATAATGGAAATTTTATAGGTGATTTTATAATAAATTTATATATATGAATAGTTTGAGTTTTACATTTAAATAAAAAATTTTTTAATATTAAATATTTACTCACAACTGCCAGAATTAAAAATTTGCTTCTAGCAATTTGATCGATTTATATAGAATTAATATATTAATGATATATATTTTATTTTTATCTACCTTTTTTTTTATAAATTTAATTTTAATTATATTTATTTTTATTTTATTTATTATTTTGTATTATTTTTATTCTCTTTTATTAATTTTTTATTTAATTATTATTATTTGAATTTATATAATTTTATTTCATTTTTTTTTTATTTTTATTTTTATTTATGCATATCTTAAGATTTACTTTTCACTACAATTCAAAGAAATGTAGTCTTGGATTTTAGCTTCAACATCAACTGGGGACTATTTCGGATCGATTTATATAAAGCAGAATAATATAAAAATGTTTTATTTTATTAAACATGTATATAAATCCTGTGTGCTTAACACAAAACGTGTTGGATCTTCCGTTGAAATGAAACTGTTCGCACAAGAATAAATAGACAGCCCTCATAATTACCAATTTGAAATTCTCAATCTTCTCAATTATTGTGACGTTTAAGGTTTTGCTTTACTTTTTGTTACCATCCTTACCAGCAGACTCTTTAACAATTTGGTTAATCGATTCGGCAACATAATCTATGTTTTTGTAATTCAGGCCGCAGATATTTATCCGACTGGAGTTGAGTAAATAAATATGCTTATCCTTTCGCAGTCGTTCACATTGTTTCGCTGACAAAATGGTTAGTCCAGGTCAGCAGAGCCTTAGACCCTAAGATATTTGTGATACTTACGATGCAGGCCCAAGTATGCGAACATTCCGTGCCCCTGTGTTATGTGATCCCATGTGCCTGGTGTGTCCAGTTCAACGAGCTTTTGACCTAAACAAATCCGCATTTCACTTACACGATCTGCCATTTCAGCCAATGTATTTAGCCTGAAATTTTTCAAAATATTTACAGCATTATATTATCTATTTTTTCGCTTATTTTATGTATTTCGCTTACCATTTAGCTCTATTTCTCTTGTTACCCAGCACCTTGACGACAATGCGACTGCCGAAAGCCGGCGGACTAGAGTAGTCAACTCGAATTAGATTGGTTATCTCCGAAGCTACACCCGGCGCATATTTTTTATCGTTTAGGACAGCTATTAAATTGCCCACGCGTTCATCTAAATTTGAAAATTAAATTGTGAATTAATTAAAAACTATTTAAGAAATAAATGAAAACTAGTTAAAAATTAATAAATAATAATTAAGAAATAATTACGTATTAATTAAAAATTAACCAATCATTAATAAACAATTATTAATTGAGTATTAATTAAGAATTTATTAAGAATAAATTAAGAATTATTTTATAATTAATTAAGAGTTGTTCAATAATTAATTATTAATATTATTTAATTAATTAATTCGTAATTATTTCTTAATTAATTCTTAATTATTAAAGAATTTATTTAGAATTAATTAAGAATTAATTAACTACTTACTGTAGAGTCCCATGTTCTTGGAAAACGATTGGGCAATCAGTGTTTCGTGGCCCTGATCGATGAAGTATCTGATGCCAAAAGCATCACGATCCGGGCAGCCACTCGAAAAGCCTATATAGGCCGCATCAAAGAATGGAAAGAGATTACGCAGCTTGACAACTTCCGAAATCTGTTTCCATTGCTTATGTGAGGGATCCAAGCCAGTCGGATTGTGGCCCGAAGCTTGGAGCATCACAACAGCTCCCTCTGGTGCATCGCAGAGTCCGGCCAAGAGCTTGGAGATATCGATTTTCCTCTTCTTGGCACTCCAGTAGGGATAGGTCTTGAATTGCTTAAAGCCAGCCTGCCTCAGAATATTTATGTGATTACCGTACGTGGGCTCCGACAAGAGGCAGAGACGTTTCTTCAAATGTTGGCACAAAAATTCCGAGCCGACGCGAAGGGCGCTGGTGCCCGCAACAGTCTGAGCCGACACAGTCTGAGAAGAGATTGATCTATAAAATTATAGTTATGCCAAGCACTCTGCACTCACGCGCTCCTCCTTAATTGCCCTGCAGTCCTCGCCCAACAGCATTTCGGTTGCGAATTTCTTGAACTCCGCATTGCCCAGAATGGACAGATACTCATGGTTAAGAGTGGTATCTTTGACCACTTCTAGCGCACACTTCTTGATGATTGGCAAAACGAATGGGGTGTTCTTCTCAGTTCGATAGGCTGGCAAGCAAATGACTGAGATCTGGGCATGGAGCCAATGGCGTCAACTTACCACCGATTCCCAAATCGACTTTTTGCTCATGCTTATCGTTCACGTAAAGATTTCGCAGATGGAACACCTCAATAGGCGGCGTTACTTTAATATGAGAAAATACCGAATTTGGGCAATCCTTCGCGTCACCGTAGCCACGATTTATAATTTTAGAATGGCTGTGAGAGAACCCCTTAGAACTTAAATGACTTTCATGACAATTGAGTTGGGCCCTTACTCTTTTCTGGACACTAGACAATTGCTTGCCAACTTAAGCATGGCGATAACATGGAAAGGGTAATTTGGATTTTGCAAAACGAAAAATTAAAAAAAAAAAAAAAACAATTTAATTTATATTAAAATTTGACATTTAAGTAAAAGTCTTCTGACCCAGGCAGCAAAACGCAATCAGGTCTGCAGCTCGTAATCGTCAATCAGGCAAAGTGATTGTCCAGCTGATACGATTTGGGCTTTTGTTTATGATGTGGGCTCTATCGAGCTGACCGCAGCATAGCGCTGCCCTGTTTGCCTTACAGCAACAATAACAGCCGCAACAACAACAAGTTGTATGTTTTCGTTGCTGCTGTCTCATGTTTGGATTTTAGTGCTTCACAGGACAGCCATAGCGGGTGAGTGGGCGGGGGCCAATGACAATGTTGCTTTAGGTTTTTAAACTGGGTCATAAACTTGGTTAATTGTTGGACAAAGGCCTTTAGACTGATTGACTGCCAAAGGTTTGCTAGAGCCCTAAGACTTTTCTGCCCCGCTGTTCAGCATGAAATATGAAGATTTTTTTAAGATTTATTTCTATGATCTCAGCGTAATATATGAATGTTGGCTGTGGCTGTGGAAGAAAAAAGGCGGAGTTTAATATGAAATCAAAGAACATAAATAAATAAACAATATATAATAAATAATCTTTAAATAAGACTGAAAACTCTGCTCGCAGGTGTTGCTAAGTGCCTTTCCGCAGTCAGCTGGATGGCAGCATTGATCGTTAATGTTATATATATATATATTATATTTCTTATATAAAGTGCAAATGTTATTTTGTAATATTTTAAAATAAATAATAATAATTTATATTTCTGTTGTAGCCCATAGCTTCACACTGGCCTTAATAATGCCTTTTATGGTCAGTCACAGCTTTGAGTTGTTACGAGATTTTTAAAAACTCATTTCGATGGCTTGGCAGCTTGTTAAACACGCTTGTAAAACTGACACTGCTGAGCAGTTATACTAGTAATTGTTGCAGTTACTGCTGCTGTCGCTTGTCGCTTGACCTTATCCATAAAATGTTCGTATTCCGTTTCCGCTGCACTCGACTCGCACACGACCGCAGCGGTGTGGCATGCTTAATGGCCTGGCATTGTGGCGACGGGGGCAAACGCAGCAAGGAAATCATTTTTGTAAATATTATGCACACACACACATACACACTCACACACATACACACTCACACTCCCATATACCCACACCAACCCAGCCTTCCTCCCATCCCATAGCAGCTCTCAGCTGTTGGCTCGTCCTTGCTCATCAATTGGCGCAGACGCTGCTGCGCCTGCAATTTATTTTTTATGCATGAACTGTAAATGAAAATTAAATTGACTGTGTTCAGGACTCGCCGTTAGAAGCGCTGCGTGCCACGCGGCGTATGAATAATGCAAATGGACACGGCGGCTCAGCTTGCAAGTACGCACTGACCTCCGCTTAACATTTTATTTATTATCACATATTCATATGAGGCTTTTATTTTGTGTTTTTAATTAAGTTATAAAATATTAATTTGCACTGTTGCCGCTACCGCTGCTGCTGCTGCTGCTGTGGTTGACATGCATTTTGTGGTCTTCCTGCTGCAGCTCTGCGGCAAGTCGCTGCCGTCTTCTGCCTGCCTGTCTGCTCCCCGCTGTGCTCGGCGCTGCCACTGCCTCTGGCACTGGCAGCAGCTCAGGTTTATGGTGTTGGCCAGAGTATTCAATATCGCTCAGTATAACTTTCTATAACTGCCTCCGCCGCTGCTGCTGCTGGCATTTTACGCGTCATTTAACCCGTTCGATTTGGGTTTCAAATGCAACAAATTCTCGCTGCCAGCTGCCTTTGCCTGTGCTTCAGTAAACAATGGAATTGAATTGAACCTGGTAACGGCTGCTGATGGCCTGTCGTGAGGGCAGACAGCGGAAAAAAACGTATATAAACAATGTAATTTGTAATGGAGTCTGTATGAAGTGGGGTTTGCCTTGAAATGGAAGGTGAGTAAAGTTGTAGAAAAGATTCTTCAAGAGAAACTTAAAAAAAAATGTGTATAAATATATATAAATAAGTATACGATATATATTAAAAAAGAATTATAATAATAACTATATAAGTATAATTTATAATAATTATATAAGTTTCTATTAAAAAATAAATAAATAAATAAAAATGGTTAGCAAAAAAAATAATAATAATTATATATATTTAATTTTTAATGATATATAAAGAAATAATAAAAAAAATAATAATAATAATAATTATTATAAATATATACATATATTTATGATTATTTATTTATATATTTATATTCGTAAAATAATAAGTATATATATTGTATGATATAATATATGATATAAATACTTATATATTTTTATATTTATATATACATCTCTTCTCTCACTTTGGCATTTTAATTAGCGCTTCTTAAGTCTCCTCTTTCATGGTTTTATCTGCAACATCAATTGCCTTGCAGCAGTTCATAGAGCTCTGGCATAAAGCACTTCCCCGTCAGCTTATCTATCTGTCTTCATTCAGTTATTCATTGACAAGTTTATAATCCTTTGTATCTGTTAATCCCGCATCACTTCTTCCGGCACATCATCATCCAGGCGCTTCCTCCTTTCAATTCTTTTCCTCTGCTTTCTCCATTTCTCCTCTGCTTCTTTTTTAATCTTACAATTCCACAACCTAACCCAACTTTCATTGTGCTGGCTCTGGCTGCTGCTGCTGCTGCTGCGGACTTAAACATGACAGCTGTCATATGTTGCTATTCCATATCACATTTTATAGCATAGTTTTTTTTTTTTTATATATATATGTATTTTTTTTTTTTGTGATTTTTTTCAGCCGACATTCCGCTCTATCTAAGCTTTGTTTTGTGGCATTACGCTTTATTTTCCGCTTCTTCCAAACGTATCACAACACTCTTACGCACAGCACGTGCTCTGACAGTGCCTCTCTTTCCTCCCCTCTCTCTCTCTCTCTCTCTCTCTCTCTGTCTTACTCTCTTTCAGCTGAAGCTTTTGCGGTGACGTGTGCGCACTCTCCTGTGCTGACTGAATCCGTTCTCTTTGGGCTGATTGGAAGCTGAAACATTTACTTTTTTTCCTTTTTTTTTTTGTTGCACACTTTTGTTGCCCTTTTCATTGTTTCTGTTTTGCTCTGTTTCACATGCTTCAGCTGTGCCACATTTAGCCCATGACTTTGGCAGCGCATGGAACTCGGACTCGGCAGGCGAGCAGAGCAACTGCTGCATTTAAAAATAAATTATTGTGGTAACACTCACACGCACGCACGCCTAACTGATGTCCTTTATTTTAGTCATAGTTGCTCTTGGGCGTACGTTGAACTGCTGACCCAAACACCTGTCTAGATTGCGGCCTGCGATTGTGCTCCGTTGTTCTTGTTGTCATTTCGTCACTTTGCAAAAATAGTTTTTGGGTTCCGGTGCGGCCTGAGCTTTGCTTAATTTTATTACTACAGCTGGGCCTGTGACTCAGTGCGGAAAATTAAAAGGGTTTACGGCCTTATAGATAAGTGGTCGTACGGGCAAATGAATAGATCCGACACGGAGACACATTGACATTGGCATTTTATCAGCGGATTAGCCACAAGTTTTAGCAGTCAACTTGGTTTGACTTCCTTGAAAAGGGTTTAGTTTATGACGTAGGCGACACTTGGAAATTGGGCTGAGCTTAAAGATTGCTTGCATTAAATAGCAATAAGTTCACATCATTAATTACAAATTAAGTTTAAGTGCTTTTTCTGTATATATAAAAATAATTTTCCATTTATATATATAATATATTTGTTTTAAATTTTAAAAATTATATTCTGATTTTTTAACAAGTTTCTTATATTACTTTTTAAATATTTCTAAAAAACAATAATTTAAAAAAAATTTCTGTATCTTATAAAATGTTGCCTATATAAATATAAAAAGAAATATTTTAAAACATTTAATATTTTTATATTAATTTTCTATATCTTATAATATGTTTCTATTTTAATATTTTATTTTAATTTGTACTAAAAGTTTTCTTTTTTATTTATCAAAATTAATTTTTTTTTAATATTATTAATTTTGTATTTTTAACAACCTAACTTATTATTTTTTTATATTTTCAATTTATAATAATTTTTATCTTACAACATGTTTCATATTTAAATATTATTTTTAAAAAAATATTTCTTTTCCCAAATTGATTAATTTTTTTTCTACATTTAAAAATTGCTTATTATTAAATTAAAATTTGTTATAACTATGTCCTTACTTTACTTCATTCTTTTTTTACCTTTTTAATATTTTTATAGCAATATGACATTATAAATTTTCTAAATTTTTACTTAAATTTTTATGTAATAATTTTCCATTTACATATATTTTCTGTGATATATGTTTTCAATATTTTCTTTACAATCATTTTTATATCATTCATTCACTTGATCAATACTTTTTTGTTCTAAATTTTTCATTTCTAACAACTAGTTACCTCTGTCTCTCCATATTAAATTTCCTATCTGGCCAAGCATATTTTTGCAACATAAAAAAAAATCGTAAGCATTATCAATACCTGTCAGTGCCACAAACTGCCAATTGGGCTCAATCAACGGCTAAACAAAGGCAGCAACAATGGCAACAGTCTAAAATAAAGAGCCACGTGAAAACGTGAGCCATAATGATCGTCAGGCAACATCATCATCATCATCATCACTGGCAGCATCGTCGTCAAATGATGACATATTCCTGGCTCACGTTTCCCGTCCATCGGCAGCAAAGCAGCTCATTAATGTTTTTGTCCGACATTTAGTCTGCATCTTTCCGTCCGTTTCTATGCACAGGTGTGCCTCATCGTTACGTCAAGTACTTCAATTATTTGCTGTGCTTTCAGTTCTGCCATTGAATAGAATTTAACGCTCATTGTTTGGTCAGCCAGCGTCGTGGGCGGCGCCATTGTTCGGCGCTAATTAAAGGAATTTTTTAGCAGGTGTTTGCGGTTGTTCCTCAACGTTTTTCGGCATCGGCTGCACTGCCATTGTGTGCTGGCCAGTGCCAGTGCCACAACTAGTGGCACTGCTAATGCCACTGCCAAAGGTGGAACACGTACTTCTGTTTCACACGTTCGCCCAGTTTTCAGCTAATTGAATATGCATTTTAATGGCATAATTTCTGTGTATGTGGTCTTTCTCCCTCTCTCTCTCTCTCTCTCACTCTCTCTCAGGCATATTGAGTCAGCCAAATGAACCCAAATGAACTTTTCCTGGGGCGGGGGCAAACAGTTTAAGGCCTAAAAATGGTTTTGTTCGCTTCGCTTTGGTTTGCTTTGCTTTGTTGTTGCCATTTTGCGCGTTGGCCCAGAAAATGTTGTTGCTGTTGTATTTTTTTCTCTGTGCTCTTTGCATAAAGTGTTTATCAAAGCACAAAAAGAATAACAAATAAGCAGAAGAAGTGTATATAGCAAAATCGGCGGTTTTTAAATGCTCCTCCGCCTGTTGGTGTCTTTGACAGTTAACGAAGTGTAAATATTTGTATAAAAGCGCCAGATATTCTTAGCACTTGGCTGCATCTGATGTCGACGCCCCCAAGCTTCGATATACATGTATATATATATATATATATATATATATATATATATATATATATATATATAATTGGTTTTTTCTGTGCATATCCCAGTGCTGCTAATGTGCCGCTGACAACTTAGGGGTCGAGCAGGAAGTGATTTGTCGACCAGAAAAATTAAGTGAAATAGAAACAGCAGTTAAAAATATAAATAATAATATATATATAATATAAAATATTTATAAATTTAATTCATATAGCTCTTTGATTTGTTCAGGGACTTCATAGGCGCGTAAACAACCCGGCGTGAGGTATGGGGAACCGCAAGGCAACCTGTAATGGTTTCACGGCTAGACACTTTAACAAGCTGCCTCGCCCACAACACACACACACGCACACACATATACACAGCCCAGCCACTTGCCGACATAAGCATTTTGTAATTTCAATATAATTTTGTTGCCACACGTATTAAGTATACGACGCATTGCGCTTGTGGTATTTTGTGTTTGCCTATAACGTGTGTGTGTGAGTGCGTGTGTGTATTTGCTCCAGCTGCTTTTGTTTGCTAATATAATATTTTGTAGCATGCTTTAGTAGCAAGAGCAACAGTAGCAGCAGGCGGCAGTTGCCTGGAATTTTTCTACTTAAGAGTATTTTGTGCTTAGCTTTGCAGTTCAGTCAACTTTTGCTTGGCTACCTGTGCAAAGAACAGTGTCTAGACGAAGCACATGTACCACACACCTACCTACACACACACACACACACACACACATTCACTAAAGAAAGAGCTAAAGAAAAATGCTTAATATGATAGACGGATAAAACCCTTTTGGCATCTTTTGTGGCTTTGCTTTGCCATTCTCCGTGTTGCTGTGGCAATTTACAAAATAAAAAAAATAAAAAAAAAATAAAAGAAAGAAATAAAACGATAACAAATTTTCCATGCCACTGTTTTTGAGATTACAAATTACGACACATAACCCGTGGCCATGGCAGCGGCTACACAGAAATACGAGTAGCATCCCACAGCAGTCACAGCAGCAGCGGCAGAGGCAGAGAACTTCAAACAGTTGCAATTATATAATGAGCACAGAGTTTGCCCGCTAAGCTGCCAACATGTGTTTCACAAACACACACACATGTGTGTGCGTATGTGTGTGTGCACATTATGTTTGTATGTTTAATTTCTAAAGTGGGCTGATTAAACGCAAAGCAAATGTTTTATTGATCGGCAATTGGAGTGAAGGCAAAGGAAATTTATAAACAAATTAATTGATTTAAATTTTATTATATTTATTTTTAAATTTCAAAAATATTTAATAAGAATTATTTTTATATTTTAATTTAAAATTTGTATGTAACTTCGAGAAAAATTGTATTTAAAATATATTAAATATTCATGATATGATGAGAAAATATTGAATATATTTTAAATAAAATGATGAATAAACATTTTATTTAAAATATATTAAATATTTTCTTAAAATTAAATGATTATTACATTTAATGCAGATATTTTATTCAATATATATAAAATATGATAAATAATTTTATGTATATACTGAAAATTTAATAGTTTTTTTTGTTTTAAACATGTAAAATATGATTCATATATAAAGTGTTTATAAATTTTAATATATTTTATTTTTATTAATAATGTTTATAAAATTCTACAAAAATTTATAATTAATTTACAAATTAAAAAAAATATTTTTTCAATATTTATAGTTTATTTTGTATAGTTATTATAGTATATTAAATAAAATATTTTTTTATCTTTAATTTATTTTTAAATTTTGAGCAATATTTTTACAATTTATTTTTAAATTTGATTATATATCTATATTATTTTTTTAACTTAATACATTTATAAATACCTTTTAAAACTTTTAGATATATTTTAATGCAGATAATATAATTTTTTAATAAATATATTTTTTAAATTTTATTTTATTAGCATATTCAGCAAATATTTGTATAACAAAAAATATGAAGCAAAAATTATAATTTATTTGATAAATTTTAAAATTTTTTTTCTTTAGATTTAATAAAAATTAAAAAGTAAAGAAATTTAAAACATACAGAATATCTGCAAATATTTGATTAAAACTCTTCAGTAACTCTCACGTCGCCCCTCGCTTTAAATATGTCTGCGTGTGCTGGTATGTGTGGGTGTTTGCTTTTTAGTTTATCAGACATTTCCTGCGGCGCTTTTTGAGACGTGGTGTTTGGGTTTTGCTGGGGATCGCTGCAGAAGTGTTGGGGAGGGGCGCATAAACTTTTGCAACTATCGGAAGTCGTTAACGCATTCACACAAGCAGCAACGACGGCAGCAGCAGCGTCAGTCTTAGTGCTGCCACGCCCACTAAAATGGGCACAGCGGCCGTCAGTGGTGTATCCCATTCATTCAGTCTATGTGTGTGTCTTTGTCACTCACCCACACCCGCGCACATAGAGAAGCGAGAGAGCTGCCATGTTTGATTTCTCGCTTTATATGTAGGCTAACTTGTGTTTGCCGCTGTCACACAGCTGTGCCGCAGACCACCCACAACGCACGACCCCGCCCGCCGCCGACGCACGCCCACAAATGTTGGCACATTAATTAATTGAAATGCTGCCGGCCATGGCAAGCGGACAGAACTTGTGTGAGTGAGTGAGCGAGTGGTGGCGGTGCAGGAAGCGCAGGAGGTGGGGGGGTCATGGAGAAGTCGTGTGTTTTGCACGCTTGTTAGTTTAACTAGCGCCTGGCAATTAAACGAAAATTAATTATGCTACCTAACAGAGAAGCGCGCGCCCCGAGGCAAAAACGCGCCGGCCTTGAACTTAGCAACGGCAGCGCATTTAAATGGAATCCGCCCAGCCGGGGCAACCTTGCGACCCAAGGGCCCCGCAGTCAAACGGGAAGCCAATCAGCTGTCATTTTTTGTTTTTGCATGTTTTTATGCTCATTTTTGTTGTTGTTGCTGTTTTTGCTGTTTTTGGTTTCTTCCTGGTTTTTCTAGGCCGACGGAAATGTGCGTCCAGCCGGCACATTCTCGCGCTGCTCGAGCTCTCGTCTCAAGTTTCCTTTCGCTATCTGTTTCCTTGGCTAATGCCTGCTTAACTTTGACTTTGGTGACAGCGAGACTTTAATCAATGCCACGTCCTCGGCTAGCCGCCGCCTCCATTACAAGGTTAAAATGTCGCACTTGGCCCCTAACACCACCACCACCGCCGCATAGTTTCCCAGTTTCAAGTGCTCCCCACAATTCATAATCCCCGCCAGGCGCAGCGCTCAGATCATTTTTCATTTTTTCACGTAGCACGCCATCAATCAATTTCATGCTGCTTGGCGATGTAAAACTGCTTAAGTTACGTTGTACTTACATTTCACTTCAAAGACTTCATTGGAACTAAAGTTCTCCAATTTGGATACCAACTGAAAATGGAAAACCAGGTGGGATGTTATGGAATTTGCAATTTTTGTAGAGAGAGGAAGAGATGGAGAGAGTGAGATGAAGTGAGTGAGGTAGAGAGAGAAAGAGGAAGAGATGGGGAGAGGCAAAGACAAAAAGAGACAGAGAGAGAGGAGGAGAAGTGAAAGAAAAATAAGAGAGAGAGAGAGAGAGAGAGCTCTGTATATAGAGCAGAGATTTTAAGGATTAAAGTATTAAATTGAAAATTGAATTTTTAATTAAATAATAATTAATATTAATAATAGTAAGAAATAATAAATAATAATAAAAATAAAAAAATTTAGTTAAATAAATAAATTATAATAAAAAAAAATATATATATATATATATATGTATATATATATATATATATATATATATATATATATATATAAATATAAATAATAATAATTCATTATAGTAAATATTACATTTTTTTATAACACATAATTTTTATATAAATTATCTATTTGTAAGAAAGAAAATACGATATAGAAAATATATAACGCTTACGCAGAACTTAAATATTATATATATATATTTATATAATTTTTTTAAATGTATATTATATATTTCATATAATTCATCTGCCTCTTAAATATCTAGGATATCTGCTAGTCTTCTATTCCGACTTGCATTTTATTCTGCACTTCATTTTGTTGTTCCGTCGCTGCTTTTCATCTTTTTGTGTATGAGAAATTTTGGTTTGTATGGACTCGACCAACTAGTCAAAGTTGGACTTAGGCATTTCAAGCATTTTGATGCTCTGCTTGAGCTTAATGTATTAATACGGTAATTTATTTTATAATTAAGTTAAATAAATTTTAAATTATAAATGTATAATAATAATATATAAAAATAATAAAAATATATAATCTGAAATATATAATAAATATTTCATATCTAAAAGCCTGCAACTTGTAGAGAGAAAAATAATTTATATCATATTATCATCATATTATTTTTATTATTCTTATTATTTTATTATATAATTTCATACCAGACTAATTTTGTTTTTTTAACGGATTTATTTAATTATTTTACTACATAATTTCCTATATTTATATGTCTTTTACATATTGTTTATATATATTTTGTCTACATAAAATTCTTTTATAAGGGAAAGAGCATTTATAGTCATCATAGTTGGCGTTAAATATTTTACTTTATTACGTTCTCTATTTTCAAGCTTTTGCGTTTGTCGTTACGTTTCGTTAGACTCTCTAAAGAAAAAAAAAATATTTATATATATATATAATTTTTTTCTTTTTATTTTTCGCTCACGCCCGGCAGACTTTGCCTCTTGGCCTGGTCAATGCTTCCTTGGTATTATTATTATGTTTTTTTTTCCCCCGTTTTTTCGTTTTGCTGGCTGCCGCGTCCGGTGCATTGGCTCCGCATTCTGATGATTTATGTGCCATCGAGCCGTGTCAGGAGCCCAATTAACATTTGGGCTTAAAAATGTTTCAGCTTGACATGATTTTCGTCTTGTTGGCTGGCATCTTTGACAGCCAAGTAAATTGGCTAAATTTGATTTTGAATGCACCTATTTTATATATTTTATATAATTACATATTTTATTTTAATATATATTTTATTTAATTATATATTTTATATAATTATATATTTTGTATAATTATATATTATATTATAATATATTTAATATAATTTTATATTTTATTTACTATATTTTTTATTTAATTATATATTATATTTGATAATATATTTAATATAATTTTATATTTTATTTAATTACCTATTTTATATAGTTATATATTTTATTATCACTATTTAGTTTAGCCTAATATATATATAGAAAATAAATTTGTATAGATTAGAATTCAACGTCTAATTTTCATTGATGATGGCAATTAATAGGCTTTAGTCGCATGTAATATGTCTTTCACAAATCAATTAGCTCAGTTCTAATGAGCGCATTTCGCTTGTATTCCCAGGTGTGGATACGCTTGTCTTTTGGGCCATGCACTTGGCTCGCAACGCACGGATAATGTGCATACTTAATAAACGTTAACGGTATTGCGTATATAACAATGTGGGCGGATGGGCGTGTGCCGACCCACTCAGTGCGTTTATGTTTAATCTGCTGTTAAGCCGAAGGCCCACACCCACATGACTCGACTCGACTCGACTCGACTCGGCTCGAGTTGAGTCGACTTTGGCAATTTAGTTTATTTATAGCTACCAAAATATGAGCACCCAAGTTACATACATGTTGTTGTCGTGCATGTGCATGTGTGTGTGTGTGTGTGTGTGTGTGTGTGTGTGACTATGTGCGCTGACACATCATAATTTGGCTGTTGTTATATGTGTGTGACCGAGTCTCAGGCTTGTGCTCATGTTTCCAGTTCATGTTGTAATATTTTAATGTGTGAAGCTACAACTGCTGCCGTTGTCGTTTTGCTAAGAGCCAACCTCCAGCCCCCCCACACACAGTGTGAACAGCAGCAGCCCCTAACACCACCCCATAGCTGTATAAATCACAAATTTTGATAACATTAATTTACGCAACGTGTCCTATATCATTCCAATATGTTCTCAACTTGATCACATTTGATATTTCTGCACATAAATTTTGGGGCTTTTTTTTCTTTCTCATCTGTTATACGTATAACAGTGAAAGTGACATGCAGGCGACACAATAAGTTTTATATGCCTAGTGTATTTAATTTCCTTTAATGTCAATTAATTATATAAAAAAAAATTATTTATTCAGATATTTATATATACATATATATATATATATATATATATATATATATATATATATATATTGTCGTATCGGTATAATATTGTGTCGCTATAGTTAGCAGTTTTGCTGTAATTGTGAGTTGCAGTTTCAATTTATCATATTTCTAGACTGTGTGGTTGCAGTGTGAGCGAGTCAACCAGAGATGTTGCTGAAAATGCTCCTGTTCGTTGCTGCGTGAGAGCGAGAAAGCAGCTCTGTTAATAGTCCAGCCTAGCTTAGTCGGTCTCTGACAGAAAAAGGGCTTTTGCGTGTGTAAAATATATAATTAATAAAATAAATAATATAATAAAATAAATAAGAAAAATATTATAATTAATTGCATATATATATTTATATATACATACAAATTTGCATGGCTAATTCAACACGTTCAACACCAGTGAGCCCAAATCCAGGTCTGATTTTTCGTTAATTTCCATCATCAGTTGGCAGTTGGCAAATTTGGCCAGACCAAAAGCCCAGAGCTGAAATACAATTAAAACCCAATTTCAGCTGCACTTTTAAATCAGAAAACTTATCCGTTACCTTTGGGCAAACGAAGCGGAGTTCGAGCCTGTGCTGGCCCGGCCAACGCTTGCCTGCTTGGTCTTGGTTGAGTTTTTGGTCAAGAGATACGGCAATAATAGAAAGTAGATTCAGTAGAGGCACCTTTGGCAAACAGACACACAGCTGGCATGGCTTATCGAAGTGTCTGGCTGGGCCGGGCCCAGGCGTTTGCATTTGGCTTCTGCTGTGTTGGCATTGCATTTGCAATTCCAAACTAGTTGCAATTGATTAAGTTTCTGGTTAATGGATTGCTTACATATTTGAGCAGGGCCAACTGCATAACTCTTGGCCAAGCAACTGTAAATACTGCTCTGCCAATTGGCCGGGCAGCCAGTCTCTGGCCAACTAATCAGCCGAGAATGTGCGCCCCGAATTTCGCCTCAGGCCCACAACAGAGTTATTGGCCTAAGGCTGGCTTAGGCACATATAAGAAAGTTTACTAAAACAAAAAAAAAAACTATATATATATTTATATGTGTATATATATATATAATAAGAAGTTATGACATGTTTGCGTGCTTTTGTGCAAGTTAATTGTGAATAATTATTTGCTTATGCCATAAAGCAGATTAAAAAACTTTTGTTTTTAATTAGAAGCAGCGTGAAAACAAAAGATGCGGCAGCAGCCAAGAAGAAAAGCCAACCCCCCAGCAACCCCCTACCACAAGCAACCCCGAACAACTTTAGCAACTTTACAAACAATTTTTCGCGCGTATAAATTACACAAAGAGCCAGAGACACAAAGAGCTGCGCTTGAAATGAATGCAAATCTTTTTTTATGCACAGGCACAATGCGGCGTATGCGCAATGAGCTGCTGCATATTACGCATACGCCTCGTGCCACACGGGCGAACGGGCTGGAAGCGCATTGGCTGCCGCCAATGTCACCAAAATGTTAATTAATTTCATTTTAATTAAGTCGCATGAGTTTATTCAATTTTACAAGCAGCAACAACAACTTGAAAATTCATTTTCATGCTTCGCACTCAATGTGTAACTGTGTGCGTGTGCGTGTGTGTGTGTGTGTGTTGGTGTGTTGGTGTGTTGGTGTGTTTATAAAGCATTTGAAAATTAATCAAACAACTTATTTATGTAGGCGCAGCGAGTCGCTGTGGGGCTGCTGTGCTAATCACATTGCTGCCAGCGCCAAAGCCCGAACTCAGGCATCCTTTGACAGCGCGCAGACATGTCCTGCTGCCGTTTAATATAAAGCGATATTTTTTTTTCGAAATTATTGGCTGGAGTTGATAAAGATATTCAGGCATAGTTTTTGGCAATTTATTTGAATGCTTGCTGCGATAAGCCCAACTGGACTGCCATAATGAAAATTGAATAATTAATTCAATTTGTTATTTTTTAATTTCATTTAATATCGCATTAGTAGCGCTGGTGCTGGCTTCGCACTACACATTTCAATTACTGCATAAACTTTGGAATTTGTTACGCTCGAGCCAAATTAGTTGTTCAATTTGCTGGCATTTTGCAAATTTGTTGCTTATCGCTTTATTGTTTATGTTAATTTTAGCTCATTTAATTTTAGTATTTTGTGCACACACCCACACACACCCACACACACGCACACCAGGTCGGTTTGTTGTGGTTGCGATATCTGTGCACAGAGCACATTAAATGCGGTATGCAAATGTTGACGTTTTGCCAAATGCGCCGCATAAGCCTCTAATTAAGTTTTCATGAATTCTAACATTATATTGTTTGGAGGACCAACCGCCGCTTATCGAGGTAATTGTGGGTGGCGCGTAATGCGAGCAGCGGGGGGCAGACACTTCAGCAATAATTGCGATTGAAGTGGTTAAGGGCGTGAAATACACTGAGCGAGACATCAAATGGCCAACAATTTCATTCGTTTGTGTTGTAGAATTCGTACAAGATTTGCTCAAGCGCACTTTACATAGTTGTGTTGGGGTTGTTGTCCTTTTTGATTGTCATGAATTCAAGAGGATGTTGAATAGTAAAATTATGCTAACAGTTCAATTTGCTTTGAGCTGGAATTACAAATTCATAGTTATAATTAAATTTGTTTTTTTTAGCTGAAATTTATATATATATAATAATTATAATTTTATTTAAAAATACGTTGTTCCAAAAATATCCAATTGAGTTTGCGTCTTGGCTACAAGCTGCTCACTGGTTCAGGGAGAGACGGAAAAATATTGAGTGAGAGCGGGATAGTATGACTGCCCTGCATTTGAATTTCATTTCATTCCTATTCATTTCATTTCTATTTCATTTCATTTCATTCTCACTCCATAAGAGAAGGAGTCCAAGCTGGCTGAATGTGAATGTCAATGACAGAGGGAGACAACTGGAGTTGTTGCTGATCGTATGCTGCCTGTTGCTGACAGAGACTGTAATAGCTATACAGACCAATCGGATAAATGATATCGGTAGACGAGCAGAAGAGACTCCAAATTGTTATACTAGTGAGAGTGGGAGAGAGAAAGAGAGAGAGAGCAGCTGAAATTTGGTGAAAGATAAATTATTGAATTTAAATTTAAATTTATTTTTATATATATAAAAGAATATGGTAATACTCTATTCAACTTATTCAACCTGTGTCTACTACTACCTGTAACCCAGGCAATTACCCACCGCTATTAATTTATATATAGCCCAACAATGCACACATGCTAACAGGCCTTATCTCGTTAACCTGTTAGTGCCATAAATTTCAATGGAAGTCAAAAGAATGCCGCATATGCCACTCTCCCTCTCTCCCACTCACTCTCCAGAGAATACTCTCCCGTTGTTCCAGCCTGCGAGCTCGTTCTGTTAAACAGGCAACTCGCATTAGGTCACTTCTGTGTGTCAGCTGCTAGCAAATGTCAAAGCTGTTTGCCAACGGGGCGTGGGAATTGCAATTATATCTCGCCGAGAGACTCGACATCAGCAAATGACGATAAATGTGGCAAGTCCCAGGCATATAGCCTGAACTAATATCAAAATTGGTGTCAAGGTGCTGCACTCCTCTGCATAAATTTAAGCACCAACTGAGATGCGTTGCATTTTGCATTTTATTTTTGTAGCTTTTTGGCGCATTTGTGCAATATGCAGCAGTCAAATATTTCTCGCCCAGTTGCTTTCTGATATTTAAATATCTCCGAGTTGTTGGCCTTTGACAGCTCTCTGCAGCTGCTCGAGTCAATTCTCATAAATCTAGTGCAATTCAAATGCCGTTCTGCATGCAATAAATAAAAATCTTCAAAATACACGCAGCTGACATGGCGATGGCTCGCCCATTCCGCTCCATGCCACTTTGGCAAGTCATTGAGGCGGGCCGTGCTTCCTGCGCTGATCCTGCGCCTGCCTGCCTGCCTGCCTGCCTCCTCACAGCTTGAAAGCTGCATTTCCGGTCACTAATATAAGTCAAAGTACAAAGTTGGCTGGCTGGCTGGCTGGCTGCTGGCTGGTTGGCTGACTTTACTTCACTTCGCTTCTCTCTCGCTTATAATGCAACGGCACTTAGCCAACGCCATTTTGAAAGGCTGGGCGGGGCCCCATTCGGAAGGGGTTCGTCTATCTGGCTGTGTGTGTCGCCGTGCCTCGCTGATGATTTAAGTGCACTTTGATGCACATTTTTCGTTGCTGCTGCTGCTGCTGCTGCTGCAGCTGCCCCAGATAATTTAATTAAATTATACGCTTCCTTACGTGCATCGGTACGAACGGGGCGGCTGGGCCGAGCCATAGGTTCAGTTTAGGGTGTGCAGCTCACATTTTAATAAGGTTTGTTGGTTAGCTAGTTTTGAGGTTGAGCTGAGTGTAGTTTTGGTTTAGTTTTATGCGCTGTCGAAAGGCTTTGTAAGAGGCTTTGGGGTTAAAGTCATTTGGGTTAGCTGAAAAGAGGTCGAACCCGAGAGCAGACTAGGCGCACACCCACACACACACACAGCTTTCACTTAAGCATCTCCGTTATCAGTGCAACAAATAGCAAAAAGACAAGAGAACATTGAGCTGGATTTATGAATTATGTTGCTAGGGTAGCAAACAAGAAATTAATATAAATACTTTGTACTCCTATGAACGGAGATTGTGTTCACTGCGGCAGAGCAAAAAGTCGGATTTTAACAGCTGTTAATGAAATGTTAAGGGATTAAATTTAAATTTAAAGAGTGTTTTTAAGAACAAATATAAATTATATATGAAATTTAATTTAATTATAAAAATATTAAATAAATATAAATATACCATAAATTATATATATTCACTATATGTACTATCAATTACAATTATATTAAACTTAAATAAAAATTATATTACACAATAAAAACTATCCTATATTATAATTATAAACTTATATTTATTTAAATTTAATTTAATTAAATGTTGACGAGTTTCAATTGAGAGAGTTTTTAACAACAAAAAAAGTTATGTTAAATTAAATTTTCCTTAATAATTAACTTAAATTTAATATAATAATAAAATTATAATAAATTAAGTTTAAATATAAAATTATGACATAAATTCTACCATATTATAATTATAAAATTATATATAATTTAATGTAATTCGAAAATTATTCTACTCTAATAAATATTATATTATATTATGTGTATAAAATTATATTTGATTAAATTTAATGTTTACAAGCTTAAATAAAATGTTTAAAGATAATTTTTAATAAAATAAAATATGTTAAATTAAATTTATAAATAAAATAATGTTATACCATATTTTGTAATTACGAAATTATATAAAATTAAATTTAGTGTACACTAATAACTCTCTATCTTAATCTTGCACAATTAGCAAATATGAGGATATGAATTGTGATTTACAGCAACATTTCTATGCACATTGAAAAGACGTTGCAGCTTGAATAACAACAACAACAACAAAATGTAAAATAAAACATTTGCTGCAATCCTTTTGGCAGCCCTTGGCTTGCCCAAAAAGTGTTGATGTTATTCATCAACGTCAAAGTGATTACGTCGTTGTTGCTGTTGTTGTTGCTCTCCTCGTTGTCGTTGTCGTTGTCGTTGCCGTCTCTCTGGTGTTGGTGACGCGTCATGCGGCTGTCAGCAAGGTGACATCAACTGGTAGCTGGCAACTGGCAACGGGCACTAGCAACTGGTAAAAAGCAAGCCAGGCCTTGCCGAGTCGTGGCTAGAGGAGAGCAAAACCCATCACAGAAGCCACAGCAGGCAGTCATCAACAACAGTCAGGAGTCGGGCAACATAATTTTTAGTGTCGCAGCAGAGACAGCAGGAAAAAAGCAGAAATAAAAATATAAAAAAACCACAACAAAAATTGTATCAAAAACATTGACGAAAAACATTTTTAATGCACCAGAAGTCATAATATTTTCATATTTCATGCTTGCTGCGCCATTTTTCTGCACGTACATGTCACAATGTGTCCTTAAAGTGGTAAATATGGTACTCAAAAGTTGTCCAAAATGTTCCGACCGAGCAACAAACAGCAGCGAAACACACTCACAAACACACTCTCACACACACTCACACACACAGACACAGAGTGAAATTTTCACCTGGCAAAGTTCAGGCACAAAAATGTCTTGATTTTCGTCGACTCCAAACATGCCCGGCACAGTGACTAAATAACCAACACGAATAGCACACAAAAGCCAGCGACTACGCTCGGTCCACAACATATTTACATAAACAGCAGCATTTTTTGTGCACTAACTGCGGCTAGGGTCGCTCGATGCAATGGCTCTGAATGTGCTTGCGTAGGTTTAAGCTACTTGTTGAGCTCTGGGTAACAGATGGGCATGGGAAATAATCAGATAACAGAGGTTGGAGCTTAGCTATGTAAATCTGACAATGCAAATAATTTTAAATAAAATATAAAAAGTTGTATAACGTAAATAAATATAAATATAAATGGATATAAAAAAGAAAATACATATAAAAACGAATATCAAATTAAGTTAAAGAAAGTAATGTAAAAAATTAATTTAAAAGTAAATATAAAAAAATAAATAAATATAGAGGAAAAAACATATACAAATATAATATCAATACAACAATACCAATTATTATAAAAATTAATAATAAATAAATAAAGTGCAAATAAAATAAATAAATAATAGTGAATTAAAAACAAAATAATATTAAATTAAAAATATATGTTAAAATGAAAACAAATATAAAAATAAAAACGAAAAAAATAAATACAAAATATGTATAAAAATAAATGTATTAAACAAATATAATGTAAAAAATTAATTTTAATAGAATAAAGACAATAATAAAAATTAAATAAAAAATAATAATAAATAAACCAATAAAAATAATAAACTTTCAAATAATTTAAACTGTATATCTAAAATTATATATTAACAAATAAATATATATAAAAAACTACTTTAAATTTAATAAAATAAAAAAGGATAAATATTTAATATAAAAAAAAATAATTAAATACTATTAATGAAATGAGTTACATAAAAAATAAAAAAAAATTAGAGCTTGAGATTGTCAATTCACCTACAGCAAATAAGCTCAAAAGAGATTTTTTAATTGTTATCAAATTATGACAGAAATTGCATTTTCCTTATTGAACATTTCCATATCTGTGATAATTTTTCTAATCAAGTTAGAGCATTCGATATTCTCACCAACTTCTATAACATCTTTGTGTGGTGTTTGCCGTCATCAGGTTAGTGTTTAACCTCTGCAGTGTGCTGCAGTCCACTCGAGAAGTCTTTGACTTGCTGCCGCTACCCTTAAAGCTGCGCTTACCTATAGACCAAGCGCCATGCCCTGGTGCCGCCTCAAACCAGCTTGCTGGCAGGCAGGCAGGCAGGCAAGTCGGGCCACAGCCAGTCAACCGGGCTGGCATTGTGCTCGCCCGCCCGCTACTTGTCCTGCTTGGTGCTAGCTGCTAGCTTTTAACCACTCGTTTGCTCTTTAACGCGTTAACGGGTTAAGTTGCCCATGTGCCATGTTCGTAACCTACAGCTGCAGTCATATTTGCCGCCGCAGCTGCTGCTGTTGTTGTCAGGAGCGCCGCTTGCGGTGCCTTTTTTATATGGCCCATCAAAGCAGGAGGACAACAAGAGTTTTGGCCCGGCCACATGTGTAATTAGTTGGCTCTGACTTTGTCATAACTGCTCGAAGGGGGCTTGGCGCCTTTAAATGCGTTGTGGCCACAATTTAAAGTCATTTTGTGGTGGGGCCCAAAGCTGCCACAAAGCTGACTCAAGCCACACTTTTTTTTTGTTTTTATTTTTTGCAGCCTGCGCTAATCGACGGCCATTATGAACTGGTCAACGGATGACCTCTTCAGCTAGAAAAAAAATAAATAAAACGAGAACTGACAGCTGGAGTGGCCGCGGGCAACTTCATTGCCGGCCAACAACTGCGGCTACTTCAATTTTTTGTTAAGCCGCCGTCGCTGCTTTCATTTCAGATTTTGCAGTTTGCAGCTTTCAGTTTCAGCCCAAAACTGACAGCCGACGATGAGCACTGCGGCTTGTCCCTCCGTTTTTGCTTTTGTTTTTGCTTTTCAGTTTATTTTTTTTTTTGCCAAGTGCTGTGACTCGGCTCAGCCCAGGTGGGGCCTCGTTCGAAAGGGAATTCATAAAATACGAAAACTAATTATTATATCATAGTCAAGCAGCCGTATTGAAATCTGGCGAGTTTTCCACTTCTTCTTTTCCTTTTATTAATATATTTATAATACGTAATCTTCAGTCTGGCGGGTGAGGGCGGCACTTCAGGCGCATTTCTTTCGCCGTTTTTGACGCTTCTTTATTAGTACTTGGCAGTGTGGTTGCTTGGTTGCTGGCTGCATTTTTCTCCATCAGAGAGTGCTGTCATAATTTTATTAGGGCCACGTCGCCTGGGCCGTTGCCTGCGCCTTCGCCTCGTCCTGTCAGCGTGATAACTCCTTTTCGTGTTCAGCTTGGCTCTGAGTATGTTCTGTGTGTTCTGCATTATGCGGCAGCTGTCGGCTGCGGACACACTCACAAACACACACACACACACACACATGCACACTCATTCACATTTAGATGCGGCTTTGGTCACACTCTCAAGCGTCCGTTGCACGCCACGTTCGGCTGCTGGCGCTGGGTCCATGTACATAGCGACTTCTCTGGAGTCGACTGCATGTCAGCTCGCCTCATGGTAGGGAAGAGGAGTGGGTGGGGGTCTGCGTGGTCTGCGTGGGGGCTGTGATTGTTGCTCGAGTGTTGCAGCTGCCTGCGCTTGATTACAATGCGCCTCATGTTGGAGTTCTGGGTGTGCTCTGGCATCGTTTGCACTGATAACACGTTAAGTGCGCTGGTTTATCCAGCAAGATAATTTGGACAAGTGTCACTTCTCGGATTTTCACGCGCCGGCCAAAACAACACGAAAAAAGCGAAAAACGGAAATGGACAAAAAAAAAAAGAAACGTAGGAAAAAGCAGCAGCAACGATGACAACGTTGGAAATGCCGCAACTTTTCTGAAATATGCACAAAATTTGTTGGCAGCCAGGTTTTTGGGGCTTGTTAACTGGCCGGCTATAGTTGCACCTGCAGCTGCTGTTTCCAGCTTCCAGTTGCCCGTTGCCGGCTGTCGTTGCCCGTTGCCCGTTGCCAGTTTCTAGTTGCTCAACTGCTGGTATTTTACGTTAGTTTTCCTCTGCTTCCATTTTTGTAGCATACTTTTCGGGGTGGCACACGCGTAATTGGCGCTTGGTCGGTTTCTCGAAATGCTGCGGCTTTTGAATATTAGTTTAGACTAGCAGCAGCTCCGCTCATGTGGCTGGCAGCTGTTAACCCGCAAATGCAGGTGTAGCAATTACGGTCTCATGGCAACCACAGCGAAATGGCAACGACGAACAAACATTAAACTAAGACGATTTGCGAGTTGGCCACAGTTTTAATCTTGCAACAGATTATTGTGAATATAGAACTTATTTATGTGGTATATCAACTGTCACTTAAGGTTTAGCTCTGAGTTTTAATTGGATTAATGAGCCTCATTATGCAGCACAAATTTAAATTAATTCAGCTCAAAGTTGACTTGAAAGCTGGTTATAATTAGATAAAATCGAGTATTTTATAAATTTGAATTTAATCAAAGCTGTGAACTCATAAATTAAATATGTAAATTTTATGGGCAGAGCAATGAAGTCGACCAAAGAAATTTTCCAGCTGAACTTTATATTGCTGAAAGAGATTTCTGTTGAAAATAAATACATTTAAGACTGAACTATTTTAAAAATATTTTTTAAAAAATCCATATATTTATACAAATAAATAATTTAAAAAAAAAAAACAAAAATAAAAAGCAATAAAATATTTTTGTATAAAATTACTACAATTTAGATTGAACTTCAGTTTTCAAAATATTTTTTTTTTTTTAATAAATCTTTAAATATTTAATTTTATGCCAATAAATAATTTAAAAAATGAATAAAAAATAAATAACATTTTTTTGTATATATATTGATATATATGGTAATATACATAAAGAAAAAATATATATATATTAAATTATATAAATGTAATATAATAATGTAAAATAAATTTTAAAAAATCAATAATAAATATTTGTATAAAATAAATATAATTAAAAATATTAGGAGACAAAAATGTACATATTTAATATAAATATTAATATATTAATATATTTATATATTTATATTTTTATATATTAATATATTTATATATTTATATATTTATTTATGAATTTTTACATTTTATTATACATATTTAGAATTTTCTCTCAGCTAAATATACAATTCCTCAGAACTCCTTTTTGGCTTGGCTTAGCTAGAGCTTATTTTATTTATATATTTTTTTATTTTATTCTGTATTTTTTTATATCTAATTCATTAAATTTGTACCTTCAAATTTTATCTATTTCAATTGTAAATTCTTTTTTTTCTCTAAACCAAATACAATTTTCTCCAATTTCTATAATTACCTTGTCTCAAGCTATGGCTAACAATTCATTGCACTATTCCAACAGATGGCTTAGACACTCGCATCGATATTTGACAAGTTAAATATGGGAAACGGGCTACTAAATACTTTTTGGAGCTGTCAAGTTGATTGCGCATGTGCCACAGTTTGACAGGAATCAGATGTTTTGGGCTATTTGGCGCCAGGCAGCTGCGTTTGTTGTTAACCTTGTCAGCGAAGCAGGCAAACAAAACAAAAGCCAGAAAAGCGCTGAGATGGAGAAAAGGGCCAAAGAGCAACAACAACAGAGAGCCTGGCCACGTGCAGAGAGCGAGAGGGAGAGAGAGGGAATAAGAGAGAGCGAGTCTGGGCCAACGGAAAGCGCAGTGAGCGCTAAGCTTTACAGCGCTTGCTGAATGGAAAGCAGAGAGTAGAGAGCAGAGATTGAGAGAGGGAGAGAGCTACACCGAGAGATATCGTACGACTGCGAAAGCTTTGGCGAATGCTGTCGCTGTCGCTGGCTCTGCTGCTGCCGCTGCTGCTTTCGGGGGCGTCCAGGACCCGTCAGCGAATCGAGTTGTGGCCGTTGTGCGTTGCGTTGAACGTCAGTAGTTGGAACAAGGACGCGTAGCGTGCAGAAGCTCGAGCGCACAAAGCGTTCTCGCGCAACGGCCCCCAAAGAACCAAAAAAGTGAAGCCTAAATCAAATTTTGATATCCTCAGTGTCGTTGACGACGCCGACGTTGTCGACGCTGCCGCCGCCGCGTGCCTCAGTGCGAGTGAATCGAAAGTCAAAAGTGAAATGCAACCAAATCAGCTGGCAAATCACATCAGTTTGTTGGATATACGCTAGCGTTACGTATACGCAACGTGCGACCGCCAGCCGCGGCTGTGTGTGTTTTTATTGATTGCACCTTATCTCAAGGATACGAAATATTAAGCTCATGCTTTAAAATGCTACCAAAGCGAAGTCGGCCAGCTGCAGTGGCGCCATAAAACTGTTGCCTGAACGACAGTCGGACAGCCAGCCAGCCAGACTGTCTCTGTGTCTCTGTGAGTGTCACTGTGTGCGTGTGTGCGCCCGTTCAAGGTCACATTTTTTTGTGCGGTCACACTGACAAAATGTCAGCAGCAAAAACCTAAAAACAAATACAAACAACAGCATTTGCCACAAATTCCAAACGAACAACAACAAAGAGTCGGCCGCCCCAGCAGCTTCAACACAAATTAAAGTAAGCAAAACAGAATCGAGAGAAACAAATCGAATGAATATTTAAGAAAAAAAAATCGGCAAAGCCAACGAACTGAGAACTGAAAAAGTTCACAGTGTGTCCATAAGTTTATCCTTCAGTTTAGTCTTGGGAGCGTAGCGGGTCGCACTCACACCCAAAACTAAATGGCAGACAGCCTTAAGCCGGCTACAACACCAGCAGCCGCAGCCAGGAGCCCATCGAGTGTGAGTGTGAGTGTCGCACAGGTCATGTGACTGGCCCTGTTTTGTAGGACAACGAACTGAACATCAGCTTCTGCATTATTTTGTTCTTTCCTATCGAAAATACATATTTTTTGCAGCTGCTTCTGCTTTTTTATTTTTTTTTTTTATTTTGGTGGCCTGACACAGTTTGTGTCTCTCTTTGAGTAAGCTGCCATAAAAAACCAGCAAATCGCTTACAATACAAAAGGCAATTTTTTTCAGGTAGTGTTAAGAGATTGCCTGAGCAGAAATTTGATAGCTTCAGCTGTGACATATTTTAGAGATTGCCAAATGCTGATGGGAATGTTGGGGAATCTAAGCTAATGAAGTGCAGATGACATGCATATTTGCGAAAATGTTTGACTTTACTACTAAGTAGTTTTTATGTATGATAGCATGCGGGGCTTATCTCTTTACATGACTTTGTGCATTTACAATTGGTCGTAGGAAAAGATTTTTCAGCTGGAAGAAGTCACAGTTTCTCAGATTATCTCATCTAATATTTAGAATAATTTTTATTTTTTTTTAACACAGCTTTAAGTTTTATTTTTATATATTTTTTAATTATTTATCATTAAATTATATTTTTATTATATATATTTGTATATATGTTTTTATATGTTTAATTTGAAATTATATATTTATAATATCTATACATATATGTAAATTTTTATTTATTTAAAAAGTATTTAATATAAAAATTTTTTTTTAATTTTTATATAATTTAATATACATATTTTTAAATATTTATCATTAAATAATATTTTTAATTTGCATATATATTTTATTTGTATTATACGACCTTAAATTTTATTTTTTATATATTTCCATTAAGTGTTCAATTATATTTTATATTTATTTATATATTATACATGTACATATATATAAATATTTTATTTTAATATTTTGGTATTAAATTATATTTCATGTATATTTACATATATTTTGTATTATATAGCTTATAGTATTTTTTAAATATTTTATATGTATGTATTATTTAAATATTTATCATATTTTAAATATTAAGTTTATATAAAAAATTCTAAAATAAAAGTTACACAATAAAAATTAATATCAATTTACTATTCAAATTGAGTTGTTCTCCATTTAGCTGCTGGCTGTCGTGGGCACTCAAGGCAGTCCGCTTCCAGTTGATTGTGAATAATTTTATGATTCATTCACACTTGTGCGAAGCAGTGAGCAGTGTGTGAGAGTGCGATTGGTATGGCATACCAAAGCCAGTTGAGCAGCCGTCGCATATTTGGCAACTGAAGCAACAAATTTATTCCAGTTCGCTCAGTTTAGTATGCACAAATCGTAAGAATATCTGAGATGTTCGCTTTCGCTCTCAGTTGGAGCTATCTAAATAAACACTTCATTTGTGCCCGGAGTCAAGTGTTGTAAGCAAGTTTTGTGCTGTGCCTTCGGGGCTGCATTGCTGATAAATCATAGCCAAAAGTGTTTTGCCACGCCCGCACCTACACACTTGGACACTTGTAGGTCTGCTGGGGCCCGCAGGGCAGCCAACTGATTTATCCAACTGAGAACAAAAAACACGTTACATTGACCACACACACAGGCACACACCCATATACACTCGCCCAGTTCATGTTGTGCTGACATCAGCTGTTTGGCTAGCTAAGGGCTTAGATTTTGGACTGACCTCGTTTTACTGCGACTAGGCAAGAAAAACCCAAAAATCCAGCTAGCAGCGGCAACAACAACAACAACAATGACATCCAAACAGAAATATGTTGTTGTCCAATGCGCAAATATTTGTCGTAATGCGTTGCACAAACAAGCGCACTAAGCAGACCCAACCCGACCCAAGCCGAGCCGGAGCAAGAAATGAAAGCACATAATGCATAACTCATACGCAACGTGGGCGAAACTCTGTTTGATATTTTCTTTTTGGGGCAACAACAAACGACAGACTTACTTAGCCAGCATCAAATATGCAGCATGGCCAAATTATATGTGCACCAACATCTGACATCCATTATTGATATAGACAAACCAGTAATATTACCTTCAGGGCGACAACTCCAACATTTTGCTAAATTAATTTATATATATTTTTTTTATCTGTATAATTTTACATTGGTGTAAATATGGGTAAATTTATTTGTAATGTAATTTAATTATAATAGCTTAGCATTGCTAGACTTGACGCAATTTTATATAATATATATATATAAGTCAAGCTCACCCTTGTTTCTAGCTGAGCATTTCGTGTCGCTCAGCAAGCAATTAGACTTGAAGTTCAATTAAATTTAGTAATTCAAATACTATTCAATAATTTAGCTCTCTTTAGGTATAACGTCTGCCTCTTCTGCATCTGGACTTTATCAACTGGGTATTTGCGTAACTTCTGCCACGTCTGAAGGCAGAATTTTTCCATCTAAAAATTCCTAGATTACTTTTATTATTTTCATTAAATTATAATTTATTTTTAAATTTAGTTGACTAATGTATATTATATGAAAATTTTTAAAAATGTTTTAATTTTTAAAAATAAATATTAAATTATATTTTTACTTCGAATTGTCTTTAAACCTAAAATGCGCCTCAGTTTTGCTAAATTTCTTGTCAGCAAAAAAAATTTGGTTCTAGAATTAAGTGAAAGCGATAGCATTTTGAGTTTCAATTTATGCAATTCGCCAACTAAAAAACTTTTAAAAATTTATTAAAATCAAATTTGATTTCAGCTTAAGCAAGAGTCTAGCCAAGCGCCAGCTGAAGCATTTCTTTCACGCTATGAACTTTTAGAAAAATATATATATATACATTTTTATATATATTCGCTCACTTGACATCCATACGCTGCTTAAGATATACACTTTCATATTTAAAAGCTAATGCCATATGCACAACTCAATTCCATGAGCCAGCTCTTGTTGATTTATGTGCGAGTTTTTTTTCTGTTTTTCCTCTCTTTTTTTGTGGAACGCTGCTTCTTTTTCCATTTTGCTTTCTATTGCAACGTTAACTAGTTTTCGAGAGTTGTGTGGCAGCATTTTACTCCAATTAAATTTTCATGCCATATGAGCATTTTGTGCAACAACAACAACAACAACAACAACAAGAGCAGCAGGGAATGCTCGAGTGCCAAGCGAACGTGGCGCTATTTTCAATTTCCGTTCTCACAAAAACTGCAAAAGGAATGCGATTTGTTTTTTTTTTTTCTGTTAACATAAGCTCACATAGGAATAGTACTCGTCGTAGAGCAGAGAGAGAGAATCTTGGTATATGTTAACGACAAAAGTCGGACAGTCAGCTAGTCAGCCACTGAGTTAGTTGGCACACAAAATTGTTGACGTTTTTAAAACTAAAAATAAAGAATGGGGCAAGAGAGATAGACCAAGAAGTGAAATGAAATGAATCGATTCAGTCAGTGACTGAGTGACCAACTGACTGAGGGACTGACTGGCCTGCCTTGTTGCCACACTGATTGACAGTTCAGGGCAGTTGCCCATTGCCCTCTGCTTGCATTTGGGTCACTTCCGAATCGTGTTTGTGTAACTGGCTTTACGCTTAAATATGGCAAAAAAAAAATCATGTGACAAAACATTTCTCTCTGCTTAACTATATATGTAAAGAGGAAGAGGCGAAGTAGAATAATACCCTGTATTAGTTGTAGCTGAAAATATAGCCTGTTGTAGCTGTAGTTGGAGGGATGACCTAGCTTCTACCAATGCATCTGAAATATATAAAAAATAATATATGTTAAAATATTTATAAAACTATATAATATAAAAAATCTTTATAGATAATGAAAAATTAAAATCAAATAAACTCTAATTATCTTCTTTTTTTTATATTTTTATCTAGTTCTTTCTATATATATATACCTTTTTCTCTTCAGAGCTTAACTTTTTATCAATAAACTTAAAAATCAATAAGGCCAAAGCAATGGCCAGCATTAAAAGCTAAAAGTGTGAGCCACAACAACAACAACAACAATTTAACTCGCTTAAACACTCAGCTGTTCTAAAAACGGAAAAAAGGTCAAATCACATGCCTCCCTCACCATGCATAAAAGACGACCAGCAGCTCGCGTCGAGCTTGTTTTCTGTTTTTGTTGCCTCTGCTACTTTTTATTTAGTTTAATTTTTGTGCTTCGCTCTTCGTTTTTTGCTGTATTGGAATTTAGTTGTTAAACTGTCTGCCAAACACACACAAATTGTACATATTGTAATGGAAATTGTTGCGCCGACAGTGTTGCATTTGTTATTTAAAATGTTTCGCAGTTTCTGGGCCATTTACCAGGCCAAGCACTGGCTGTTACTTGTAGCCAAGTCTTCGTTACATGAATTTGTCGCATTGATTTTGGATTTTCGTTTTTTTTTTTTGAATGCATTAGCCTAGCCAGCGCTGATGGGGTAGTTTAGAGGAGGTAACCCTATAAATCTATATGAATATTAGATGTAATGCTGGACTCAAAGTTTGCCTGGAGCAGTGGCCAGTAGAGTGCTCTTACATGTTTTTTTATATTTGACATTTTGTGATTGAGTGGGATTAGTGCATTGACTATTTTCGACTTATCCTATTTTGTAGTCCTTAAGGATATATTTTAATTGATTAATATTAAGCAAACAGCAAATTTTTTGTGTAAAAAAATTTAAATAAGAGAGAAGAAAATTTATATATATATATTAAATAATAAATTAATTTATATATATAAATAAAAATAATTTAAATTTTTTATTATTATTTTTATTATTAAAAATATATTTTATTGTAGCAGAAATTAATTTTTTTATAATTTTTTTGTTTATATATATTAAACATGATATATTCTAAAAGTTATGGCATACATTCAGTGGACAATTATACGATTACTGTATAATATACCAAAATATTATTTTTTCTGCAATAAAAAAATGAATAAAAATAATAATAGTATTAAAAATAATAAATAAAATAAATAATATATATATAAAATATATAATTTAATAAATAATAATTATAATTTATAATTCTCAACTTTACTGCTAAGTTATATTGCCATGCAAACATACACTCACAGGTGGCTAAGTATAACATAGCTAAAATTTAATTATATATAAATATTTTTGTATTATATACCAATATATCTTAAGGGCTCTCTTTGGTCAACTTGCTTAACTCTACCTGGCTACACATAATAATCAACTCTATATTGCATGTAGTCGAACAGACTGCTGAGTTATGCTTATTGAGAATGCATAAAAATAATAAAAATGGCTATAAACGCTGACAGATGTGGAACAAAGGTGGAAATATTTATATATACATATCTACATGTACACGTGTTCTAGATCTGTCAGGCATTTTTATTCATTTTATGCATTCTCAATATAAATAGTTGACTATTAGCCTACGCGTACTCAACTCTTTTATTGCCTCCACAACTCGGCAACTCTTAACTCTTATTTGTTATTGTTTCCCATTTAGCAAGCAGAAGTTTCGGCTTGAGCGGAGGACACATAATTTAATGCCTGCATTTATATTACGAGCATGTTGTGGCCTTCAATTCGTAATACTTTCACTCTGCCTGGAAGAGGGGCTAGGTCTGGGGAGCTGGAGAGTCTATCCAGTGTCAGCCAACTCTTGTAGGCAACATTTTTATTGCCTTTCGTTTTTTAAATGTTTCTCTCTCTCTCTCTCTCTCGCGCGCTCTCCACTCTTTGCGCCCCTTTTGCGTGTATGCGCTTAATATATTGTGCTATATATGATATATGTATGAGCTGCTCTTTGCCTTGCATGTTGAAAATGTTTTTCGGCAGCAGCTGAAGCGGGGCATACAGAACTCGGCTAAAACAAATTACGTACGAGCTCAAGGCCGCAGCGGCGGTCAGGCCAGAGTTTTGTTGGCCGCTGCTCACTCGCAATTATATTGTAAAGCATCGGGGCTTTTGGCCACTCGACGCCCGCACTAATGAAAAATGCTGGCTCGACTCTTTGCTTGCTTGCCACTTTCCCACTTTCCCACTTTGCCACTTTGCCACTTTGACCATTTGGCCATTTGGCCCATTGCATGTGTTCATAAATAATTAAATTTTTCTTTAGCTGCGCACTGTGTGAGAAATGGCACAGGGTCGCCCACTAATTAGGTGCATATTTCATTTTCGGGCTTCCACAGCGCCAAAGTCTGTCAAAAAGTCGCCCGACAGGCGGACAGGCAGCCAGCCAGCTGCCCAGCCGGAAACGGATGCATGAAATTTCCATGCACACAAATGTCAAATGCAATGTCCGAGCTCGTCAGCCAACTCGCAACTTGTAGATAGATTTGCAACTGCAGTCAGTTTATGTTGTTGTTGTTGTTGTTTCCTGCAGAACATTGGACAGAATAATGCAGTTGTTGTCGTCGTCAATTACAAAGACAGCAAAATGCGTTCGACTTGATGTGGCCTAGTTGTGGCTTGAATTCTTCGATTAAATATGCCACAGGCTAAACATGAATTTAATTTAATTAAGTGAAACAATATACATATATTTATTTAATTATTTATATATATTTTTATAATTATTTTTCTATTTCTATTTATTCTGTTTATTAATTAATTATTATACATTTTAATATTATTTTTTATAATATTATTATATAGTTATTTACGCTATTATTTTTTTTTATTATTTTTAACTTTTACACTTATTAAGTAATTATTATTATATATTAATTGTCATTTTATAATATATTTATTTACATCTATTATTTATATTTTTTAAGTATTTATTATATATTTTTATATATTTCTTATAATTTATGTTATAGTTATTTACAGCTATTATTTCTATTTATTGTAGTTATTATATATTTTGTATAATATTATTTCCTAATTTACTATTTCTATTTTTGCTATTTAAGTAATTCTTATTATATATTTTTTATTATATTATATTATTATTTTTATTTTTAATTATTTATTATATATTTTTATATATTTCTTATAATTTATTATATACAGCTATTTATTATATATTATAGGGCTTGTCTTCAAATAATTTTCCAGTTATTGTGCCACATTTCGATTAAGTTGACTATTTCTCTGGCTGGGGGCACGCTCTGTGCCATCTTCTGGAATTGAAATTGAACTGTGTCATGGTACAGACACAGGCCCAGAGGAGTGCAAATAGTTGTTGTCATATAACAAGCGAAACAATTGTGGAAAACATCCATGTTACGTGTCCGTTGCGCTCTGCTTACGTGGTCCTGGCTGGCACAAGTTGCTCTGACTCACATGCAATTGCATTTGCTTCATTTTGAAATTTTGGCTTTTTTCCTCCGAGTGTGTAAAAGTTTATAAGTTATATATATTCGCATGGTCGCAACAGCTTGGCTGTTGGCCCAAAAGCCAAGCATCAATTTGATCAACTTGGCGCCAGTCTTTAATATGTTTTCGTTTCCATTTCTTTGCTGGCTTGGCGAGTTTTCTTTTTCTATTTTTTGTGTGCTTGTTACACGCCATTTAGTTTCACTTTGCATATTCATGGAATTTTTGGCCAGGACCACACACATATTATACATACATTTGGTCAAATACTTCGACTGCTGCACATATCCCAGTCCCGACCAGCCGAGACAATCGCACACACTTCCTTCATTTAGGGCGAGCGAGAGCTTACACAGACATACACGAAAGCCAAATGACAACTGAAGTTCTGTGGCCAAACTTGAAATGTGGCTGCAATTTTTCGTTTATAGAAATTGCTTTTCATATGTTTGCCTGAGTTGATAAATTTATATAGTTATTGCTTGTTGAATTGCTGTTTTCTCAGTTTCGTAGCTAATTTGAAGTTTGTCATTGCCAGGGATTGCCAAGCTATGAGGAATTACAGATTTTATTGAAACAAACAAAACAAAAAATAGATACAAATAGTCAAAAATAATAAATATCAAATTGAAAATGCTAGACACATAAATAAACAACTGAAAGTTGGGCAACAAATGATTTAAATATGAATCAAGCAATTTATATTTAAATCAAATCAAATCAAATTGCTGGCTTCCAATTTCGTGTGTCATTTCACATAATTCCGCAGTCGAGTTTTTATTATTGTTCTGTGGTCTGTCAGAGCAATGCAATCAATTAATTAAAAGCCTCTAACAAACTGCTGGCAGGCAATGCGACACGCACTTATGTCTAGCAAATGTGTGAGCCAAACAGAATTTCAATTGCGAGCGCTTAAAAGCCCTCCCCAAACAGCAACGAGTCGAGCTTAGCAATAAAAACTGCTTTTTGTCTGTGTAATTTGATTTGCATGAAAACTAAATAAATTTCGAGCGCCCAGTTTTTTATGTCAGCGACAAACGTGCTATGCACGACAGAGAGAGAACGAAAGAGAAACAAAAAACAGGCAGATAAAATCCAGCTAACATATGACAGACGCAATGCAAGAGCAGTGCCTCCTATGAATAAACAAAATGTCATTGAAAATTGTATCCATAAAGAGCGCATATCAAGGATGCAGAACTGTCGGATAGGCAGCCAGGCAGCCGGGCAGGCGGACAGACAGCTGCAGCTGGGCAGCCAGGCAGCCAGTGAAGTGTGGCCTTATCAAGAGCCAATAAATATGAACAATTTCACAATAAACACGCTTCAGCGCTGAGTAGCAGCAAATGCAAGAATGCCAATCAAAAAGTCAACTTAAATCAAAAAAGAAAAGAAATAAGTAAAATAAATAAAATATACTCATATCAACAGACAAAAAAAAAAAAAAAAAAAAAAAAATATATATATATATATATATATATATATATATATAATCAACAAAATTGTTGCAATTAGTCTAATATTTTTATTCTTTTTTTAGATTGCACATAAAAAATAAATAATTAAAAAAAAAAATATTTACATAAATATTATTAAATAACAGTTTTACAATCAGTTTAATATTAATATATATATTTTTTAAATAAATAAATAAAACAAATATTAAAATAAATAATATATATATATATATATATATATATATATATATATAAATTTGGCTAACTTTTAGGCGAAGTATATTTAGTATATATTTTTTTTCGATTGAGGCTGATGACTTCAAAGTCTTCTTCTGATACCACAATTTGACTTTCTTTGGCCCAAAGACAGCTGACATTTACATGCAAACATATGCGCGTTGATTGAGCGCCTGAATGTAGGCCAAGCAACACAGCGCCTTCAATTGGGAGTCTTTCTTCTCGAGTGTGTGTATGTGCGGTTGAAAATGTGGGCTAAGTTGTTTGTTTGCTGTTTGCCTATTGATTACATTAAAGACAAGAGCGCAGGCGCCTTGCCTATTGTCTTATGCGGCCTATGCGCAATATTACGCATACGCAGTGTGCATTAAAATTCAATTTACGTTCGCACTGACAGTTTGAACTTTAATTAAAGCCACGACAGCAGCCAGCTGACAAGGGTCATTGATTAGGCAGGCACGTGTGCCTCAGCCTCAGCCAGAGACAGCACTAGGACACGGACACAGACACGGACACAGACACAGACACATTATAATCAGAAATCAGCACACAAAAAGCTAATGTCTAATGTAATTTATGTGACACCAACGCATTGGCTGGCCCGCCAACAGCTAATATAGCATAAAGGTCTTTCCGGCAGCACACTCGAATGACATTTTGACAGCTAGCCCGATGAGGGGCGGCCCGGGCAAAAATTCTTGAAATTTTCGACTAATTAAGTCATTGACTGCCGCACGCTGCTGGCACTGGCAATGTCAATGGCAATGGCAATGGCAATGGCTGCTCCTAATATACAGGTGACACGCAAACACGTCGACAATTATCATCCGCCCACTGGCAATAGACAGCGAACGGCGCAACTTTGGCATATTTGAAAGTTTTGCTGCCCGAAATTAAATATAGCTATTTGTCGTGGGTGTTGGCGTGGGGTGTGGGAGTGAGAAAGTGAGGGAGTGAGCTCTGAGTGAGCAGATATATAAACAAATTAACGCCATTTGATGTAGGAAATGAGAGTGCTTAGCTATGGCAATAATTTTATATAAATGTGGCATAGAATGAGACAGTTGAGAGCTCACGTGACTTCAGCCTGTATAGAAATAAATTGTTGAAAAATTCTGAGAAATTCTGAAAAAAAGCTTAAAAATGCTACAACAATTTTTTATGGCCACTTCTTTGTTTTTAGCAGAATAATACTCAAGTTTGGGCATTTAAATACTTTGTTAGTTGTATAACAAATAATTCTAAAGGCATTTCATAACTTTCTTTGCATTTTTATGGCTGGCTCTCGCCGCACAGACACTGTTGTTAATCCTGTTCTTTATAGTCTACCTGCACAGTTTATAGCTTTAGCCGCATTAAAACTTTTACATGCACTGTGCCGTCCCTGGCTGCTCTAGCCCACACTTTTAATTAAAGCCGGAAAAAATTGTAACGCTTCCATTTTATGCACATATGCAACTAGGGACCGAGACAGGGAGAGGGAGAGAGAGTGTGTGTGTGTGAGAGAGAGAGAGAGAGAGAGAGAGAGAGAGGGAGAGGGAGACACGTTTTACTGCAACCAATTAAACCATATCGCATACATTATAATTTTATTTTTATTTTAATATTTATGTGTTTCGCTATGCCTCCCATGTGGCTAGAGCACACGCACACTGTCTCAACGTGTGCCATAAAAATGGCGCCCAATTACTTAAAACTAACGAAAATTCCCCAAGCGTTTGCCGTACAATTTGCGTTCATAAATATAAATATCACACCTTTGCAGGGTTTTTCGTTAGCTATATACATAGGCTTTGTCCCATTGGAGTGTGTGTGTGTGTGTGTGTGTGTAAGAGTGTTAACCAGGCCAAGACAATGCTAGTTTGCTATTGCTCTATTTCCATCTCTATATGTTTGGCTTGTCCCTTTACTTGTCTCACTCTCACTCTTACACACACACACACACACTCTCTCTCTCTCTCCGCCTCTCTCTCTCTCTTGCTCTGCATGTGGTGTATTCAAGTAATCAAAAATGCAAATCGAGCCCATGAATTTCGAATTAGTTTTTAGCTCGGTTCGCAACAACAAGACCAACAACAATGGCAGGCTTATAGCCAACGCGGATTTTAGGCTAACGAACACACGTACACACAGACACAGACACAGCCACACACTATCTGAGTGTGTGTGTGTATAGAGCACTATTGAGTTCTGTACGTGTAACAAATTTGTATCAGTTAGTTGGCGGCCTCCCTCGCAGCGTTTACCTGCCAGATAAAAAGAGCGAAGCGAATGAGAATAGTTAGTGCCACAGCGCGTGCAACGAGTTTTGACAGTCAACTGCACTGAGCGAAAAGACTAACTCACTTAAGCATTATATAAATATGGATTAAAATGAAGATTAAATTGATTTAAATTTTGTATAAATTATTTATTTTAACTAAACTAACTAAAGTCGTTGGCTTAGCTCTTCAAATTATTTTCTTTTAGTTTTTGGAAATATTTATTTAGACACTTTATATAAATCTAGCTTAAATTGAAATTGAATTTTATTTAGATTATCTTTTAGCCTTGGAATTATAAATTCGAATAAAATCTTTTTAAATAAATAAAGTATTTGGCTTTTATAATTTCCTTTGGACTGTTGAACTTTCAATTTTTGACTTTTAAAATAAATTGAAATTTAAATATATATAAATAATAAATAATAATAATAATAAATGAGAAAAAATAATTGTATAAATATGTATATAAATAAATATATATATATATATATATATATATATATATATATAATGGTATTTTTTTTTTAATATTGTCTCATAAAGAGCTATAATTTGTACTATTTTAATTTCAGTTTCTTTTTTCCATCTGTTCCTTTATTTGTCTTGATTTTAATTTTTTATTCATTTTTATTATTAAAAAAAAAATAAAATAAATTATATTATTTATAAATTATTTTTAATTTTAGTATATATAAAATTATAAATTCTTTCAATTTTTATAAATAATCTTGAACTGAAATATATAACTTTCGTAAAATAGAGAAATTTTTTAAATATTATTTAATGCCAAAATGTTTGCTCACATTAATTACCACAAGCTTTATAAATGTTATTAAATTAAAATTGAAGTTACTAAGAATTTTCTTATATTTAATATATATATTCTGTATAATCTTCAGATATCCTTTTTGCCAATTTTCTTTAAATTTTCAAACATCAATTTTCGGACCTTCCTTAAATATATATGCTATAAATTGCACTGCAACATCACTTTATATTACAAAGTAATATTTATTTCGTTCAGTATCTCACTCGTTTTATTCTCGTCCTCCTCCTTTTTTATTTACTTTTTTTTTTTTTTTTTTTTTTGGTAGGTGGTTTCTGGGTGGTTCGTGGTCCGTTTTGATTTGCGGCGTGTTGGTTTTTGAGTCTGTGTGGCTCTGTACGTGACGCGCATTTGCGCTCGATGCCCATCAAATATAAAGTGCCTGCAATTTATACTTGAATTCCAACTGTAAAAGCAGCGCAGCGCAGCGCCAACAGAGTACAGCATAGCGCAGCAGAGAACCAGGAAATCAATGTAAATATTTTGGGAACGCCTTTTAGCGCGGCTTAAAACGCTTCCGAATAGTTGCCATCGCCTGTGCCCAGATGAAGTAGTTGTAGATGCCATTGCATTTTCCACTTCAACTGCTGTTGTTGTTGTGCTCTGCTAGCTGAGAGCTGCATTCCTCTGGTTTTGGCTTTCTTTTGGGCCCGTTTTAGAGTTTGGGATTTTGGTTCTTGTTCTCCATTCCCGCTGGCATTTTCAATTTTACTTTATATGCAAATTTGGCATTTTGGCAACGGCGCCTGCCATTGATAGCTGCCGCCCCTGACCCCAGCCCCATCCGCTGGCGCCACCTGCCACAGCCTTAGTTTGAGCGCTTTAAGCCAGCTTTATGCCCGCCCCCACATTGCATTTGAATTTCTATAAATTTTACATTTTCTATTTAGTTGCAATGCCACTGCCAAACATAAAAGTCCAGCCCAAATCCGAGCCTGTCTCTCTACGATATTTCATTTAATTTGCGCCAGAAATATATATATAGATTCTAAAATATTTATAAATACTTGATTGGCAGCGTGTGAAATTGAATGGATTGCTTGGCAAATATTGTTTATTGACTATTTTCCGGCCATGCATTTTGGCAAACAATCATTTTGTTGTGTCTTTGTCGAGCTTTGCGAGCGTAGCAGAGCAATTAAGGTATTGAGTTATTATCTAAGCCATTTGCAATATGTATTACGTTTCATATCGTTTCGATTCGTTTCGTTTCGTTTCGTTTATCTAACAACAATTGTCAGTTAATCTCTGCTGCGAGTTATAAACAACATCTCGAATCAGAGCCTAAAAATAAACGTAGCATACATTAAAGCGCACTCAGGCACGTAGGCCACACGCAATGGCATCGTCAACGCCAAATGCCAACTGCCAACTGCCAACTGCCGACTGCCGACTGCTATTAATCTAAGACAAGCGCTAAGCCAGCTGCACGACACGTAGATAAACCCACCGCTGCCCCCTCTGCGCCTACAACATGACCGCTCTCCATATTTAATGGCCACCGCACGGTGGTCGCTGCCTCGGCTCAGCAAAGTCAAAATAGCGCCCAAAAATGCTGTTGCCGCTGCTGCTACCGCAGCCATTGCCATTTGCCATTTGCCGTCGGCAAAAGTGTCAAAGTGCTAAAGTATGTTCAAAGATTCATAAGATTTTCGCCCGGCCTGTTTTGTCTCTCTGTTTGTCTCTCTGTTTGTCTGTTTCAGTTTTTGTGGTTTTTCTGCTAAAATCAACGATAAAAGGTACTGACTGGTCCAGGGCCATAGAATAGGACACGACCGTCGCAATGGGAAGAGTTTAGCATCTGAATGCCTGTTGTGCCCAAGTGTTGTGTACATGGCATTGCTTTCAATTCCAGTAACAAGAGAAACACACGGCGTATGCGTGATATGCTGACTGCACAGCTCATTATGGCGCCTCACAAGCACAATATACACCAGGAGAAATTTATGGGTTAATTTAAATGAATTTATAGAGAGAGTTAAAGCAATGCTATGTATAAAAATATTTTAATTAAATTTATTTGAATTTGAACTGAAATGCTGCCTGCAAAACTCTCTAAGGAACTATACACCAGGAGATATTTATTTATAAAAAATATATTTATAGCAACCTGAGAGAGATTAAGCTTTGCAATTTTTAATATTTTAGTTGAAATTTCTTAGATTTTATTTATTTTAATTTTAATTTTAAAAAATTAATTTTTTTTCGCAGTGTATATATAAATAAATATACAAATTCATTTTATGAGATAGATATATTTTTATAGAAATTTCTTTGGTTTTATTCATATTAGTTTCAATTTATAAATCTTTATATTATTTTATTTTTATTTACATTTATTTTTGTAGGATTTGCCTATATTTATATCAATCTGAGAGAGTTTAAATATATTGATAGAATTTCTGAGTCTAAAAAAATAATACGTATATGCAAATATATATTATTCTTTATATATTTATATATTTAATATATATATATATATATATATATATATATATATATATATATATATATATATATATATATATAATTATTTTATGTTATTTATATATTTCTAAATTTAAAAATAATATGAAATATATTTAATTTTATTTTTATATATATAAATTTACAAATATTATTGAAAAGTATTAAGTTTTTTGTTACAGTGCAGTTGCTTGGCCTTTGCCTGCTATGCCTATGCCCGTCGGCTTTAAGCGTCTGGTCTTCTTGAAGATGCTAAAGCATTTGCATAGGCGAGCTGAGCCTCTTACACTTTGCTATTAGCCCGGCCGAGTTCATTGCACTGCCGCAGCATGCGCTATTATGAATCACATTTTACATTTTATTCTTTTGCATTTCTTAGCCGGAAATTTCAATTTACACTCTGTGCGCGCCCGGAAGTGCGGAAAAAAATGTAAATTGGAAAATGCTCATATGCAATTTGTTTGGCTTGCAGCGCGGCTAAAATCGTTGAACACAAATTTTGCCATACAGTTGTCCGTTTTTTTTTTATTCTTCTTGCCTTTCCGCGCCGTGGCATAAAATGCGGGGCCATACATTGTTGTCAGTGCTGGCCTGGCTGGATGTCTCTGTGTCTGTATGGGCAACAATCGTTGGCTTTACGATCTCACAAAAGTATTTGGCATTTTATGCGAAATGTTTGCTGAGGCACTGTAAAAGCGCCAGACTCAAGACCGCTGGAATCGCCCATTATAGTTGCACACCCACGCACCCATCATCCATCAACTCACTCGCATTCAAACGCATCGCAATGCTTTAAAATTAAACTTACATTTTTAATGCGCCGACTGGCATGAAGTCAGCAGCTTTATGATTGCGGCTTTAATGGCCATGAGCAGGAGATGAAGCCAAGTCACTAGTTGAGTCAGCTTGGCGCATAGTTAAAGTCATGGCATTTGGAAATAAGTCCAATCATGTCGCAGCATTTTAAGCAATTGACAACAATAGAATGTCAACTAAGTCATAGTTTTGATGGCCCTCCAGTTGAGACATTCAATTGTTGTATTTATGTTGCTTGAGCAGTTAGGAACTTAAAGGAATTATATGTGAGCTTATTCAAAGTTCGGTTGAGTGAAATTAATGCCTCCCTTTCGCACTCCCCCTCTCTCTTTGTAACACTCATTCACCCTTTTTCCCTTTCCCTCTCTCACTCCTCCTCTCTTGCTCTACCTCTCTCCCTCATTCTCCCGCTGCCTCTCTCACCCTCCCTACCTCAACCTTTTCAGCCCATCTCACATATAATTAAATATTACTCATACGCCGCATGGCCGCTGCAATACATCACAATGGCTCGCCGCGCGCTGCAGACAAGCGTGATTGAGCTGCGGCATTTCGTGGCGCCAAATCACGTTGCAATTGCCATGAGACGACAACGACAACGACGACGACGACGACGACGACACTCATTAGAGCAAAGTGTGATGCGTGACACCAACTTTAAATTGTCCAAAGACACGCCCTAATACCCGGCCACAGCCAGTGGTGTTCCAGCTGCTGCTGCTCCATCTATCTTCTGCCTGCACACTGCAGCGTAATCTTGGCCATTACTCAAAAAGTAGCCGGGCACGTAACGGGCCACAGCAAACGAAAAAAGAAAAAAAAAAAACGCAGAAGGAAAATTGAGGCAATGTTAACGAGAGAGGGGCAGCCCCGAGCTGGAATTGAAGCGGGACTGCGAACTGACTCCCACACTGGCAACGGCAGCGGCTGCAACCGCTGTTACGGCCGCTGCCGCTGATATTTGCTGCTGCTGACATTTGTAGTCTGCGCCTGGGTTCGTGTTCGTATTTGTGTTTGTGTTTGGGCTGCGTCCTTGGTCCACTGTCAGTGGCACAGCCACAGCGACATCGCCTCGCCATTGCCATTGCGTTGGCCTTTGAAATCAGAAGCGTTATTCTTTTGTTTTTTTGTTTGGCTCACTGTTGTTGCCGCTTGTGCTGGCTCCTCTCGTCGCCCCTCTAATGGCTTTGTTATGCTAATTTCCTGACGCCTTCTGGCCATTGAAGCCGCCTCGCTGTCTCCGCTGCTTGCTGTTGCTACTGGCTTTCATGCCGGCTTTTTTGGCTTTTTTTTATGCTTTTAATACAACAATTTTGGCGTCCCTCGACACTAATTTAATTATATTTCTTTTTTTTCGTTGAGCTGTGTGGGGATTTCTCGTGGATGGAGTTTGGCCTAATTCATATTTGGCTTTAAGGTTTTTTTTTATTATTTTTTTTTTTTTGCTACTATTTTGTGAATATATATAAAATATGTTTAAAATATAGAAAATATATTTAATTTAAATTATATTTAAAATAGGTTTATTATATAGATTAATATTGGGTAGACATTTTATTATTACATATTATTCTTAGTGATTAAATATAAAAAATAAATATATAAAAGAGACAAGATAAAAATATGTAAGATATATAAAAATATGTAAGTTATATTAAATAGGTTTGTTTTTTTTTTTATTTTTGTTGGCTACTATTTTTGTGATTAAATATGAAATGTATATAATATTGGTTTATTTTTGCAAATATATGTATATTTAATAGAATTTCCATACATCAAATATTTTGAATTTCATATATATATATATATTTAAAATATTTTTTATATATATTAGTCTTATGATTAAATATGAAATATATAAACTATATATTCAAAATGTTTTTTTTTATATAAATTGGAAAATGGTATAAAAATTACCCTAATTCATTACTTTATAATTTTTTTTTTATATATTTTTTTAAATATATAAATTATATAGTAAAAAAATTTAAAAAATATATATACATATTTTTTAGTACATGGAATACATTTCAATTACCTGTCCTGTTTTGTATACCATATTTTGTTTTCTTTAATAAAACATTTGGTGACTTGCGCCGGCACGAAAGTGCCTGATACCGTCAAATATGGAGAAATACAAATGTTCACATTTGCAACATCATTTTCCAGCAATTTCGCTGCGAGCACTCGCGCGACTTTTCAGTTTTCCTTTTCCACTTGCCTTGGCTCGACTTCGCCCAGCTTTATTTACTGTTGTCACTTTGGCTACCCCAACATCGTCATTTCTCCAGCGAGTAAAAAGTGAAATTCTCGTTCGTCTCTGTGCGCATTGCCAGCATCCATGTGTGTGTGTCTGTCTGGGTGAAAGGACTTACCCTATAAGCCTTTTATAAGCATCGCATAAATTCTTTGTCAATTGTGGCAAATGTTGGTTGCCTGCGTGCCGCGCAGCCGGCCTGCCTTGTTGCCTGCCACTCAGCTAGTTTGCCAGTTTGCTCTGCAGCTCGTCATTGTCATTGTCCTGGTTTTGGTTCTGGCTCTGGCTCCGGCTCTGGCTCTGGCCTCAGCATGTGTGTACGTCCTTTGGCTAAGTATTTTTTCCCTTTTGCTCTACGTGCTCTCTAATTGTGCCACGCATATCTGGCTAAGACTCCAGTTTGGTAACTAGAATTTGATTGTGTCGAGGCATGAGAGTGCATTGATTGGATTACCAATGAAGGCACTGACAGTACATCTCTCCCCCACTCTCTCTTGCTCTCTCTTCCTATTGCCCAGTAATGGGACAGAGGCTATGCGACATAAGCTTCAGCAGTTGGGCGGAGATAATGTCGCTGGAAATAGCCCAAGCGGAAGTAGGGATTATTGCTGGCAGTTAGGCGAGTGCTGATATCAAAAGCTCACAAATTAATCTGAATGCTGTCAATTATATTCATCCACCTGCATATATATAGAGAAAGAGAAAGAGAGAGTGAGAGGGAGAGTATGGAAACTTAGGTATGCTTTAAGTTATGACATTGAGCTATGTATGCCAGCTATCCCAACAGCAAAGTTTCGCTTTAGTTATTCTCTTTTCTTGTCGTGTGTGCCAGAAATTCCCTCAGCACTTGCAGCAGAGAGGGGGCAGCTCGTGCAACCTTTTTATGTTATATTGTTTAATATATTTTCTTGTAAACTCTCTTGTGCCCCGAACTAATCATCTCGGCCTCCACGTTGGCCACTTTCAGGTTCCTGTCAACTGACAACTCCCATGCAGCGCTGCTGCATTCCCTGGACGGCACTCCAGGCATTGGCTTAGTAACTTAAAGTGCTCCATGCAAAACATTCCCCAACAGACAACACAAATACAAAAGCAACACACACACACACGCATACAATTATAACATAACTCATGCGGGAAGCATATTGACAGGCCAAGGGAAGGCAGCCCTTGCTGGCTGGCGAAGTGGGGCAATCCAAGCGTTATGAGTGCTTCCCATTCGACACGCACCTTCCGCTTAATGTGCTGGCCGCGCTCGCCCCTTTCGCTGAGTTGGGTTTGTCATCACGCATTATTATGCTTTATTTCCGTGCCTGCTTTTATTTTTATTAAAACTGTCGTCAAATTTACATATAGCCAAGTGGCAGGGCGACGGCATCCCGCTGACTCGCTGTCTCGGCATGTTGTCCAGCCGTTCGCAGGGGGAATAGGAGCTAGCGGCGTAGGGACTTGGCTTGAGACTTCCTGCTGCCGACAGTCTGCAGAAGTTGTTGCTTGTTGTTATTATTTCCAGGCCGTAGCTGATTCGTTTTTCTTCTGTTTTGTGCTTTTTTTTCCCCCTTTGAAGTGTTTACAACACTTCCGGCGCATAATGGAAAACAAAAGGCTTAAAAGGATACACAAAGGATTTGAGCAATCAAGTACGCTTTAAGAACTTTCGCCCCATCCACGATAACCGGCTACCGATAACAGTTTTTGCACCTGCCATTTACCTGGACTTGCAACGCTTCATGCTGTACGTCTCTCCCCACAGCTGCCAAGTCATAACAATGCTGAGTTTTCAATATGCCCAGATCCACGTGTGTGCCCCATAAAGTGTATGAATATGTGTGTGTGTGTGTGCGTGTGTGAGAAAAAAGGGTTGACGGCAACATAAAACTTGAAGTAGTTACGCTCAAATGTCTGCACGGTTTTAGCCAGACAACAAACAACAATAACCAAAAGAGCCAACAACAAAGCCTGCTAAATTTTGAGGCTGCCCAAGTAAGGCGAAATTTTTTGTCCGTTGTGTCTTTTATGTCGAAAGTTTTCACTTAGGCCCAGTACGTGTGGGCTGTGCATAGTACATTAAATTGAATGGAAATTGTAATTATGAAAAGAAAATTGTCGGAAATGTCTAAGCATATATATAAATTTATAGATGGAAAACTTGCCTAATACAAACTATGCTTGAGTTGCCTATTCAAAATAATACATAAAGCTAAGAATAGAAACTTTAATTCTAAATATATAAAATATTTTCCAGGATTTTTTTTATATTAATAACATAATCATAATAAAATAATCATAATCATAAATAAAAGTAAAATATAAATAAAAAATAAAAAAATGTTTATATTAAATACAATTTTTTAAATAACATACAATAATAACAAGTAAGAAGGCTCTGGTCGAGTGTGCCCGACTAGGAAATACCCTAAGCCCCGCGTAATTATATCATTTAAATTTAATTAATTTAAAAAAAAGAGAAGAGTTATCGAATTTCTAAAACATGTTGTTTTAAACATTTTCCAATCTGACCAAAACTATTTTCTCCTCTTGCAGATGCTCAAATCACTTCAAAGAGACAGCTTTAGCCAGCCTTGGCAGCTGTTAGCGCTGCTTGTATTGGCCACGTTAAGCCTCTGTCTGGCCTGTCGAGTCTCGGAGTTCTCGTGCAAAGGCGGTGGCAACAACGGCAACATCTGCGTGCCACTGGACAAATACTGCGATGGACGCAACGATTGTGCCGATGGCAGTGACGAGCCGAAGCACTGTTCCGGTTAGTGTCACATGCACCCCTTTATATATGACTTTGTCTTTATATGTATATACTATTTATATGCATTTTCTTATCCCAACTGGAACAGTCTGCAATCGGACATACTATGGTGATATTGGACGCACCTATGCCATAAAAGTGCCAACGCCACAGTGGAATAAATTGCCGTTCCTGTGTCACTTGACATTCACCGCGTCCGGCCATGATCAAGGCGACATAGTCCAGGTGAGTCAACAGCCAGAACAATGGTCGGGTGGGCGTGTGTGCTCAACTCGACTCGACTCGACTCGGCTCTCTGCTGTTTGCCTGGTTGTTGTTGGCTTCTGCATGCCGTAGGCCAAAGATTAGCAGCCTGTGCCGGCGACATAAAACTGCTCTATACAAACACACACACCCACACACACATATAACAATACATAGATGTCTATCTGCACATATATGTGTATATATATATATGCGTACACACGCACTCCCACACCAGCAGCAGCAGCAGCTGCTGCAACTGAAAGTGGACTTGTGACTCGCTCACAGAGCACCGTGAAATATTTCAGTACAATGCAGTTGCAAAAACAAACACGAAAATGTGCTGGAATACCCTTATGCAGAATGAGGCTACCTGCAACTGTTGAGAGTTATATTCCTAAATTTCCGTATCTTTTAAAGGGAATATTTCATATAGATTAAAGGCTAGCTTTTTTTAACATTTTGAATTTCTCTGCTTAGAGAGCCAGAGGAATACCCTGCATAAATATTAAATTAAATAATTATTAAGAGCAGCAGAAATATAATTTATATATACGGAACTAAAATTCATAAAATGAAAGTAATACCCTTATTATGTAAAATAAAATATATTTTTTAAATAAAAGTGTAGGGCACAAAAATAAATAAAGCTAGAATAATTAAATAAAATTAAATAAAATGATTATTTATCCATAATTAATGCTGGCTTATAGAAAAATATTCAATATTAAATATTAGCATTAATTAATTTTAATTATTTTATTTAATTTTATATATAAAATACCATTTTAAAAGTGTATTTGCGAATGAATTTCAAGGATCAATAAAAACCCATTTCAAGAAATTACTGGGAATCACTTTGCTTGAAAATTCCAAGAATTATAAATAATATTTTATTTATTTTGAGAATTTTATTAGAAAATGTGTATAAATATGAAGAATACCCTAATGTATATATATGTAAAATATAAAAATACTCCAACATTATATATTCACAAATACCTTTGCCCACAACACTCACACTCTCGCCAAGTCCATCTCCACTGAATCTCAGTGTATTCACGTTTCGTTTCTCTGCTTATTCCGCTGGCGTCCGTATGTGCTTTTCCGTTTCTTTTACACCATGATGGATGTCTGGCATTTTCGTTGCTCTGAGTTTATGTGCGTGCTCAATTAGGGGTATGACTGTATATAGTCTGAGCTATGGCTTAAAAGCAACGCCCCCGTCCACAGCAAATAGTTAAGCAAGGGCCACTTTTTCGCTTTAAGCGAAAATCTTGGCTTTAAATAGTCCAACTAGGGGATTGGGCAAACTGGGGCTGGCATAAACGTTGACAATAAAATTAGACACGCTTCACAACATTTTTGGCGAACTGTCAGAAAAACGTCAATTTCAATTTCGAAAATAATTGATTTCCATGCAATTTGCGTAACAGCGCAATGAGCAGTTAGCAGCAGCGAGGATAAGACGAGCGACAACTAGGGTGGCCCAAAAACTCGGTGGGTGTGAGGCAAGCAGTTGGCAAGCCTGTAAATGGGACAGACAGTCGAGTTGAGAGGACAACTCAGACCAGAGCATTGCCATCGCTACTTTATAGAATGATATATGCAAAAATTTGCTGGCTGCTGCTACGGCAGCTTTGCACCTTGCACCAAATCTGTCATGCATAAGTTATAACTTTTATTTTGTGTTTCCGCATTTGTAGACCACGCTGATAAACGTGGCAGATTCTCTGCCTGGCAATGCATATAAATCATGTGCTTGGCTTTCACTTTATCCAGTTAGCTTTGCCCGGCTCCCTGTTTTTTTTTTCGCACCCCCTGCTGCTCGTCTACGTGGGAAATGGCTTGAAATAATAATGTTACGCGCCGGCTTAGGGGGCGACAACACCAACAGCAACAACATTGACGCAATCGTCCTGTCTGTCAGCATGTCCTGCTGTACATATTGATTGATGATTGTCGGTGTGTGTGTTGGTGTGCTCCCAGCGAGAGCAAAAGTTTAAATTACCCTAGCTACCCGACCTACCCCTAAAGTACATATCGCTGCAACTTTGCTCGCGGCTAATTTTTAATGGAAATAACTTGGCCCCCAAACTTCTGACGGTTATTTCATTTTGAGTGTGTTTTTTTTTTATCTTTTTTTTCACTTCAATTTTTTATGCTTTAATCAAATATCCTGTGCTGCACTCTGTAATTTGCGCCACAAGCTGAGCGCATTTTTCACACCCCCCGATGAATTCATAGTGTCGAACGCATGACTTAAAGCTTTAACTAGATGGAATATATATAAATATATATGTTTATATATAAATAAATAAAAACAAGATACGGTAAATGCTGCGGGCATTTCTCGTATTTCTCTCGCTTTTTCGCAGCATATCAAAAATTTTTAGCATGCAGCAATATTAAATTGCTAGCAATAAAAGCCATGCGAATTTTACCGGCCACATAAATCAACAGATATTTTTCCATAAAAAAATTCACAGAGCTGCGTATTATACATATATTTATAAAAATATATATATTTTTTGTTATATTCCATTTGCATTTTATTTTGTGTCCCTATATCATTTTTTTTCGCCATGTTTTAAATGTGTTCTTTATATTTGTTTATGCATTGCGAACGAGATTTTCATTTTGTTTGTTTTGTAAGCAATTTTCATACACAAAACCCTATTTTTTCCTTAATAGCATTAATGATGGAGTATTTTGTATTTTGCTGGCATTATTTCGTTGCGGGCAGGGAAAAACTGATTTTCAATTATTTCCCATTTTTGAAATTTCATGTGAACGAATCATTTTCTGTTGTTTATTTGGGCTGAATTTTTCTTTTTTAATAAGCAGAAATATTAATTGTAGAACAATTAGGTTTTTCGCCAATTAGTCTCTGTGTGGATTTTCTCTATATTAATCTGGCCTCCCTACCGTAACTATTTATTCCTATTTATTTTCTGCCGCTCTCTATTTCTTTCGTTATCTGCCCTCCGTTTTCTCACTCTCTATTTTTCTCTCAATCATTCCCATATCTTTCTGAACGACATATATTTCTCTCCTTGTCTATTTCTCTCCTCTCATTGTCTCTTTCTGTTTCTTTTAACTATTCAAGATTTATACGAGTATATATCACTCTGTTTATCTATGTTCCCTTCTCCTTCTTACTGTTCATACCTACTGTCTCACGCTTGATTCTTCTCTGTATATCCCGCTACCTGTCTGAGTTTTTTTTTGTCTCTCTTTGTATTTTTTGTCTGCCCATTTATGTACTGAGTCTAACCATCTAAAAGAAAAATCGCTCTGTATTCCTTCTTCTCTCGGTCTCCTATTTCTTTCTTTCTGTCTTTCTATTTATATCTCTGTCTTACACTCTCTCTTTATCTGTGTCTGCCTCTCTCTCATCCTCTTTATGCTCCCTCCTTACACACTATCAACGTTTTCATTTACCTCGCCTTTCTCTGCAATTCTCACACATTCAAGTCTGTTACTTAGCTCTTACTTCTCTGTAGTTATTTCCTAATAATGTTGTATTTACATAAAAATTGTGAGTAATTCCACAATGTCAACAGTACATTTTGTGGCATTAGCATCATCTATCAGTTCGCATTTGAGAGAAAAACAAATAAATTCCGACTGCAGATAGGTCTTATTCCGTAGTTAGGAGCAATTTGCATAAAAAGCTAATAATAACAGCTCCCCTGTATGTCTCCCTCTCTCTCTCTCTCTTTCGCTGTCTCTCTGTGGGCCAGTTCAGTTGCGAATGCGTTTTGAACTTTTAGCAGCTTGTAAAACTTGAGCTGTAAAGTGCACAGAAATAAGACTATTTTGCCCACTTAGAAGCGTTGCATGTGGCAACAACTTTGCCACAAGTTTCATTTAACATGCAAAACTCCATAAAGGAGATACACATAAATTTACTTGACCACCCACCCAGGAGACTGTTGCTATGTGTCCTGGTAACGATGGCCATGGCGTTCAGGTATCCAGATGTCCAGGCCACCTTGAAAAGTTGTCCAGGCTGCGGTTGCCAGAGGACAGAGCACAGAGTACGTGCTTGGCGTTTCTCTAATATTCGAAATTAAAATCGTGTTTCGTTATATTTGCTGTTTGCGACTGTTTATGTGGTAGGTGTTAAAAAATGTATAAAGCCTCACAAAGTTCAACCCTTTTTGCCGAAGTTTTGTTTGCAATTTGCAAAATGCCAAGCACACGCAACTTTATTTGCATATTTTATTAAAAAAAAAAAAAAAAAATATATATATATATATATATATATATATACCTATATGTGTTATATATAGTAACAGCCACTTGACTTGGGCTTAGCCCTCGTCTTATATTCGTGTTTTCACTTTTTCCATTCTCTCCCTCTCTCAGTCTCTCTCTGTTCATTTTGGGGTCCGCCCTGACCTTGCTTCACTTTCGGCGTGTGCTCTTTGGCGCCTGCTGTGTGTTGTCTTTTTTATGGGCAATCTAATATGCAAACAGAGGGGCGTGGCCGAGGCTGCCTTTTCGCAATTGAATTTCATTTGCATAACTTTAACGTGTGCGAGCTAAACTAACATAAAATATATAACTTCAGCATGCTCCCTCACTCTCTCTCTCTACGTCTCTTATTCTTAACAGAGCATCTGGCAGTCATATATGCTCATTGCTTGCATTTTTATCTGTTATATATTTCTTCAACCATTCGCAGATCATATTTGATGGCTTTACGGTGGGCCGCTTCGATGAGGGCATGGTCGATACGGATGTGGATGGTTATGAAACGAATCTGAGCCCAACCGGCGAGCTGCCCGGCTGTCCCGAGGGCTTCATGCAGGTGAGTGCAAATTTAATTTATTAAAATTTGAATTGAATATTACGTAAGCTGGGCAGCCAGCCCCGTGGAGCTGGCAACTTGCTTGCACTCCATTTGCCGTTGCGTTCAACTATAATTTTATGCCACACAGACTCGGGCGAGCATAAGGGCGTAATGGCAGAATCCACGTCAACTACGAGCTTGACCGTTCGCTTCGCCGCTCCGTTCGATTCAATCAATGTCCGAGTAATTCTGTAATTTTCCGTTGGCTCTGTTGACAAATGCCACATTAGCCCAGCAAATTGAATTGAATTGTGCGCCTGTCTGACTGCCTGCCTGCCTGTGTGTGTGTGTGTGTGTGTGAGCCATACACCATTGCTGTGTGCTCATGTCCGGCGTAGCTTGTGTCCGCAGATTGAAGTTTGAGTGCTGAAAAAGGAATAAAAGAGGACGAAGGAACAGCAAACTATTTAACATACATATATTTTTATCACAACTTTTGCGGCTCCACGTTGTTGACATTGCTACTTTGTCGAGACATTTGGCCCCGCCCCCTTGACATTCCGGCGTTGTTTTCGCACAGAGGGATAGATGGTAGCTAAAATAAAACTAAAGCCCCGGCACTAGCCAAATAAAATGTACCAAATCCCTGTAATTGACTTGTGCAATATGTTCAAATATACATTTGTACAGATCTATATATATACATATATATATACATATATATATATATATATATATATATATATATGCCATAAACTCGTATACCATACAAAAATCAGTCTCTGTGTATGTACTTTGATAATCTGCTGCTGCTGCATTACATTAAATAGAGTTTTGCAGCAGCAAAGGCAATACCCATTGACCGGGCTGGGGGCAAGGATTGTAGCCAGCATTCAATATAGCTCGTCTGTATATACAAACATATATATATATATATATATATATATATATATATATATATATATATATATATATATATATATATATATATATATGCTTTGCATGCGCTTTTAGTTGCCTTAATCTACCTTTCGAATTAATTTCAAAGCTTAAGTTGTGCGCACTGCAGGCTGCGGTGCCAGTCGCAAAAAAGGGCCAAAAGTGTTCAATTGCAGAGCGCAAAGTGTTTTTCCCTTTTGGGCCAAGAGTTCGCACAAAGGACAGCTGCTGCTGTGCTGTAATACCTTCAGGTGTGATTATGCATCCTTGTGCAATTCCAAGACGCACACTCGTTTCGTAAATAATTTAAATAGAAAATAATATTGGGCTATAATTGAATTTCATTTAAGAACAAATAAATAAATATCAATTTTGGTTTTTAGTTTTGACTACAAATAGAGCCTGGGGAATAATGTAATTTGGATTTTGGGAACAGTTTTTTTTCTGCACATTGAAAATGGGAATAATATATTTATGGAAATTTAAATAGAAATTGAATTAAGCACAATAATTTTAAATATATTTATTAAAATAAGAAATTTATAACATAAGGCAATAGAAAAATTCAAAAACAAAGCGCGAAGTTCAGTAAAAGGCAATATAACATATAAAAAAATAAAAATTAATTAATATTAATAATTTAATAACCAATTTGACTCAATCAATCGATTTTTGGAACTCGGCTTTTGGTATTTGATCCCATTCCTGAGAAACCGTTTTTCTAAGGTTTAAATCCGGAGATCGACATATATTATTATTATATTATTTTTTATATATTATTGCGATAACCAGCTGAGTCTATTTAGTCATGTTTTGCTATTCATCCATACATCTCTCCATAACAATGTAACAATTTCTCACAGAAGTCTTATAGCATCGTCTATCATAGTTTATAATAATATTTAAATATTAGTTCATTGGGTCTGAAGTAGCCTACATTTTCCATAAAAAATATTTAATTGGTGCCTTCTTCGTTCAGTGAAACAGCACAAATACGTCCGTTCGCTTCGGGCTTCACTTTAGCAATGACTCAATTCCGCATTTGCTGAGCTGTAGCTCAGCTCAGTAGAGAAGGCAGGTAGCGGAAGCACAGACAGCTAGAACAGACCCAACGAGCACAGGGAGCGGAATATTGCCGCTCTAGCAAATCCAAGTTCCAAGTGCCGCTCACTCACTCATTGCCATCAAATTCATGGAAATAACTTAATACTGAATGGAATAGACAAAAGAAAGAGTCTTAAAAGAGTATTAATACATGATGCCCTTGTCTGTGCTGTGATTACTGCTCGTTTGTTTGCGTGGCTTTGATATTATTCAGCTATTGCTTACGCCGAAGCTTGAGGCTTAAATTTTGGAATTTAGATTTTTAATATTTAAGATCTGTATTGTTTTTTTTGTTATTATTAATAAGTGCTTATACTTGACTCTTCTGTCTCTTTGGCAACTCTTCTTCTATTTACACAGTTGCAGTTTGCTAGAATAAATAAATAAATCAAATTAAATGAATATATATATTTAAAAATAAAACACAAAGATTAAAAAAATTAAAGTAAATTAAATAAAAAATTATAATACATAAAAAATTATATATAAATACTTCAATAATTAAATTAAATATAAATATTTTCAAATTTTAAATTAAATATAAATATTTCAAAATTAAATTAAATATAAATATTTTCAAAAATAAAATTATATACAAATATTTAATATTAAAATTAAATATAAATATATTCATAAATAAAATAGAGTATATATATTTTCAAAAATAAAATAAAATACCAAATAAATATGTAAAAAAACAAAAAAATTATTTTTTAATTAAAATATTAAAAAAAAAATAAATATTTGTTAAACTGAAGCTGAATTCTCTCTTCGGCTTGGCTTTAACTCTTAGCTTCGTAAAGATATTCTGATAGCAACTCCATTTTCTGCTTTTTCAGTCTCTTTTGATATGGTTCATAAGGATTTCCCTTTTAACTCAACTGACATTATCTCTTATAGTTCCGCGTCCCTCTCTCGCTCTTTATCTCTCTCCTTCCCACATTCCGCCAACATGCTAACATGTGTATTGTATGTTTCCTATTGCGCTCAGTTTTGCTGTCCAATTGAAAGTGAACTCTGTGCTGCGGACTTGGTGCTCCCTCTGCTGCTCCCCTTGCTACTCCCCTTGCTGCTGCCTGGGCCGTTGTCCTTTATTAGTTTAGCGCTGGCGACTGATGCCGCAGTTTTGCCACGCCCCTCGCTTTGTGACAATAAATTGCGAACAAGCGTGGGGCGTGCGCTGACATTTTGTGGTGCTGTCCAGCTGAAACTCATCCAGATCGTCCTGGATAGACCCTGGCAGCTGTGCCGCTGTCGCTCTGCTCGGTCAGCTCTCGTCTGTTGAGGTTTCATTTGGCACTTGACATATGTATGTACGAAAAACTGCGGCTAGAATAGAACTGGCTGTGCGGCGGATTTGAGGAATGATGCAAACTGGGCGCATTTTTTTCTGCTTCTCTCAGATTTTTTTTATTATTGTTTTTTTTTTTTTGTCGGGTTTTTAAAATGCAGTTAAATATTTGCAATTTTTTCTTGCGCTTGTTGTTGTTTTTTTTTTTTATTTTTTGTTCATATGCACGGGCCTTGTTGCAGTTTTATAAACTCGTAACTAACCGCAGGTTTGTGTTGTCATTCGCGCGCCCTTCAGTCCGCCGATTCGTGGCCGGGGCTTTATCGTAGCTGCGGCGCCTGTTTTTATTTATTTAAGGCAAACATTTTTAACTGCTGACGTGGTTTCAGTTCAGTTTTTATTCGCAGTTATTTTACAGTTTCGGTTTGGGGTTTATTTATTTTTTTTTTTTTTTTTGCTCACTCGGGCGGCTCGACTCGCCTTATAAATTATTCGTGTCATGGCCCGGCCACATAAATTCTTGACCGTCTCATATTTATTCCAATCTACCTATGTGATTTCTGCCAAAAATATATATGGAAGTGTGTTGGCCCAACAGTAAGAGTTTAATCAGTTATTCAATTTAGTTAGACAGTTTGCCCCATACATATTGCAGGAGGCAAAGTTCTCGGCGTGACCTTTTCTCTCTCTCCCTCTCTCTCTGGATTAGGCTGAATAATTCAGCAACACTTTTTGCTTTAAACTTGACCGGCCACTGGGGGTTGGCAGCACCGCTGCAGCATTGTTTATTTGCTAATATTGTTAATCATAAATAACAAAGTTTATGCATAAACGTATTAACCTAAATCAACAAGAGCAGCAACGACGAGCAAGCCTCGCTGGCCAGGGCAGCTTGAGTAAATGACTCAATATTTGACAATCATAACATCCGCTTAGTCTTCATGGTTGCTTCGGCTCCAGTTTGTCAATGGCAGTTTAAGCTCTTCTATCTATATAAATATGTATATACATTTAGCCACATGTGTGTGTGTGTGTGTGTGCCATAGACAAGCTCATAATTCAAGTTAGCAAACTTCTTGGACATGCTGCTCCTTTACTGCGCTGCCCTGCCGTGCTCTGCCCTACGGCGGCATTTGTTTGTGTCGTAAATTTACGAGTCATAGCCAAAAAAAAAAATAAAATAAAAGAAAAGAAGGAAAAGGCAACAACAAAAAAAGGTTTGCAAGTTTTTCTATGTCTTCTGGCCAGAGTTAAGTCGGATGTGGGCCATTGAGTAATGTGCCGAGGCGGCTCATAGAGTAGCTGCAAGTCAAGAGCGCATAACTCGTTTATTTTCCCTTTTTTTTTTCTTGTTTTTAATATATTTATTTATTTATTCAGGCTCGCATTGAATTGCAAATTAAAAGCTGCGCCTTGCTCCATAATTTATATTTAATGATTTTTTAATAGCAGCAACTGGGAGAAGAAAAAAACTGTGGCAAATGTTTTAAATTACAGTAAATCAAACAGTCGGAAAAACTTGGAGCTGTGCCTCGGTGTGGGTGCTGTAAACAGCGAAGCGAATATGTCATTATGCGCTTAAATTGTTGCACAATTAAACGTAGAAGCAGCGTGGTTATAGTCAGCCATTGCACTCGCTGCCACGCCCCCTTGCCAGTCTGTTAGCGGCTTTTGTTTATTGTTGGCAGATTATGAAGCGACGACGACGGCACCCGCACGCCTGTGCGGATAAAACTTTTTATCGGCTATTGTTTAAATGATGCGGCGGCGAGCACAATGGCGCCTGCAACCGACTGCATCGAGCCAAGTTTAATCAGCTAAGGATGCGTTCACAATACAGAGAGAGAGAGAGAGAGAGAGAGAGAGAGAAATCACAAATGCACTTAAGAGCTTTAGCCATAGCCAAATTAAAGACCTCAGATTTAGACTTAGTTTAAAGCGTAGCTCTCTGTCTCTCTGCTGCTCTACTGCCTGCTCCAGCTGACCGCAATAATAATTCAATCAATTTAAAACCAACACCTAATCAAACAAAACGCCACAAGAGCCAACAAAAACAGCAGCAGCAGCAGCAGGCCAGAGATAGCAGAGGCTGGCAGAGGAATGAAATTCCAATAATTCGTTATGAAGTCGATGCTAATAACGCTCCGCTGCACACAATGGACACGACCATGCTGATGATAATGATGATGCTAATGATGATGATGATGAACAGAATAGAGTCCGGCCAACGCCAAGGGGCCAAGCCAACAAAAACAGTCAGTGAAAGAGAGACAGAGAGAGAGAGACAGAGACAGATAGAGGCTGTAGAGTTTGCAATGAATTTACACAAAATCGAAATCAGAAAATTACCATTATGCCGGGCAGTCAGGCCTGTTGGCCAGCTCGTACTGTTACTGGACCAGCTCCTACTGCGATTTCATATGACAGCACTGAATTGCAACTCTAACCAGCTACAAATATTGGCCAGAGCTCTGGCGACTTGCAATTACAGCAAAAATTGTTGTTTGAGCTTTGCAGCAGGCGAGGAGCGACTGCGAAGGGACGGTCAACGAGGGCAGCAGCAACCGCAACACATGACCAGCCGCACTGCTGTGGAAGGACAGCGGCAACGACGACATGAACGACATGAAACCTGCCCGGTCAAATAACCCATTAACTAAAAACTTAATCAATTGGAACCCCAGCCCCATTCATAATCATTGCCAATCGAGAAGCAATAGCCACAGCCGTTGCCCACTGCTGGCTGCCTATGCATGGATCACAGGCAAATCTAGAACAAAAAAAAAAAAAAATAACAGAAATGAAGTTGGCTTCTCCCTCGCCATTGACGATGCGGTCGGCCATTCTTGGTTGCTATTAGCGACATTACAGCTGCCTATGAATGTCAATTGAGAGGGCTGGCAATTTTTCTCAGGCACAGCTCACAGTGCTCCATAAGGGGTATATTGGTTGCGTATAAAGCGGCTTTGTATAGAGTAAAATAAAAGTTTGTTAAATAGTACTTATTGAAAGACTCAACAAAAGAATTGACTTGAGCCTGATATAAGACAATTACAAGATTTTCATATCTGCAGACCAACAAGATGCCGGCCTTCTTGCTAGAGCTGTAAGAAGAACTAAGGGACACCATGAACTTTACCTTTTTTATTTTATTTAAAGCCTATAATTATTTCTTAGCCATAACTATTTATTCTCTGTACGATTAAAAATAAATTCATAGCCTTAAAAAAATATATTTAATTTAAATTTGTTTTAGTTTAAGTTATATAGATATTTCATTAAAAAAAATATAAAAAAAAAATAAAAATAAACTAAGTAAATAAATTTAAGAAAACATAATAAATAATTACATATAAAAAAATAATAGTTAAAAAAATTAAAATAACTAAAAATAAATAAAATACAAAATAAAATAATTAATAAACAAATTAAAATTATTTAAATGAATAAAATATGAAAAATCCTTTAAGGAAATATAAATTCAAAATATTTAAAAATCATTTTTAAAAATATTTGTTTTTTTTTTTTTAATTAACATAATTAAAAAAATAAACAAATAAATGAATATATACAAAATAAATGGATACATAATTTGGTCTAAATAAATCAATGAGAAAATAAACTTATAAGGATAAATAAATAAATAAATAAAAATTTAACATGAAATAAGAAATAAATAAAATAAAAAAAAAACAAAATATAAAAAAAAAATTTTTAATGGGAAATAAATTAATAATTAATTTAATTAAATTAATTATAATAATTAAAAAATAAATAGATAAATTAAAAACCAAATAAAAAAATTAATTGACTTCTGTTCATAATAATACATCAACTAAAAATTCCAGCTGGAACTCAGCGCAGTTTAGAGTCTAGTCGAAGCCCTAATTTCTCATTGCACTGCTGAATATAGGCAATCCGACAATCAAGTTGGCTCTTGTTGTTTCAGTTTGCTGCACCTTCGGCAAGTGCCAGCAGTTTTTAACGTAAGCTGAAACTGGCGCTTGGCCCACAAATGTATGCTACACATTTTGCAGCATTCATTTTTCTAGCTGCCAGCTGCAGTTGCAGTGGCTGCGGCTGTGGCCATGGCAGTTGCGAAAAGGAAAACAATCAAATATTGAGCGCAGCAAGCGGCAAATGGCGCCAACAAATAAAAATTTATACAACAGTCATAATCCATTACCCATGCCAGATGCCCGACCGGAACTGGGCGCGTTCTGGACGGGGGCCTGGGCCCGATGGATCGCTCGAGCAGCGGCCGGTTGCAGTTTCCGTAGATTTATTTATTTTGCACTTGTCCGACAAACATTTATATATATTTAAATATATGTATATCGCTCCCGCCGCTGCTGTAAAATGGAGCGCAACTTAACCCACATTTGCATGCGCGAGCTTTAAAATGTGTCAAAAATAAAAAGAGAATTAAAAAAAGGACACGAAATTGCCTTAACAACATTCTCTGTGCGAAATCAACTTGATTTTTAATTAATTAAATTTTATTTATTTACTTGGCAGCTCAGCGAACTGGGGCGTCCATTCACGGGCGGCTCCTGGTGCGGCAAGGCCACCGGACCGCAATTATATTTCAGTGAAACATCCACGGTGACAGCATCAGTAAAGGTGAGTAAGGCACACACAAACACTCAGTTAATATTGCTGTTTACCTGGCTTCGTGTGACACCATAATATTGCAGATATTTCAAAAGTTGACAACAGAAATAAACTCAACAAAAATAAATTAAAATTATCAATGTGAGCTATTGAAAGCGTATGAAGAATTCGTTCAAGCATTGTTCATTCGCTTCCTTCTTGTTTTTTTATTTTATTTATTTTTGGTTTTTTTTTTTTTAATTTTAAATTGAACAACTTTTGCGTTAACGCGGCGGTGTATGCGTAATGTTTACTTGAGCAGCCATTGCCACTTTTTGATTAATATTTAAATAAACGTGCGGCCATAAAAGCAAATGGACAACAGCACGAGGCCAGCTTGCTGAAAGCGCCAGCGCATAAATTATGAAAATTAATAAAAATTCATGCTCCAATCGGATTGCTTGAATGGGCCTGAGCCTCGGCCATGCCTGCCCTGGGACTCGTCCCGAACTCAACTCAGTTCAACTGCTGTTGCTGCTTCGAGTGCAACAAATTGCTTCAAGTGACGATGAGTTGACGTGGTTCGAAGGCGCAGATTGCAGATTGCATAATTAAAAGAAAATTGCGTGTGCAAATGGCAGTTTCTCTTCTCCCTCTCGCTCCGCCTCCCTATCTCCTTCTCTTCTCCTTGTCCGAGTTCAATCAGAGATCGTTCAACTTGAGCCAAAATGAAACTGTTCTTTGTCTTGGCAGCTGTCGCTCAGTTTTCAACAAATAAATATTTCAATTTGGCCTTTCGATGGGCACTTCGGATCGATGTCCCTTTGTATTGTCACATTCAATTGACGGCACACCGTTTCCTGTCCTACTTGGCAGCATTTCCAATGCATTGCGACAGATGTATATATACAGATGTATATATTGGTGAAGATATATATATTTTCCCCACTCCATTTTCAGCTCGTTTTGACCTGCGCTCTTATTGGCATTGCAAGTCTTCGTACTTTTATAAATATATCTTAACCTTTTTTTTTATAAATTTTCAGGTATTTCATCCACCACGCAATTTACGAGATGAGAAACCCTTTGAGTTCAGCATCAGATACAAATTTATTAGCCAGTCCGATGCAGTTGTCAGGTAAGTGGAAAAAAAAAAGAATGTGACAGAAAATCAATGAGTGTTGGGTGTGAATAGAAATAGTAAAAGTCTTATTATCTAATTAATATTATATTCGGTGCTTTTCTTTTTTTAAGAAAAAATGGTATAAATATTGGGCAGTTAATACAATCATGCAGTATAGTAACAATAGAAAATAATTTTAAGTGTAATACAATGAGATTGGCTCATACTGGTCCTATGAACTATGGCAGATTAAAAATCCAAATTAAACTGCAATAAAAAAGTAAAATATTAATTAATAAATTAAAGTAGACAATAAAATAAATAAAATAAAAATAAATTAATTAATAATTGTAAAGCTTAATCGAATCAAGTTAGCTAAAAATATTTTTTAAATTAAAAACATAGTTAAAGAAGCCCCTTAGCCACCTCATCCAGAAGAATATTGAGCGAATTGAATATAAAATGTATTATGCACAAAATACAAAACACTTCAATAGAACAAAAAATTCAATTTGACACTCATTCCAAGCCCTGGGTACAACCATTCACAGTCAATTCAAGAGCACAGAGCAAAGCAGACTGAATAAAAAGCACTCAGACATACAATTTTCTAAAGTAGATAACATAAATAATTCACAGTCAATGAGATAGAGTTTTACAGTTATTATAAAATATATTATATCAAATAAAATATATTATCATCTGAAAAAAAAATATATTTATATATATATATTCTCATAAATATATTTAATTTCACACAGCTCCTCAGAAATAAACACTTAAAAAAATTAGTTCAAAAAGTCATCGAATAAAAATTAATATAAATCGTATCTATATATATCACAATATTATATAAATCGTATCTATATATATCACAATATTATATAAATCATATCAATATATATCAATATATTCTCATAAATATATTTAATTTCTTACAGTTCCTTAGAAATAATCACTAAGTTTAAGCAGTTTCAGGGCAAACTTGACTCTGGCATTGACATTTTAGCCGTTGCCCGAAATAGAATTCTGTCGAAATGTAATCAAGAAATTCGTAGAAGGCTATAGAATATATAAGTTTTGTATTTGCCTTTCAGCCGGCAGCTGGCCTGTAACTGTAACTGTAATTTATCATTTAGGCAACGTGGAGGCAACCTTTAAAAGTGTGGAGAGCTGAGGGCGAGTTAATGTTAGCAGCGAAACTGTGACGTCTGACAGTGTTGGCCTTTGTTTTAACGCACTCGTTTGGCCTGGCAGTCGGAGCAGTCGGAGCCGTCGCTAAATCCTTGTAGCAGCTCGAACAATGCCACTTTTGTTGAAATGCTGCATAAAACATGAGCAGCAGCTCCAGCTGTAACTCGGGCTCCTACTTGCTAGTAGACGTGGCATGCCATATACGATTCATGCTGCAATCCATTTGTGCTCAGACGTGTGTCAAATTTTCGTATAGGTGTCGCGTTCATTGTTTGTGCCTGCTGCCAGTTACCAGTTGGCAGTTGGCTGCTGTGCCGGATATGGCAATAGTGCTATAAATTGAAATGTATTTTTACGCCTCAACAAATTCCATACAATTTACACGGAAAAATAATATTTACGAGTGGGTTGCGCTGGATGCAGCCGAGAATGCATTGAATACGTACATACGTCCGGCCGTACGGACCATTAGCAAACCAAACAATGGCCAAAACACTGGGCCAAATGAGGATTTTAAACTTAAAATGCCAGGATGTATTTTATGCAAATTGCAGGCAGGCAGACAGGCTGGCAGCCGAGCGGGCAGACAGGCAGTTGGGCGGGCGTGCATGCCCCCAAAATACCAAACAAATATACTGCCGAGTGGAGGCAGCTAAACTAAATTAAATGCTAAACTTGCATACTCAACGACACCTGGAATGCACTCACACACACACACCCTTAATATATATATATATAGATGTGTACTAATGGTATGTGGGGCTTACATTACAGGTATGGACTGCCCGATAAGCCATTGGAATTGGGACGTGTCACACCCGGCACCTATTGTACAAGGCAATTCGATGAATGCTATCGTAACAAGTGTCGCCTGCAAAGTCCAAATTATCCTGGTATGTATCCAAGGAATGTTACCTGCTATTGGACAATACGCCAGAAAGAAGTGCCAACCAGCAAGCATGCCATGATTGCCGTCAGCCAAGAGAATCAGCACAAAGCCCTAGTCAAGCGGTAAGTGAAAGAGACAGAGTGAGAGAGAGAGTGGGACAGAGAGAGAGAGGCTTTGAGTTTAGGTACGTTTCTATTGAAATACTACGAAACGCTATGCCGTGTGCATGCAGCACATTAAATAAGCATTAGCATTTTGTGTGGATCGAGTCGAGCGTGTCGCCTTCGTATGACAAATTTCAATTTGGCAAATTGCAATGCGACTTGCAACACTCGACATTATCACACTTGTAAGCGGCGGCCAATGGAATGGCTGGCTGAGTGAATGACTCACTGAACGACTGACTGAATGCTGTTATTGTTGGCCATGTATTTTGTATATTCCAATTAAATGTTTGCATATCAAATTAGATGGGAACGGACAGAAATCTACAGCTGACAGCTGAACGAATGCGACTATAACTGAAGCCCATTTCAAATGCAAAATGTGTATTAAATGTCGCGATTGCAGAGCATACTCTGGCACTAGGGAGTAGTTGGCCAGCGTGACTGGATATGTACCAAAAACTTGATGCTTAGGGAGAGTTTATAGCGCCCATGAAAATTGTGAGAGCGACAGTCATAAGACTTAAGCTATTGCTCTCACTTGAACTGTCGTAAATCTTAGGTAACTTAACTACTCTGAGCGTGCAGACAGACGAGAGCAGACAGAGAGAATTTTTTATGTATTTAATATTTTTGTACACTTTTATTTTTATTTATTTATTTTATTCAATTAATTAATTTTTTTATTGTATTTGACATTTATTATATGTATTTTGTAGAATTTATTTATTATATTATTTTTATTGTTTATAATTTTTTTTAAATATTTATTTTATTATTTTCTGTATTTTATATATATTAATAAATTTCTTTAATAAAATAAAAATATATTAAATCAAATAAATAACATAAATTAAATACCGAAAAAATATAATTGAAATAAATAAAGTATATTAAATACATAAAATATTAATTCAATAAATGAAAAAAACTTTATACATTTATTTATTTATTATTATATTTAATTTGATTTATTTAATATACTTTATTTATCTTTTTTAAAATTAGTTTATTTTAATTATCCTATATATTTTATGTATATTATTAATGTAATTTTATTTGTATTATTTATTTATCATATTTAATTAATTTATTTACCATATATTTTGCCAACTCACCTGTTCTAAATAGCTCATTCACTATTCGTATAATTCCACATCAATTGTCACTCTGGGAGCTTTATTAACTTTGACAGCTTCGACAGTTTCGTTGTTGTTTTGTGTGTTTCTTTTTCAGGCTTTGCGAAATGAAAATGTTTGCATTGCATTTAGCGCTGATTGCAATTTAAGTTTGTTTTGGTCTCTGCCTCTTTTTGTAGGTCTACTGAATAAATTTATCTGCATATTTTCATACTAAATGGAAAATCGATTTTTTTACTATTCACAGCTCCATTGCCAGCTTTAATAAAACCTCGCGCTCGATACGTGCCTGGTCGGACTGCACGGGTGAACGCGATCATTTGATATTCTACGATGGCAGCTCCACGAATGATCCAGTTCTGGCCAAGTATTGCGGCGGAGATTGGTTGCCGCGTGTCGTGTCACGGTAAGTGGAAAATCTTGCGGAAAAACGGGGAGATGGATGGAGAGCTGGAGAGGGGGAGTTTCTGTGTTGTGTCTCTCGCACTCTGCTCAGGCATTTATTTAACGCCATTTCTCTTTTATGAAAAAGTTAAATATGATCCGAGCACAGTTCACATAATACATTTACAAGCCCTGACTCAAAGCAGACAAACTGACTGAAGCGCCATTTTAATGAGCAAGTGCTCTGTGTGTGTGGTGTGTGTGTATGTGTGTGTGTGTGTGTGTGTGGAGTTATGTGTAACTGAATTGGAACACATGCGCCCCAGGCCAACTGCAGTGCAGTGCACTAGGACTGCGGTCACACACACTCACACTCACACACACACATAGATACTGTTTATGGCGCTTTGTGTGTGCCTTTGCAATTGTGCGCAATGCTTAAGAAAAACCGGAAATTGGGTTGCTCTGCAGACAGACAAAGCAACCAAGAGACAGACTTAAATAGACACACACACATACACACACACACACACAGAGAGAGAGAGACACTCTCCACACACACTCGACACATAAATAGATTTATATGTGCGCCATTTGCAACTTTTTGCTCTGACTATACAAACTGCACGCCTATTGAAAACATTTTGATGCATGTGATTTATGCAATGGGTGGAAATCTCTGCTCATTAGGTGCCAAGTTCTTTAGACAACATGCAACACTATAAATTCTTAAAGACCAAAACAAACTGAATGCCCGACACATGCATTAAATGTAGTTATATCAGTGCGCCAAACTTTTCAAATTGTTTGCCAAAGAATTTTGTTTTGTTCCACTCATTTCACATTAATTTTTCGAGAATTATTTATTATTTTTGTGCTGCATGTGAAAAGTTATTCAGATAGTCTAAGCTCGAATTGGACTCGTAAATTATGTCGAGAAATATTCATATAAAATAAATATTTACTTAAGCTAGCTTTATAAGAGAAAGACCAAGACCAAGACAAAGACAAAGACCAATACCAAATATATATTACAAATAAATATTCCTAATCAAAAAATTCTTGGCCTGGCAAATATTAAAAAAAAATATATATATATACAAAATTAAGTTAGAAGCACACACAAAAATGGAATTCGACAAAAGAAGTGCATAGCATTAATTAATACATTTCATCACTTGCCTAAAAGTAACTCAACTGGCATTTCGTTAAATTTTTTAAATATTTTCAAACTGTCAGCAGTTCTCAAAGAAATCTCGATTTAATGGCAAATATTATTAAATAAGCAAAAATTTAAAGATAATCAATAAATTTAATAGCTGTCGAAATAGAGCTTTTATAAATAGCATCACTCTTGCTTGGCCAGCCTCAGCCAGGTCAGTTCATATTAGAGCACCGTTCACATTTAGATTGTAATAAATTTTTAAAAATATCTTTCCATTTCCATATTGCCAGCTCATTTCCTTTTGTTAGCTTCAGGTATTTCAATTAGTTCTGCTTCCATTTCCCGTTTCTGCTTTCTTTATCTCTGCTGTTCAGGTTCGCTTAGCTTTTGCTGAAACATACACAATAAATTTTTGAAAGTAGAAAAAAAAACAAAAAAAAAAAAAAAATGTATATATATATATATATATATATATATATATATATATATATATATATATATATATATATATATATATATATATATATATATATATATATAAAACGCCCGCAGATAATGCGCCTTGAAAGTGCTTCAAGTGCGGCATAGTGCGAAAGAGGGGCGCCACGCCCTTACGCCCACATGGCATTGAAGTGGTCGAGTTGGCGGCCCATTGGCCCAGCCCTTTGGCCATTTATCTGGCACTCCACATTCGACGGCGAAAAGTTTGCGGTTTTCGTTCACTCTTGAGACATGCACCTCAACTTTGATTGTTGTTGTTAGCACTCCACTCTCTCTCTCTCTCTTTGTGTGTGGTTGAAAAGTTGTAGTTCGAGGTACAAATTAAAAGTCAGTCAGGCAACGCTGGCTGATGATTACAGCTGTTGGTTGCTGGTTGATAATCATGAGAATCGTTTCACCTTGTTGCTTAATCTCTTAATGAGTTGCTCTCGGGCATTTATTGACATTTTCGGTTGGGGCGCGGGCGGACGCTGGAATGAGAGCTGAAATCTTATGAGCAAACATGCACAGCTCGGCGAGCGCATCAAGAATGCACATAGCGTAAAATGCACACACGAGGCGAGGCCTGCCTGGGTCCTGGCAAGGATGTGTGCCACGCCAGGCTTAAGTTCGCTGCAAAAAGTTGTTCTCCACGCGGCTGGCTTTGCCAGGTAACGTCTTGCGCGACACGAGAAGACGTATTATAAATGCACACACACAAAGCCACACACACACACGCATACAGATACAAATGCACGCATACAAAGCCTTGTGTGTGTGTGTGTCTTGGCTTACAGACACCTCATACCTGACTTTCAGCACAGAGAGAGAGAGAGAGAGAGAGAGAGAGAGAGTGAGAAAGGGCGGATTTCGAGAGGAAATGTTGCCACATGAAAATTATTAATTTCGCTGCGCAACTTAAAATTGCAACAAGCTGCAAGCAGCAGCCCGGGCATCGTCGCGTCGCCTGCCTGACGTGTCTGCGCATTTTTATTGAACTCTTTTTTGCCCACTGCCCCCTCCTGCTGCAGTGCTTAAGCAGCTGTTGCTTTCCTAAGTGCTGGCAAAGTATGTTAATTTTTTACTCTTTTTATATACATTTTTTGTATATATTTTGGCACTTGAAAGAAACTGCCAAAGCGTTAACTTTTTAAGCAGCATATTCATATATTTTTCCCATTTTTGTACACTCTGAAAAGGGGTTTTAAAATTTCATGTAAAAGTCTCTAATATGTTAATCTGACTTTATATATATATACCAGATTTCTAGCATATATTTATATAAATTTAGTTTTATTTTTTTTTTTTAGTCTAGCTTGTGCTGCCTGCAAGTGCATTAAAAGTTCGTTATTTACACAGCCTAAATTATTTGATGTCTCGTGGTTATATAAGCCAAAGTTAACTACCTAAAGATAAAGTTTACATGTGTGTAAATATCTCTGTGTGTGTGAGTGTCTGTAAATATGTTAAGTTAGCTTAAAAGTATTTAGTTTGAGTGTATGTTTTGAGCTAGTTGCCGTGCTTATGGGTTTACTTTGAAATGAGTTTCGCTATTTGTCAAACTTCATTTAAATGTCCATATAGTTTGCATATAAGATCCTATATAGTCCAATATGGTTAACAGAATAAAGGTAAAAATATAGATTAAATGCATTTTTATATGCAGAATATTTTTTCCATTTTTTTTTTAATTTTGAGTTTATATACAGTAAGTCGAAGAAGAAAATAGCCTGTTCTATTAAATTATCCATATATAAAATACTAACATTTGTATACTATATAAAATTATCAAATCAATTGTTCCATATAAAAAATACAAAATAAATAAAATTTTTTTTTTTTAAATTTTGTTTAAATAAAATAAGGAAAATGAATACAAAATAAATTTACAAAACAAAAAAGCTATAAAAATATATAATATGTCTACAAAAAGATATGTATAAAACTAATCGAGAAATCAGAGCATAATATTCCTGCTCTTAAATTATCCATATCCATATATAACTATCCATATATAATATTCGATATAAGAAAAATACAAAAAAAAACTTTAAAATAAATACATTTAATTTTTAATTATAACAACAACAAAAATTAAATAAAATGATGTGGTATATTATATTATATTTATTTTGCATCAATTATATTTTCCATATATAAAATACATTTAAAACTTAAAAAACATATGAAAAATAAAAAATTAAAAATACTCGATTTTTCTCTCAACGTAAATTTTTGCTACATCAATTTAAATTCATTTTCCAAAAACAAAAAACATTTAAAAAGCTATAGACATAAAGTACACCTCGCTGCAGCAATATTTTATGGCTACCTGGCGAGTGGCTGGTTTATTTTAAACAATTTGATTAGCCATAGTGCCCAGTGGCTTGTTTAATTTGACACAAATTCGCTGGCATATCGAACTTAATCAACTGGCCACAGGACAGGCTCGGCATGCGCTGTCCATTATTAGAACTAGTTCAATTAGCGGGCCCAACTGAGCTGCGTTTGGTGCTCAAAGCGAGCATCAAATTTGCTGGATAATTCCGTTAACCAGTCTCGCTCCGCACACACAGAAGCCCTCAGCCCGTCAGTTCGTCAGTCTGGAGTCCTCCGTTCTCCGTCCTCAGACCTCTCACATCAATCGACAGGCCAGCACTTTGAGAGCCGCCAATCTCGCTCGATGCTCCCGTGCAGCCACAAGACGGGGCGGCGCTGCCATTTGCGGTCAGACATTTTGGTATCGGGGCATGTGCAAATTCGTGACCAAAGGCAGACGTCGAGTGCTGAGAGGGCATGAAGTATTTCATGCGACGCATTGATAACCACCGGCAAAGGGACAACGCTTGGAGACGTGTGCTTGGGTTTTGTGTTGATTTTACGACACCCGCAAGTGCCGCAGGCCATTAAGTACCCAAGTGCTACGCATACGTAGTTGCGTCCTCAGGGAGTGCAGCGGGAGAGGGAGAGGGACAGCATGCTAAAGCCAACATTTGTGCGCTTTATTAAAAATTAATTTACTTTTCATTTGCAGTTTATTGCACTTGGCAATGACAAAAAAAAAAAAAAGAAGAGAAATGCTGCAGCAGCTGCCACACCCAGGCCAGCCACACAGGCCAGCCACCCAGGCCCCAGCACACGTGTGCCCCCACTGTGCATGTGTCCTTGGCTGGAGGTGTTTGAATAATAAGGGCACCCAACGCTTGACTGCTTTGCTGCTGTCTTTTAGCCACACTTACACGTATTAAAAAGCCATTTGTGTTGGCCATATTTGATGGCTTTTAACATCGGCCATGCGGCGCGTGAGGCGCCTTGACAAGCGCCAGGTGTGGGCGAAAGCCGCTCCAGCTGCTGCTCCAGCCTCCGCTCATTTTATGTACTTTATATTACGCATACGCCGCGTAAGCCGCCCCTATAAAAATTCAATTTGAAATTTAAATTGAAAAGCTTTAGCAAATTAATGAGAAATGCGCTAAACAATTGCAGGCGCATGACTCAAGCTAAACCTCTTTCGATTGCAATTAGTTAAATTGCTTTAAATTGGGCTGACCCAGTAAGAGCAGTAGTAATAGAAGATGTTGTAAAATCTTAAAGAACAAATTAGTTTATATTATTTTTAATATTTTAATGTAGCAACATCCATGCCATTTCGTTATTCTAATGAGTGCTTTGACTGCCTTATCAGGCAGGATATTTAGCAAGTTCACTGCTGGCATTTCTCATCGACTTTTATAGTTAATTATCATATTTCATTCAAGCGTGGGCGAGCGCTACAATATTGCTCACTTTTAAAGCCTTTTAATATTACTTTAGAGGCAGTGAACTGCTAGCGCGAGCATTTGCCACGAAAAGTGGCCAAGCTTTATGAGCACTCGATGTCATTGCCAACGCTGGCCCAACAATTGCAAAATTGCGACTCTTGGCCTCTGGTCTGATGCTGCCTCCTTCTGCTGCTGGTGCTGGCGTCACGTCGTCTACAACAAATGGTGCAACACCCACGGCTGTCATTTCATAATTTTTTGACAAAAAAAAAAAATCAAAAGACAAACGGCCCGAAAATTGTTGGCCCGCATTGGGAAGATTCGCTACTTGCGCGCTTGTTCGTTCGCTCGTTCTCTTGTCGCTTGTTATGCCAAAAAATTTGCCTAAAACTTTTGGCGTGTCCCAACGGCAGACAATGGCGAAAAAAGTTAATTTGGCAGCGAAAATGCAAACAACCAGCGAAGAGTGGACCGGCGGACGGACGGACGGACGAACGGACACATTGAAAGGGGCGTTGGGTAGGCGTGGCCTAGCAAGCTGCTGGCAAAACAGCACAACAAGAGGCTGCGTCATGCTCTTAGGCGCGGCACAGCAGCCTTTGCTGGCAAGCTCGACATTTGTTTGTTTCACTGTTTACAAATATATATATATCTGTGAATAGGAATATATATATAAATATGTATGCAAATATATATATATATATATATATATATATATATATATATGTCTTAAGTATATAAATCTGTGGCAGTCTGACCAACAGCTTTACGACTTTACTTGATTGTCGTTCTGCGCAAATTAAATTTACGCCAAGCTGCTTTTCGCACGCCTTCACTGAGTGCTGAGTGTTGTTGCTGTTGTTGCTGTTAAACGTTGCGTATGCGCAATATGAAAAAGTTTGACAATTAATAATTTTGAGGATATTGCTTAATAAGTTTTCGTATTTTTTTACAACAGTTTTAAGAGTCTTAAATGGAGTTTCTCTGATTCATATTTATTAAGTCTTCTGTCTTAATATCACAAACATAATTATACAAGTCATAAAGTACTATATACAAAATATATATTTTATTATGATTATTATTATATTAAGTTAATAGTATTATATTCAAATATATTTACTATTATATTAAAAAAAAATAAATTTATGATTTTATTTTCTTATATATTTTATATTACATTATTATTTCATTTTTAATATACAATAATGTAAAAATATAATCTTATTAAAATTATTAAATTAATTAATAATATTATTATAAAAACAATTTTATATCATAAAAAATAAATTATTATATTAATTTTATATTATTATACAAAAATAAATATTTATTATTTCTTTATTATTTTTTGTTTATATTTGATATATAATATTATTATTAATATATTAATTGTGTACAGTATAATTAATATTATTAATTTATTAATTTTATATTATTATATTACAAATATTTTCATTATTTATATTTTTTGACTATTATTTATTATTATGAAAAAAATAAATTTTTTATTATTATTATCTTCTCTCTCAATCTCACAATTTATCGTCCTCTCTCTCTCTTTCCAGCGGCCCCGAAATGCTTGTCGCCTTTCACTCCAGCCCCTTCTCGGCGCCACTGCAACAGGGCATACCCAATCGTGGCTTTGAGCTGGATGTGGATATATTGTTCACCGATTCGGATTCATTTGACTTTGCCCAGGGCACGAAAAATCTTTGTGAATTTCATATAAATGCATCGAATCCGGGTAAGTACACAATCAAAGGGCATGCGAATTGTCAGGCAGAGATTAAATGCGAATATTAATGAGCATCGAATGGGGTCAGACTTGAGTTGCCTTTGCCCTGACTGCACCATTGTTATATTTATAATTTATTGATATTTACATATATATATATACACACATATATATATTGCTTAATCAGGTATGCTGCTTGAGCTCTCTCAACTGGAACTCAAGCTGCAGCCGCAACATTTCACTCGGCGCACAGCTAAGTGTTTGGGGGCAGCGCGTCTTATGGTAATCAAAAGTTGCATCCACTTTCAAGTTGATGAAACCTGAGTAACGGACTGGCTACTGCTATTCATTAGCTTGGGGTGTGGTGTGGTTGGGTGCGGTGGGGTGGGGACCCATCTAAGCTGACTTAATGGGTTTTTAATTTGATTCGAGGCCAGACGCAATCAAATTGAGTTGATCTGACAGCAAACGGGACTGAGCTCGCAGCAGCAGCAATTGGCGCACTCAAATTTCTATTTAATTTTCACAACAAAAAAAAAAAAAAATTTCTATTTTTAAAATGTTTTATTACAGTATTTAAAAAATTTAATGTTGCAAAGTTACGTGAAGATAATTTATGTTGCCTTTTTTGTTGTTGTTATTGTTGTTGATACACTAAATAGTTAGGTTATATAATAAATGTGATAATTTATTTTTTTTTTATAAATATATTCACTATTATATATTTGATCTCTAAGCGACAAATAATTTTTTTCTTGAGCAAATAATTAATATTTAATCGTCTTAAATAATAAATAATTACATTTATATTTTATATTATATAAATATAATTTTTAAAAAATAATATGGAGTCAATTAATAAATAACTTTAAAAATATAATTTTTAAAATATAAATATTTTTCTATTATTTAAGCTTATTATTTATTTATTTTATTTATAAACCAACTCCATATTTATATATAAAATATAATTCTATTAACATATTTTTTTATATATTATATTAAACAACTGAAAAACCATTCATCATCCACTTTAGCAGCGCATGGCTGAGTCCGTAATACCCCGACGCAAACTTCTCACTTTGTTTTTAATTAGATTTAAATTGTTTGCCGAGCTTTATGCATTAATTTTATCAGCGGCCAGTGCATAAAAATAAAAATTAAAATTCCCAAATAATCCATAAAAAATGAAACGGAAACCAAACAACAGATTTCCAAGCACGAAGCGTGTCTGCTGCTGCTGCGTTGTAGATATGCCCTTAATACACTCACTTAATTGCAGTAAATTGTAAGCGCCCGTCCATAAGCTGAGCTCTTAAATTGCTTGATTTTCGATTTTTTTTTTATAATTTTTATTTTTGTATTTTTTGTTTTTTGCTGCTGGGCCGCTGGCCAGACGGCTGCATTTAATTGAAAAATTATTAAATGAAATTTGGGCTCGCAGCGCAGAATAAGACTCTATGACTGTGTGTGTGTGTGTTGGTGTGTTTGTGTGTGTGCAGTGTAGCAGACACTAATGTTCATTAATTTGCACTTAATAAGTTCTGAGTAGGTTTATTTACTATGGCCAACGCTTGGTTGGCTTCGTTTTCTTTCCCTTTTCCTACTCACGATCTTTTGCTTTATTTGCAAATTTTACTTCATCTGAAATTAGTTTTCCGCAATTTTTGGCAGCTGTAATGAGAAAAGCGTCTCAGCCACGCCCAACCACGCCACCCACTTAAGTTGTCCCTTTTTTTTCATTTTTTGTTTTTCGCTAGGGTTCGAGTTGTTGCTACGCTCATTAACTTGGCAGCTTATTTGTTTGTTGTGCCACGGCCAGCCAGCCAGCCAGCCAGCCGGCCAGCCGGCCAGGCCAGTTTTTGTTGTTTTTGCCTAATTTTTGACCGTTTAACTTTTGTGAAATGCCTTCAGCTTGGCATTAAGCTAAATACGCTGGGAACTGGGGCAGCTGTGTGTCTCCGCCGCGCCCGATAATCATTAGCAAAGGGGCGTGAAAATGCGCCATATCTATCATAGTTTTAATCAGGATGCCCAAGACTTAAAGAGGCTCAAAAAGCAAAAACAACAATAACAACAACAACAGCAGCAGCAGCAGCAACATTAATCACAACAGCTGCTAACAATGTAGCATAAATAAACAAACGAAAAAGTTCAATAAAACATATATATAAATGTGCTGTGATTAGCTGAGAGATTTATGTAGCAAACTTTGTGAGATTTTTAAAACAGTTAAGCAAATTAAATGAGCAGCCAGGGAATATTTATTTATTGGCCAAAAATTGAGAACTGAAAGTTGATAACAAAAAAAAAAGCATATACTCTGTGGTGTTTTAGCTCTTATATGTAATATTGATCATTATTTATGTAAATTATTGTTGTGCATATGAGGCAAAAGTAATGATGATAAATATTTATCAGCAGCTGTTTAACTTTTTATAATTTCTAAGTTTGCTATTGAGCAAAAAAAAATAAATAAATAAAATATAGATATATATATATATATAAATATTTAAAAATAAATAAAATATATATATACACTATTCTCTTCATTTGCTCTTGTAAAATTTATATATATTTTATTTATGAACATTATTTTTATTCATGTGCAAAATATTGTTTGAGTTAGCTATTTAATACACTTCTATGCCGCCCCAGCAAGAGTGATATAACTTTCAGTAGAGATATTAACTATAACTGTTTAATATATTATTAAATTTTCTATTGCAAGTATATTAAGCATAGCATGCCATTTACTTATTATAATTTTTATGTGTGAATTTTGTACTATAAACTAACATTTTAGCTGCGGCTTATTGTGTAGTTTTAAGTCAAATTTGAAACAAAGTTTAAGTCGTATTTATTTTGCTTTATATTATTTTTTACAATTAATTTAGGCAAATTAAAAAATAAATCAATATAAATAATAATAAATAATTTGTGAATTAAAAAAAAAAATATATATATATATATATATAATATATATTGTATTGTTATAGTATTATATTTTAGTACATAATTTAATACATATTAAAGAGTCACACTTAAAGAGTCACGGCTATAATTAATTTTAGTCTTAGCAAGCGGCTGCTGAGCACAAGCAAGCAATACTGACTGCCGTGCAGTCTGCTGCTGTATATTGAATATACCCAATTCAGAGCATTTACAAAAGAGCTCATGAGCGACTGCTCGAGGGTGAGGTTTACTCTCTGCTATGCTCGAACTAGGAGCGACGGCTAAGCATGATCGAACGAACAGGCAGGTAGAGACTAGAGAAAGAGCGTAAGCAATGGCGAATGCCTCTCTGTAGTTTAAAAGTCTCTCAAATTATAATGCTAGACGTATCACAATTTACTGAGCTCAACATTAACAGTCAACTGCACATAGATAACTCAAGTTTCTGCAAATGGAATTTAACTCAAGCATTTTTCTAGCCAGCCAGTCTCCTACCCTCACTCAGGTATGCACATAAAGCAAAACGCTTAAAAGCTAATCAAAAATAGATATAAATTTATATATATTATAGATTTCACTTTCATTGTCATGTTGGCCAGTGAGCTGCAGGATTAGCTTTTGCCAGGCACTATAACCGCTTCGAATCGGATAATTCAATCAAATTAGGCATACGTTAAACATGACATTGCCGTAACGTAATACTTGAATGCAAAATTTAATTAAAAGGCAACACACAGCACACACACATAAAGAGAGAGAGAGAGAGAGAGAGAGAGAGAGTGAAAGAGAGAGATCGATATAGCTACAACTTTAGTTTGGCCAGCTTGACTGCGTTTAGCTACGGTTCAATGCCGTTCGGAGCTCTACATTTAATTAAACTTAATTGATAAAGTTATTGCAAAATCAAACCGAATTAAATATGCAACAGATTTTGTTGCGCAATCAATGAAATGAATATAAATGCAGTCGGTCGGGGCAAGCAATTGCAGTTTGGTTAATCAGGCGCCCCAGCGCTGGGTGCGCACTATGTTTATATTAGATGGGTTTATCACACATTATTTACAGCAAACACACACACACACACACACACACACACACACACACACACACACACACACACACACACACACATAGCGCACATTATTATAACTTTGAAATGACCTTTGCTGTTCATAATAAATTATTTCTCGCTCGCTTTTAGCATTTTACATATTTAAATGCAATGCATATTGAATTTGTTGGCTCCTTAATGATGATGTTTGTTGCTGTTGTTGTTGCTGTTGTTGTTGTTGTTGTTGTGGGGGGCAGCACTGTACAAACAAAAACCGCGCTGCGCACAATTGAAAGCAAAATGAAACGATAAATATTTGGTTTTCGTTAAAACTTTAATTAAAATCATGTTGCAGCCCGCAATAATTTATTTTTAGCGAACGTTTTTGGTATTTGTGACTGAGCGTGTGTGTGTGTGTGTGTGTGTGTGTGTGTGGGTGTGGGTGTGTGTGTGTGTGTGTGTGTGTGGGTGTGTGTGTGTCCGTGTCGATAACAAAACAATTATGCTGCTTTGCTGTTTGTTTGTATTTTGCTTTTGCCTCGCCGAGTTCCGCCCTTTGGTCATTATAAATGTTTCATGCGCGAGCACCACATTTTCCTAATTGAACTTGCCACGGAATGTTGGCCAAACTGCTGCCACATTTTCCTATACCCTAAGTCTATTGGTAAGAGCACTAAAGGGTATAATGGTTTTTTCTTTTCTTTTTTTTTGAGTAGTGCCTAAAGTGTTGTTTGAGAGATATTTGTGAGCAGCTGCTCAGCCAAGCTGGTTAACTACCTGCTCAATTTCACTAACATTGCTCAATTCTGCTTGGCTGATCCTGCTTTTTACTTAAAGTCTCAAGCGGCTAGTCTCTTTTGCTGCTGCTCAGTTGCTTGCTCATTCAATACTCAATTTAAATAGAGGTAATGCCCATGAAGATGATATTTGATTATGATTATTAGAATTCTGCTTATGATAATGCTGAATGTATGAATGAGAAGCCGATGTTCAGGATTTTAATTTATAATTGTGATGATAATTATTACTTATGTTAAGGCTAATTAAAATAACCAAATGATTTTTTTTTTATATAATTTTTTTTATATTTTTTTAATTTTTATTCAGTCAAGAACCAGAACATCAAATTTTAACTTTAATATCATATGAGTAAATAAATATATTTGTTATAGCCAAGAGAGATAATCATGCTGAAGATAATGTTGTTCATAATTAAGCTTAAAAATGCAGATTTTAATAACTAGATTTTTATAATGACAATGCTAATTATGATAATAATTCGCATGCTGCTAATGATAATAATCATTATCAAGCGAATAAACGTCCATTGAGGATTATGAGACAAATGAGGATTATATTAACAATAATGATATATTGTATATTAATTATGATAGGTATTGTCATCATCATTATCATGAATTGGCAATTATAATTTTTTATCATTATCATCGCTGTCATAATTAATAATAATATGATATGATAATAATATAATGATGATTTTCTTTTGATAATGATTCATCAATTTTTTTATTACAATAATGATGATGAAAATGATAATGATTAATGACAACAATGAGAGCTATTGAATATTTATAATAATAATCAATGCAAATAGTTCCGATGACAATAATAAATCAATAAAATATTTTCTTTATAATAAGAATAAAGTTAGGGTATATCTTAGTCATTCACTTCTTACTCAATCACTCTTTCCTCTTAGTTAATTTTACTGTTGCCTTTTGCCAGAGAGCTTGTCACTGCAGTGTGGGTATTGCAGCACCTGGTGCTCCCGATGCTGTTGTTCTACGTACATTGAAATTCTACGCCTCTGGGCGCATTCACATGTCATTGAAATTGTTTCGATTAGCTCATTAAGCGTTTATTAAGTCATTGGAAACATAATTTGCGATGCAAATTGGTTAATTTTTAGGTAAATACGGGAAGCAAATGTAGCCAGACTTTGGGTGTGAATTGTCTATAGTAAATAAATATAAATCTAAGGCTAATTGAAATTTAAGCTAGAAATATTTACTCTATTCAATCAATCTCGGCTTAGATTACTCTTTGCTTGTTATCACTCTTATCTTTCGAGTTCAGTCAACAGTATCTTTCCCATTTTTTTGCGCTTGTCACTTAAGCACATTGAGCCACGCCCACTAATCAAATGCCCTGTCAGCGCCCACGCCGAAATGCTGTTTTAATTGCCACAGCCCCAGCAGCTTCGGCCGAACTAGCCCATCTAATTAACGCTAATCAACTTGCTGACACTCGAATTGCCACCAAACAAGACATAAACACAAAAGGCTAAGCCGCCTCCACTCGCTCCCATTCGATTTGCAAAGATTTCGAATTATTTTATGTGATGCGAGTGTAATAAATTATTATATGAAATCGCTACGAGATTTGCTGCAAATTATTTATGCCAAAGCCAAACTCAAGCAGCCACCCACCCACACATACACAAACACACGCGCACACTAAGAGGGAGGTTGAAGAAGAGATCACAGATGCTATAAATTTATTACTGTACAAGCTGAAGAACATTTCCGCTGAAGCCAAGAAACGTTTACCCAGTCATTTGTATAGATAGCTACGAGTGTGAGTGCGTGTGTGAGTATGTGTGTGAGCGTGTGTGTAGTACACACTAGACACAGCAGAGCCCCTAAAAATATGCTCAAATGTGAGGCAAATATACAAGATTTTATTTACAAATAAACTGAAAGAAGGAAGCGAGCATACAATATTCTATGCTCATATCAACATATATCACACATACACACACACACACATACGCACACGTATATATTTCTGTGTGTGTGTGTGTGTGTGTGTGGGCCAGACGCAACGGTCTAAGTACAATAGATACATTTCCACATTGGCGGAAGTTGCTTTGGCATTTTTATTGATTTACGGATTATTGTCGAGCAAGTGGAGCGACGAATCTGTAGAGCAGGCGAAAAACCCTTCAAAAAAGTTTTCGAAGATTTGCGCCCAGCACTCAACTCAGCTTCGGATACGGTTCAGTTCAGGTTCGGAGCGAAACTTTTCGATGCAAACTTTAAGCAAATCTTTTGATTCTTACTTGTTTTTTTTTCCGCTGCATACTTGTTGAAATTTTTACTTTTTAATTTCATAAAGTCAACATAAGAGAGAAGGGGAGAAAAAACACTGAAATCAAAGTAAATATGTGAAACACACAACGGGAAGTTGAGTGCGAACACATTTTTAGCAATGTTTAATATGTGCACAGGAAATTTCAATATTTAAACATTTCTCAAAATCTTTTTCACATTTTTCATAGCATACTTTTGCGCGCAGCGAAAGTGTGCCATGAAATTTAAAAAATCCATAAATAATGTTGGTATATGTGCATAAATAATATTAAATGCTTAAAAGGGAGTTGAGAATTGAAGTTGAAACTTTAAAAACTTTAATTTAAATAATTTATTAAACATTTTATTGAGAGGCACCGTCAGGGGTCTAACCAGAGCCATGGGCGGTGCAAGAGTTGAGCCAGAGTATAGAGCTATTGGCAGAGCAAGAGTTGAGCCGGAGTATAGAGCCATAGGCAGAACCAAAGCAGAGCCAGGAGAGAGCTAGAGCTTATGTAGATCATAGCCAGAGCTGAGCCTAAACTGGGCGCAAGCAGAGCCAGAGTTAGCTTAAGCTTAAGTTTATGCTATGCTCTTGATATCTATGCTCTTATATCAAATATAAAAATAAATTCAAAATATATTTAATTATTATTTATTTTATGTATAAATATAAACTTATTTATATTAAATTTTTATTTATTTTATATATAAATATATTAAAGAATCATTTTTCGTTAATTATAAGTTTATTTACACTTAATTATATTTATTTATATTTAACTGTTAATTAATTTATATATAAGAAAAAAATATTTTTAACTATTAGTTAACTTATTAAAAAGAAATACATATTTTATCTAATTATTAATTAACTGAAATATAACTAAAATTTAAAAATAAACATATTTTTCCATAATTATTTTCCTATAAAAATGTTTTTATATTTAATTATTCATTAATTTCTATATAAAATAAAACATTCTTCTTTAATTATTTATTAATGTATTAAAAAATAAATAAAATGTATATATATATATTTAATTTTAATTAATTACTATATATAAAATAAAAACATTTTTTTTTATTTTTATTTACTTTTATTTTATTGAATTATTTTTATATTTTATTTTTATTTGATTTATTAAAATAAATATTTTACTATTCATTTCATTTACTATATACATATACGGCATATATATATATATTTTTTAAGTTTTCTATAATACTTTCTAGGCATGCATAGGTTAATTTAGTAGCTAATTTAAAAATATGCTCTTTAAATATGCATTGACATGAAATGGTTTGGTCGGAATCGAGGCGAAAACGAACACGAAAACGTTTCATTATTATAATTTTGTCATAAAATCGAGCCACAATAGAAGCGGCGGATGCATTCAAATGAGGTCATTGGCTGCCTGATTTGGCTGACAATGGTGTGGCTGTGGCGGCTGGGGAACTGTACTGTACGAGCCAGACAGGCGAGCCAGGCGAGCATATACTATGTGTTGTTGTTTAGTTTGTTTATTGAGTTGCAATTTTGTTTGCAATCAGCGGCAAAATGCAAGAAGCGAGCATGAAACGACAAACTGGCAATCGAAACTAACGAGAGAATGCCGTGGGTGTTATGACAGTGGGCGGACGATACTCAACTGTAAGTGTGTGTGTGTCGAGTGGCTTGGTTTGAGTTGTGCAAACAGCAAATTAGCATATTTGCACATAACGGCAACATTTTATTAGTATATAAATTTGTGTGCGTGCGAGTGTGTGCGTGTGTGTAATATAAATATTTATACACGAATTTGTCAATGGATTGTGTTTTGTTTCTGTGGCCGGCTATGAACTTTGTGCTTGCAATTTCTATTTATTTATATGATTTTTAATAAATATTTAAAGTACTTCTGTTTATCGCAGCTGCTTCGAACAGCAATTTAGTTGCACTTGAGTGGGCAGCCAGCCAAGCGATTCAATTATCAACAGCAAACGAATAACGACAATCAGTTTACAGATGTAGATACATACATATATATGTCAGGGAGTAAAGAGAGACGGACCTCGTCTAGTTAGTTGCTGTGAAAACAAGCCTTCGTACATAGATTTTCCTCCTAATTATCAGCACAATCACAAATAAATCAACTAAATTGGGTTACTCAGTCTGGTATTAATTAAAGTTTTATATGTATATATATATATATATATATATATATATATATATATATATTGCCTCTATTGATATATCTCTTTTTTTTTTTCATTCTCATTTTTATCAATTATTTTTCGCCCTCAAGCGTAATTGACTCGCTTTTAATTACGAGGCCCAAAATATATTTATTTTTTTTTTGTGTTTTATTTTTTGTTGACCAAAATTATTTGCATTGAGCATCAGCGTTTGTTGTGCGTTGTGAATGCTGTAGGCGTGGCAACCTTTGCTGAAATAACTTTGTAAAAGAGTTTGCAGTACATAAAAAATATTACACTCGATGCTTAATTAACAACTTTGTTTATTATTTATTTATTTATATATTTATAGTTACAACTTGATATATATTTCAAATGACCCAGCAAGAGTGATGGTATTTTTGAAAAATATATTGCAACAAATATTAAAATTATTGCTAATATTTTAATGCCTAAATATGCAATGGGGCTTGCCATTCGATAATAAATTATTCAACAGTTCAAAAATATATTTAAAAAATGTTTTTAAATTATTGTAAATTTTCATCTCAGTTCTAAATTTTCATGGTGCAAGCTAAAAGTTTTCAGGGCAACTCAAACTTTTCGCCCATCAATTTGACAGACTTTAGGCACTTAGATTAAGTTTACTCATACCAAATAGAACATTACGCTAAAAGCAGTTTCTGCAGAGCTAAGGTAGCCACTTGACTGATGAGCTGCTCCACGTCTAATGGCCTGGCTATGGCTTCCAAATGGCACTGATAAAAATCAAATATCTTTAGCTCAATTTATTTGCCAGCAATTTCATTAGCTCTTGCTAACTATTTAAAATGCAAACTTTAGTTAAATTAAAGCAATATTTCATTTCGACTGCCATTAAGTAAATATGGATTTGGCCTCGTCATTGCCAGCCACAAATCAGCAGCGAAAACTGTCAAAAATCACACGAGACTCGCTGATAAGTAAAGCCCCGATCGAAATGTATATTGGCATTGGCATGGGCATGGGGCTTTCATATGAATTGTAATCAGGGCTATTTTGTGCGCCATGTGAATTAGTTAACGTTTGCGCACGGCCAAAATTACAATCAGAGCCCAGACACAGGCGTGGGTGGCTGTGGGTGGCTGTGGGTGGCTGTGGGTGGCGCTCAGCTGCAGTGGCTGTAATAAATTTCGTTGGCATACAAAATGGCCGGCCAATACAACAATAGCGCGCCATACGGAAATAATTCAAGGCCCGGAATCGGAATCGGAATCGGAATTGTTGCTGGGGCCAAAGTTGTAGCAGCCATAATAATAATAAGAATAATAATAAGAATAATAATGAAAATAATATGCTTATCAGTGTAGTCAATGCCCAGGCATCGACTCGGTGCAGGTGCTCGCATGCCCCTCAACCTCAACCCACCGCAATAAAATTGTTATTTTTGCGATTTATTATTAGAGTGCATTTGGGGTTTTCGCCGTGGCGCCCCGACCACAACAACAACAACAACAACAACAACAACGACAACATGTAGTCGCCATTGTGTGTACGCAACGCGTTTGCCCATTAAATTATGGGGTGTTAGTCTTATTGATTGTGTGACTGTGGGCGTGGCTACCCTCTCCCCCCCTCCCCCTCTCACTCTCTCTGCTTGATTGACTGTCCATGTTATTCGATTGCTTGTTGTGTTTTTGTTATTTTTCGATTTGTTATTGACCGCTGCGCAAATTAAATACAATTGCCCCCGGGGGGCAGGCAGCAGTGGCAAATCGAATCGACAGCCTTATCTACTTCTGTTTGTCTATCGCCCGTACAATTATACAAAAGGAAGTGCGCGCCCTAGGAAGAGTGCATGGCTGACTTTGGGTCGGGCTGCTGCAATTCTATGCCTATCTCGTTACAGGCAGGACGCATATTTGGCCACTGAATTAGCATAAGTCCTACAATGTATGCAGTTGGTATTATTAAAATTGCCATTCTGTTTCATTGTGCCACGCCATGAGTGGAGTGTGCAATCTATGAATATAAATCTTTGATAATAATCAGTGCAGAATGGCTGACCAAATAAGAGCAGTAGGGAATGAAATTGCTATAGAATTAAAAATGTTTACGATATGAAATTGTTTTCAATTTTATATTGAAGCTACAGTCATGCCATTAAATGTCAAATAGTAAATTAATCAAATAATTGCCTTGGCTTAGCTAGAAATATTTTAAGCGTAAGCTCTACCTTGAATGCAGCTGCATTATTATTTTCTGCATGTTCTACACTGCTTTCTGGTTCTCATTTATTCTACACTGCTTGCTACGTTGACTACATTCAAGACAGCTTGCTAGGTGCACGTTATAAAACACTGCTTGTTGGGGCTCCTATAGTATCTCCTGTGAGGATCAACTTCATAATGGCTTACTCACAACTTAGCTTAAATTTTCTCTCACCAGCTATCAAATAATTTTTTACTAAATGGCAAATCTCATTTTATATGTGCAAATTTAAATATTAACAATGACTCAAACCGTAAATAAAATACAATTACTACAAATACTATCACTTTAGCTGGGTCGCAATGAGGAACAACTTTACACAGCTTATTTAAAACTCAGCTTGAATTTTCTACACCAGCTCTTAAATAATTTTTAATTAAATGGCAAATCTTAATACATAGTTTCACATTTAATTAAAGTCAAATGCTTAAACTACATTTATTACACAATTATTACAAATTCTATTACTCTTGCTGTGTCATTATCCAATCAATTACATGTCTGCAATTTGATCACTTTCATCATTGGCCAATGCAATATCAAGCATATTTTTGACCTATTTTATGACTAAATTGTTGTACTCATAGTCAGAATCCCCTTCGAGTCTCCACAATATGCCACAAATTGAGTTCTTAAATTTTTGTTTGGTTCACATTGTGCTTAAAGCAGTCTTAAGTGCCACTCAAGGCGTTTCGCATTGGGCTTTATGGGCCAGAATTGTGCTCAACCAGCGCAATGTGACAATAAAAAGCTCATAAAAATGTATTAGCTTTGTGGCATGAGGCGGAGCGATAGCGTCATAGTGAGCCTCGGCTGCCAACTTTTTGCCTATGTGTGGCAGCTGCAACTTTTTGCCGCCAGCTGCCACTCAATGCGGCAACATCAAAACATCCAACTTGAAGTTGAAAAGCTGTCGCAGCAGTTGGAGCAGCGCAGGTGTTATCATCGATACCGTTGACGTTTGCTTCCTGCTCTGAGAAACAGAGAGAGAGAGCGAGAGAGAGCGAGAGAGAGAGAGAGTGGGCTGAAGGGAGGGAGAGGGAGCGCAACACTCAGGCCAGCCACCTTGACACATCCACTTGAAGTATTGCTTCGCCCTCAGCCACTCTCCCGCTCACTCCCTCTCCCTCTCCCTCTCCCTCTCCCTCTCCCTCTCCCTCTCCCTCTCCCTCTCCCTCTCCCACTCTCTTTGCTGCCTGCCGCATTGCAACAAATCGTGCGACTTTTGAGCAATTGAAAAGCGCGCCTCGTCTTCGCCTCATTCCTTTTTTTTTGTTTTTTTTTTTTTTTGGTTTCGATTTTCTCTCTTTGCTACTGTTTTTAATTTGTCACTTGAAGCAAAAGTTGCCAAAGTTGTCCCCAGGCAGAGCGCTCAACTGTGCCCTGAACGTTGTTTGGCTTCTCTCTGGCTCGTTGCCGCTCTCGGACAGCTTTAATTAAAGTTAAGTGTTGCAATTGCAGCATTGGGCATAAGCCTCTCACACACACACACACACACACACACTGGTACATATATATAATATATATTTTATATATCTACCATCATAATTAGCTCACGCATGCTGCACTTAGTGGCTCATAGAAATTGTGTTTTGATGCTGTAGGAAAATGTTGTAAAGACAACACTGTCGCAGTTGTTCAAAGTTCTATTTTCGCACAGCTGCAACATATTTATACAAGCAACAAATAGAGCCTGAGGCTAATCGAGCCACTTCCACAACAAGTTCGCTTCAAATGCGAGCATTTCAAAGGACATGTTTGAAATTTAATAATAACAAATTGTTAACGTCATGCTGATATCTGAGAAACATATATATATATATTATTTGAAGTAGTTTAATTGGCTTTTATGGCAGCTTATGTCATTTGCACGGCATATCTCATATAGGTAATGAAAATATCTTAGCAAGGAAACTAGACGAAATTGCACAATTATTTATTTAAGATAATTATTGATATATTTATGAAAATATTTATAGATAATAATCTTATTTTAAATAATTAGCTGAAGCATCATCTTTACCTAGGACTGTTATAGGCCAATACTAAACTTTTCTATTTTAATGTAACAGCAGATCTCATTAAACATTTCTATGTTAATGTAACAGCAGATCTCATTAAACATTTCTATGTTAATGTAACAGATGATCTCAATAAACATTTCTATGTTAATGTAACAGCAGATCTTATTAAACATTTCTATGTTAATGTAACAGATCTCTTATATATTTGGTATAGAAAGCTGTTAATAGAAAAGGTTCCCTGTTAAACACAGGCGGAAATGATTATTTTTTTTATAATTTAAAAAAATTATTACATTAAATTAAAATATGCTTATTTAAAAATTGTTGTGCGCTTTATTGTATAAATTATGTATAAATAAAAAGTAAAATAGATAAATGTGATTGTTTATTATTTTTGTATTATATTAAATTAAAATATACCAATTTATATATATTTTTTTATATTATATATATATATATATATTTTTTTAAATATATTTTTTTCTGCTTTCTTAAACTCCATACTAAATTTATTTGTAAGCCCTAGCTTATATATTTGCAAATCTTACACATTACATACGAAAACTGTTAAGACAACCCTCTCATAAAAAAGCTTTTTCTATCCACTCAAACAACTTTTAATAGTTTTTCTCTCTAGTCTATTTCACACTTCACTTTGTTTTCTTTGATATCTCAGGCAAACTCATCCTTGAAGTGCCTCAACGCTCGTAGACTTGAATCAGTTTGATAAGATATTTGATTGACTTTGGTGCTCATACGTTTATATTCGCGCCTTTAATATATATATATATATATATATATATATATATATTTATGTATATATATGTATATAAAACATATGACAGTGTGGGTTAAAATGGCTATCTGCGAGCGCAGTGTAAATTAACCTAAATCGCATGTAAGCCGCTTGTCACACAACATTCTTAGAGCATATTACAAAAATAAAAAGAAATGAGAAGAGAAGAGATACGGCCGTGAGTTGGCAGTATAAACCACACGCACGCACACACACACACACACACACACACAGGCATATGAAAGCTGTTATACTTGCGTATAACACATATGCATATCATAATCTCTATTTATCACGCTCCCACTCAGCATATCCACACACATATATATATATATATATATATATATATATATATATATATATATATATATATATATATATATATATCTCACTCACTCTCACTCTCTCTCTCTCTCTCTTGCTCTCTTGCAGATGATGTTCTATTCTCACGTCGCGGCCGCATGGGGCGCATTGTGAGTCCGCGTCACACGCTTCCGCCGAACACAACGTGCACGTACCACTTTCACGGATATCCTGGTGACCTGATTTGGTTATCGTTCACCAGCTACAATCTGCAGATACTGCAGCAGGCGATACACGACAACAATACGCTGGGACGGGTGAGTGAAAACGTTTGAGATGCCTCCCACGCCCCACCTTACCCACGCCCCACCTTCCCCACGCCCCACACTCCACGCCTTCACCGCAATTGAAATTTGGGTTGAGCCCCCGTAACAGTTTGCATAAATGCATAAAATGTATGTTAGCTGGCGGGTGGAGCAGCTCCAGGAGCTGGAGGAGCTGCAACTGCTGAAGTATCCGAGCTGTTTGCATTGTATGTTTAAACGCGTCGCGCACGCCCCCGCCCGAGCTGGCCCAGAGCCAGATCCACTTGACTATTGTCTTGATTTCTCTATATGCTATTAGTGCCAGTCGAGCGACACTTTGTCTTCTCACCCAATTAAAATGTTGCCGCTCGTGTGAATAGAAGCGAAAGAGACGGGCAGAGGCACAGCTACACCTATAGCTAGCTGTAAGGACTCCATGCTGTTGAGGGAGTGCGGCCAAAGGATTTTGACATTTCGTTTTAAGTCTAAATACTGAAAGTCAACCCGGAGGCGAAATGAAACTGCGTCAAAATGCGACGCCAGCAACAACAATGCAACAACTGTGGCGAGTAGTTGCAACAACAACAACAACAACAACAACAACAACAACAACAACAATGGCAACACCTTCTGTCACTCTCGGGTGCTGAGCGCATTTTTAATGCGCCTTGTTGCCGGCTGTCTAACGGCCTGTAAATCGTGTCAAGGTACAAACTATTCGCATACATAACAGCTGCTTGGCGTCGAGCATCGAGCATAAAAAAAAACAAAAAAAAAAAAAAAAAACGGGGCACAAATGGAGTAGTCAGCGCGTTGATGAGTGAGTGGGTCAAAGGGTCGGCAATAAACGAGTAAATGGCTTTTTAGGGCAAATAGCTAAGTTTATTCCCTAAACAACAGCTGAAGATAAAGGAGTGAAGTTTAACATATATAATGCATAAACATAACATTAACTGTTAATGAGAGCGGTAAAAAATGTATTACTCTGCAAATAATATAACAGAAGCTGTTAATAACAGAGGCAATGATGTGTCTACTCTCTAAATAACAGCAAGAGTTTTAATACCATTTGCCTCAGCTAACAGAAGCTGTTTTAACAGAGGCAAGAGAAAGACTAATCTTACTAACATTATATACAAGTATAACAGATATTTAGAGGAGGGAATGATAGAGTAGTATGTGGGTATAAACACAGTACAGGGGACTTCATACTGTTAAAATACTCTGTTATGAGCGCATCAAGAATTTTCTGTAATCACGCACTGCTTGCTATATGTGCTCTCAGTACATAACAGAGCGTAGCATAAGAGCTCTACACACGCTGCTAATGCATCTCTTTCACTTAACATGCCTGTAAAATGTTAGCGTAACTCTGCCGTTAAGCCTATTAGTGTAAACTCGAAAAGCATTTAAGCAATCAACTCAAGGTATGCTTTATAATTGAGTTGGTTTTTACAGCGTCTTCTCCTGCCCTTCTCCGCCGCTCCTCCTGTCGTATGTGGGAACATGCAATCGTCTATTAAGGAAACTCCACCTGTCTTCACGTCTTGTACGTGAATATAAATTGCTTGAAGTTGGGCAACTTTTTCAAGGTCTCTTTTTACGTCTAGACAGCCTGGTAGAGGCAGCGCCGAATTTTGTTGTTTTGGTAACAGAGTTTTCGAGCACTTGAGAAATTCTTGCGACTTGAATTTACTGCCAATTAATTTCCAAAAATCCCAAACTGCAGACACACCTGCGAAAAAAAAATGAGAGCTCATCAGCTGTTCGTTAAGCTCTGCGCACTCGTGTCAAATAAAGCTGGAACCGACTGGAGCTGGTGCCCGCTGCCACTTCAAGGATTGCCGACAACAACAAACGCTCGCATCCTTGTTTTAGTCGCTGCTGGATGCAGTGTCCGTGTCAATTGCAGTTGCCTCACCTACACTTTAAATTGTAAAAAATGAAAAGCTGCCAGCAGCGAATAAAAACAACTGCAGAGTAACTGTTGTCCTCTCCCTCTCCCTCCCGCTCTCTCTCTCACACACACACACACAACACATAATTTCCAGCCACTTCCACTCCCACTCGGCCAGTGGAACAATAAAAAGTGACAGAACAAAAATATGTGTGTAAAATAAAACAGGGGCAACAGCAGCAGCAGAGGCGGCAGAGGCAGCAAAAACAGTTCATGAATTTTGTAACAGCAACAAAAGCGACAAAAACAAACAGCAGGTATAACAGCTACAATAACAACAACGACAATCAACACTTGGAGCATAAGACGAGCCAGAGCGAGGGGGAGAGAGAGAGTGGCGAGAGAGTAGAGTCAGAGTTGGTACGTGGGCAGATGCGAAATTGAAGGGAATTTCCACAACAACAATGAGAGCACAAAAAAAAAGATAAAAAATGCTAGAAAACTTTTTAAATTAAGAAGCAAAGTTAAAACTCCAAACAAAAAGCATGAAACACAAAAAGAGCGCGAGAGGGAGAGAGATAGAGAGCAGCAGCACCAGCAGCAGGCAGCTCAAAACATTGGGCGATTGCAAAACAATGCTAAAAATAGAAAATAACGGTGCGACATTTATGAGAGCCAAACATACAAATGGTGACGTTTCGCGAGTGTCTCTCCTGCCCTCCGCTCCGCGTAACGGCACAAGCAGTTGTCAAAAGAGCGCGAGCTACGAGTAAGAGTGAGAGAGTGAGAGGCAGCCCAATAGCAAACGCGACAAGACTTAGGCTTACAGAAACTCCAATTTGAAGGCACTTAACAGCTTTACAAGTCTGCTTCAAACTGTCATATGGTTTAGAGTGAGCTGTAGCAGGTGGCATGTGGCAGGTGGTAAGGTTTTGTGGAAAGGTGGCTAAAAATTCTTGCTTAAGCGCGAAAACAAAAACACATTTATCAGGGGCTTTCAACGAGCTCAAGGCAAATAATAATAAAAGAGAGCAAAAAATATAAATAAATAAATAAATACAAAAGAAAATAATAATTTGTCTATTATTTTAAAATTTATAAAAATGTAAACAAAAAAAATATAAATATATATTTTTTTAATTTTATATAATTCTATTAATATATATTTTTATAAATTTGTATATTATATTGAAACTAAAAAAAAACTGTATATAATATATTTTATATTTTTGTATAATTTTTTTTTTAACAAATAAATTGTATATAAAATTATTTACATATATATTATATATTCTTTGTATATTATATTTAAATTTAAAATAATATTTATATATATACAATTTTTTTAATTTTAATATATTTATATATTTTATTAAAATAAAAATATTTATATTAAATGAAAAAAAAAAATAAATAAAAAAAATACTTATTAATATTTCATTATATAAGCCAATCCGTTTAAATCAGCTTAAACAAAGCTGTTTGCCGTCTTCCACTTCTGATTTTTTTTTTCGGTTGTTGTCGCTGTTAGTGCCTGACATAAGCCACAGCTGTTTGTAACTGTCTTTTCATTATTAACACAGTCAACAATAATCACTGCCTAGACACGAAAAGGAAAACATTTCCAACAGGCGTCTAGTGAAAATATTTAATGCCGGCAAACAGCCTGCCGGAGATGGAGCAGAAGTAGAAGCAGAGACAGAAAGCAAATGAAGTAGCTAAAAGGAGAAGAAGAAGAAGGAGACGAAGCAGCAGCAGCAGCGGCAGCGGCACAAAAACAACATGAAAACATGACAACAGCAGTGACAAAACGTGAAAAGACAAATATCTCACACTTGCAACTGACTCTCATTGCCGCTGTTTGAATATGTGACATATGACAAACATGTTGAGTGAAGGGCGAGGCAGAGGTAGCGAGGCGGCGGCGGAGAGCTTGAATTGTTAGCACTAACGGAATGCGAGCTGGCCGACAACAAGGCAAACAGACACCAAACTAACACTAACAAAACAAACGCACAGAGGCCAGCAAAGAACAGTGAGTGAGTGAGTGAGGATGAGTGAGGATGAGTGGAGGAGATAGAATAGGGAGGGGGGAGAGAGAGAGAGAGCGTAAAAACACGCGTGAAGATAAACTGAAAGCTGAGCATAATTGGCTTAGTATTAAAGTCTGTTATTAAAGAGTGCTGTTAAGCCTAACATTTGCACTGTTAATAACATTACAGAGGAATCTGCCTTCTCTAATAATAATTTAATAATGAGCGCTGTTAATACTTTAAATTTAACATTACAGCTGTTAATAACTCTTTAAGCTTAACATTTCGCCTGTTAATAACATTTGCCCATCTTTTCAGAGCGATCTGCCGCCTTGGATTACACGTTTGCGCATGTGGGACAGCTACGGCACCTATTTGCCCATAAAATCGACGAGCGTGACCACAGGACAGCCGCCACCGCCGCCGCCGGTGGCATCCTCGGCCGATGGGGGCAAGCCGACGCTGTTGAATCAAAGCAACTATGGCAGCTATTACTACAGCGCCAGCAATCCGAAACTGAATCGCAATTTGCGCGTCAACATTGACAATGCCTGGAATCCGGTCGACACATACATCTATGGGCCGACACAGTCGAGTGTGTTTAATCAGGAGAACAAGTACAGCGGCTATCAGGGTGGTGGCACTGGCGGCGGTGGGGCGGCCGGTGGTGCTGCCGCATCAGGCAAGCAATTGGGCGGCATTAAGGACAGCCTCAATTATATATCGACGGGCAAATCGGGTCGCGATGGCAGTGGCGCTTCGGCTGCAGCTGTGCTCAGCTCCGACAAGAACAGTCAGAGCGCCGTTTCGCTAATGAGCACCAAGGGCAAGCGGCGTCTCATGCTGGAGATCTACGACTACGAGACGCCCAAGCTCTGCGATCACACGGCCATCGGCAGCGGCGTCAGCGGCAGCAGCGCCCTGATGGGCGGCAATAAGCAGCGCCCGTGCAGCCCACTCGAAAGCTATGTGAGCACTGGCAGAGATTTGGTGAGTGGATAATGGAGGGTTAACGGGACTATACATTTGTATAGAAATACTATAATTTTTTAAAATACTAAAAAAAATACTTGTACAATTTTTGATTAAAATACCAAACTTTTAACGCTGAGAAATTTCTCAAAGTTTACTTTGGCTTTTAATTTTTTTTTTTTTTTTTTGTGAAGGCATACAATTCGTATTTTAATTTTTAAAATTTAAAATAAAATTTATAATTTATTTGAGATAATAAGTTAAATTTTTAAATGAATAATTTAAGTAAAAATAAAAAAAAGCTAATATATAAAATAATGAAATAAATATATTACATATTTTGTAATACATTAATTTATATCCAGAATATTATTGTATTTTAATTATAAATTTAAAATAATTAATTAAAATTTTAAACTTATATATAATTTAAATAATAATAATTTAAATTTATATATTTATATATAATAATATGTGTATTAATTTATATATAATTATATGTGTATTCATTTATATATAATGATATATAAATTAATACAAATTTTTGATAATTTTTATATACATTTAAAAATTAATTCAAAGTTCATAATAAAATTTATAAATTATAAATTTTAATTAATTATTTTAAATTTATAATTAAAATTGTTTTCAAATTTAATTTTTATGAATTATTTAATTTTTTTGTGCATGAGTATGAAATTATACAAAAGTTTTTTAGACAAAGCCATTTTATGTATTTCTTATTATAATTTTTAGCTAAACCAAAAATATTAAATTGCTAAAAATTGACTATAAATTTAACTTGAATTTGTTTTGAAATTGATTTAAAAATGCAAAAACAAAAAATATCAGTGTTGGTAAACGCACTCTAAGTCAAAAATCGTTGTCAACACTCAAGTAATGAAAGAAATGATTTACGTAACAATTCAGCAATTACTCAGGTAAAAATAAATATCTAGCTTGAGTACATGCTGCAAGCATCCTCAAGGTATGCTTCAGTAATTTCGAGACGTTGACTTTAAAGCTGAAATTATGCAACACTTGTGTCTGCAAACAAATGCGAGTCCGCAAAAATGTAGCCTGCTCTCGGGCATTGGCTTGGAAATTTCATTGTTTACTTTGGCAAAAAAAAAAACAAGAAAAAATAAAAAAAATTTAATTTGAACTCAAAAAAATAATACAAAAAGAATAAAAGAAAAGAAAAGAAAAGAGCGAAAAATAAAAAGAGCCTCGAGTTTATTGTATTTCATGGCACTAAACAGCCAGCTGCAGTTGTGCTGGCTCCCCCAACAATTACCTGGCAGCCAACGAAATTTGGCACAGTGCAAATTCGTATTTGCTTAAAACTTGACAAAATTAATCAAATTAAACACTCGAGTGCATCGCCAGACGTGCACAAATAACGGCAAGCGGCAAACGAAGCCAAAACGAATCCAGTTTGCCCACGGCGGCTTCTTTGACTGCTGGCAAAATTCAAATTCGCCAAAGCACACACCAGTGGGGCGTGGAGGGGATTGGCTAGGGCCACCCTCCATAGGGGTCGGCTGCGGGCCTAGCAAATAGAGGGGGACCGCAATAAGCTTGCTTAGCCTTTTTGAATGTCGCAAATATGAACTGCAAATATTTTGATGGCAAATTGAAGCGACGCCAGCTACACTGGGCGAAAATCAAGCCCAAAGCTAACAAGCTCAAAATCAGGAATCAAGAAATCACGAATTTTTCTGGGTCACATGCAAAAGTAAATAAAACTTTTGTTTAGCCTTAGTTTGTTGCACCCCCCGTTTTTCTCTCAGTGCACACTTCGCACACTAATTTTGTTCTTTTGCCCCGCTATTTCCAGAAACTGGAATTCCACACGCACACGGGCACCGCCCTGTTTCCCGCTCAATTTGCCCTGAACTACGAGTTTGTGGACACGGAACAGGGCGGCGAGACGTGGCCGGGGCGACGTGGCGAGGATCCGGTGCCGCCGCTCTGCTCACGTGTCTTCCATAAGCGCAAGGGCAACATTCAGGTGCCACGCAATGTGTTCCTCTATGGCCGGGGCGGAGCAAAGAACATCACCTGTCTGTACCGGTTCGAGGCGGGCACCTCGGAGCGCGTCAAGCTGGTGCTGCACAACGTCTCGTTTGGCGAGGGCACCGCCTGCACCACCGACTCGGATCTGCATACGGGCCGACCGCGCTGCAATCAACTGGATCCCGAGGGTCGCATCACCGAGCTGCGCCTCTACGACGTGCCCTTCCGAGATGTGAAAATCCAGCTGGGCTGCTTCTGCGACAACTCCAGCGCCCTCTACAGCAACGCCCCGTTGACCTTTGTCTCGCACTCGCGCATCATGGAGCTGACCTTTACGGTCACGCGGCTCAACATCTCCGAAGACTTTGCCGATGTCTTCTTCTCTGCCTCGTACGAGTTCAAGCGGCAGCCGGATTGTCGCAAGCAGCTGAAACTGAAGGGCGCCGGCGGTGAGGATGAGCTCAAGTATCCGCTGAAGACCCAGGACGCCAGCTGCGAGGGCCTCGCCTGGTACATCGAGGCCCAGTCGTCGGAGCGTTCGCTGTTCGTACAGACCTGGGGCGCCTATCTGCCCGTCGATCCCACCTCTGAGGATGCCATGCGCTGTCATACCAAGAACCGACTCATGGTCTACTCGGGCCGTCCTCTGAAACCCATGCGTGTCGTCTGCCCAGCCCAGAGCGGTCCCCGGCCAACGTCCCTGCACATATTCTCCGAGGACTGGACCAACGGCCAGCCATTATTTATGAACAAGTAAGTGAAACGCGCCGCATATTAATGACAACTGAAATTTATACGAGCATCAAATATAGTCACTTCTTATAAACATTATATCTTAGTCAAGTTGATAGCGCAAAATAAAGTAGATAAAAAGTTTCTATGGGTCTATACGATCATACGCATTTCCAGTTTAAATTCCAGTTTCATTTCCAGTTTAAATAAATGCATAAAGCTTTAATAAGCTTTTATTTAAAATAAATAAATAATAAATTTTTAAAAGCTTTATTTTATAAATAAATTAAAAATAAATAAATTAATTATCTAAAAATTAAAATAATTACAAATTCATTTTTAAATAAAAATTAATGTTATTGTTTAGATAAATTAATTTTTATTTTGATCTATAATAATTTATTCATAGATAAAAAATTATTTATATATACAAATTTATTCATAAATACGTATATATAAAATTTTTTTTATGGATACAAATTTATTTATAGATAAAAATTTATTTATTTAAATTTAGATACAAATTAATTTTAGATAATTAATCAGCTTGAATATTTAATGTTGCCAGCCGAGCTTTTACTGTATTTGATTGAATTCAAGCTTTAATGCGCTTTCAAAGCTTCTATTTATATAATAAAACATGTTCCAAGCCATAAGCAGCCTATGCAAAGAGCTTTAAGGCACTTTCAAAGCTCAACATTTTTCGCACTGCTTTCTCTCTCTCTCTCTCTCTCTCTCTCTCTCATTGGCATTGCCATTTTCATCGGCTATCATTGTGGCTTTTAGTGAGTGAGTTGCAAAGCACTCGATTAATTATCTAAAAGGCTCGACACGCTCATTAGTGGACGCTGTCTGGCCGTAGCGTAGATCCGTTGCTGTGGCCAGAGGCTGGACGCTGTCAATTACCCTTTGGGGTGTCGTAAAAATATGTTTCCACATGGCCATGCATGGCAATGCTGTATGTTTTATATGTTTTTTTTTACACTTCTCTCCCCTATCTCTTCTTTTTTATGGCTGGCGACAAATTTGAGCTGCAGTTGCACATAAAATTGAATGGCAACACGTTTGGGGCAGCAGCAGCACAAAACTGACCAAAGTCGAGTTCATTCTCGTGGCACGCACCTTGAACATAAATTGCCACAGAGCTCGCAACCCAAATGGATATTTTTGCATGCTTTTCAACGAGCTCCACGTGTCGCTGTCTGTATGTGTGTGAGTGTGTGTCTGTGTGTGTGTGTGTGTCTGTCGGCCATGTTTGTTTGCCTGAATGGTTTCTTTTTGCCTTCTTTGTGCTCAATTTCCTGTGTTTTGTTGTAGCCGCTGTAGCCATTTCCTGTTATTGCATTTTTAAGCAGCCTGCCTTTTTTTTCTCTCTCCTGCTGTTAGATACGAGCTCATAAGAGCTGCCCAAAGAGTTGGAGGGTTCAGCAAATTGAGTGCTGTTAGATGGCCGAGCAGTTGTTAAATTGCAATTAGTTTGTGGCTGAATAAAGGAAAAAAAAAAAAAAATAAGACTAACATATACCTTAAGAGGCTTCTGCTACGCATATACATTTTGGCCAAAAACTAATGGGCGAGCGAGCAAGGCTCATTAAAACCGATTTGCGTTTAAAGTGGCTCCAAAATACTTTCAGCATACTTTTAATATATAAATTTTGCAAATTTCGTTTTGGCTGAGCTAAAATGTATTTTAAATGTTGCTGCAGCTCGGATTTGTTTCGAGCGTCAATTAAAGTATTTGAGTGCAAAAGCTAATGCAAAGATTATTGAGAGGATTAAGGTGGCATGGAGTGAGTTCAGCTCTGCTAATGTTCGGGCTACTAAAACAAAGCACTTAAAATCGTGGAAAATAGTTTTTGCGCTTAAAATATATATTCAATCATTTTTTTTTAAATAAATGTATAAAAAATGCACATTGTTGCGCTTAAAATATATATTAAATATTTTTTTTTAATAAACGTATAAAAAATGCACATTAATCTGATGGTTTTTTACTAATCTAAGCTCATGTAAAGCCCCTACATGGTTAGGCACTCGCGGTGTATTCTATTCAAAAGCTCATGAAATCGGTTTGGAAATGCATTTGGATTTGTATTTATTTCGAATATAAATAAATATAAAAAAATTCAATATAAATTAACTTTGGCTGAATATGAAGCCTTACTCAGAGTGTTATATCCCTATAACTAAATATTTTGTATTATTTATTATTTATTTTTTTTTTTTCTTTCTTTACTTGTAAACACAATACTCTCAGATCTATGATTTATCAAAAATATGTAGAGATATTTGCCAAGCAACAGCTGCGATAGCGACCTGTGTCGAGTGCCCTGCGCACTCTAATTGATGTTTTCTGCTCTCAAATTAGCTAGCTAAAAATGTACTCAGTATTTATTTATAGACAGCTAAAATGAAACTTCATTAACATGAAAATATCTTAGAATATGCCAAATGAATAAATAAAGTTGATTGATTGATGTTTGCTTTTGAGACCTGAGCCAATTGCTGCTGCTCTTACTTTTTTTTTTTTTTGGCACTCAATTTAAATATTATTGCAGCTTTGGCTTTGGCTACAGCACTCGAGAGCATTAAGCGTATACTAAATGCGATAATGTTAATGGCAAAATCATCGTCTTGGCCCACTTAAAAGACAGTCGTAGCGCAGTGAATAATAGACGAGTATTTTGTCTATGGCAGCTCGGAGGACAGGGAGAGAGAGAGAGAGAGAGATAGGGAGTTGCGCGTAATTAGTTGCACTTGAGCAACTGACGGCCAAAGGAATATCCGAATAAGGGTATTCCTTACTTTATTCAGCCAAAAACTTGCCTCAAAGTTATGTGGAGCATGGCGAGCAGCTGCATGACAGCCACAGGGCTTGCACTTGCCATTGAAGAGAGAGAGAGAGAGGGAGAGAGTGATGAGAGAGAGAGAGAGAGGGTGGGGGGGAGGTAGAGCGGAACCCAAAAATGTTTACAACTTTACTTTACGTTTTGCACACACTTTTCTACTCTTGCAGACCCATCAGCCTGGTGCTGGAGCCCATCCTCAAGGAGCCCGGTGACATAGCCTTCACATGGCTGGAGATACATCGCACCAAGAATGCGTTGCTGCAGCAACTGGACCTGCATGTGAATGCAAGCGTAACCACGGGCTTGGCCGCACCACCCAGCAATAGTGGCGGTGGTGGTGGCGGCGGCGGTGGTGCCGTTGTGGGCACGGGCAGCGCTGGCGTTGCTGGCACTGGAAGCGTTGCGACGAGCGCAGCAGCCAATGAAACGCTGAACGAATTTGGTTTCTATCCCAAGGAGTCGGATTGCGAGTACAAATGCCCCGAAATTGATGCATGCATAGCAGCCAGCCTGTGGTGTGATGGTAAGTGAACGATTGCGCGGGTTGCCAAAGAAGTTGCTTGAATTATATGGAATAGAAAATGGTAGAAAATTAGTGGGGTCTCTGATCTATGACTATAAATGGCAAAGAGTAAATATAATAATAATAAAAAAATAATATAATAATATAAAAGTCCTTCCCAAGTTAACAAAATAAAAATTTTAAAGATTTTTTTTAGTCGGGCTTGAGATATGCATCTTAAAGAATAAAGAATAATAGACTAATCGGCTTTTCCTTGCTATACTGCAATTAATTTTTAATAGCTGCCTAGATATTTTTAAATTATCAGAAGAAGTCATACAATAAAATATTTTACTATTTTATTAATACACTTTTGCGAATATTTAAGAAAAAATCAATAATTAAATATTCAAAAATAATAATAATAAAAAAATAATAATTTAAATAAAATACATATGTATACAAAGTAATATTATATATAATATAAAATAAAAAATAAAAAAAAAATATATGTATATATATATATAAATATTTTTATAAATTTGTGCATAAATAATTTTTTAATGTTTTATTTTTGATTATTTTTCTTTAATATTCGCAAAGCTATATTATTAAAATATTAATAAATTTTACATGAATTATTCTGATAATTACAAAATATACAAAATATTTATATTTAATTGAAGATATAATTTATATAATTTTTGAAGCGACAAAGAATGAAAGAATTTGAGATGCAGCTTTACTCCCCTGCAGCTCACTTAGATATACCCAACATGATCTATGATCAATTTAGCGCGATCTTCTTTCTATAGTCATACAAAATCTATTCTATACCCTGTTCAAATTTAATTCATCTCCTTCAACACGTTGCACACATTTTAAACAAATTCTGCTAATCTCACATCTCCAACTTCATTACTTGCCCAAATCTTAGCAACTTTGCTAACAGCCCTCGCCAAGACATAAGTTTGCATTACGTGTACGTGATTTTTGGACTGTTTGGCCCACTGCCACTGCCACTGCCACAGACACTGCCAATGCAATTGCTGTTGCTGTTGCTGTTGGTGTTGCATTTGCTGTCCAAAGGCTCAGCGCTAGCGAGTAGGCAACAGAAATTTCACTTGTGGTTGCTTCCCTGTTAATTTCAGTGCAAGCTGCTGCTGCTGCTGCTGCTGCTGCTGCCGGCCACGTTTTTGTAATCAGGCAAAGTTTTCTGACAACTGCACAAAGCGTAGCTGCCGCTGTTGCAAGTTGCTGCGGGTTGTGTCCACCAAAGCCGCCCCAAAAAATATCTTTCACAAAAGTTTGGCCGCAGCAGCTGGCGCCGAGAGGCGGAGGCAGGCAGGCAGGCAGGCTGGAGTCGCCTTTAGCTTCAATTATTTATGGGCATCCAGGCGCGCATGCAACTGAGCTGCTTAACCAAAAAGGCAGCGCATTAAACAAGCTAACCAGCCCAGGCCCATGCCCAATCGCAATCCCAGTCCCTGGCCTGGATCAAGCTGCCCCAACCAACCAGGGACCACTCAAGTGACACTGGGCCGCCGCAGGGTCTTTCAATTTGGCAAACCCGTAACCTGACCGACCGCACAGATTTCTTTTCAATCAATGCTCTATATATGTGTAACTTGGCTTGCAGGTCATCACAACTGTCCCAGCGGCTTCGATGAGTCCGAGGAGGAGTGCGGCACGGCGCGCAAGCTGCTGGAGCTGCCTGGCGGCGTGTTTGCGGCATTGGGTTGCATTGCAGCCGCGTTGACTGCCTGCCTGATATTCTGCATGTTTGGGCTGATGCGCAAGAGAAAAAAGTCGGTGGTGCAGAAGGGCGGCGGCGTCGGCGTCGGCGGCGGTGGCTTCATGAACGGCACCAATGGCAATGGCAACGCCATGCCAGCCGCCTGCAACATTGGCACCCTGAAGAAGGACTTCAAGAAGGAGGCGCTCTACATCGATCCGGCGTCCTGACATCCACTCCAGCCGGTCGAGTACATACATGTGGATCGAGAGACCACCGTGTGATATGTTGCCGCCGGCTATGGCATGTATGAGCAAATGGAGCAAGGCCTAAACGTTGCCTGACCAGAACAGAAACTGGAGCAGGAGCAGAAGCAGGAGCAGATACAGGAGCAGCAGCCGTACTTGAAACTGGATATAAAGCGAGAGCAGATGCGACTGGAGATTATTGCTGGACCGGTGCAGGAGCTGGCATGGAGATTTTAAAGCTAAGAGTGAGTGCAAAAATGGGATTTAAGAATTGAGCCAAACAGGGAGAAAGAGAACTAAGAAAAAAGCTAAATTGTAAGTTCTTAACTTTTCTAAGCGCTTCAAACAGAGAGAAAACAGAAAAAAACCTATACACACAATCTCTCTCTCTGTGTGGGTGTGTGTCTGTGTGTGTGTGCGTCTAGACATAAGCATAGGATTACTAATACGAATAGCTATGTGTATAGCCATGCGTTTTTAACTAAGCAACACTTGTGTTCTTCTCCATTTAAAAGAAATACACACTGCCTAGCAATTTCTGTAAATACATATAAGTATTTCCGTAGGGTTTATTCTATAATTATGTTGACAAAGAGTTTTATTCTTATTTAAATAGAAATTGTATTTAAATATTTTATATTTAATTTTAAATATTTTTACAGTTTATTTATCAAATTATTTATTTAATTTTTTTCTACATTTAATTTTAATTTTAAATATTTTTACAGTTTATTTATCAAATTATTTGTTTAATTTTTTTCTACATTTAATTTATAAATTAAAATTATTTATAATTAAAATTTTTTATATTTACCAAAATGTTTTATTTTTTTTGGTTATTTTAAAAAACTAAAATGATTTGTAATTATTTTTAAAATTTTATTTGTTACCAGCATTACTATTATTTTATTTGAAGCAAAATAAAGATTTTGTCTGAATATCTAAAAATTAATTCGCATTAAAAAAATTTTAATATGCAATTTGTTTTGTTTAAATATATAATAATAATTCTTATTATATTTTTTAATTTTTATTTCTTAATATTTATATATAATAATTTATATACAAAATAGAACATAATATTTAATTTTATATTTTCTTTATAGTTTTTTTTTTTCAAATAATTATAAATTCTATTGAGCTCTAATTATTTGTATATTTTATTAATTTCTTCTATTATGTTAATATTTTCTAATAATTTGTTTTTTTTTTTACTAAATAAATTCTAAAAGCCAAAAACAAGATAATAAATGAGTTTTCACATACTATTATTATATATTAAATTAAGTTTGTATATCTTTATATTTTTCTCTAATATAAGAGTTTCAATATTTAATTCTAATAAAAGAAACCTTTGCTCTACAACAGTCTGGACAAGGCTCTAAAAAAATTAATACTTAATATTATACTTTGCATTTATCTCATGTATACACAATATTCATTAACCTCACGCAGCTGCTTTATTTCAATTCTGGTTTGAGCTGCGACAGAAAGGCAAAAACTATTTGTAAGTTAGGTACCTTAAATACGGATAAGAGAATACTTAAAAATAATGGAGGCAATGGCATATTCAGCTTAACACACATAGCACACACTGAAAGAAATTAAAACTAGTTACAATTAGCAAAAAAAATAAAAATAAAATAAAGCAAACAAAGGCAAAGAAGATCAGAAATTACAATTAAATTGTATTAAAGAAACAGAGAAGCAAAATGACGCAGATATTCTAGTAAACTTTATGCTCTCTGGGCATAAGGAATTATGAAAACGAGAGACATAAAAAGTTAGGAATAGTTACGATTATATTAACTGTTAGCTGCATTTGATGAGGGCAAAATCTCGACAGTGTTGTGAGCCAGGACAAGCACATACTGAACTATATATATATACGATATAGTATATATAACTATATAAGAACTAAGGCATTCAATTCGACAGAGTTATCATACGATATTATGAGTATGTATAGTCTTTATAAATAATAAAAAGCAGCACGTGCGTTTTTTAATACAGCACACACACATACCAACCAACACACCCACACCCACACCCACACACACTAGCACACACATAGGAACACCAACTAAGTAAAAGACATCACATAGTGGTTTAATTGTTATAAATTTATTCAATTCAATAAAAATATATATTTAAGATTCTGCAAAATAAAAAAATACATTTATCACACCAAAAAAGAAAACTGCCATAAAATGTATTCAAGTCTCTTAAAAATTAAATAATTTGTTTTTAATGTATTTTAATTTAATAATTTTTTTCGTTCACTTTTCAAGACTCGATACATTTAAGACGCATCTCATTTGACTGCACTTAGCTTTTGATTTGTAGCTACAAATTCCTAATGATATTAAAATTAAATTAGCATTTAATATAAACAATTTGTAAAAATATATTAATAAAACACACCACACCACACACCAGATATATAGAAGGAAGTATATGATATACGATTATAGAGTAAATTTATGCCAATTGTATGCAGTACTCTAGACACTAAGCCATACTACATAGAACCCTATTGATATATATATATTATATTATATATATATAAATAAACTATAAAATAACAACAATCAAATTTTTGGCAGTTTTTCCAATTAGAATAAATAAGCGAAATGAGAAACTCATTTAAATGTTAAGACAAAAATACTTTATTTAAAAAGATAAATAAAATGCACTAAAAAATAGAAAATAAATTAATACATACGAAAAATTAAAAAAAAAAAATGAAATTTATAGAACGGGAAATCAATTTAAAGAAAATTTAAAACAAATGCAATGAAAATATAATGCTGTAAAAAATTGATTTGAAAATTGAATTTATATTATTTTATTTTATTTTATTTTTTTCATATATAAAATAAATAAATGAAATGAGAGATATTTACTATTATTATATTGATGATTTTTGCTCACACTTAAATAAGCATAAACAATATCTACACATAAACAGAAATGCAAATGAAAAATCAATTACGAACGTGAAAATATGTATGTATAGGGTGACCAAGCATGAGTGTAATTATTTTCGATCTATTTATTTAAGTTATTTCTTATGCTATTGTTCTTATTTGAATTTTTAAAATAATTCTTAAGTTTTGCCATTTATTTAGGGTGATTTCAAGGCTTTCCGAATGAGTGAAATAATTATTAAAAATTTAAATTACATTTAAAAATTTAAATTTAAAATTTAATTTTCACTGTAGTTTACCGTGATATGCTCAACTTTTAAGAAGAGGTTCAAGACTATTATTTGAGTCAAGTCAAGTCTTTTCATATATAATGGCATGGATATAGCTTCAAACTAAAACTCACAGCAAATCAATTAATCAAATCAGTTATTTTTTGATTTAAATTTCTTTTCCTATTACTCTTATTTGGTCACCCTAAAGCATTCAGAATATATTTTAAATGCTGACAGAGCATTCAAGAAGTAACTTTAAATAAGATCACAGCAATCACAGACTCGCCGAGTCACTTAAATTTATAGTCACAGTTACAGTCACGTTTCTTCACAGACTTTTGTGTGTGCCAACTGTGTTTAAAGTATATTTCAATCCATAAAAGAAGAAGAAGAAACTTGCACGGAATTAAATTAAAAAATAAAAACAAACAAAAGACGATATATAGTATTTGAAAAGTACACAAATAAAATATGAAAGAAGTGAAAAGCAAATAAATAGAGATCAGCTGTGTAAATAGTCGAAACGGAAAGGCGAGAAAAACTGTCAAATATATTTCAAAAATAGTTTTCATTATTCAAACCCCGCCCACGACTGGGCTCATAAATAATTTTGTGTTGTCTGCCATAAGTTTCACTTGTATAATAAACAAAAAACAGATACAAATGATATTAAATATAAAAAGGAAAATATATAAGTATAAATAGTACGATATAGTATGAGAACAAAACAAAAAATAAAACTTATAATGATGACGCACTGAATCAAATAGATGAAACGAGTATTTAAAATATGAAAAACAAAAACAAAAAAAATAAAATAAAAAACGACAATTAAAAACCAAAAGGAAACAAAACTTAAGCGAGAATTTTAAAAATACTAAAGCCGTGTGTTTTATTTGAAGCGCTTTTAGCCATGGCTATTTCCAGGCGCTGATTGTGCTCATCCTGGCCACGTCGATGTTAAAGTTAAGGCAACTGCCAAGGCTCGAGGCGTGGCTCTAACTGGGTTGGTTGACCGGCATAACACATAAACCACGCAGAGCAATAGCCACAGGTACCATGCCCTGCATCCTTTTGGCTGCTCCACTCTGCCACACCCACACACCTTGTCATCTGTCCCGGCCTGTTTGCTCAACTGTGGCGCTGTTTATTGCCGCCAGCTGACTTCACTCTTCACTCTCTCTCTGTTTTGTGCCACCTGACCATCACCTGCATCACCTGCAGACTAGGCCAAATGGTGTTGATAAGCCTAGCCCCGAGAGCTGCAAATAAAGTAAGTCAAATAATGGCCAAAACTAGCAACTGCTTATTTGAGTCATTTTCCTATCTGCTCCACAGAATTTTAGAATTTATAGGGCTATTTTCAGCGGAAGATACGGGGTGATTGGCCACGCTCTTAAGATATGTATAGTATATATCTATATCTATATCATTATATCGTCAATATCCCTATTTTTTTTTATAGATTTTTTGGAATCTTTCATTTTTTCTAAATATTTCCATATTTTGAATTTAATTTTAATTAATTTTAATTTAAGGCTAAATTTAAATCTATGTAAATTTTTAGTGGAAATTTGGATGTTACACTAAAGATCAGAATTGGGAAAGATTAAGAAAAATTATAAAATAAAAATATTAATATTAAATTAATGTATTATTTTATTTATTAAAATATTATTACATTAAAAGTTACATATATATAATAATTTACAATTTTATTAACTTAAGTTAATATTTTCAACCGCATTTTAATTTTTTAAAATTTTCTATTAATCAAAGAACAATTGTAGCACACCTCGCAGCTGTTATGTTATGTGTCTGCTGCTGAGTCCACAAGCATGCACAAATGTATTTGTATTTGCGCCGAGGGCCAATTGAAGTTGTTTACAATTGAGTTGCCCGTTCAGCACAATTGTTAAGCCAGCAACAACACTGACAACAACAACAACAACTGCAACCAGAACAACAGTTAGGTAAAGGAAAAACTTATTGCCAGACAATTGGAAACTAACAGTTGGTAGACACTGTACGCCAGCTACAGTTACTTCTGCACGAACATTATTCAGCTCATCATCATTATCATCATTATCATAATGATCATCATCGTCGTCATCATTGCGTTGATTGTGGTCTGCCGTATGACAAATCAAATTCACCAAAAATCTGTGCAATCTGCTGACAGAAATTTCTTTAAACAATTCATGATTGCAAATCGATTCCAATTGATGCTGCATCTGTCTTATATAATCGAGCCATCTCCCTCGCACACCTCTCACTCTCACTTATCTCAGCTAATTGTCGTTAACAGCAATTAATTTGTTTATTATTTTATTTTTTTTATTATATATATATATATATATATATATATATTTTTTTTTTTTTGGTTTGCTATTCTGTTTTCTGTGTTGTTTCTTTTGTATAATTTTTTGTGTTGACTTTGCGGTTTTTGATTTTTTTATCAAGAAATTTACATGAATTTTCAGCTTGTTGCAAAAAAGTCGAAACAATCAATTTTTGCTGCTCGATTTATTTAAATTAAAAAAAAGAAAAGAAAACCAAAACTAAAATAAATAAAAAAGTATACAACATTAAAGGTAATTCGGTAAAGCTCAAACTTTTTGGCCAACAGCCGACAGACGCCAGTACGAAAATTGAGATATCGCAACTGAACAGTGGTGGTAAAAAGTAAACGTACTCTAAGCATGGAAAGTGTTGGTTTTCACATACTGAAAACAAGTTTTAGAATAATATTTATATACATCATTAACCATAATTATAAAATTTAACATTAGCAAAAAATGCGCATCGGAACAGTGCTAGCAAAAAGTATGCGTACTCGGGTAGTTATAATATTAAAAAAAAAAACTAATAATATGGCTTTAGTTAAAAAAATAAACATATATAAATATACATGCATTTTAACAATAACATTGTCTCAAAAAAGTATGCGCACTCAGTGAAAATTATGTATAAATAGATTTATTTATAATATTTAATAATTTATTATAGTAATTAGTTTTATTTTTCATTATATAATAACAAAAGTCTACTGTCAACAGTACGCATTCTTACAGCGCTCACTGTTCTCCAGGTCAATGTGCTCCATAAGCCGCAAGTGCGACTGTAAAATGACTGTAAATGTAAATATAATTAATTTCCACAGAAGTTTCAGATTTTACCTTAACAAATGAGCAAAAGATAAAATTTGAAAGAAGTGGAAGGTGGAATTAAAGAATAACTATAAATAAATTGCAAAGCGTTGGCCGGAAAGGTCAAGTTCTGGTCGATTGGGCGGTGCAAAAGGCAAACCTGTTTAGTTATTTCTTATATTTATAAATGTGAATGATGTATGTATGTGTTTCTCTAGAGTTCCAGAAGAAAGATAGATATCAAAAGAAATTCTAAGCGAGGAAACATCTGTTCAAACACCGATGACGTTCATTAATTGTTACAGGTAAACTATTTATTGTTTGACTGGCTGGCTGTATGACAGTTTGGTACGTTCACAATCTGTTTAAATATTAGCGACCCAAATAATGCACAAAAAAAGTGGATTTCGATGCCAGCGATGCCAGGCAGTAAAAAAACATTAAAACTTTTTGTGGACAATAACAAAAATGCAGACATCAAATGGCGCACAGTGGCGTCCCGCGATATTGTGCCAGCCGGCCAAGTGAGTCGAAGAGCGCGAATGTTGAGCGGGCGAAGAGAGATGCCCGATCGAATGAGTGTGCAAAAGAAAATGGTAAAAGCAGCTGGCAACAGCAGCGCCAGTAGCAGCAACAACAAACGGTAAACGTAACTAGCGCTCGGCGCAGACGCAAACGACGTCGACGTTGCGACGCCGCAGTCGCAGCCGCTGAAAAGCCGATCAACATTTGAAGTTGGGCCAAAAAGGCGGCCAAACGCTCACAGGAACATTCAGTTGTGCCGCGAACGTTGTGCGCTACACACGTGACTCTCTCCCGCTGTCGTGCCGGTCTGCCAGCTAACCGTTAACAGTTGAAACGCAAAACAAAGCTTACAGCACTTACTACAGCAACTGTAATCTTGTGACAGTGTCAAAGAAGAGAATTCGAAAAGCTGAGCTGAGTGACCGCTGTGTACTACACTTTGTCTCTGTGTGCGTGTGAGTGAGTGCTTCTGTGTGTATTTCTCTCTGTGTGTCTGTGTGTGTTGCAAATGTCTCTGAACGCAGAACGTTCATACAAAATGAAGCTGCGCGATGTGGAAAATGCCTTCAAATACAGGCGCATACCTTATCCCAAGCGGTAAGTCTTTGAAATTAAATAAATAAATTTAAAAAAAAAAATAATAATATAAAAAATTTAAAAATAAAATAAATGACAAATTATTTGTAATATAAAAAATATAATAATAATTCAAATAGTAAAAAAAATATACAAATTATTATTAAATATCAGATATTACGAAAATATATATATAAAATAGTAAATATAAAAAAATTAATTATAATAATAAATAAAATAAAAATAAAATAATAAAATTAGAGATAAAATATACCAAATTAAATATTATTTATAAATACAAAATTTAAACTAAAGTATAAAAATTTTAAAAGTAAATATAATATATAAAAAATATAAATATAATATATAATATATAATATAAAATATAAAAATATAAAAATATATATAATATAAAATATAAAGAATATTTATTTACATTTTTTATTTTTAACTAAAAAAAAAAATTTGAAAAGTTTTTTATGTATTTTTAATGCTTGTCTCTTGAGCTGGAGAATTGGATTGAAGCCTGTAATTGCAAACCGGTCATAATTGCTTATTGGACTCCAATAAGACTTGACGTGCACTCGATTCTTGATTCTCAGTTGTTAACTTTCGGTTTTCTCAGCTCGCACCGAGCAAAAGTGAAACGTTTTTTTTCCTTGTGAGCCGATTGCAAGTGAAAAAAATCACATAAAATGCATTTCATGGTCAGCTGCAGCAACTGCAGCTGTCGCTGACGGTGTCACTGTTGCTGCCGCTGCATTAGCCATCCAATCAGAATACTCTTAACGTGCTCCAGTTTCAAATAACTTGAAGTCAACTCACATTTTGTTCGTTGTTTTTCAATTGTTCTGCAGTCATATTTTATTTCGTGGCCATTTTTTTTTATTTTTTTCATGAAGAAAAACCTCGTAAACTCAAACTCAAACTCAAACTAAAACTCAAATTCAAACTCAAGTATTTGAAGTAGCCACAGTACCCTCAGCAGCTACCAATATTTCTTCTTTGTTGTTGTTTTCTTTTCATCAGTTTTTGTTTAGGTTCTGGGCTGCCTTTTAAAGCGCTCAAATGTCGGCCGGCTGGGTGGCTGGCTGGCTGGCCGCTCATTAGGCGCTGCCCGGACTCTAGCGGGTCGGGCCATTAGTTAAGGTGTTTTGGCCACGTTGGCTGCGTCCGCTTATTGTGCAACTTGTGGCAAGACCCAAATGTGTTGCAATTGAGAGCGCATTAGATGTAAGCTAATGATATACCGAACAAACACTTGTTATGGCCTAATTGGTATTTGAAAAAAGCCAAAAGCAAAAAAAGAAGGCGTTGATTGTTGATGTTGTGGCTTTTCATGGAGGTGTGGGAATTTGCTTTAGTTTCAAGATGCACAAATATTAGGAAAATGTTAATGAAATATAAACAATCTGAGGAGTTGTGGCTAATGAAATTCATAATGAATCACAGCTGAAATATGGCCTAAATAATATTTTTATTAATTTTTTCATTAAATTATTTAATCACCTTTCGTAAGCCCACATTAATGAAATAAATAGCAATTAACTGCATTTCGGCTAATATCATGCACGCCACAAATAAATTCAAAATATATTTTATTTTCTTTTAAATATATAAATAAATTTTCATTTGATATTATTTTAACTGCCTTTGAATACTTATATCAAAATTTATATCAAGCAAAATGAAAACACGGAATTTTAATGAAAGGAAAACAATTATCAGAGTTTTTGGTCATGAATGGCATAATAAAATGAAATGTTTATTATTTCTTATTTGTATTACCGGAACGATAATTAAATTATTTAGCACTTAATATATAATAATATATTTTTGGTTATATATTTATTTCTTAAATAAAAGTATATTTTTTTGTTATATTATATTTTGTAATTAGTTCACCTACTTATATTTAACGTTATGTTAATAAAAATTAAAAAAATGCTAATTTTGAAGTGAATTAATAATTAACAGAAGTTTGATAATTAAGTGCATTATGAAATATATATGTTAATTGATATTATTACCATATTATATATTTTAATTCAATATATTATATTTAAAATGATTTATTATTTGATGATTAAATTATTTGTTGGTAAAATACAATTATGAAAAATAATAATAAATAATCATCAAACAAAATAATTTATATTGATATATATATTTTTTCTTTGCATATTTCATTAAAATTGAATAATCTCAATTTTTAAAAAATAATTTTTTTTTAATTAATTTTTTTTTTTATGTTTATAAATTTAAATTGATATTTTTTATTATTATATATGTTTTATATTATATATTATATATAGATATTATTTCATATTTTTATTATTTTATGTTATATCATTTCAATGCCTGATAATTCATTTCATTTTAAATACAAAGTGAACTCCAGCTGACTGTTCACAACTTCAGTTTAAATAAATACAAGCTAATAATCACGTATTAAATTATATTTGTCAATATTGTTGGCGTGTTTAAATAAGCGTGCGTCTGTTAAGAAAATAAATTACTTATTTATAAATTAATTGCATATAATTTTCGAGGGGGGCTCGCATTAAATTTTACGCTCATTTTGACAATTCGTACGCTTCGGTCGCTTGGCTATTTTAATTTAGTCAGTCGGTCATTCGTTCAATCAATCAATTGGTAAACAGATTTTAATTGGTATTGCAATTAACCGAAAAAAGGAAAACTTTTGTTTATTTCAGAAAATTAAATAAATATTTGCAGTGTGCCAGAGTGGAGAGCGGTGCAAAACGAAATTAAATCATTTTAACAAAATCAAAATAAACTACAAATATTTACGCGGGTATTGTGCATTTATTTGCATTGCTTGCTGCCCTTTTGCTGTTGTTGCTGTTGCTGCTTAATTGATATTAATTAAATTAATTAATTGCGAAATCGTTGCATCGTTTGATCAACAGAACTGTCTGACTGCAGTGGTCGTTGTGAGATGCTTTTGAGTGCTTGTTTAAAATTTTATACACAAAAATGCACTTATTAATTAACTAGCCATTTTATGTGGCGCTTTCTGCATTTAACAATTAAATTAAATGCTTAACAGAGCTGCTAACTAACAGCCGGCAAGTAGTAGCTTAGCAGACGCGTAACAGCTCAGCTCACTGTTAAGCGGCGATGTACATGTTATTGTCTTTGAATTCTAGGTTGGTTCTCAGACACACATACTTACATGCATATGTATATGTGTAAGTATAGTCATGTTAAATAATTTATATATATGTATATGTCAGCAAAACAATTGTTATAATGCATTCAATGCATGCAGCTATCAATAAAGTTCACTTTTATGCATATTACCACACAACTATGTGACGTCACATGCATATTTAATTAGAACTTTTGCACTGTGCGCTGTGGGCTATGTAAACTAACTCAACTCGAGTCTCTCTCTCTGTGGCTCGCTCTCCCTCTGCCGCTCTTGAACTGCATTTGGCAGCTGCTGTTGCGTTTGTTGTTGTTATTGTTTCTGCCTGCTTTGATCGACGCCGGCGACTGTTGTTCGTGCACTGCTTGACATCAATTATGCCATACACTGCTTGATGACAATTATATGATTCGGCTGGCAGACAGACAATCAATAGAAATCATTTGCAGCAGGTAGCCGCACTCAAAAAGCTAATTATTACAGCTTTCTTGTAATAGGTGCGACTGTTTGCCAACTCAACTTACACACGCACGCACGCACATACATATGTATATATACATTCTCTGTGTGAACAAACAATTAATTAACAGTTAGCCGGCAAAAGCTGCAGCTGCCGCCAATTTATGCCGTTTGTCAGTTTGTTTTGCGCGTTTGCCTTTTCCGTTTGTGTTTTTTATTTCTACAACAAGAATGTGCAAGCCGCTGCCGCTGCCGCTGCCGCTGCCGCTGCCGCTGTCGCTGCAAACGGAAGCGAATGCCTTAACAGTCTGCACTCTTCTTACACATTACCAGGCTGCGCGCCTGTTACACATACTATGCAGGCGCCATAACAGTCAGAGAGCATTTACATACATAAGAGTGGCCTGCTCTGTAACCCGCATCTGTCAGCTTGGCATGTTAGCAGATCTTTTCGCACGCAATTTAATGCGAGTGAAAGCCTCAAACTGTTTACATTGTTGCCAGCTATAATAGCCATTTTATAACCGCAACTGTTTAACGCCTTTTGGTCGCACAAATTTTTCAGATGTTGACTAAAACAAAACACAGACACGCACGCCCACACTTCAAATTGCCAGACTGTAGTATAACAGTTATTAGAGAAACATGAACTTGGGAGAAACGAAACTAAAAAACTTACGCATGGTCTTAGAGTGTGTTTCCAAAAACAACGCCCACCTACAGAGGCAACTGTTATACTGTTATATTATGTAAAGCGGTCAAAAGTCACAACCAAATTCGCTATGTTTCACTGTGTAAAGTCTAAATTGAAAAACACAAAAAATAACAGAGAATATATATAAGGTAAAAACTGATTAACACAATCATGTGAAAAATGTGCAACACAACAGTTTTGGCATAAAAATAACAAACAACAGCAAAAAGTGGAAATGAAGTGAATAGCTTTCACTTGATATACAAATATGGTGAAGGCGGAGTCAGCCGGCTAGTGGGAGGGGCGGGCAGTGCGTAATGTTAACGATTATAGTTGCTGTTGTTGTAGTTGGCACGCGCTGCTGCCTTGCACTGCAATGCAAATGTCTTTAATATATTATGAAAAGAAAAATAAATATTTACACTCATCAAAATGGGTTAATGGATGGTTATTAATATACTTCGATATTAATTGCACATCATATAACACTTTATAGGACTGTACCTAATATAAACAGGAATCGTATTAAGTATTATAATAACGCACTTCATTTGTGGTCTAAATTAGGACAGATTTGGAGCATTTGCTAAATTAATCACTTGGTTGTGGAGTTAAGTATAACAGATTAGTGGATCTTGCTGTTATACTCTTTGTACAACTTTTCTGTTATAGCGCTCCATTCGTATCTAAGACTAAAAGCTCGTTTGCTGTGCTTAACTTGCCCTTTTTTATAACATTCCCCCAATTATAACACTTAACATTTTATAACAGTTTACTGCTTCACACTGCTAAATAGCTTGATTGGGGCACACTCTGACAATTTGCTAAATTGCTGACTCAGTTGGTCAACAGAAACCACTTAGCATCTTCAAATCGTTCGATTTCTATATATATATATATATAGATATATATATATATATATCTATACTTGACCTGCATCAAAATTCAGTCTGATGCTAATTGCTCTTTGGCAATTGCTTTCACTTTACGCCCTTTTTTTATGCCGGCGACGACGGCGGCATCTAATCGATTGTGACAGTTCTGCGGCCGCATTGCCTAATGGCAACCACCGGCGCACCACCCAGCGAGAAGTCGGTTTGTTACGCTCTTTGGTAAGCCGAGCATGTGCCATGACCATGGTCCACGCTCTTTTGGGTGCCATAAAAAATTCTGCTCGCCAAGTAGCTGGCGCCCATAAATCTGCGCCGTGTGCTGTAGTTAAGGTGATTTACATACTTGAAAGACTCCACTCTGCGTCTACATCGCTGTCTCCGTACTTTACGCCAGGTAGTTACTCACTTTCGCTCGTCTATGAGTACAGTAATAGCAAAAGCAAGAAAGAAAAAAATAGATAAATTAAATTGAAATTTGTTGCCGCTGTTTAAGAAAACACAAAAAGAAAAAAACAATTTTTACAACTCTTGCATGAAATTTTGATATAAAAAAAAGAAAAATGAAAAAAAAAACAATCAAATTTTATGCAAACAACTGATTATATTCGCTGTATGTGAAAATAGGTTTCGGAAATAATGCAAGCAGAATTGCCTTATGATTTTATATTAAGATTATTATAACAGTATAATAGTTTAGTATAAAACATAAGGAAAGGCTGTAAAAACTTTAACTTTGTAATCTAAATAAATGTCTGCTGATGTAAAATATGTCAAAACTGTCTTGAGAATTAGTTGTAGTATAACAGTATAACAGTATTACAGTATAACAGCATAACAGTATAACAATATAACAGTATAACAGTATAACAGTATAACAGTATAACAGTATAACAGTATAACAGTATAACAGTACAACAGTATAACAGTATAACAGTATAACAGTATAACAGTATAACAGTATAACAGTACAACAGTATAACAGTATAACAGTATAACAGTATAACAGTATAACAGTATAACAGTATAACAGTATAACAGTATAACAGTATAACAGTATAACAGTATAACAGTATAACAGTATAACAGTATAACAGTATAACAGTATAACAGTATAACAGTATAACAGTATAACAGTATAACAGTATAACAGTATAACAGTATAACAGTATAACAGTATAACAGTTTTGCCTAAAATATTTAGAAATTTAAAAATATACAAGTTTTTTTTTACACTTTTCCTTCTAACAGTATAACAGTTTTACTTGACATAAATATAAATTATACAATGAATATATATATATATATACTAAACATAGTATTGAGTAGAGTTTTATTTTTTGTACGTATAACAGTTTTAGCTAAAGCAAATTCAAAATTCCTATTAAGTTTGTATTAAGGTGTATCATAAAATATTTAGAAAATATAAGGATTATATTGAGATTTGTTTTAATTATAACAGTATAACAGTATTTTTGGTCAAGTCCAAATACTATAATATAATACAATTTAAATTGTACTATACTATGAAGTTGAACTGATATTCTACTTATACAAGCTGCTTTAAGCCAACAGCCAACAGACTATTATCTGGCTTAAAGCAAAAGGAATGAATGAAGTTTGATTTGGTAATTTAAATCAATTTCTGCAGACCGAAAACTTGATTTAGACAACATTTGTTTGCTGTTGAAAGGAAAGTCGATACCACATAGGCAGATTCTTACTAATGAACCAGTGTTATGAGAGCTATACCTCATCCATAGTTTGGTTTATTTGTTGTTTATTGCAGTGAAAGGCTGAAATCAAAAATGGATTTTAATGATAGCAAACAGCAAGCAGCAAGCAGCAAACATATTGAAGTTTGAACAACATGTTCGTAAAACATAAATCTCTTCAATCATTTTTTTTTTTTTTTTTTTGGCTAGTCAATGTGTTACCAGCCACGTGCTGTGCGGCCAAAAACTCTCGTTTCCCAGGCGTATTAAGGGCATTCCCATTTTGCCCATATTATGTAGTATTTTTCGTTTTTTTTTTTTTTTTTTTTTTTGATTGACCACCCGCTGCCGTCGGATGAGCTCAGAGCTGTGTGGCAGGTGTTGTGACCCACACGTAACTTCAAGCAAATCGCAAACAGCGCACCTTTCACCAAAAATTAAACAAAAATCAATAATAGATCTCAAAGTAAAGCTTACCCAGTTGAGTGCTTTGCATCTTTGCTCAGCTGCCTGTCGATGCAGTCGCATTGCCAATCGAATGGCTCATGCGTGCAACTAAGTTATATACTTACTTTGGTTGGCAATGCGGCGTGACAACAATTGTTCAGTTTCCTGAATGGCAAATCTATAAACTTGTTTCGAAATAAAGGAGCGTGGTTAAAGGAAAAGCTAATCCATCAACAAAGTCAGATACAGTTGACATAAATTTAATGTATACAAATATTTTTAAAAATTTTTAATGCATATTTTTATATTTTAAGTGTATACCAAATTATTTAAATTATTTTTAAATATTTAAATATTTGTGTTTGAAAAAATTTTAATTTATTTTAAAATATTTTATTTATTTCAAAATTTGTTTTAAAATACTTTTTAAAAATTTTAATTAACATAAAAATATCAATTTGTTTTAAATTTCAATTTTTAAATAATTTTAATAAATTTAAAGTGTTATTTAAAATATGCATAAATTTACTGTTAAAAAACTTAATTTTTTCATTTTTAATATATTTTTTTAAATACTTAATTTTTTGGATTTTAACATATATATTTTTTTAATTTTAATAAAATTTTTCAAATATTTAAAAATATTTCTGACTTAGAAAGGTTACCAACCCAGATTTATGCCTATAAGCTGATTCCAGCCTTTTTTCAATTACCGATTTCAGTTTTATGAAAATTGATTAAAATCGGGAAACTCCAACCTCAGACAGCGTTGTGCTTGATTTTCATAATTTTTTTTTTTTTTTGAAAAAAAAAAATATAAAATTTTCTAGTTAATAATGTTGAAGTCTTCTTAAATTGTATGGCACTTTAATTCTCCCACACTATGCAATCGATTTGTGAGTTCAAGCTGGATCGACCCAGGGCAAAAAGTGGCGAGAACATAACTGGAACGATTATATTGAAGACACACACTGCGAATTCTATAAATGGTATTTATATCACATTTGTTGGCCGTGCGCAGGTTCAATATGAGGAGACACGTTGTGATCCTACGAGTTCTGAAAAGACGCCCCAAAGGTTTGTCGCGACTGCATTCGAGACTTATACGAGATATCGGACACAAATTTTCGAAAACGGCAAACTGCCGAAAGGGCAAAATACATTTTCATTTTCCATACCATTGCCGTCTTATTGCCCCAGCTCTTGTGCGCACAGGTTTGGCAGGGTGTGGTATGAGTTGTCGCTCATAATAGATCGTAAGTTGAAGGTTACTCAGGTGTTTACGATACCGGTGAATGTGATGCAGCCCTTCGATATTAGTTCGGATTCCAAATTCTTGAAACCCATCGATGAGAGGTCAACGCGAAAACTTTGGCGTTGGCCTTTCCGCTCGGGCGTAATCAAATTGTGCCTTCACGTCCCTCACTGTGGATACGTTCCCGGCCAGACAGTCAACTACACCATAGATGTAGATAATAATGCGAAAAGAATTGATGTTAAGGGTTTCACCATGACCCTAGTCCAAACGACTGATTTCTGGGCGAACAAGTCTCGGCGAGTAATCCCTCGATGTGTGTCCAGCACCACAAATAGAAAGCAAGTGACTCATCTGACGAAACAAACGATAAGTGGCAGCTACGTAATACCCTCACTTCCGCCCTCATCGCAGTATCCAACCATTATAGAAGTGACGTACAAGCTAAGGCTCACCGTCCTATTCACTGGCTGGCATCTGAAATGGAGTATCGAAGTGCCGATTACAATCGGCACTCCTCCATCGAAGGAAACTTTAGATGCCAAGTCGAAGGGCCCCGAGGCAAGTAAAGTTCCTGCACTAAAGCCAATACCAAAGAAACGCAGCACACACTCCTGCTCGTCGGGTGCTTCGTGGGTTAGTGTATCGAAGCATGTATTGAAGAATAAAGATTTATCGGATGTATCGGATGGTGTATCGGATAGTGAATTGGGAGTTGTATCTAATACTCCCTCAGAGATTGTGCCGAAAGTCTATCCCTCTCTCTCTTTTCAACTAATTTCCAGTATCTATCAGGAAGTCTTTTAAAATTTAATTATTCTCGAACCTCGAGCCAAAGTAGCCTTTCGCTAGACATTTTTAAACTTCGAAGTTCCATTGTACATCTGAAAACTTTTATTTATTTTTAAAACAATTACATATATCTACAGATATATGATTGAAATTTGCAATGGTACTTTAAATTCAAGTCACTTCAATCAATTGGCGTTTTAGGTTTTCCTTTAACATGTCCACTGTCTGTGAGTTTCTGTTCGATCGGCCCACTGCCGTCCTATACAGCGGCGACAAAATAACGGGAAAGATTATACTGAAAACAGCTTCGGCGAAGTCCGTGGCTGGCATCTATATACTGTTTGTCGGCCTGGCGAGAGTCGCCTTCGATGAGACGCGAAGCTATCATCACACAACCGACGAGATGCGCAACGAGAGGTTCATCTCGACGGCAGTCGAGACCTATACACACTATAAGCAGAATGTCTTTGGGAAAGGAAAGCTACCGGAGGGCACGCATACCTATACGTTTTCCATACCACTGCCGGCCCACTGCCCCACCTCCTGTCTGGGCAAGTACGGCAAGGTGTCGTACGAGTTGACGCTCGCCATAGAGCGCATGCTCTTGTTCAACAAGGAGTTCAAGAAGCCGCTGGCTGTGCTGCAGCCGTACGACCTCAACTTGCATCCAGAGATGCAGCAGCCCATCGAGGTCGAGGAGACGAGATCATTTTGCTGCTGGCCCCTTGGCAACGGCTCCGTCAATCTGAAGCTCCACATACCGTTCTCCGGCTATGTGCCCGGCCAGACGATCAACTACTCCCTCGATGTGGACAACATGGCGCAGGGAGTCGATCTGAAGGCCTTCATGATGTCCTTGGTGCAGACCTACGTGTTCAAGGTGAACAGAACTGAACGCAAAGTTCACGCCTATACGCGCGGCAGCCGGCAGAATGAGCGAGTGGCCCAGCAAACGAGGCGCAAACTCAATGGCAGCTTCGAAGTGCCGTCCGTGCAGCCCTCCTCCCAGGGGCCCCACATTATAGATGTTTCGTATAAGCTGCGACTGACTGTCATATTCAGCGGCTTACACTTGAAATGGAATATCGACGTGCCGATTACCATCGGCACGATTCCGTTGAGGCAGAGTGGAAGTCCCAGTGCGGATAAGGAGTTCGTACCCGATGCCGCGAAAATCTCACGCAGCCACGTAGATCGACCGGCTATGTACACTACTTCGGCACTCCTCTTCCAGAGTCCACAGATGATTAGCAAGGGTTTCATGGACCCTGGTCATGGCGACAAGAATCTTACGAACAATTCTATGCCCATCTATAACGCCTATGCCTACTACTCGTTGCCCAAGTCACGACGGTCGGCGCCAGTCGCGGACAATACGCATGAGACTGTATCAGAAACTGAAGAGTCCACATCAGAGAAAGGTGATGTTGATGTAGCTCCAGACCAAACTCCAGAAGTGCCCAAAAAGTCATAGTGGCTTATATTAGCAGAGAACACATTTTATCCTATTCTCTTTGTTTCAAGTTGAGATATTTAGTCTAAGCTTGTGTTAATATACAATATTTTCTGGTATCTATGTAAAGTTTGTATTAATCGGATTTGCTTGAGCCTGAGGCAAGTTGCCATAAGCAACTTATCTTTGCTTCATGTAAACTGTGGGCTGAGTGGTTGAAAAGGCTTCTCTTTCTCGCTCTCTCTCTTTCTTTCTCTTTTATTGATTATTATTTATTGAATTTTTATTTATCCTACGAGTATTTGCCTTCTCTCTCCCTTACCTAAATATTTGCACTCACCTGTTTATTTACATCTGTAACCCATTAAATTACACTCTCCCTCTCCCTCTCTCCCTCTCTCCCTCTCTCTGTCTTCCACACTTCCTCTATCCCTTCCTCTTCACTCAGCTATATACATATGCTATATATTCGATTATTGATCTCTACACTCTATTAAACTGCTTTCAATTCTCTCTTGCTTGATCTCTCTCTCTCTCTCTCACTCACACACACATATTTTCCTATTCACTCTAATTTAATTACTCTCACTCTCTCCCCCTCACTCTCTCTCTTTCATACAGACACATATTTAGTCATTCACTTTAATTTTTTGTCTCTCTCTCTCTCTCTCTCTCTCACAGACACATATACTCCCATTTTCCCTCGTTCTCTGTTACTCTGCCTCTCTCTCTTCTATCATACTCCCTCTCTCTCACTGACAAAACATATACTCTTATTCTCTCTGTCTAACACACATATTTAATCTCTTTCTCTCTGTCAAAGATACACTCATTCTAGATAGACATATATCCCACTCCCTCTCTCTCTATCTACCATCTCTTGCTTTCGCTCTACCTACTTTTTTACTCATCTACATATGCACCTATATTCCTATATTCCTATACATTTTTCTATATATAATCCTGCTATGCCTCCTATCAACCAGCCACAACATTTCTCATTTGCTTATTAAGCAAATCGGAGTAAGCTTCCAATTTATTTTATTTTATATAAATATTAAAAAAAAAATATTTTAATTATAAATACCGACGATCTCATGTAGTTTTGTCCGTCCATTCACTGATGTCGACTTCACTTCGGTTTCTGCAACAATTTTATTGTTTTGTTAACGTGTAGCTTTGGCTGCCTCGGTCCACTCCTCAACGATGCTGAGACGGAAAAATGCAGTTTTTAAGTTTTAATTATAGTCAACGCTTAAAACAAGAAACAAAAAAAAAAAAAAAAAACGTCCATGCTGGACCGGCTCTGGAGCTGGCCTAGACGCAGCCATAGCCACAGCCACTGCCTGCCACGCCTCTGCGGTTAGCCGCTGCCCAAAGCCAACAAACACAACTGGCAGAGCACATGACTCGAATGCGACCATTGCGTCATAGGAGCGCACTGCAATGAACCAAAAAAAAAAAAAAAGAAAAAAAAAACGAAAAAAAAAATTGTTGTAACCATGCAGAGCAACCGCATATTTGTCGTGAGCATTTTGTTACAATTTCAATTTGTTGCTCCGAGACTTGTCTTCGACTCTGATGTGTGTGTGTGTGCGGGTCGTTCGGGGTCTGTTCAGCTGCTTAGCCTTTGTTTTTCAGTCTTTTGGTTTTGTTTTCGAAAGTGCATTGGGGTTGGTCTTGGCCAATATTTGGCAACAACAACAGCCAAATGGCAAAAACTTGAACTGCTTTATTGCACTTTTCGGATTCTTTTTAGAGCAAACTGCCGGCCTTTTATGGTCTTTTTTATTCTGTTGCGTGTGTGGAAGCTGACAACTGTGAAGTGTACGAGCATTAGGCGTGGGTCTTCAAGTGCAATTGATTTCAGTGGGCTGCATCAATAATTGCCGCATTGAGCTGTTGCTGAATGGCTTTAAAAGCATGTGAAGCCAATTGGATTTTAAGACTGCGTTTTAAAGCAATTAAAGATTTTCCGCTGGTGGCAAGTAGAGTTGGAGCTGAGAGTGGAAGAAGAGTGGAGCTGAAAGTATTTTGAAATGGTTCAAATTTTGGATATAGTTAGAGCTTATATGTATATGTATACGTTAATATCTTAATATTAATATATAAACACATATAATTAATACATAGCGTAAAATAAAAATAATAAAAGAAATAATAAATTTAATATATGTGTATATATTTATATAAATATATATTTTTTTTATTATATAAAATTTTATTTATATTTATTTATTATATATTCATGTATTTTCTAAATATATAATATTTATATTATATTTTTATATTTATTTATATATATATATATTTTTTTTTATTAATATGCTTTATTAAAAAAATTAATTTTAGGTTGGCGTAAAAATTCAAATCAACAATTTGGTTTAAAAAAATAATAAATAATAAAGAAATTACTAATAAATATATATAAATATAAAGTATACGCAGTGTAGCTCCAGCTACAATTTTGCTCTGCCTTGCTATAGTAGCATTCATGTTTCTCTTACCCTTTAACTTGCAGCTAATATCAAAGTGGAAATTTTAAAAGAAAATCTTAAGATAGCGTATAAATAAATTTTATATACGAAGCTATTCAATAACTTAAGTATACGCCGTGTCGTTCCGCTCTGTGCGATCAGCCAGCTGGCAGCTGGTACAGTTTCTATAAATTATTTAATTTATTTCAACTATTTTTTCACACTTTAATCATTAACTAATTATGCTTTCCATATATACTTGACTGTAATTTATTTTGCTATATTATATAACATTCAATTAAAAATCAAGATTCAGATCAGCAACAGAGCGAAATCCACTCCATTTCCTGGCATAATTATTAAACGTGCTTTCTCCCAAGATTAACGCCCATTAAATTCTCTTTGAGCACACACACAATTTTCCCTAGAAAAGTGGCCTTCGGTAAAAGTGAGTGGAAATGAGATCTTTGACGGTGTAAATTGATAATTTGCTGGAAAAATGATTGCAATTTAATGCTTTCTGTGCTCTGGAAACGTTTTATTGTATTAAAGGCAGGTTGCTGGATTAAATTTGCTGTTCATAATGGCATAAACTGCCGAAGCTGAGTTGCGATCCAAAACTGAAAACTTGCCATTCAAATTGGTGTCAACCAGTCAAGGGGAAGCCAAAGAAAGTGGCGCCAGCTTCCAAGCAGCAGCAGCAGCAGCGGCAGCAGCAGCAGCTGATGCGAACGCTTTAAAGTAGGTCGTCAACGTCAACGTCTGCAACTCGTTTTACCGCACACACACACAGCTGGCGGCACATAAAAATATCAAACAGAATGAGTCCCTAGGGAGCCGCTGCCCACACACACATAAATAGCGCCTGGTTAGTCGAGTCTAAGTTGCATAAAAAATTAAATTTTATTTGCAGAGCTACTCGCAGGCTTTCAATTTTATGCCAATCGCTTGGAAATTAATTAAGCAATTTTCCTTTATTTTTCTTTGCTCTCTCTCTCCCTCTCCCACTCTCTGTTCGTCTCTCTTTCTCTGTGTAATATGCATTTATGCTAATTGTTAGGAGTCTGGATTATGGGCGGACAGCTGCAGCTGGCTGCATGGCGAAAGTTGCAGCAAATCGAAGACATGCACGATTATTTTTTGAGTAAATTGCAGAAATGTAGAGAGCAAATTGAAAGAACACAGACGCTCAAGTAATTAAAATTTGCTTAAAGACTCATTTATGGGTAGCTGCTTAAAGTGTGCTGCACCTGAGCTCAATTGATAATGCGAGCATTGCATACGCTTATCTGAGCCCAAGCAGCTAACCGGGCTCGGTGTGCCTATAATTGGAAGCTCATCCAGCCTGCTGCCTCCTGTCCTCCTGTCCTCCTGTCTCCTGCCTGCCAGATAGCTGAGCCATGGAGGCGTTAAATGAGTAGCGTTTGACAACTTTCTTGTTGTTGCCAAGGCTATGAGGCTGAGATCAGAAATTAGTGTGCCGAGCTGCATGTGCCAGCATCCTGACCTAAAATCTACAACCAACACACACACACACACATAGAGAGCAAGCAAAAATTAATTGCAATGCCGCAAATGACAGCGTCAAGTAGTAAAAGTAAGCAGAAGATGGCTGGTGCGGTGGCGGGGGCGTGCCACGTACGCTAGTTGCAACAAGGATGAGCTCGTTAAAGGAAGCGACAACAGCAACAACAACAACAACAACAACAAGAACGTCGAGTGCGTAAATTTCGCTTTACTGTTGCCATTGTTGTTACCAGCAAACGTTATTAACATTCGCTGCAAGCAGCACGTGCTGCTGCCAAGTCAAAAAGTGGGCGTGAACCTTTGCCTCGCTCAGACACACAGCTACAGCCACATCCAGCAGGGCTTTTTGTCTTGAACGCTTTTCGCGCCCCGGCAACATATTGGGGCAGGAAAACGCGTAAAACTTTTGAGTAAATTGCACTCCGGCAAATGGCAAAGTCTTTCGCCTAGGCGACCACACGAAACATCCGCATCCGCATCCACATCCGCATCCACTATCCGCTTATGCTCCGCTGCAGCAGCCTCTGGCCAATTCAAGAGCTGGCAAAAACAGCAGCCTACTTAGGTAAATTTTACTGCCCCATGGGCGTGGCCATGGCCTGAAGTGCAATTCGGATTTTCCCGAGTTGCACGGTTGCTCTTGTCAGTTGCTGTTATTGTTGTTGTTGTTGTTGTTGTTGTTGTTGTTGTTGTTGCTGCTGCTGCTGCTGCTGCTGCTGTTTCGCATGCTGCTGACAACTTAAAGAGCAACGCTGAACAAGATCTACGAAGCAGCCAGAAGTAATGCTGTACTTGGATATTTAATAAGATTTTTGCGTAAGGCACAAGTAGACTTAGCCGTCGAAGGGAAGAAGCAGAGCAAGCAGACAATTTAGGTTTTTAAATGATTAAAGGGAAAATAAAAATACAATATAATTTGTTATATTTATTATATTATATTATATTAAATTTTTATTTAAAATATATATAAATATATATAATCTTAAAATATTTTATATAACATAATTTTATTACATTATATATTATTATATATTATGTATTATATTATATATTTTATTAAATAATTTTATTTTATTCTGTTTTAATATTTTATATAAATATATTTATTTATATATATATTGTATTATAAATTAATTATATATTTTATTATTTATATTAAATTAGCCATCTATAGACTAAACAATCAAATTAATCAATAAACTTAATAAATTAAATAAATAATAAAAATAAATTATAATAAATTAAATAAATAATAAAAATAAAGTATATATGTAATTTTATTATAAATTGTTATATGCTTAAAATACATACAAAAAATATTTTTTGTAAATTAAATAAAAAATAACAAAAAAAAATGTATATAAATAAAACTAAAAATTGCAGTTCAGCTTTTAAAGCCTTACGCTGTTCTGCCATATCAATTTAAACCACTTCACGTCTAATGGCATACATAAAACTTTAATATAAAACCAGTAACAACATAATATCCCCAACAAGTTTCATCCTATTACAATTTCACTTCCCACTGCTCCTATTTGGTCATCCTGTACATTACGTTTACTCCAGTTTCTGTTGGTCGGCTTTAAAGTTTGCCTTAGCCTAGATAGCAAATAGCTGACAGCCTATGCAAACATCGTGTAGAATCGCTAATTGTTTACAATTAAGCTTAAAGCTGGCAAACAGTTTAGCGCACACATCTGATTAGAAAATTTGAAGCCCACACACGCCCACACACTCGCACTCACACGCAAACAACTCGCTGAGTTATGTTAACATTATGAAAATTGTTAATTGTGGCAATTGAGAGCGTTGCGAAGGCCAAAAAAAAAAAAAACAAAAACAAAACAAAGCTGAAAACAAATGACAATTAGAGTGTGTTAATCGCTGACAAAAACAAGCAGCGAGGGGCGCTGCAAGCGTTTGCACGCTGCATGCTCAGTGACACCTACTCAACGCTGCGCTGTGCGAGGGGCGCTAGAGAAATGTTGCTCCTAATGAATTTACAGTTAAGCATTTTGACACAAGTTTTTATACATATTTGGTCTACAAACACACTCGAACCTCTGCACTCTCCACTCTCCAGTCTACAGTTGTTGTTGTGTACTTAGGACTTTATGGGGCACACTTGAACAAGCCGCACGTACATAGATTTTACAACTTAATTACGGGAGCTGCGCACTAATCCAAGCCAAATGAAGCCCTACTCTTCACGTTTTCACATGAGCATAAAACAACACAAAAATGGGTTAGACCACGTTTTCACAAATGAGGCGACCCGGGCACAGTTGCCACATCACGTGGCAGCCGGTTAACAGGTAGCAAGTCTCGTGACTAGCCATGGCTAGACATATGACAATTTGTTGTGAAATTGCATAAACATATTGTATGCATATCATTTGACATTAAATTAATTATTTATTAATATCTTTTTTTGTTTAATTGACGTGAGTGGGAATTCAGTTAAGCTGGATGCTTGCCAGATATTTGATGACTAACAATGTTTAATTAAATTGAAATAGATAAATTTTATAACGAATTAAATTAATATTTTATGCATGCAGATGCCTGCTCTATTACACAGTATATATAAAAAAATTCATATTTTAATAAATTTAATTTAATGAAAAAAATGCCTCATAAAAAATATTTTAAAAATAGATTATAATATTTATATATTTCTATAAAGTATTTTTTAAATCAAATTTTATTTATATATTTATTTTTTATTAATCTATATATTCTGTATTTGAAATGTATTTATTAATATATTTATTTTTTATTAATCTATATATTTTGTATTTGAAATGTATTTCCTTCATATTTTATGGCTGCAAATATATTATTGGGTATCTATGAAAAGTTCTGTGATATATAAAAATTTAATACATATATAAATTATTTAAAATTAAATTTATTTTCATAAATTTTTATTTATATTTATTTTATTTTTTTTTATTTTTTATTTAATGAATTATTATTAATTATTCATACTCATGATATATTTTAAAAACTCTGCTATATGAAATTTATAAATTATAAAATATTTTTTATTAAATTTATAAAAATATATATTATGAAATATTTTCTATAAAATTTATTTTAAATATTTTTCATAAATATTTTTTTATTAAATATATTTTATAAAGCATTAAACTGAATTATATTTATATTTTATGAATGGAAATATGCCCGATCCATTTTGCAGAGTATATGCAAAACAAATTCTCTATAATAGGAAATTTATTTATATATTTAAAACTGTATATTTGTGAAAACCCAACGAATCAACTTTACTTATGCCCACCTAAACAGATTTATATACATATTTATTTATATATACTACTTTAGCAAACAAAACTATGTGCAGCATTTGAGTGTACACATTCAACATGAGTTACTTTCCATTCATTGCTAAAAGAAAACAGCTGTAAACAATTGAGAGAATTGTCTTTAAAGACGTTCAACTTGTAGTTGGCTGAATCGTAATGATTGTCATGATAATGATGCTGGCAGTGTGGCAGCTAATGATGATGTTGGCCAGATTGACACTTTTATTCAATGACCATGACTCTGGCGCTGACTGTGACTGTGACTGCGGCTCCGACTGCGACTGCGATTGTGTGAACGAAAGCAGTTGGAAAAAACAATTTGTCGCTAATCTGAATCGGGGGCCTCAACGGACGGCTGCATATTGCAACGCAAGTTGCACGCTGCACGCTGCACGCTGCCGTTGCAAGTTGCTGACGATTTGCAATTGAAAGTTGCAGCCTGGCAAACCGCTGCAATAGATCGATTTTTTTCGTAGACTTTCCCAAAATGAGCCTGAATTTGAAATCATGAGAAAAGAGAGCATGCAACAAGCATATTATGCTAGACGCTCCATTGCCGCTCTTATGAGATCACGTTCTATTAGATACGTGAAATATTTCAACAGCCTCTGATGGATATGCAACTGTCATGCCATGAACAAGCCTCTCCCTGTTGGCGAGAGGGAGAGGTAGAGCCGTCTGGCATGCCTCACTAACTAGCTGGCACGTTCAACTTGAGCCAAGTGCGTGTTTAACGCTACTTTGGTTAACGGCGCCTGCACCGATACACATATAATACGTATCCATATTGTAACTGTTGTTGTTGTTGTTGTTGTTGCTGTGGCATAGGCACCTAGAGCTGTTGTTGTCGCTGTCCAACTCTGGGATACTGGTAGCTTATTATAATAATCGCATTCATAAAATGATTAAACATTATGTTTTGATTATGCTTTTGGTGTGCCGCAACGCTTCAATGCCAAAAAGTCATTAACTTTTCGTTTTATGTTAATGTTAGTTTAATGAATATATATATATATATATATATATATATATATATATATATATATATATATTTATATATATAAATATTATTTTTAGTATTGTAATTATTGTTTTAAAAGGAGTGAATGCTCATTGAATGTAAACCAAGTCAATTTAATGACAGTTTTCTAACAATAAGAAATATACAAAAAAAAATATTTTGGTAGAGCTTTAAAATTAAAGAAATGCCTGACTGGCAAATACCCTGACTACATGGCGAGCTGACGAGCTGTGCTTCCTATGATTCGACGAATATTCATTAGTCTCTAGTAGTACAGTAGTTTGTAGGGCTTTGAAATTAAGGGAATGCCTGACTGGGAAATACCCTGACTACATGTGCACAAGCCTGTTATTCTAATTATTCGACGAATATTAACTACCTGTTTTAATTCATTAGCTAGCATAGCTTATAAGGTTGCTGGCACGGACAATCTGAAATACGAACGGTCGGACAGATATCTCAAGCAGACTTGTCTATATCGACTGCCAAGATTATTAATTAAATAATTTTATTAAAATTAATGTGATCTGCTTCTTTCTTATTCTTATTCTTCTGCCTCCTTCCGCCTGTTACCTACTCTACCACAAAATCAATATACCCCGAATTCCCATATTCAATATATCCAGAGTATAATAACCCAAAAGAACTTTACAGTTGGCTGCAGCCAACTAAGCCATACACTGTTCCCAGTCTTCCAACAACTTCAAGTAAACTGAATAAGCTATTATTGCTACTCTCACGTAACTTTCCTTATAACTAATAAAGCTTATCAATTCCTAGATTTTATCTATCCAACTGTTCATAAACTTTCGAAATTCTGCAGAACTATGTCATCTTTTCATATACAAAATTTTAATCTTTAAAAAATCATAAAAATAGGCTGGAGCTGGTCTCAAATCTCTGTGAGCCTACAATTATGGCTGTCCACGGTGCATGTAGCAATGGCCAAAAGCGCTCCGGGCCAGTTTCTATGCCATGACTGTCAATTAAACTATTAACTCGGATCTGATAGCAGCATCGACTACGCTCAGTTGTACACGAAAAATCTCGGTGCAAGAAACTAGGCCAATTGTAATTAAAACGTTCTACGTGTCGACGCTCTCTCTCACTCTCCCGCTCTCTGGGGCTATGACAAAAACTTGACCGACTTTGGGCCGCAAGTGCGTAAGAAACCGGTAAGATATAAAAATTCAGAGAGGGAAATCATGAGCTGCAGCTTAAATTGAATCAATTGTATCAAATTGAAATCGAGAAATCAAAGCGAGCAGCCAGCGCATAAATAGAGACTATAGACCAAGAAATAACAAATTAAAAATAATAATAATAATGTAATGCTTGTTTTGATTAGAAAGTTGTATAATCTCTGAGAGCAGCGATTCGAGGCATGTGAATTTTTTACGCAATTGTTTTTAGGTTTGTTATGTTTTTTTTCCACTCTCTTCTGCTACTGCTTCGCTTTATTTTGCACTAGGCCGAGACTTAGTTATTGTATAAGTAGCTAGCAACAATGACAAATACAACAATTTTATGCTGCCTGAAGACAGCAGCGCCCGCTTCTCATATGATTTAATTGAGAGAAAAAAAAAAAAAACTCAAAATAAACAACGAGATCTTCGAGGGTCTCCGAGGGTCTTTGGTAATTGAAACCGAACACCAACGACTGAGCAGCTGCGAAACTGTTACAATTTTTGTTTATTTTAATTTCATTTCATCAAAGTCCTCAACCACATTTGAACTATATATATATATATATTTTTTTTTTTTTGAGTGTTTATTTTAATAACAAAACTCTGACGGCATTTAAAAACAAATCAACATAAAAATCTAACCACAATTACCGCAGCAAAGTAATTGTCATAAAAGCAAAAAACAGCCAAAAATCAACAAAAACCCAGGGAAATTTTGTGCCCTCTGAAAAAAATAAATAAATACAAAAAAAAAATACTAAAATTGCAAAAATGTTTTCCATTGTTTGGCTTGGCTCAGTCCAACTTGCCTTGGGTAAATTTATTTACTGTAGTTAAGTCCGTCTTCTTGCAGTGGGTCAGCAGTAAAACGTGGCCCATGTTAAGTAAACCTTGTAGAAATTAAAAATTCCTGGAAATATAAATTCAATAAAAATTCTAAAAAATTTTATTTAAAAAATAATTTTTATATTTACAAATATTATTTTATTGTCAGAAAAATTAAATTTTCTTATTTAAAAATTTAATTTTCTTATTTAATAATTTAATTTTATTATTTAATAATTTAATTTTCTTATTTAATAATTTAATTTAATTTAATAATATAATTTTCTTATTTCATTTACTTTAATAATAATTTTATTTATTTTCATAATTTAATTTCAATTTAATAATTTAAAATTTCCCATTTAATTTAATTTAATCTTATATATTTTTTCATAATTTAATTTTCTTATTTCATAATAAGAATTTCCTACCTCTTTGATATCTTCAACTTCGACTTCAGCTCTCAGTTCTTGCTCTTGCGCAACATTCTCACAGTTTGCATAGATCTATCGCAAGACCTTAGACTGACCTCGACACCTGGCTCTGGTAACGGTTTTAGCTTCATCTACCGACCGTAAGGTCCAACGGCGCTTTATGCACTTCTCTTGGTGTGACCTTAGCGACCCGCCTTTCACGCAGCCCCATTGCGAAACAGCCTGCCGTAGACCTCATTAAACTGAAGCCCAGTTGACAATAGCAAATGGCCATTGGCTAATGAACTAGCCATAATTATATGAAGTCAAGCGAAAGGTTTGCAGCCAAGCGCGCCAAAAATAAGAGAAAAAAAAAAAAACACGCACAAAATTAAAAGTCGCAAAGTTTATTGAACTTCTTCTTCTGTTGAACAAAGGTTAATTTACGTTTTTATCTATTTGTGTGTGAGTGTGTTTTTTTTTTACATTTTGCGCATATCAAATAAGCCAAATCATCCTGCTGACCCGCAGGCCAAACTAGTTATAAAAAGACGTTCGCTGGTTATGTCATGGCCAAGCGGTTCGCTCTATGCTAATGATCAAATAGAATCTACGGTCAAAGTCAGGGCCGTGTGCAAATACTCAATATTCATAATTCTTTTTGGCCACGCCGAGTTCTTTCAACCTGATCTGCTGCTGCTTGCTGCTGCCACTCGAACGCAACAGCCAGCGGGCCAATAAATTTAACTATCAAAGCCGGGTTCAAACACCTTTCGAAACTTGTCTAATGAGTTCGAGTATCTATTGATTGCTTCAGGCTGTTGCCGCTGCTCAAGCTGTGTAGTCGCTGCTAGAGCTGAAGCTGAGATGCTCCAGCTGAAGCGAATGACGGAGCTGTGGCTGTAACTGAGTTTGAGTCTGACTTGATAAGTTGATGAGGCTGAGTTGATGTCAATGCTGAGATATGATGAATAAGAAAACTGATGTAAGCGGTGCTCAAACTTGGAGTTATCATAGATAACTATGAAGACGCTGTTAAAATACTAAAAGTGAACTGTTGTCAAAACTACACATAAAGCTTAGGCAATTGCTAGAATTAAGGCCGATATCAAGACTGAAGCTGTAGTTGTAGCAGAACTTGAAGCTAAAGCTAAAGCTAAAGATGATGAGAAAATTCTCATTCTCAAAACTGAGACTGAAGCTAATGTTAATAATTCATTACATAATTATATAATTTAATATATTCAAACTAAAATTAAATCATATGTTAATACTGAAGCTAAAGCTGAAGTTTGTGTTAAAGTTGAAGCTGAAGTCAATATAGAAGCTGAAGCCAATGCAGATACTGAACTGAGCTGAGCTGTAGCTGATATAATATCTAACAACAGAAACAGAAGAAACTAATAACAAAGCTGAGAGTGAAGTCGATGCTGAAGCTAAAGTCGAACCTGTTGTCAAAACTAAAGCCAAAGATAATGTCAATACCTGAAACTAAAATTTAATTTCTAAAATGAAATTAAAGTTGAAGCTCTTATTTTAACTTAAACAATAAGACGTTTAATTTCAAGTTCACGTTAAAGTTGAAGCTCATGTTAAAGTTGAAGTTCACGTTAAAGTTAAAGTTAAAGCTCTTGTTAAAGTTAAAGCTAAAGATAAGGCCAATAGAGAAGCTAAAGCCAAGCCAGATGCTCAAACTGAAATCGAGGCTGATGTCAATGCTGATGTTAAATTCAAAGCTCATGTTAAAGTCGAAGCCGCTGTTAAAGCTGAAGCCAAATCACATGGAGAAACTGAGCTGGCCTCAAGCTCAACTCTTTGCTGAATATAAAACTTGAACTGAAGTCAATATCAGCAGCAGAAGCTGAAGCTAAAGCTGATGTCAATACTGAAACTCAAGCTAAACCTAAATGAAGCTGATGCCCAAGCTGAAGCTAAGCTAAAGCTGCAGTAGATGCTGAATCTAATACGCCAGCTGATGTCAATGCAGCAGCTGAATATGAACCTGAACAAAACTGATGTCAAAACTGAAACCAAAGCCGAAGCTGATGTCAATATTTGCTGGAGCTAAAGCTGAAGCTGAAGTTGAAATCGAAGCTGAAATTGCATGTGCAGTCGGCGGTGGGGATTAACTCGATGCTTAAACTAAAGCTGAAGCCAAGTTGCTAAATCGTTTTGCCACACGCTGCGTGTGGCATCTCCATTTGGGTCAATAAAGATTGCGCAAAATGCTTGAGCAAATGCGCAAATCAAGAAATGACTTATAAATTTTTGTCAATTTACGGGAATCGTCGTTGCGCCGGGCTGCACATGAACTGCAGCTAACTAACCAACTAGTTGGCTGGCTTATTTGTGTGTGTGTATCGTTTCTAATGGCCGACGTGCCACAATTTGTTGACTGCCGTTCGGTGCACTTTTGCCGTTTGATTAGTTGGAAAATTTACCATCATTTAATTAAATTACTTATGATGCAGTTGTGCTTACGTATAAACGACAATGAACGGAAATGGCGAGCAATTTGCATGCGGCAACTGTTGCTGCTGCTGCCATTTGCTTAGTTTTTTTTTTTTTTTTGCCATTTTTTTCTATTATTTCTTTCGTTCACTTAGGCAACACTGGAAGTGAAAGGCGTGCGCCATTTCAGTGTTGTGTGCGAGTGCAGCGCAATCAGCTCGAGGGGGGCGGGCGGAGAGGTTTGGGTACTGATTTGCAAGCAACTCTCGACTGACAAGCTGGTTCTTTGCTTGATTTCTAAATAAATTTGCAGTTCGCTTCACTTAAATTGAATGTGAATCACTTAATGGCGGAGTTTCGCTAACTATTAGAATAATTGAATAGGAAATCTGTTTAATTAAATCAATTTTGCTGCAAGAATTGAGTGTGAAACTTAAAAGTGAGCATTGATTGTTTTAAAAATGTTTTACAGGCTAAAAAAAAATATATTATTATGTATTTTATTTTTTTTTTATATACATTTTTTTTCCATGTGTATTATTATTTTCAAAATAAAAATATTTTAAACTTTTAAAAATAAATTAAATAGTTTTTTAAAATTTTTAAATAACTAAAAAGTTTTAAAATATATTTATAAATATTTTTATAGAACTTTTATTATATTATTTGCAATTTTTAAAATTATATACATATATTTTTTATAAATATGTTTTTAATACATTTTTTTCTAGAATAATAAACCAAATAATAATTTGTAAATTTCTTCAATTTTGTAAAAATAAATAAATATATTGATAAAATCAAAATAATTCAATTGAGTAACTTTATAAATTATCTTCAACAACTTTCTAAATTATAACAAAAGCGTGATCAATGACATTGAGGCAGAATTACAGTCCTCGACTCATCCGTTTCATTTTTCGCAGTGCCTGCGTCCAGTATAGTTATCAACGACATGCGCTGCTCCCACGATCCCAAACACATACAAATGCATAGAAAATGGAAAGAGAAGTGGGAGAAATAGAAATAGAACTCGTTTCGCAGGCATACACAAAAAACGCTAACGAACCAAGTGTAGGTCCCTAATGGCAGGCACATGTGGTACGTGGCAGCAAACGAACTGCAGTCACCAGTTGGCAGTTGGCAGTTGCCAGTTGGCAACTCAAACTGAAACTGGAATCCAAACAGAATCCGAATTTGAGCTGGAGCTTGAACTGGAGCTGGAGTTGGAGTCGGCACACAATGTGTTCACTACTATGTCCGAAAAAGAAATCGACGCAGTCACGTAAAATTATTTTAATAATCACATAACTTTCGGCATTTACACGCCATGCGGCCCTTGGGGGGGCGCGGAGCAAAAACAAAATGTCAATAAATTTCGGAACAAACAGGAAAAAAAGAACAGAACAAAAATAAGTTGAACAGAACAACAAGTTAAAGTTGCCGCGGGCGGCTGGAATGGGCCATGGCTGACATCTGAGAAGCAGCTCTTAAGTGGGATTTGCGGCGCACTTTAGTGTCAACTTTAACAATAAGTTGGCGCACAAAGACGTAGGAGCAAGGGGGGGAGAGGCACGGAGAGAGAGAGTGAAATGGACGTCAAACAAAACATTCACTCACACACATACGTACATAAGTAACATGTTTTTTGGGTACGCAAACTTTCGGCATCAACTGTGTATGCTTGGCTAATGAAATAAACACCCACGACCAGAACTAAAGCTAAGTGCGCACAGCAGGTGGCCAAAAAGTTGAAGTTGAAGCCTTATGGGCATGCCGGTGCCGATGCCGGTGCCAGTGACGGTGACGGTGACGGTATATCCGTCAGATACATTTCATTTGACTGCCTGGCCGGCTGCCTTTTGCCCGGCCACATGAAAGTCAGCCTTTCGCTTCTAGCTCTGTGATTTGGAGCAGGCGCTCGGCTTCGGCCTCGGCTACACTTACCACTTACCAAAGTCGTCCCAAGCTGTGGTGCTGGCTCCACTTTCAACTTCGCTCTGTGGCAACCAGTGCAGTCATTTGAAATAAATTACTTTTTGCACCTGATGAAAACGAAGCCACCAACTGCCCCAACAACAACAACAATCAGGCGACAAAACTTCACAAAACTCTGCCTAGCATTTTCTTTTCTTTTTTTCCCCACATTTTCCTTTTTCCTATAGCCGCATTTATTGTCATTATTATTTTGATACTAGTTGTTCCAACGTTTTTCTTATTTCTTTATTGTTGTTTATTTTATTTTCTGATGCTGCTGTTGCTGCTGTTGCTGCTGTTCCTGCTATCTGGCGGTAGATTTATGCCAACAAAAGCAAACAGTAAAAAATATTTTGCTTTTAATTTTTTCTTCATTTTTTTCTCGTTTTTTTCTTTTGTGATTCCTCGACAGCTGCATTAAAAAAGTTATCCAAAGAAAACAGTTTGCATTGCAATTTCGACTTGGTTTATTTTTGTGTTGCTTTGTTAGCTTTGTTTTGTTATCAACCCAACAGAATGGAGAATATATAAAATAGCAAAACAAAATAAGCAGCGAAAAATGTTTCAAAAAGTGCGCAGACAGAAAGAAAGAAATAAAAAGAATTAAAAACAAAAAAGAAACAAAATAGAGGCCAACAAGAAGCTCTTTCCGGTCTGCGGCGACCAGCTTAGCCCCTATGCCAGGGGCTGCAGCTACACATTTTGGTTCATTGCTTTCAAAGTTTTTTTTTTTTTTTTTCTGTGTTCAACACTGAAAAGATATTTTTTAAAAATGATAAACATATTACAATAGTTGCAAGAGATTAAGAATAATTGGTATAAATTTATGCAGTTTCACTGTGATAAAGCAATAATTGATAATTTTTCAAAATATTTTATACCCTTTTTTTATAAATAGATATAAATAAATAGATATATTAAATAATACATACGAAATTTTTTATAAATATATATAAATAAATAGATATATTAAATATTACATACGGAAATTCTAAGTGTAAAATGAGTTAAGAAAAAAATAAATAATAAATTGTTCTATTATTATATTTTATGAAAAAAAATATCATAAATATATTTAAAATATTTTAAATAGATTTTTTGTCAAAGAAATTGTCAATTTATGGTATTTTACAATTTTTCAAAATTCCATTTTTGTGTATACATATTTTACATATTTGTATTATAATATTTTATTATAATATATTCATATATTAGCTCAATATATTGATATATTGACTACCCCTTATAAGGCTTAACCAAATAAGCTCAATAGGAAAACCAAATTGGCATAAAACCAAAACGACTTCAGATATTACGTTATTTCTGGTTTCATTTCAATGCTACGTGCATGCGAGCTCATAGCTCATATACGTCGTAGAGCTAATCATATAAAAGTCTTATGTAAGGTATAAGAAAGCAAACTAAATATTATTAAATATAATCTTATTTAAATAAAATAAAATTAGTAGCATTCCCTAGCTTTTGCCTCCTTGCTCAATATTTTAGCAGCCGCTGTACAGTGCCGTCTCTGCTGAGCACCTTTCCACCCATATTGTTTGTTAATTTCTTGTATAATTTTTCTAGTTGCTTTCTTTTGCTGCAGTGCCCCTTGTCGCTGGCTGTTTTGTTTTGGCTTGTCAGAACTTAATTAAATGTTGTCACAGCGCATACTTTGTAGTTTTCGCTATGGGCGAGTCAAAAGGGCAAAGAGCTCTCCAGCACAACTGGAGTTGCAGTTGTGTGGGTATCGCTGTGTGTGTGTGTGTGTGTGTGTGTGACGGCGATTGGAAGTGTAAATGAAATAATGGCTGCTAAAAACCAATTTAGCGTAAATTACAAAAGCTTAACGTTTCTATAAATAGAATGCTTTAGGCCAACCTTTTGACTAACAATGTTTCAATCAACAATTTGCTTATTGCTTTGTGCTTTTGCAGGTCTGTGGAGCTGATTGCACTGCTGGCCATATCGTGCACCTTCTTTCTGTTCATGCACACAAACAAATTGAACAGTCGTCTGAAGGAAATGGAGGTGAAGCTGCAGCCATCCGAATTCTCGGCCCTGGGACTAACTGGCAATCACATAAGCGGCCATGATGCGGGCAGTAAGTAACCAAGATATGAATCTAAATACAAACGCATCGGGGCTGTTGTTGCTAGAGACAAGGCCGGTCGGCCCGCCGGCCATGCTCGAACTGTGTCAAAGTTTTCGCTCGATTGTACATGCTGTATGTGCGTAGATACAGATACGGATACAAATGCAACTATCAGTTACAGCTATAGCCACCATAGATAAGCCCTTCACACAGGAAGCTCAAAGCAAACGCAGTGCTGCGGCTACGCCCAATTGATTTTTAATGACCACATTGACCCAGCCAATAAACAAAACGGCAAATGCCTTTTTGTTAACACTTTCTGTGCAATGTTTTGCGTTGGCAAACCATAAATTAGTTGAATGTATTAAGCCAAATTAGAGCGCAATTCTTTATACGTGCATAAATTATGACGCAATGCAAACACAGCTCAATTAAAATAAGCATTATAAATATATTGAAGCTATGCACTTCACCAATTTATAATGATATATATAAAAATATATATTGACTGCCTCTATTTTTCATATTTCTGTATATTTATTAATTATTTAGCTCGGCCAGCGAACAGCTTTTCCCAAAAGGGGTCTAGTTCAGGGCAGCCCAAACAGCAGTTTAACCTATTGACATGCGTTAAGCATTCGTGTTTTAATTTCAAAACAAATATATATATATATATATATATATATATATATATATATATATATTTATATATATAGTTAGATAAATGATGCAGCACTTTAAAATAAATAAATATATATAAAAAAATAAAAATATATATATATATATAGATTTATTAATTCAATTAGTAAATATTCATAAGCCAGAGCGCGCATAGTTTTTAAGCTGCGGATATTGTGAATTATGCTATGCCATAGAATATGCTGTTGCTAAATATATATTGAATATGGTTAAATCCAGATGAATAAATTAAATCGCCGCATATCATTTCATTGTGAATATTTAATATAATTTGCATTCATTTGCAAATTTTATTCCCATTATTTAGCAGAAATTTTTATAGAATTGTTAAAGTTGACTAAAAATAAATAATATAATGGCACGAGTTAATTATAATTCAAATTGAAATTATAATACATATATATTAGAATATTATAATCATTATATATATATTTAATTTAGGTGAACAAATCTTTGTTATATATACGGAGTTATTTCAGCAAAATTCGTAATTTCCAAAGAAATAAATCACATTTTCCACGTCTGTCAGCTTTTATTTTTTAAATGCAAGTAAACTTCAAACTTTGATTTTTCCGACAATGATTCAACTATACATTTGCCATAAATAATATTTTTCTTGAAGAAAAATAATTTTTTTATCCTAGTTGATGGACCTATTAGCTATTGTGATTGATTTTTTATTTTTAAAAAATATATATATTTCCTGAAATGATACAGAATTTAATTGTATATTATTTTAAGAAAAACAACAACAAACAAATTATTGCTCGAATTATAAAGAAAATATTCAATATTTGTGGTGAATATCCTGACGCCAAGCAGTATATATATAATATACTAATAAATAAATTTTTAAAATAAAAAAAGAAAACCACGAAAGAGTTCTCGAGCTAAACCCAAAACCAAAATGTAATATCTCAAATAATTTTTGCCTCATTCCAATTTCTTTTTCAATTGCTCTCATTTGGTCGCCCGGGAGCACAAACATCTAACGAGATCACATTTCATATGCCAATTGAGACTACAAAAAGTAATTTGAGTGCCACTTGACACTGTTCTTTAAATTGTGTGCTCGAAAGTGTTGGCTCGAGGCGTCACGAACACAGCTTGAACAACGTGCCCCAGTTGAGTCAGCCACCATGTAGCTGTTTGTATGCTTTAAAAAGATTTGTATGCAAGTTGCTGGTGTTAGAGCACAATTGGGCTTATCACTAGAATCTAGGGAGTTGTGGAGCCCACACTTAAGTCCAATCAACTCACTAACTAATAACTCTATTATTACTCCGAGCTGCTGCTGCTGCTGCTGTTACTGCAGCGGAATACGTTCATTCGGAATCAAATCAAACTTTCCGCATGCAAAACCCTAATTTCAATGCCGGAAGCTTTAGTTCGTCTAAGCCTGCAATTCCACTTGCAAATTAGTCAGAGCTGCTTACGGCGGCAGCTGCCACTGGCGAAATACGAGAGTCGAGACGAGACTATGCCAAAAACCTAGCAGACAGATTCATACGTGGCTATATGCGCACCCAGGGGCTGAGGGGGCTTGACTGCGGGGATAATGCGACACGGCTGCTTCACGCCAAAGTGCGGGATGGCTAGCAATAAAAGCCAAGTGAATCAAGCACAGTGGAGGGAGATCTATAAGAAAATTTTGAAATATAAGTATATTTATTTCTTTATTTTAATTAATTTATTTAATACATTTTTTTGTTAATTTATTTATTTTTAAAAATTTGTTTTCATATTACATTTTTTAGTTGTTTATTTATTAATTCATTTTGTTTTAGAATTAATTAATTTATTTATATAATTATTTTTATTTTGGTATTTATATTTATATTTTTATTCATTTTTTTTATATTATTATTTTTTATTTATTAATTATTAATTATTTCTAATATCATATTTTTAATTTTGTATATATTTGTTTATTATTAAATTTTTGAATTATTTAAATAAGTTAATATAAAATGTGTTAGCAAAAGGAAAGAAAAATTAATTTTAACTTTCCTCCACGCTTGCGTCACTGTGCAGTGGTCATGTGATCACGATGATGATAGTTCCGACTCTGACGTCGCTTTGTCTGCAGATGCGCTCCAATACGAAGACATTCAGCCAGTTGTGGGTTACCGTTGCGCAGCTGCTGCTGTTGGATCCATGGTTATGCTTGTGACTCTGTTGTTGCCGGCGACTGCGCACGCGTCAATTGCGAGCTCAGACGACAGTTACAAATTGTCTGTTTAGGCCCAAAGCCAATGAGAAATGGCTAATGGCCACAACAAGAGAGAGAGATATATAAAAAGAAAAACCTTCGCTTGACGTGGATGAGATATTTTGTTGTCTGCAGCCTTTTAGCCTAAGCCAAGCATTCGTTCAGCCATTCATAAATATTTCATATAATTGACTCACACGACTTTGAAAAACAAATACGAGTACCCTCGAAATACTCACACAAGTCAAGCTGATGACACCTTTACCTCTTGTTGCTTTTTTGTGTACATTTTGAATATTTTTCTTCTTTTTTATATGGCAGCTACATTGAACTTGACTTGGGCTAATTAACAAACAAGGCAAAACGTTATATCGTTGTGGAGTACCTTTATCTTTATATGCTCTGATGAGCAAGTTAACACAGTTAGCAGCCAATTGACTGTTCTTAAAGCTAACGCAATGCAGTTGAAGTGTGAGATTTGATTGCAGAGATTAATTCATCAGATACAAATGAATTGTTTATAATGATAATGGTTTATATAAAGGCTGCAAGCTGCCTTTTGTAAGCACAGATAAAGAAGTCGTGCTCACATTAAAAAATAAAATTAACTCGAAATTATAAAAGGAAAAATAATAATTTAGCCAAAGGTAGATAATAAAGGCTGCCCAAACACGACTGAAACTATTTGAAATAGCTATATTTAAGCAGCTAATAAAGTTATTGATTATATTTAACTGTTGAAATATTTCATAAGATATGCCATATGATTAGAAAATTATTTATGCCTACCAAGATTATTAAACTATTTTATGAAAAATATTTTTTTTTATTTGCCAATGCTCCTGCTTATTTACACAAATATTAAAAATATATATATATATATATATAAAAATATATATATATAAATATATATATATAAAAAAAAAAATAATAAAAAAAATAATGGCAAAGATATATTTACTAAATAAAATCATAAGCCGTGCAAAAACTTACATAGTTTTTCTTTGATTGCCATTTCTTTTGTGATTGCTCATATTTGGTCAACTTACCTTAATTTTCAATACGCAGTAATTTTATTTACAAACACTTCCCATTGCAATCTTGGGCTTAATTAATTTAATAAACAAATTTCTAAGCAAACTATCCATACCAATACCAAATAAAATTGCATGCAAAAACCAGTTAAATGCGGTTTGGCCTAAACCGACACAAACTTTATTTCCAATTGGAGCACACGATAGACACTTAACCAGCTAGTTGGCCTTTGGGCTAGGCAAGACTATAGTTAAAAGCTGTTGAAATTGTTGAGCCGCAAAAAAAGGGGGGACTTGGCCAAGTAGCAGCTACTAGATTGAGCAAGGCTGTAATGAAAGCAAAAAAAAATGTAATTTATTCAAACAAAAATAAATAATATATAAATTGATTTTTTTAAATGAAAATTTAAGTTTTATTTTAAAATTTAACTAATTTAAATAAGAAAAGAATTTACCTAACTTTAAGTCAACTGACTTTAAATTTAAATTTTTTTTGTTCCACACGTAAATTATATATATATATATATATATATATATATATATATATATATATATATATATATATATATATATATATATATATATATATATATATATATATATATATATATATATATATATATATATATATATATATATATATATATATATATATATATATATATATATATATATATATATATATATATATATATATATATATATATATATATATATATATATATATATACATATATCATCTAGTCATTTGATTGTGTTAGTACTAAAGCTCATTACCTGTCTTTTTTGTGCTTTGTCGCTGACACTTGTAATGTAGTTCACCTTCGGTGAATGCGCTAATGGCCAATAACCGGAGCTCTAGCTGCAATAGATATTGCAGATGCCAAGAATGGAAAAAACTGGATTTGAGCAATTGCTAAGTAACTGAGAGGGTGTAACAAATGCAACTGCAACGGCCACAGCATTCGGCATACGGCATACGGCTATGTGCACATGCATGTAACCCAATTTCAAGACCGCACAAAAAGTGCCAGAAAAAAAAGGCTTCACTCTGGTCTGGTCTGGGCAGACCGCAAAATGTATTTTACTCTGGTTCAGTGACTCGGCGGCTAAAAACAAGTTATATACTTGGCGACTTTCATTCAGATCATTCAGTGAAACTGACCAGACCAAAACCAGACCAGACCGGGCAAAGACACATCGAATCTGGTTTATATGGCCATTGTGGGATTTGTTGCACTCGCTTCCTTGTTCATCGCGGCAGGCTCCAGCGGACAAATTATGAAATGCTGAGCCGCAAAACGAAAGTGGTGCGAGCTACCCACACTACCCAATCCATTTCCCATCTCACTTCCCCCTTCCCCGCCTCAGTTGGCCAAGCATAAAATCAAGACGTTTTCCGCCTGTCCAAGTCCAAATGCTGAATTGCCGTCATTTAGTGTGCAATTGCAAGTGCTTAACACACAAACTTGTCTCAGTGGCTCTGTGATGCTGCTACCTACGCCCCAGCCTGACACATGCATAGCCATTAAAATTTTAATTGCCCTTGCAACACGGCGCAGTCGAGCGTAATTCGCAGTGGACACATTGAGACAGACTTCATTGTGGTAACTTTCGCATTGCTTGGCAAGACTTTTCACTTGTCGGGATCTGATATGCATAGATAGGAGGTAGATCATCCTGCTGACTGCAGCTTGCAGCTTGCTGCGAAAGTGAAAGGAGTCTCCATGAGTTTGCATATTTAGCTACACTCACTCGCATTCATTTAATATTTCTGCCACTTGCCAATCGAGTGCTCTTCCCTATCGCAAATGTTGCATAAACACTTTGGCCAAAAAAAAGCCAAAAAAAGTAAAAGTATTGACAGACATTCCAGTGGGGCGGAGTTTGCCACTGCCCTCAGCGAGTGGATAAGGTCAATGGAGAAATATGAGCCAATAACTGTAATGAATTGACAGTGAGTTGAAAAGTTTAAGGAAAATTGATATGGCCTAATGCAATTTTATGCTTATGTGGTCTGATCTGAGTAGCTGATTGTACAATCCCTTTGTTATGCTTACCAGATTTGGTTATTTCACTTATTAGAATTCAGTCTATCAAGTCAAGATAATTAAAAAATAAACTTTTTCTGGTGGATGAAAGACAAACAAAAAATGATTTTGAAATTAAAATAAATTATTGATAATATTCAAAGCAATAATAAAATAAAACAAGTAAGAAGGCTCTAGTCGAGTGTGCCCGACTAGGAGACCCCCTGAACCCATCGAAAAGTTGATATTCCAAAACAAACCTATTTTACATACATATTGCAACCGAAGAACATTCAGGCGATTTCCCCGTTTTTAATGGGTTCTTTGAATAATAAAATTATTTTTAAGACATTCTCGTAAAAAGAAACATTAACAACTAATACAATTTTACTTAAGATACCTACTATATTACTAACATATAAATCTAGCAACGGAAGAGAGTCGGGCAGCGGTAGAGCGCCGGACAACGGTAGAGTGTTTGAGAGTCGGGCAACGGTAGAGTGTTTGAGAGTCGGTTACCGGTAGAGTGTTTGAGAGTCGGGCAGCAGTAGAGCGTCGGGCAGCAGTAGAGCGTCGGGCAGCAGTAGAGAGGCGGGCAGCAGTAGCGAGTCGGTTAACGGTAGATTGGCAGAGAGTCGGCAGCAGTAGAGCGTCGGGCAGCAGTAGAGAGTCGGACAACGGTAGAGTGTTTGAGAGTCGGGCAGCAGTAGAGAGTCGGGCAGATAGAGAGTCCAATCCAGAGAGAGGTTCCAGCAGCAGGAGATAGTCCAGCAGGTGTAGAGAGTGCAGCAGACGGAGAGAGTCCAGCAGCGATAGAGAGGGCAGCAGGAGAGAATCAGGCAAAAAAAAAAAGAATTATTAGTAAAACATTTGCTTAAAAAAACAGTTATAACTAATACAATTTTACTTAATATAATTAATACTAAATTATTAACTAAATACTTACCAAATCCAGAAGAAGAGGAGGAGGAGCAGGAGGAGGAGCAGGAGGAGGACGAGGAGAAGACACTTCACTACACTACACTACACTACACCGAACTGCACTGCACGACTGACCATCAGGGGGTCAGGAAACCAACTGAAGAACTGGGCAGACGGCTTGCCCTTATATAGGGCAAAACTCCCGCCAAAAATTGTGCTCAACTCTTTCGAGCTCAGCTCGGTCAAGGTCATGGCTCTATTCTTACAGTCGATCATTGAGTGGGAAATAAGAGCGCTACCTGTTTAGTTCGGTAGAGTCGATCAGCAAAATGATCATTAGCATAACAATCATTATCTAACTACTACCATTATTATTCTACTTAATTCACAAACAATAAGTAAGGAAACTCTAGTGGGACTGATCAAGATATATCGACTGATCAAGAATATATATACTTTATGGGGTCTGCCACGCCTCCTTCTGCCTGTTACACACATTTGGGCTGCAACAAAACCATTTTACCCTGATTACCCATTTTTAATGTGTTTAGGGTATAAAAAGTAAAAGAAAATTAAAAGTTTAATATACATATGTATATATGTATATTTAATTTTTGTTTTTGTTTCATTTTATATGTATGTAGTTATATTTTTCAATACATATATTATATCTGTACACATTTATATAATTTTATATAAATATCAAATTTTTCAAAATAAATATATACAATGTGTTCAAACAAATATATATATATAGTAAATAAATATTAAATATCTATACATAGTATTGAAATATATGCATATTTATCAAAAATTAAATTACAAATAAATAATAATTATACATATAATTTTTATATTAAATAATATAATATGATTATTATTATTTTTATTTATAAACACAAAATATTTTAAAATAAATAAATAATTAATATATGCATATAATATTTGTAAATAAAATAATACAAACTGTTCAAGCAACTACATATACATATGTACTTGGATTAGCTGCTTTCTTCTAATCGAACAGCAAAAATAAAAACGACCGTCCGCCTCGACTGCCAAATGCAAAATGATCTTATTTCCATATGCGAGCAGAGCATGCTGAGAGTACGCCCACACATGCATGCTCCAATAACTTCACTCACTGCGCTCACTTCCAGTTCTTCCACAGCCCATGCAGCAGCACTCAGAACATGCTACTAAAATTGCCTCTCTTTTCTCTTGCAGAACACGATGATATAAACACGCTCCATGGCACCTATCAATATTTGAAGAGCACTGGTCAGGTAAGCGATGAACATTTTCTTTATGCATATATATATATATATATATATATATATCTTGATATATACCGATATATATATATATATATATATGTTTTATGATTCGCATTTGCCATACTTTGTCGTCAACATTATTGCATTTTGGTTGGCCATAAAAAATCGAAATCGACCAAACCATCAAAAACATTGCAAAAGGTAGCTCTGCTCTGGCTCCTTGGTGTTTGATATTTATTACAACGAGTGTCTTTTGCCTGCTGTTTGCCTTTCTCTCGCTCGCTCATCGTCCGAATGGATGTCATATGGGTTGCTCATTGAAAGTCTCAATCTCTCTCTCTCTCTCTCTCTATCTTTGTCGCACACGCATACACATACCACACACATACCCATACATATACACCCACACCCACACCCACACATACATATATACATACACATATATACAATAAATTAGAAGTCTTTAGTAGTCCTTAGCGCGCGCTCTCCTGCTCAGGCTGTAACTTTTACTCTGGTCTATCTCTCTCTGTCTCTCTCTCTCTCCGTCTCTCTCCTTACACTAACACAAAAACAACACTTTGACTCAGTCTTGGAATTTTGTTAGCGCAGTTTATTTATTTCTTTTTTTTTCGCGTAATTAAATTTTAATTGAGTTAGTGCCAGATGAGCCAGTTGCATCATAGAAGCGATAGAAATTCGATTTATAATTATGACAGGAGAAATATAAACGCGCTAAAGGTAAGTCCACGACTAGGATTTTCATTTAGCTAAGTGTCAGTTGCGCAAATCGCGTCGTTGACGTCGATGGGTTTATAGGCAAATAAAAATGAAACTGTGCCCAAGCCAGGCCAGGCCTGTTGCCAGTTGGCTGTTGGCTGATGCATAATACAGGTTACCCATTGCCCCACAGCCCAAGTGTGCCTGTTGCTTCAACTTAAATCCGCTTATAGCCTCCGACTCTATATGTGTTCCATTTACTTGTGTACTTGTTGTGCTACCCACTCGCCATTCCTCCCGCCAAACCCGTGTGTCTCGCCAACTCAGCATCCACTTTTCGCAATCCGGCAGCTACAACACATGACCAGCGCACAGCAGCTGAACAACACGCCGCGAGCTCAACTGGATACACTATTCTTCAATCGAGTACCAAAGGCGGGCAGCGAGAAGCTGATGGCGCTGCTGAAGCTGTTGGCCAAGCGCAACAAATTCCAGGCGCGTCGCGATCCCAAACGCCTATACGAAACGATACTCATGGATACCGGCTTCGCACGCCATCTGTTAAAAACTGAGATACTCAACTGCAGCACCGCCAATTCGTACACCAAGCACATGGCCTTTCTCAACTTTACCACCTTTGGCCATCCCTGGCCCATCTACATAAATCTTGTGCGGGATCCGATTGAGCGTCTGGTTAGCTGGTTCTACTACGCTCGCGCGCCCTGGTATCTGGCCGATCGCGTCAACTCCTTTGGCGGCAAGTTTCGAATGCCCACATTGCAGTGGCTCAAAAAGGATTTCAATCGCTGCATTCTCGCCCACGATCCAGAGTGTGTGTACGAGCAGCTGGACATGGACCATCTGGGCGATCATAGAAGACAAACCCTGTTCTTCTGTGGCCAAGAGGTCAAGCTCTGCATGTGAGTAGCTGGGCGATAGTGGCAGAGGGGAGTTTGCTCGATCAGTTAGGGGTGAAAGGTGTGATAGGAATATATATATATTATATATATATATTGCTTTTATCTGAGAAGATTTTAAGGCACATATTCTTTGATTATAATAGAAATCTTAGATTAATTATATTATCATTGATTCTGACTAGAGTTTGAATATGAATATGAATATGAATTGAATATGAAAAACAAATATCAATAAAACAAAACAATCAAAATAATAAATAAATAATAAATTAAATATAATTAAATAATTCAAGTTATTTAAATTTTTTTAACAAAAAATATAATATAAAAAAATAAAATAAAAAAAATAATGTTCATATAATTTTATTTAAAAAAAATAAATAAAATAAATCAATTAAATGAATTAAATAAAATGAAATAAATAATAAAATAATAAAAAAAAAAAACAAATAAATAAATGAAATAAAATAAATAAATAAAATAAATAAAATAAATAAATTATATAAAATATATAAATAAATAAAATAAATAAAATAAATAAAATAAAATAAATAAAATAAATAAAATAAATAAAATAAATAAAATAAATAAAATAAATAAAATAAATAAAATAAATAAAATAAATAAAATAAATAAAATAAATACAATAAATAAAATAAATAAAATAAATAAATTAAATCAAATAAATACATAAATAAAGTAAAAATATATATTATATATTTTTAAATAAAAAAAATTAAAATAAACAAAAAATAAAAAAACAATAAAATAAAAATACAATAAAATAAAAATAAAGGAAATCAATAAACTAAATTTATGATTTTAATCAGCTTTTCTAAGCTTAAATCATAGTGTTAAATACTTACGCAAGAGATAATATGCTTCAATAGATCAGAATGAGAATTTTAGTTCAAGTTGCTGATATCGTACTGCAAGCTCTTCCCCTCAAATCTCTTTCGAGTTCGGTCTCAAGACACAGCTAACTGATCGAGCAACTCTCGCCGCAAAGTCGCTCACCTCAACCCACCCCCGTTCACAGGCCCTTTAACTCCCGCGAGGCCATGCAGGAAGCCAAACGGAATGTGGAGCAGCGCTACGCTGTGGTGGGCACCTGGGAGGATACGAATACAACGCTCCGCGTACTGGAGGCATATATACCTCGATATTTCGCTGGCGCGCTGGACGTCTACTATGCCATGCAGAGCAATATGGAGAACGTGAATCGGAATGCATTCAGGCCCAGCATCAGCGAGCAGGCACGCGCCGAGCTCAGTCGCAACCTGACGCAGGAAATCGAGTTCTATCAGTTTGTCAGGCAGCGTCTGAATAAGCAGTTCATAGCAGTGCAGCAGTCGGAGCAAAGATTCAATAATTAGCGCCTAAGATTTCAAGAATAAAATCTACTCTAACTTTCCAGGCCAGCTCTGGCCTTTTCACACACTCAAAACTCTTCTAACTGTGTAGTGTTAGTTTGCTATTGCTGGAACAGGGACTGGGACTGGGACTGGGATACTGGGACTTAGAAACCAGCTTAGATCTTTAATCACAGCCTAATCCATGCAGCTACATGGGCACAATGTACACGCGCCCAGAAGCGGCGAGCTGATGCATGAACCAGGGAATCATCATAATCATCATAATCATTTACACAAGGCCGGGCATGACAAGCAGCTGGCGATGCCCAGGAATGATGCAGCTGAGTCCGAGGACGATGAGAACGATGATGATGATGATGATGATGATGATGAGCCGGGATATAATTTGGCTGCCGATGCCTTGAATAACACCAAGTTTGCCGAGGCGGACTTTGTCTTCTTCAATCGCGTGCCCAAGGTGGGCAGCCAGTCGCTGATGGAGCTGATGCGGCGTCTGGGCAAGATCAATGGCTTCGCGCATGCGCGCAATCCGGGCAGCGCCAAGGAGACCGTCTTGATGCCCAAGGAGGGCCAAAAGAATCTGATTGGCGATCTGCTGACCCGACAGAAGCCGCACATCTACAGCCAGCACATCGCCTACATCAACTTTACGCGCTTCCATCTGCCACGCCCCATCTATATAAATCTGGTGCGCGATCCCATCGAGCGGATCATTAGCTGGCATTATTATGTGCGCGCACGCTGGTACTATAACGACATGAAGGCCAAGCTGGGCGACTCGGCCATAGCCATGCCATCGGACGAGTTCCTCAACCTGGACCTGGACACCTGTGTGCGCAACCACGACCCGCTGTGCACCTTTGAGCAGATGCAGCTGAAGAACCCAGCGGGCGATCATCGCCGACAAACGCTGTTCTTCTGCGGCATGAACAAGAAGCTGTGCATGTAAGTAGCTGGCCAGATCGGAGCAGGCACTCCCACTGAAACTATCCATATATGTATATGAGCTAGGCCCTTCAACTCGCAAATGGCCATGCAAAAGGCCAAGCACACGGTGGAGACGGAGTACGCCGTCGTGGGCACCTGGGAGGATACAAATATTACCCTGACCGTGCTGGAGAACTATATACCGCGTTACTTCCGCAATGCCAAGGTGGCCTATTACTGTAAGATCCAAATATATTTTTGCGAAGAGAGAGAGAGAGAGAGAGAGAGTTCATAAACGGTTCTTGCAGTGGGCGAGGAGCGACTGTCGCGCATCAATCGCAACAATGTCACACGCATCGTCAGCGACGAAACACGCCAAATCTTGCGCAAGAATCTGACCAATGAAATCGAGTTCTACGAGTTCTGCAAGCAGCGCCTCTATCTGCAGTACGCAGCGCTGGGCAATGGCAAGCGCTTTGGCGAGGATGACTATTTGTTGATGCCGGAGCTGCGAGGCGACAGCAAAGATGACTATGAGTATTAAACAGACTTGTGTATATGATGTATAAATATATGAATATATATATAAATATATATATATATATATATAAATATATATATATATAAATATATATAAATTAAGCTTCAATAAATATCTAAATAATTAAATAATAAAAATATATATGTGGACTCTGCGACTCTGGAACTGTCTCCAACTCCGCTTTTTGTTTGCCTCTTCCTCTCCCTCTGCATATTTGTTTTTCTCTCTCTCTCTCTCTCCCTCTCTCTCTCTCTCTCTTTCTCTCTCTCTCTCTCTCTCTCTGTACTCTTTGCAGCTCTGGCAGCTCAACAATACTCTCACTCTCTATGCCTCTCATAATTGCTGGGCCACTTAAGCAAGCTTGAGTCCAGGCACTTCGGCTTCCCACCCCTTCTCAATCTACACCCAATCAGGAATATATACATATATGATATTTAAACATCTGATTTTTGTTAAGAAATTGTGCTAGTAAGATCTCTAGAGAATTCTGATTTCTGATTGCTGCCTGATAAATCTGAGAACTGCTGATCTCTAATCCCTGATTCCTGATCTATTATTAAAAATAAAATCTATGCATAGGAATTTGAATATTTCACGTTGCAGCTTTGGTCTCTGATCAGACAAAAAATTATATTATAATTAAAAACTATAATTTTTGATGTCTTCAATATTATCTGAGATCAATGATTATATATAAAATCGCCCTATATTAAATTTGAGATCTGCTTTCAGTGATCCGATCTCTGATTATAAATTAAATAATATAATATACATATATATATATAATTTGAAAATCTGACATGATATGATCTGATCTCATATTAATTACAAAACCTTTGCATGTGAGATTTTGGATATGTTTTCAGTGCTCTCATCTATGATTAAATATATAATCTTGGTATGGTACGATCTGAGATCTGTTTATTATTAGTTAAAAAATCTTGATATGATATATATGAAGATCTCAGATCTACACTAATCTCAGATGTCTGATCAACACTACTTTCAAGATCTCCCAGCTGAGTTCATTTGGGTTCACAGCTTTTTCAACTCTTTCACTAACTCGCTACGCCTAGCTTCGCTTCTGTCTAAGCTCTCCTGGTGTGTCTGACTAGCAATTATTTTGTTTTCCGCTCAAGCTGGGTACTCTGACGGCGGCACAGCTGAACAATACGCCGAAGGCAGAGCGCGAGTTCGTATTGTTCAATCGCTTAGAAAAGGTGGGCAGTCAGAGTATGACCAAGTTGTTGGGTCATTTAGGTGATTTGAATGGGTTTGCCACCTATCGCAACGAAATACCGCCGGCCAAGAAGATTGTGTACAACCGCAAAGAGGAAGCGGCCTTTGCCAAGGAGCTCTTTGAGCTGGAGGAGCCGTCGGCCTATGTCGAGCACACGAATTGGATCAATTTCACGGCACACGATATGCCCAGACCCATCTACATAAATCTTGTGCGGCATCCCATACAGAAGGTCATCAGCGCGTATTACTATCATCGCCATCCCGTGATCTATGCCAATAGCCTGTTGCGCAACCCGAACAAGCCCACCGAGAACAAGGAGTTCTTCGAGAGGACCTTCAACGATTGCGTGCGACAGCGCATTGCGCCCGAATGTGTGTTCGATCCACATTTGCAATACAATGGCGACTGGCGTCGATTCACATTGCATTTGTGCGGCAATCAGAATGTTTGCACGTAGGTAATTGGCCACTCAGTTCACTCCGTTGTTGGTTTAATCGCTGCCATCCTCTAGCAATTTCAACTCCGAGATGGCCACCCAAATCGCCAAGTTGCATGTGGAAAAGGAATATGCCGTTGTGGGCAGCTGGGAGGACACGAACATAACATTGGCCGTGCTCGAGGCTTATATACCTCGATTCTTTGCCGATGCCACAAATCAGTATTATAGTAGGTCCACTCTCTCCCTCTCTCTCTCTTTCCCTCTCTTGACTTTTCCTAATGCTTCTGTCTGCACAGCGCATCGGGATAAATTCATGATAAATTCCACGCCGCACGACAGCCACCTTGATGAGGATGTGGAGGCCTATCTGAAGCAACAGTTTGCCTACGAAATCGAACTCTATCACTTTTGCAAGCAGCGTCTCTATAAGCAGTATATAGCCATCAGAAAGCCAGACCAAGTGCAGCAAACTAGCTCAACTGCAACTATAAAAGTGTCAAATTAAATTCAGTTTGATTTATACGCATTTCGAACAAATACAAACAAAATCTAGTATGATATATAGAAAATAAACAAACAAAAAATTCAAATTAAAAAAAAATATATTATGAAAGACTCGAATTTAGTAAAAAAAGTCTAGTATTATTTATATCAAAATAATAAAAATATGGAAAATAAAAACTTAAATTTAAAATACTAATTAAGTAAAAAAATAAATAAAATAATTAAATGTAATTTAAAGTCTCTTATACAATCTTTGATATTGAAAAAAATTAATAAAAAACATAATTAAATTAAATGAAGAAATAATAATACAAAATAAAAACATTAAGTTTCATTTCAAGTTTTTATACAGGAAAAAAAATAAATTCAATTAAATTCGAGTCTTTGATATAGAAAAAAAAGATTAAAATAAATTAAATAAAATTCGAGTCTTCTACATATAATATTTCATATAGAAAAAATAAACAAATTTTAAAAATTCGAATCTTTTATACAGTCTTTATTTAGAAAAAATGGTAAATTCGATTAAAAGGCTCGATTTAGTCTGTTATATAGAACAAAAATCGTTAAACACAATTTATTGAATTTGTGCCTTTTATATAGAAAAAATGAAATTAAATTCGAGTCTTTTCCTCTTTCGCTACTAATCTGAACTTGGGCTACTGGCTTGGCTTGCTTACTCTGCTCCCTCTGCTCCCTCTGCTCACTCTGCTCTGCTCCGATTCGCTCTCTCTCAACTGGTACTTGCAGATCCTGCAGCTGAATGCCAATGAGCTGAATAATACCAGAAAGGCAGAGATCGATGTGCTCTTCTATAATCGTGTGCCCAAAACGGGCAGCATACAGCTGATTGAGCTGATGCGCGCCCTGGGCAAGGTGCATGACTATGACGTGGAGAAAGATCCACAAAAAGGCGGCATTCTGCCCTTGCTCGACAACGCCGAGGAGAGCGACTGGATAGATAATATAGTGAATCTCGACGACGGCACCGTCTTTGCCAGCCACGTCAACTATCTGAATTTCACCAAACACGAACAGCCGCGACCCATCTACATCAATATGGTGCGTGATCCGGTCGAGCGCGTCGTCAGTTGGTATTACTATATACGCGCGCCGTGGGTCTTTGTGCCCGGCCGTCGGCGCAACAATCGCCAAATGCCCAATCCCCAGTGGGTCAACACCGAGTTCGATCAGTGCGTGCTGAGTGGCGAGAAGGTTTGCACCTACATTGAGGGCTCGCTGCTGGAGCGTGTGGGCGATCATCGCCGGCAAACTCTATTCTTTTGCGGTCACAATGAGTTCAAGTGCACGTGAGTGTGACAGTGTCTACGTTGATCAGTTTATATATATAGCCAACATTACCCATGACTGCAGACCCTTCAATTCGCGCCTAGCCCTGCAGCTGGCCAAGGAGAATGTGGAACGCGAATACGCGGTTGTGGGCACCTGGGAGCACACCAACGAGACCCTGGCCGTTTTGGAGGCCTATGTGCCGCGCTACTTTGCGGACGCCTCCAAAATGTACTACTGTAAGTGGAGAGTAAATCGTCAAAAATATCTATATATTCATGATGACATTTGCAGCGGGTTTCCACTCGAACAAAGCGAATGACAACCCGATGAAGCCCCACATTCGTGAGGAGATCATGAATATGGTGCGACGTAATTTTACGCGCGAGATCGAATTCTATCAATTCTGTCGCCAAAGGCTGCACAAGCAATATCTGGCACTGAAACTCAATGAGCTGATGCGTGTGGATAATAGTTTAGTTGAAATGAAAGCGGGCAACGAACTGGCCATCAGGGATTAGCTAGTTGAGGAATTAGTTTAGATGTATAATCAAATTTTTGCAAAATAATAAACACATTAAAAGATGAAAACATATAAATAGATAAAACGAAAATTTCAAAAAATTAAATAAATAAAAAATAATAAATAAAATGAAATCTGTTTTATAAATAAATATTATTATTAAAATTATTTGCATTGTATTGTCAATAACTAAAAGAAAAAAGAAAAAAAAAGAACTAAAGAAAAATATTCTAAGCGCAATTTTTATTTATAATAAAATTAAAAAATTTAAAATATAAAAAATATTTTTAATAGAATTTTTTATTTACATAAATAAAATATTATTAATTTTAAAGTTTTTTATTTATAAAACAGAGTTTATTTTATTTAATTTTTTTTTAATAAAAAAAAAATATTCAAATAATTTGCATTATATTAAAACTTCTGCTAAAATAATACAAATTATTTCAATAGAATTTTTCATATAAACAAAATAAAAATTAAACAAAAAAAAATAATAATAATGAATTCATTTTAATGAAAATTGTGTTCATAATATTTTCAATTTATAAAACAGATTTATTAAAATTTACTTATTAGGTTTTTTTATTTAATTATTTTTAGATATATATAATTTTTTTTAATATTTGATATAGTTCTTGAAACTATCAGGGCTAAAATTATGCAAATAATTTAGGAATTTTTAATACCTTTCGCTTAAGTCTTGCTCTCAGAGTCACTCCACTTTGTGAGCCAAGAATTCTATGCTATAAATTTATTTGCGTTCACTCAACTGCTTCGAAAATGTTAAGAGCTTCGATCGGGTTTCACTCCGGGTTTCTCTGAGTTGATATATCAAACTGATCTCCAGCTGCAACGTCTCAGCGCCGAGCGGCTGAACAACACACGAAACGCTGAGATCGATGTTCTCTTCTTCAATCGTGCCGCCAAGGTGGGCAGCGAGGCGATGCTAGAGCTGTTCAATGCGTTGGTCGAGTACAACGATGACCTGGAGCTGGAGCGCAGCGGCTTGCATGTGGGGACAGTGCGGCAAATGCCGAAGCGGGCACAGCGAGAGGCAGCGGAACTTGTGACCGGGCTGGAGGAGGGCACCATTTACATAAGGCACATCAATTGGCTGGACTTTAGCGAGTTCGATTTGCCGCTGCCGATCTATATAAACATGGTCAGGGATCCCGTGGAGCGTGTGATCAGCTGGTTCTACTATGCGCGCAGCTCGTACAAGAATGCCATCGAGTATCGCAAGTCGCCGAATAAGAAAATCAAGCCCGAGTCCTGGTACAAGAAGAACTTCAACGATTGTGTGCGCAGCGGCGATCCCGAGTGCCAATACGTGCCGCACACCGTCAAGGATTTCATACCGAACTTTAAGCGTCAATCGCTGTTCTACTGCGGCCATCACGACGATTGTATGTAAGTACAGGGAGCGGGATAAAATCGACTCTGAGTCAGTGCTCAATCCCGTCCGTCACTCCACTTTGCAGTCCCTTCAATTCGCCCACAGCCGTGCAAATGGCCAAGGAGCATGTGGAGCGAGACTACGCCGTGGTGGGTAGCTGGGAGGACACGAACATAACGCTGACCGTCCTCGAGCGCTATATACCACGATTCTTTCGCGGCGCCAAGCTGATGTATGAAAGTAGGTTGAAGCCAGATCAATAGCTAAATGCTGATGCTGTTAACTGATTTTACCCCTCCTCCTCCTACCCTTACCAACTAGTGCATAATAACAAGATCACGAACCGGAACAAAAACAAGCGCAAGCCCTACATAGAGCCCGAGGTGAAGGACATGATCAAACGCAACTTCACCTTCGAATACGAGTTCTATCATTTCTGCAAGCAACGTCTGTACAAGCAATATTTGGCCCTCAATCTGCCAGAGCTGGAGAAGCAAGGATTGTTGAATTAGTCGGGTCTAGGATCGTCTGTTGATCAAGTCGAATGCGAGTCAAATAAATTTATTAGTAAAATTAAAGCAAACAACTTTTTGTTACTTGAGCGAAATCAAATCCATTTTGTCTCTAATCCTTTGTGTGTCTCTGTGTGTGTCTGTGTCTCAGCTGCACCTCCTCTAATCCTTATCCCTTCCCCACCTCCTACCGCAGTTGAATGACCTAACCCCAGCCCAGCTAAACAACACACCCAAAGCCGAAATGGATAGCATCTTCTTCACGCGGTGCGCCAAGGTGGGCAGCGAATCCCTCCTGGAATTCATGGAGGACTTGCAGGACGTCAATGACTTCGATGTTGACCATGTGGGCCTGCGAAAAAGTGGCCCGCGCATACTCACGCCCAAGCTGCAAGCTCAGCGCGCTCGGCACATTTTTAACAAAGCGCCAGGCACTGTCTACATTGAGCACACCTCGTGGATCGACTTCCATCAGTACAACCTGCCCAAGCCCATTTTCATAAATCTCGTACGTGATCCTGTCGAGCGCATGATCAGCTGGTATTACTATGTACGCAATTCCTATCTGAATGCCATTTTCTATCGCAAACATCCGTCAGCCACCATCAAGCCCACCGCCTGGTACAAGAAAAGCTTCAACGACTGCGTCCGCAACGGCGACGCCGAGTGCCAGTATGTGCCGGAGACCGTGAAAGATAGTGTGGGCAACTATAAGCGGCAGTCGCTCTTCTTCTGCGGTCACGATCGCGACTGTCTGTGAGTAGACCGACTCGAGGGCAACTTTGAGCCATTAACATGAGGGGTCAAGCAAAGTAGAGATTAGCATTAAGGCAGACTCCAGCTATGCCTGTCTGTCCGTCCGTCCATCGAAAACTACAAAAGCTAGAATACTCAAATGAAATACTTAAATCAATACTAACAGATATCGCTGTGCATGCCGATCAGTTTTTACCGTTAACTCATTCCATTTTTTGTATTATCGATAAAAATCGATCATTTTAACTGATTTTTTGAGCATAACTTTAATACCACTAGCGTTAAAGACGTCAGATTTGGTATGTAGATCTGTACAATCACTCTTCAAATTTTGTAATTTTTCGATTTTGAATAACTATCGAAATTACCTGCAAATTTGCCTAAAATGTATTTTAAGTATATAAGAATATAAAAGATCTTAATACGCTGTGCAAGTTTGATTATGAAAGTCCATCTAGTAGAAAAGTTATTCAACACTGAATTTCCCAGAGTAAAACCCATACTCCTAGCGCCGCAGTCTAGACTTCTTTTTCCTTCCAATTGTTAATGGCTTAAAGATTTAGGCCAGCAACATTTCTCTAAGCCCTATGCATGTTTGCAGACCCTTCGACTCGCCGCTGGCCATACAAATAGCCAAACGTCGGGTTGAGCAGGAATATGCAGTTGTGGGCACCTGGGAGGAGACAAATATTACGCTAACCGTTCTGGAGCATTATATACCGCGATATTTTGCGCGTGCCACCAAACTATATCCACGTAAGACCCCCTATAAGCTGACTGAGCTGGAGTTAACTACTTTACTTTTTACAGTGTATCAGAGCTCGCTACAGAATCGCAATCGTAACAATCGTAAGCCGCAAGTCGATGCGGATGTTAGAGCTATGGTCAGGCGTAATTTTACCCATGAGTATGATTTTTACTATTTCTGCAAGCAACGTCTGTTCAAGCAGTATATAGCACTCAAGCGAGCGGAGCTGGAGCGTCTCGATTTTGCATAGATCTAAGGGAGAAATCGAGTAGCTAGGAAAAAATTATCTCATTTACCTCAACAAACCCAAAGTTAACTATAAACAAAATATTTAGTATACATTTTAAACTATAAATAAAAGACTTTTATTCCTGAAAAAAAGTTTGTATAAATTAGTTAGTTGAAGTCGTAGTCTCACAGTTCCTTTCACTCAATTTGTGACTCACCCTATGTTTCATCACAATTATCTGTTGGGTTTGCACTTGTCGAAGGCATTATCTAGATACAAACTGCTCTCTTAGCTAATCAATGTAACCACGCTGCATCTGAACAATACACGACGAGCTTCGCGTCGTGTCGTCTTCTTCAATCGGCCGACTCGGGTGGGCACCAAGCTCATACTTCCGCTGCTGCGCCTGCTCTGCGAACATAATGACGTGAACCTCGTGCTCGGACCTAGGGAAAAATTGAGTCGCATGCGCACGCCCATCGAGAAGCGGGTGGAGGCGAGCTGGGTCAATGAGCTGGAGAATGGGACACTTTATATAGCGCACGGAAATTGGATTGACTTTGGGGCAAATTATCGCCGCAAACCTATTTATATATCCCTCGTCCGGGATCCTGTGGAGCGCATGATCGATAATTATTATGAGCAGCGCACGCTGAAAAAGCAAATCATCGCTCGCAACATCTATCCGAGCTATCCACAGCAGACAGATGCATGGTACAAGCAGAGCTTCAATGAGTGCGTGCGCCGTGGAAGTCCGGAATGTCAATACGTGGAATATTCGGTGAGGGATGAAGTGGAGGACTTCAAGCGGCAATCCTTGTTCTTTTGCGGCGACGATATGGATTGTGTGTGAGTACAGCTTTAGATCGGACTAAGAATCCAGTAAAATTGAACCAACTGCAGACCATTTAATACGCGCTACGGAGTGCAAGTGGCCAAACGCAATGTGGAGAAGGAATATTCCGTGGTGGGCACCTGGGAACAGCCCAACATTACGCTCACGGTATTGGAGAAGTACGTGCCACGTTTTTTCAATCATGCGCGCTCTCTGTACAGCTGTAGGTTAACCTTATACTATATCCAATTCCCAATCCCAATCCCCTTGCTCTCTCTCTCTCTCTCTCTCTTCACAGTATACAAACATAGCCACACCAAGCCCCATCGTCGCTATGCCGTAGATGCCGATGTTATGGCCATGGTACGGCGTAATTTTAGCCGGGAATATGATTTTTATTATTTCTGCAAACAGCATCTATACAAACAGTATTTGGCACTAAGGCTGGAGAAGAATGTGAATTGAAGGAAAAAAAATCAAATGAAAATCTCAATCAAAACCGAAAATAAATCTTAAAATATATATTAAATAAAACGGTATTTTATATTTTTGCAAAAATTACAAAAAAAATTATATATAATAATAATAAATTAATAAATATAATAATAATATAATAATAATAAAATAATAAAAAAAAGTATATAATAGAAATTTAATTTAATATAATGATAAAAAAAATAATAATAATTTAAAAACTAATACAAAACAATTTTTTTTAATAAAAAAAACAATATTCTCTATTTTTAAAATCTATAATATATAATATAATATATATATATATATAATATAATATACATATATAATAATATATATAATATATAATAAATACATAATATAAAGAATTAAAAATATATACAATAAATAATATATAATTTAAAAAAGATAACAATATTATTACACATTGCATATTAATAAAAAAAAATAAAAATTTAATTTAAAAATATTATTTTAAAAATTATTACTTAAAAATTATATTTGATATCCAACTTTAAAGCTTTTGAAATATTAAAGCTTTTCGTTGTCCCTCAATAGCTTTAACTTCCATAAGCTTTGAAAGCTCATTGTATAGCTCAAAGCAAAGATTTCTGATACTCTTTTTGCATATATATAGAAACCAATTAAATATCAAACTCCAAGGAACGTGAGGTAACTATGTTTCAAATGGCAAAAAAAAAAATAATAATAATATAAAAAACAGTCAATCTTCCCCCGCAATCATCTCTTGCATATTCTAACTCACTCCATTTCTATCATCTCAGATGGCCACTCTCAATGTGCGCGATCTGAACAACACGCGCAAGGCTCAAATGGAGCTGGTCTTCTTCAATCGTGTGCCCAAGGTGGGCAGCCAGACATTTATGGAGCTGCTGCGCCGACTGTCGGAGCGGAACAACTTCCAGTTTCACCGGGATGCCGTCCAGAAGGTGGAGACCATACGCCTGGCCGAGGATCAGCAGCAGGAGATGGCCGAGGTTATCAGCGAGCTACCCGAGCCGTCAGTGTTCATCAAGCACGTCTGCTTCACCAACTTCACCAAGTTCAATCTGCCTACGCCCATTTACCTGAATGTGGTGCGTGATCCCGTGGAGCGTGTGATCAGTTGGTTCTACTATGTGCGTGCGCCGTGGTACTTTGTGGAGCGCAAGGCCGCCTTCCCTGATTTGCCCCTCCCACATCCAGCCTGGCTGAAGAAGGACTTCGAGACGTGCGTTCTCAGCGGCGATCAGGAGTGCACCTACACCCAGGGAGTGACAGTCGAGGGCATTGGCGATCATCGCCGTCAGAGCTTATTCTTCTGCGGACACGACTACGAGTGCACGTAAGTTGGATAAAGATTTGTATACGAATATTTTCTATAATTATTTCCATACTCTGCAGCCCCTTCAATACGGTAGGCGCTTTGGAGCGCGCCAAGTTCGCGGTGGAGCAACAATATGCAGTGGTTGGCGTCCTGGAGGACTTCAATACAACGCTCTCGGTGCTGGAGAAATATGTTCCACGCTTCTTTGAGGGCGTGCGAGATATATATGCGAGTAAGTAGACTGGAAATTTGTATACACAATTGATTTAAAATTTAAAATTTATAATTTATAGAAAATTAAAATTTTTTAAACATATATGAAGAATTTAAAAATCTATTATTATTCAATTATTTTAAATATAGATTTTATTTAAGATTAAACTTAATTAATTAAGAATTAATTTATTTATTTATTAATTAATTTGTTTAATTAAAGTGTTTAATAATTTTAAAATTTATTTACATTTTTTAATATTTTTAAAACTTAAAAAAAATGTAATTTAATTTTTCAAAATTATTTTAATTAAATTTTGCAAGATCTTTAAATTTTCCAATTTTTCCGAAATCCCAAAATTTATTTTAAATTTTATTAAATTAAAAACAAAACTCTTTACAATTTGAAAATATGTTTAAATTTAAAATTTGTATTTAAAAATTACTTTAAAGTAACAAAAATTACTTAAAATTTCTTGTATAATTTCCAGATAGTGCCGAATATCTGACCAAGATCAACAAAAACAACTTCAAGCCGCCCGTGAGCGAGCACGTCAAGGATATTGTGCGCCGAAATTTTACCAATGAGATCGAATTCTATCAATTCTGTCGCCAGCGACTGCACAAACAATATCTGGCCGCCCATTTGCCCCAACGGATTGTCACAGCTCACGCTGCAGCATTAGAGCGTAATTGAGTCGGCGGACTCAGTGGACTCAACACATTTGTAAAAAATATAATCGATCCTGTAGTCAACTGCGCTACCCTTCCACCACGAACCCACTCATGTCGTAGAACATAATTGTTTTCACATTTTGTATATTTCAAATCGGTCTTCAAAGTTATTCATATATTTACAAACAAATATTTATATTGTTTAGTTAGTGATTAGGAAAAAATGCATTCGAATTGTGATGTCTTCAAGTGAACTGTTGAAATTTGTTGTTTATAAACGTTTAATCTTAAATAGACTTAAGAACTTTAAGCTCACAAACTGTAAAAAGAATATATCTTATCTTATAGGAACTATAAAATACAAATAAAATAATACAAATCAAATAAAATTGTTTAAAACATTTTTAATTATTTTAAAAGGCACGAGAAATTTGAGTAAATTACAAAAAATTAATAATTTCAATTGATACGAAAATCCACAAGAAATTTAAGATTATTTTGAATTGAACTGGTAATTCACAAACAATTTTAAAATAATTTAAATTGGATTGAAATAAATTAAAGGGAATCAACATACATCAGGTATATCCATTTTTATTAAAAATATCAATATAGTCTCTTCTATCGAATATATTCCTGTATATCAAAATTCTAAAATCTTTGTTAGTCAACTTTTGTCGCTTCATTTCATCAATTTTAAATTGAGAATTTTTAAATGGAACAAGAGTTTACGCCTTTATATATACACATGTATTTTTAAATACAGAGTAAAAAAAAAGAATACAAAAAAATTTACCTTTCCAAAAAAAAAAAAAAAAATAATATATATATATATATATATATATATATATATATATATATATATAATTGATTTTATTCTCATCCCAAAATCCTAGCCCAGCACTGGCTAGAGTTCGTTCAGCATAGCAATTCAAATTCCTGAGCAGCGAACACATGTTATTTATGAATAAAAATATATATTGACAAACATAAAAAAAAAACATATTTGGAAAGCATAAAATAAAATAAAATCTTTGTAAAAACATTACACAAATATAAATTTGATATTTTCGGCGAATCACATTTGGCTAGTGCAGAGTATAGCAAGCGCTGATGATGGTCGGAGTAGTTAGTCGTTCAAAGTTGCGTTTCTTGCTGTTAAAAAGGAAAACAAAATATAAGAAATTTATTTTATATGTGCTAATGAGTAACGAAACATACCTCGGGTCGCCATAAAGCGGATAGAACTCATCGGGATTCATGTCAACGCCTGGCGCCGTCTTCTGGCGCTTCACGCATATGCATTGCTCATTATTGCCGTCACAGGAAGCTGACTCGACCCAGCGCTCTGGTGAGCGCAAGAATACGGTCAGCGGATCAGAGTCTATCAAATCTATTACGCGCTCATCATAAAAATCTGGCCACTCCTCGGAATCAGCTCTCACATCCAACAGGTGCGGCTGGCAGCGCCGCACAATCTTGCACAAGAGATGGTCAAAAGCCAGGGCCTTGGGCTGCTGATAAGCGCCTATATGGAGACGCCAGCGTGCCATATACAGCTTATAGATAAGATGGAAGTCGTCGTAGCGATACTCAATGCGTTGGCCATCGGGAGCAATGCGTGCCTTAAGGAAAACATCATCGAATTGCATCTCCTCCTCACTCAGCACCTTCAGCCGCTTGTTATCGCGACGCAAATAGTCCCATTTATCCACGTCGAGTCCGCTGCGACTGTTGTGTACAATATCAAAGAGGTATCCATGTCCCATCATGGGATAAGTGAGCAGCTCACTTTTATCCAGAATCAGCGCCTTTATCAGCTGCACTCCGCGCCCATTATTATTATCTCGAAGCGAACGCAATATTTCGCTTTTCATATCGGCAAATATTTTATCCACGCAGACCACGCCATTATGCTCGTGCTACGGAATTATTATGCATTTTATATATATATACACAATTATGTATATAACCGTTACTCACATCGAAGCTTTTATCACAAACTTGTTCCCAGTAATGCGAGAATGGACCGTGTCCAACATCATGCAGCAGCGCTGCAATCTCAACCGATTGACGACACCAATCCGGCAGCTCCCGCTCGTAGTTGGAATTCCGCTTGAGGGCGGTCAGCAAATCCTGTGCGCTCTTGTAAGTTCTGTAAGAAAGAGAGAGAGAGAGAGGGAGAGAGACAGGGTGTTAATTTCATAAATAAAATTCCATAACTAAATACCCGATGCAGTGCTCGTAGCGCGTCTGCGTAGCCGCCGGATTGACGGCCATTGAGAGCAAGCCCGTCTGCTTCACTCTCTTGAGGCGCTGGAATATGGCATGATTCACGATCTCCTCAATGTGACTGGGAATCTCAATGACACCATGGACCTCATCCTCAATCAGCATCTAGAAGGAAGAGAACAGTATCATTTGAGAAAAACCCAGAGGTTAGTTAGTAGCGGTTGGTTAGTAATGAAAATTTACTTTGATATGGACTCTTTCACTCCCTCTCTGTATGTGTCGCCTCGACAAACAAATGAGAACTGACAAATCCGAATAGTGAAATTGACACACTGGTTAGTCAAGTTCTTCTCGAGAGATTCAAGTGGCCTGGGAATGCGGGAAACGAAACGGGATACCGCGTCAGGGCAGGGCTCATACATATATATACATAATATTTTGTTTACTTTTGAGTTCAGTTTCGAGTTGAGCAATTAAATAGTTAACACTATTTGTGACACTTGACATATTGCACACTCAGCTCGTCTCGAGTTGGTTACATACCACATGCCAGTGCCCATACGCCCCACTGCGATAGCATGCAACTGCAGGGGATAATCAGCTGTGGTCAGAGGCGAGAATCAACTGTTTATGGTTGTCATGGCAACAAGAAACTGGGCTGATGTGCTGATTTGACCGACCTTCGCATATTATAAATGAAAATTGCACTCACATGAGGAGCCGATGGTGTTCCATCACAGCTCAATAACTGTTGTCGCAATAGCAATTGCTGCTGCTGTATGGGTAGGGCGGGCACCTGCGAAGACTGCTGATTTTGGGTATTGGTGGCACACAGCAAACTGGCTGCCATTTGGTATATTTGGCCTAACTTTCGCTTCGGCTGACGTCCGAGATGGGCGCAATAACGCCTCAGGTAACACGTAGTGTACGGTATATTCGCTAACTTTTGTTTTAGCAATTAGCAAATATCAAACAAAACGCACGTAAACACAATCAACGTCAGAGCAAGTCAGCTGTCTGCTACGAGTACAGGGCTGTTCAATTCCGAGCTTGTATGCTGCCAGGGCTGCAACAGCTGTTGCGCAATAGAGCTTTTTGCGTATGAAAAACGTTAAATAAATTTAAAAAAGCAAATTGAAATACATTAATAATGCGATACTCTTCAATGTTTCAATATTTTTAAATACAGAACTGTACTGGTAATTAAAACATAATTTTAATAACTTTTTCACCTAAAAGTATGCAAAGAAATATTTAAATCTGTATATAAATTTTATAGTTTTTTTTTTGTTTTATTTTTTATTAATTTATTAAGTGTAGAATCTGTACTATCAAATTTAGTACCTTAATAACACACATATATATATATGAAATTAGAAATTATATATTGTAAATTACAATTTAGAGTTGAAATAAAATAAATTTTTATGTATAAAAATATATATAAAATATTTAAATTTTGATTAGCTTTATCGTTAAGTTTAAATCCAGTAAATATCAGAGCGTACCGGACGTAAATTGCTATAAATAATTATTGCCAAAACAAATTCACGCGCTGAATAAAGCCGCTTTAAAACAGCGATTTCAAACGTTCATAAAATAAGGAAACCATTTTTGTTGTAGGAGAGCGCCGCCGCAATGAAATGAAAGCGAAAGTAGCTTTTGACCCACAGCTGAAATTGGAACAAAAGAGCGAATTATCCAAAGAGCATGACGGCAGACCAAGAGAGAGAGAGAGAGAGAGAGAGAGCAATTGAGGGAAAAACACATACAGCATAGCGGCATATTTCGTTCGCTTGATTGTTTGGATAAGTTCGAGTTACGTATGAATGCAATGCCCAGCACCAGCATGTACACAAATACACACATGCATACATACAGATCTGTGCAGCTGCATCTATATACCACACACATACACATATAGAGAACAGTAATTGCAGTACTGTTGCAGCAAGCAGGCCAATTGCGGTCAACGCACCTTTAAGATGAGAGAGAGAAGAGCACAGAACAAAGCAAGGTATTAAATACTATATGCACATTCATACATACAGATGTATGTATGTATGTACATATATGCAATATGTACGAGCACACAAACAAATTAATATTCATATGTATGCAAACAATACATCATAGACAAGCTGGCAGCTGGCAGCAAATTGCAAATTAAAAACAAACTGAAAACTAAACAAAACATTGAAAACTGATTTTTAAAAACATTAAGCAAAACAATAACATTTACAAATAATAATAATCATAAAAAAAACGCCGGTTTTACACTTGACTTGGTGGAGCGACAAAGCCGGAGAGAGAGAGAGAGAGAGAAACAGAAAAAGAGAGAGAGCGAAATGGGACAAAGTGAGCAGCACAGCATGTAACAGTGGGACAATATTAATTGGTTTAACCTCATTTCAGGCAGTTTGCAATTGTTCTGGAACAGGTAAGTAATTCAACTAGGGGTGGAAATTGATAAACGCAGTCAAAGTGGAAACAGTGAAGAAGCCAGCAGGTGAGCTGAGCTGACATTAACTAGCTAACAAATTATTTTAGATATATAATTATAAATAGCCTGAATAATATATATATATATATATATGTATATTATTAGTGAATTTTAATTTTAATTTTATATTTAGTCTTTAGGTGAATAAAATATTTTATTTAAAAAAATTGCAATAAAATTTAAATTTCTTTATATCGAGCTCTTATACCACTGTACGGTAACAAAGTAATTGATGCTATCTCTCCCTCTCCCGCTCTCAGCACACGCAGAACACCACCCAATCCCACCCATTGTGCTAGACGAAGAGCGACGATAAAGTATAGAGAAAAGTGAGAGTTTCAGGCATGCCGCAGAGCTTGCAACATCGTCAGTTGCCACACGACAGGACAACCGCACGGGCGGGCAGACAGAACGCAATGCAGCTGCCGACGACGCGTCTGGTCGCAGTTATAAAATTCTAGAAAGCTACTCGTGAGTTGAAGCGTTACTGTATCTATTGGATACTCTCTCAGCAACAGCAGCTGAGTATCAGCTACTGATGTCAAATTAATACTAATTAAAGCGCAGCGTGCGATCTACCGGGCCAGCTGCTGCTCATGCCCGCCGCTCCGGCTCTCTGAACAAGTGAACAAGTTCTCTTTGCTGTTGCGAAAAAGTGCTCGTATCTTTAGTATATGTATCTGAATAAGGCCCATGCCAATGCGTACTCTCGGCAGCGTAGCCCGCCGCCAGTGGGCGAAAGACGCAACTGCCGACTGCCGCCGACAGCCGACTGTCGACTGTCGACTGCCGCTGGTGAGCTGCTACGACCTTGCAATGCCCTTGAATGACACTCTTATTGCGACCAAGTCGCCGTCGTTGCCACTACAACTGGCGGTGCTGCCACGGCTGCCACGACGAGCGCTGGCAAAATACAGAAATGGATTTAAATTGAAATTGAAATTTTGTATATCGTATTTGGCGTGAGCTGTAGTGTGTGTCTCGGCGTGCTTGGCATTCGCCACGAACAGAACCCGACGGTCTTAGCTCCTGTTTTTTATAATAATCACAACTTACCGCCAGCCGTCGCGTGTGCAAAAGAACGAGAGAGCGAGAGAGGCTCGTAAAAATACGCAAAAATTAAACCAAATAAAGTCTTATCCTAAACATATCCGCCTTTAAAACAGTGCACACAATTTGATTATCAAATAATAAAGAAAAGAAAAGAAAAGTGTTATCTAAGCAACTAGCGCCATCTGTGGGCGAGTGTGTGCGTGCGTCTGCACTAAAAGTGAAAGTTCAGGCCAGGCAAATCCTTCGTCAGCCCCCACACGCTGGGTCACAGTTCCTTGGCACAGTTTTAAGGCGGCGCTGGCTATGAATGTATATACTACATAACGATACCGAAGCACGCAATAATACATAGCCAAACATAACGACGACTTCCAAACTGTATATATACCATATATAAATATATACATACATATATATATATATATATTCACAAACATAAATATATATATATATATACATATATACAGATATATGTGCGATATTTATGCGACTGCTCTGACAACACATATTTTTTTCTTACAACGTGAACAACGAGCAGGCCAAAAACTTGGAAAATCGAGAAAAGGAATTCTATTGGAACTATAGAAAATAATAACAACAACACCAAGAGCAGCAACAGCTCATAGGCAGGTTAGTAAAAATTAATAATCATTATAGAATCATGGCTATATACACACGCATACATGAATCTTCTATATACATAAGCTGTGCGTGTATACCTTTTGCTGTTTTTACTGTTTGCCCTATACAAATTAGCCAATGCTGCATTGTTGTTGCCATAATTTATATAATTATGAACAAGTGTTTCAATTCCATTTTGGCATTGAACTGCTTAATATGGGTTTACGTGTGGAACATGAATAAATTAAGTAACATTTTCTGAGGAAATAACCTTTTTTGCACTCATTTAATGAGGTTAGGGTAAAGGAAGATTTTATATTTGAGTTAATTAAATTATTAAATTAAGAATAATAAGAAAACTGATCAATAAATTAATTTATTTATTTTATTTTATTTTTTTATTTATAATATATTTATATTTTCCTTATTTAATAAATTAATATGGTAAATAAATTTGCTGTAAGATTCATCATTGTTTAACTTCAAAGAACTAATTTATTATACATTTATTTTTTACAGTATTTAACAAATTATTAATAGAAATTAACTGATTTGTCTGGCATTCAATATTATTTAATATAAAATAATATTTATTATTTAAATTAATATTATTCTTATTTTATTTTTAATTATTTATATATATATATATTTTTTTTTTTAGAATTATAATTATTTGATTTCAATTTGATTGTTATATTTTTTATTTTATGTTTATTTTATTTTATTTATAAGTTTATTTATTTTTTATTTGTATATTATATTTGCTTTGGTACACCAATTTTGATGGACATTTACTTTTAAATAATATATATATTTAAATTGAATTAAATTTAAATTTAGTTTATTTTATTTTATCTTTGCTAATTTATAATTATTAATTTTTATTTTATTTTATATTAATTAGTTTTACATAAATTAATTTCTAAATTAAAATTATTTTATTTCAATTTATTGCCAAATTTAAATATTTTCTCCTTCGCCTACTTTTGTCCAACTATTTTCCCTCGAGCAAACTTTCCCAAAAGAAAGAAAAACAACTCAACTACTTTTAGGCCAGTTATTGATATGAGCAATCGGCATTTGTTCAAAGCAAATTACACCTTCTATTCTATTTGTCTAGCTGTTTATCTGCCCAACAAGAAAGGCAAACAGAACAACAGTAAAATATTTGCCCAGCCCTTGACACAATCTTCAACAATACTTGGAGACTACTAACCCAAACAGGCTTCAATAATAGCCCATTCAAATCAAGGCACGAGCCGTAAGCGTAGCCAACGGAAAACGAAAGCATGTGAAAATCGAAAGTATCTGTGCAAATGTATCTGTATCTGTATCTGTATCTGTTTATCTGTGTATCTGTGCGTGTGTCTGGATCCAAAGCGTTTTTCGCATCGCTTCTGCTGCTGTTGTTGTTGTTTTATTATTATTATTATTATTGTGGCGGTGCTTGGCTTTGTTTGCTTTTGACATTTCGGTGGGTAGCAATGTCATACAAATATAAATAAAATACACGCGCTGCCCCACCAAAGGAAGCCACCCACACCAAAGTACAAAAAAAAAAAAAAAGAAAAAACAAAAACAAAACACGCACTGACCGCCAGATACTTGACTACTTAGCGCTCTCCATAGCAGAGAACTTGACGTGCCGCGGCGCTTCAGCATGAGCTGTATAATCTATTGATTGTTTTGACATCCACAGAAAATTAACCAACAATCGATTGGGTGCCCGCCAAAGTTTCCACGGCTCCGGTGGACTCCTGATGTCGCAAAGGCGCAGTAGCATACAGTCGATAGGCAGTGTAGCTTGTTACGTGCGTTTGTCAATTTGGCTAATTCGCCATAAATAAAAAAAAAATATATGTATATTATGTAGATATATACATATTAATATATTATCTTGCTTATTTATAAATAAGAAATATCATTCTGCGCCAGCACAGTCAGCTGTTGTGGCTTGTAGAGTGGGCGGCACAGAAAAAGAAATGCCAAACTAAAAAGTATGGAAAGCTCGTGTAGAATATTGTATATAGAAGATGTGCAAATACATAGATATTTCAGATTATATACAAGCATATACATATACAGTTAATAATTATGCAAGATCATTTGAAGATAATTGAAGGCCTTGCTCTGTTGCTAATGCTATTTTTGACTAATGAGCCACAAGTCAATGTGCAAAGCTAATATTGCTCATAGAAGGGGACAGACTAGCTGGCATAATTGTCGTGTCCCTTTTTATGAATCCATGAAACTTATCTGCCAAATCCCGTATTACAACAGCAATCAATTTGTTCACAGCAAAAGCAAACTGCAACTGATAACGATTCGAACTAAGCGCTAATAGCCGAAGCATTTGGATAACATATTATCAAAATCACAGCGGGCTATCATATGTGACAAGTGGCTTACGTTGACAGCCATTTGTATAGCTGATAAGCCAGATGGCTATTGTATATACTGTGGGAGGAAATAAAGATATTTGCAAACAGATTAAACTGATCAAACTGTGAAGGCCAAGTACTTTACATACCCTGAAGTAGTTTAAATACCCAGCAGAAACCATTTTATAGAAGTTTTATTCTTCAACTATATCCAACAGCAAAATCCAGCTGAAATAAATCTATTAAAGTAGAAATTTTATATATATATATATATATATATATTTTTTTTTAATTTTCTCTGCTCCTAGATTCATCACCTTAATTTAGTTAAAATAAATATATATTATTAAATAATGAACTCAACAAATATTAGCTTGATGCTCCTTGATTCCCAACAAAAATTTCTTTCACTTTAATTTCAATCAAATAAACAGAAATAATTTAAAATTTCGTTTTAAAAATTTATAAAAAAAATGTATTAAATTAAGAAAATATTTAATTGCAAAAAAAATAAAATAAAATAAATAAATTAGTGTTCCTTAATCATTAGTAATTCTATTTTTCACTTTAATGCATATAAAATTAGAGAGAAATAATTAAAAATTTCTTTAAAAATAAATAAATAAAATAAATAATAAAAAAAATAATAATTAAATAATTAATTTGGTTTAAATATTATTTTTATTTTTATTTATTTATTGTTTATTAGGTTTCATTAATTTCTGAATGAAAATTAATATTTAAAAAATTAATAAATTATTAAAAATTCTTCCTCACTTTCATTGAGCTAAAATATATATTTAAAATATTTAAAAACATCCTTTAAGGATATACTTCCATCTACTGCTCTAAAATAATTCATGTGCCACAGTTGATCAGCATAGCGTGTTGCCCTTGCCTCCCTCTCCCTCTCTCACTTCGACATTCTCTCTGGCTCTCCCTGTCACTCGCGGAGGGCAGGCAGACGACAACGACGTCGTTGATCACGAGCATTTCTCTATGCAAGCGGCTGTCTGGCAATGGCAGCGGTAAGGTGCGGGCAGAAGGTCGTCTCTGTCGCTGCATTTGTCTTACCTTTGGGATTGCAGCGATTACGCTTACCCACACAAGCCCAGGCTGGCAAACACACAGATACGCGAGACACAGAGATACTCAGCCACAGTTGCAGCTGCAGCTACTATTACAAATGTTCATACTCACACACACACGGGACACATCACAGTTGATCAGTGACAGGCCAGACGCTGGCGGTGCGATTTGCTGCGCTTCGATTTTGCTGCCTTATCAATCAGCGCAAGTTCGCCTAATGCCAAAAAAAAATATATATAAATAAAAAAAAAAACGCTTTCAGTGCATGCTCGCCACAGAACCGCCGCAGACGTGGTGCAGTCCCAGTCCGAGACCGTAAAGTTGTCGTCTCCCCCAAATATAGTAATTTTAGAGTTGGTGCCTCAACGCGAAGCGGGTTACCAAGCGATCAGGCAACAGCAGCAGCTGGTGTATGTGAGTAAGCGAGACGGCGCTCGTGCGGTTCGGTTCACGCCACGATTCGGTTCAGTTCCAAACGGGTCAGCAAGTGCGCGCTCTGTGTTTTCAAATCAATCGGCTATAAATAAATGCAAATTTGTTATCAACAGTCATAATCGAAACGCCGGCGCGGCATGATTAACTAACTAACGCCCCCGCACCCTTGAAATCATGTTAGTGCCAGGTGAACGCAAACCGAAACTCTTGATGCTACGAAATATATATATAGTTGTGATATACAAATTTTGAGTCTATATAAAATTCGAACTCAGCTGGATATCTATATTTATATACAAAAATAAATAAATAAAATATGTATATATATATATTTATTTATTTTTTTTTTATTTTTTTTTTTTTAACGAACCACTGGATTTAAAAATTTGTTATATTAATCTATATATAGATATCAAGCTCAGTTAGAATTTTATATAGACTAAAAATGTAAAAGTAATATCAACTGAAGATACGAGCTGATCATATTTTTATCATATATAAAGAAATAAGTAAAGATAATAAGGTTTTATAATATAATACAAATATTTCAATTAAGTTTTTTGTTTGAAAATATTTGATTTATTACAAAGATTTTGTATAAATAAATACGCATTAGATTTTGTATATGTAATAAATACCTGTGGCCGCCCAGACAGACAAAAATATTATACTACAGGCTAAGTTGTATACAAAGTGCAATATCATTTGTGAAATGCAAATACTATAAGCTAAAATATAGCTAATCAGGCCACTAACTATATTTCATTTTGATAATACTTAACGTATGTATATTATAGAATATGTGAGTCAGTCAACGAGCGGAAAGGTGAAACTAATTAGGATTGCTGACTAACTAGCTGGCAGTTCGATTCTTGAACAATGCTTTAAAGCAATCTACTCAACTTGACCTTCGGCCCGTGGCCAATATATATCTGCTATTCTTAAATTGACACCTTTTATTATTTGCTTGACCAGAAAACAAAGTTAACTAAGCAAACTTGATGCAAAAGTTCTTGTGTGCGTGAGCTGCTGGGGTGCCACTTGAGCTACAGACGGAGACATATCAATTGATTAACACGCCGGGGGCCACACATTTCGCCCAATTTAATTCAATTAAGCTGACACTACAAACTGGCCTGAGAAGCAGATATCTAACTACTTGTATTTCGTCTTCAATTTTTTCTTTTTTTTTTTTTTTGTCACTGCGTGGCGACAACGCACTTGCTAGAAAGTCATCAAAACAAAACAAAACATAAATTCGACTGGCATAAATAAAAAAATAAAACATATAATAGAAAAGTTTAAAACGGAAATGTTCCTTATGGAATATACTCAAATGCGTTGTTCAATTTTTATTTATAGCAAATTCTTAGTTTCGACTGATCTGCATGCAGCGTGCGAATGAACACAGATACTATATAAATCTGTGATTTAAAAAAAATAAATAAATAAATAAATAAACTGAATTCTATTTTAAATTTTTGGTATATTAAAAATGATTTTCTAAAATTTTTAAATAACATTTTTTTGCTGAGATAATTTAAGTATTAGTACAATGAACTTGTTTAGCCGAAGATATTTAAGATATTTTAATTCTATATATTTCTTTATGTAGAAATTTGCATGTTTATTTGGCTTTTATTTTGTCATAAATTATATAATTTTTTTTAATTAGTTGACATTTTTTTTTTTTTTTTTTGTAATTTTATTTTTGTTTTGCTACTTTTGACAGCCGCTGGAATTAATTTAAAAATTAACGAAATGTTTTTAAATACAAGTTTCTGCTCTCGCTCTGCCTCACATCCTCTTCCTCTCCCTCTCACTCTGTGTCTCTATCTATTTTGCGCGTCATCTGCCGCCGCCCAAAACGCATTTAGTCACTTGGACCTGGTCCAAAAACCATTTTCATTTCGGCTATGGCAAAAAAGGGACTGAAACAAGTTGAATGCGACGTGATCTCGCGCTCTCTCGCTCGCTCAATATGCAGCCAAAGGTGGATATATTATGACAGCTCGCCATATGCCATATGCCATATATATATATGTTTATACAACTACATAATTCATGCAGCTCTTTGTTTAATGAAGTCTTGACTGATAGACAAACAGAGCACTGCTGACCTCCTTGAGTCGATCGATTGTCAGGGGTGGCAGCGGCACTTGCTTTTTTATTTATTTACAATTGTTGCCTGCAGCCTTTGGCAAAGCTCAAATTCAATGTTTATTAAGCTTCCTATGCTGTCTGCCAGCAAACGTTGTCTACCAAAAGCACAAACACAACAAAAATGTCGCTAAGTTCAAGGCCAAATAACAAAAAAAAAATTAGAGCAATGCGATTGGTGGATTGGCTGTGCTGCTCTTGGGTTGGGCTATATCTGAATTGGTTTACTATGCATATGTGGGCGTGTCTTTCAGCACCTGATCAGGCGAGCACGTGTTGCACTCGACATAGCGACAACAATAAAAAAAAGTCAACCACCTGCCAATTGTGCTTAAAAAACAAAAACAAACTGCAATTAGTATTTTAACAATTGGTTTTTTTTTTTTTGGGTGTGCCTAAATTATATTATAGACCTGACCACGTGCCACAAGATTTAATTAAATTTTATTTAATATAAATATGTAAAACACTACCGATTTCATTAGCATGTGCAGCAATATCACGGGTTTAATTAGATGATATAATAGACAATAAAAAAAAAAATTGTATAAGTTTTTTTTTTAATTTAATTTAATTTTTATTTTTTTTTTTTTTTTGCGCTGTCACATCTATTGGGTTCCCCCCCAAAAAATATCTTATACGTAAATCTTAAGCATTTGATATATTTATCGAACTGTGAATATGCTGAAAATGCATTAAAGCAAATGCCAACTGCTCATAATAGCCCGAATAGGCTATTTAAATAATTGACAGGCAGCTAAAATTAAGTCACTCGCGAAAAATATAAAAAATAATTGCCAGCTGTTTTTCGCATAGAAACAAAAGAAAAACGAAAACAGAAAGGAAAATGAGGAGAAAACATAACATTTTGAGCGAAAATTTATTTGTTTACTTGCGAAAATCTCGCCTGTTTTTTTTTTGGGCTTTAGTCAGTATACGAAAATAATAATAATGCCTGCCAGCCAGTAGACACGTCATCTAAGTATATATATGCATCATTCATTCTATATAACTACATATATTCTGTTTGATTTTGCAGCATTGTTGCAGTTGCCGACGTTGGCTCCACACCGCCCACCGCTCAGCGCAATATTTGGACGTGACGTAAATGAATGAGCCCGGCGATATACCATTAACACTCAGTAGCACGCCGGACAATAGGCCGCCCTGCAGCATTATCTCCATAATACCAAACATAGGGATGTCATCATGCCGTGGTCGTGCCGAGGCATTCGCGCGCAGTCTGTCCTCAAAGCTGCGCACCTTGGGATCACAGGTGAGTTAGCCATAGATTTAAGCAAGTTTAGATCAAAGAAGGATCAGACATGGATCATTTTGGGGGCAATTGTCTATTATTAATTTCAATATGAATTCAAATAAATATTATTATTGTCATTGTGATTGTCATTATGATTGGCGTCATTAGTATTATCATTATCATTATCATTATCATTAGCAGTATCATTAGACCTTGTCGCTATCATTATTTTTGCGTTTATCATTTTCATTAGCATTGATATTACCATTAGCATTAGCATTAGCATTAGCTTTACCAATATAAAAAAATAATCATTGACATTATTATCAACATTATCATTAGCATTGTCATTGGCATTATCATTGTCATTATCATTAGTGCTTATCTCTACCATTATTTTTACAATGATCATTATTATAATCATGATTATTATTATTAGCATTAGCATAGTTTTATTATTATTAGCCTTATTATTACATTATTTGTACAGATCTTAGTCTAAAGTAATGAATCCAATTCCTCATTACGGCTTATTAGACTAGTTCATTACCATCATTACCATATATCGGTAAATTTGTCTAAATGAAAATTGAACAAAACTGATTCGATCTCAGCAAACCCATTATTGTCAAACCATAGTTCGACCCATTCGGACTCTAGGAAATCTACACAGATTTCGTACAACTCACATAACATTTTCTATAGTAATTTTCCAACGGTGAAAATGAATTTGCTACGCAAGCCCGCACCCGAAATCAATTCGATTGCCGTAATGGCAATGAGCGCATTCCGCGTGATGACACTTCACGAGTATCGCGGCAGATACGTGGTGCTGCTCTTCTATCCGGCTAACTTCTCGTTCGTGTGCCCGACGGAGTTGCATGCGTTCAGCGATCGGGCCCAGGAGTTTCGCAGTGTGGGCTGCGAGGTGATTGGCTGTTCGACGGATAGTCACTTCGCTCACTGCGCCTGGATGATGCAGCCGCGCAAGGCGGGTGGCCTCGGTGAAATCGACATCCCATTGTGGTCCGACAAGTCGATGAAGATCGCTCGCGACTACCAGATGCTGGACGAGACAACAGGCCTCGCCAATCGTGGCATGTACATTATCGATCGTCTTGGCTTTGTGCGGCATATCTCAGTCAACGACTTGGGCGTCGGCCGCAGCGTCGAGGAGGCACTGCGTCTGGTCCAGGCCTTCCAGTACACCGATGAGTTTGGCGAGGTTTGCCCGGTTAATTGGCGGCCCGGCGCCAAGACCATGAAGCCGGACTTAGCTGGCAAAGATGAGTACTTCAAAGCTGCCACCTAAAGCCAAATGACATATGAAACCGTAATACACGAAGGAGTGCAAGGAGGTCAGGATCTGTCCATATAAAATACGCATTTGTAAACAATATAAATAAATGAGGAAGATGAGGATATGTTAAGGATTTATTTGTAGGGGAGGGGATTGCTGTAATGCCTCTGTTAATCAACTCCATCTGTCTCTCCTTTGCAGGCGAACGAGGAGGGCGTGGCCAATGCCGAGGATGAGCCCATTATAAACGGCAGCAACACCAACACCTGGGTGAACGCACACGAATCGGAACAGACCGTCACCGATTTGCAGCCACTGCGCCAGGAGTCCGACTCGTTTTTCGACTTTGACTGCGAGCTGGAATCGCCGGGCAGCCCAGTGGATGAGTGCGAGTACCTGCGTCTCATTGAAACCGCCTCGAATACGCCGCACAACTCCACCGCCGAGTCCGGCTATGCGTGCGCCTCGGCGGCCAGCAGTCACAGCAGCACAGACGGACCCTACTTCGATGCCGCCACCGGCGGCGCCCAGGAGCTGCTGGTCACCACCAAGCAGCCGACACAGACAGAGCGCAGCAAAGTGCCCGGAGCGGAGCTCAGCGCGAACAGATTGCAATTGAACGGCACACACGAGCCAATGACAAATGGCGATGAGCTCGAGCTGGAGCTGGAGCTGGATCTGGAGCTGGATCGGAAGGAGCTGCAACAGGTGGCGGAGCAGGCAACTGAAGCTGTGGACGAAGCTCTGCTGCAGGCGCAAATCTTAAGCGAGCTGCAGCTGCACAGCGAGAGCATCAAGAGTCCGGACAATGGCTTCAGCGAGGAGCAAGTGGAGGAGCCGGCGCTGGTTAATGGCTACATAGGGGCGCCAGGGCCAGAGCAACAGCTTGAGGCAGCCGCAGTCGCGGAGGAACAGAAAACGCCGGAGAGCGGCACTGATGAGGTGGACAAGTGCACGGAGAGCAAGGGTCTGTCCGTGGACGTGGAGCTGGCACAGCTGGAACAGGCTCAACAGGATGTCGAGGAGGCCAAGGAGAAGACGGCCCATAGCCATGGCATAGACACCACAGACGACGAGGACGACTGTCGGCCGCAGCGCGTGCGACGCTGCTCCTCGCTGAAAACGGGCAAGACGCCGCCGGGCACGCCCGGACGCAAGAAGATCGTGCGCTTCGCAGATGTCCTGGGCCTGGACCTGGCGGATGTGAAGACCTTCCTGGACGAAATACCAACAATACCAAAGTCGGCGTTCGAGGATTTGGAAATACTGGATACGGAGCCGCCGCTGCAGCTGGGGCCCAAGTCCGACAAGCTGTTGATGCCGCTGTTCCAGCAGCCGGGCGGACTGGCCACATTCCTCGATGCGGTGCGCGAGAAGCAGGTGTCGCTGGAGAACGCCGCTGTCACCGACAGCATCAATCAGACAATCGCCGGTTCGGTGCGCGTCCGGAATTTGGATTTTCACAAATCGGTGCATGTGCGCTACTCGCTGGACGGCTGGCGCAGCTATGCCGATCTGCAGGCCAACTATGTGGAGAACTCCTGCGATGGCTTCTCCGACAAGTTCACCTTTGTGCTCTTTGGCAACTCACTGCACGTGGGCCAACGCCTGGAGTTTGCCGTGCGCTTTCAGTGCAAGGGTCAACAGTTTTGGGATAACAATTATGGCGCCAACTACTGCTTCCAGTGCTTGCCCAGCTCGAATCACACGGCATCGCCGGCGTCCGTGGCGAATGGCGCCGTGCAGTCGCATCATGGCAGCAACTTGGTCGGCCTGCTAAGCCCCACGGCGGGCGATGCCTGGTGCAGTTCGTTCTACTAAACTAAAATCAACTCTAGTTAGTAGCAGTAGCAGCGGGGCGGCACTCCGAGGAGGCAGTAGACGACGCGGACGCGGGTCGTTGCAGTCAATGTCCGGAGCTGGGCGCAGCGCCGTCAATGCCCTTCGACATCACCGAATTGATGACGGCCTTGACGGTGTCTGTGTGCCACGGGCAACTGTCACACCCAGAGATCAGAGATCATTAACTATATAGAGCAAAGGTGCAATCCCCAAAATCCTACCCCACCCCCCCCCCCCCCTCACACAAACACACACACAGACAGACAGACAATCCTCACTCACTCACCCCCTCTCCTCTCTCTCTCTTTCTCTCTGTAACTCTCTCCCTAAGGCAAATGTTTATATTTTTATAGAGTGAAAAGTTGAAGCAGCAGGCAGATTGGCCCGATCAAACCAATATATATATATATATATATGTTTATGCCAGCAAAGTGCGAATGAATCCCAATGATAGTTATTAGTCTTACGTTATAAGAAGAGCAAGTGATAACTAATGATGATGATGATGATGATAATGATCAATGATGAGCAGTTTTTAATGTCGACAATATTTTGATTTCTAATATACCTATATATATACATCTATATATATATATATATTATGGTTTCTACATTGTTCAGCCAGGTGTATGGGAGGGTGCCTCAACCACAGTACAGTAGCTACTCGATTCAGTTAACCACATAGTAAAACTTTTATTTTCTAGTCAAATCAACTTTACCACAAGACTTCAAGCGGGCTAAAATGTACCTTAGCCATCTACTACTACAAGGCCGAATCTCTTGCCAAAATGCAAAACTCGTTAGAAAATGTGCCAAACGTTGCGCATTTAACTCGAACACCTGCCCCGATCAGCCCCCACCCACCCTTTGCCACATGCTGAACAACCGTTTTTCGCTATGCCAAAATAATTATTTAATGTTTTTGTTTTCTGTTTTTGTTTTTATTTTAATTTAAATTTTTATTTTAAATTTAGTGCGATTTTATTTTACGATTTCGATGTTTTTTATGTATAATATTATATATATATACACACACACACACCCACATATATATAAACGATTTACATAAATACAACATAGCATATATATATATATATATATATATATATATATATATATATATATTATATATATATATATATATATATATATATATATAAAATATACGAAATAAAAAATTATAATAAATTGTAGTTACATTTTTGTGGCTTGTTTTCGTTTATTAACTTTTTAGTTTAAGATTGAGGTTCGTTTCGGTTCATCTCACCTGTAGAGAGTTATCAAAGAACACCTTACAAAATTGTCCAACACTGATCACACACACAAACACACACAAATATATATCAGGGATAACCAAGAACCTAATACAAATAGTTAATTGTTATAAAAAATAAAAAAAAAAAGAAATTAAAAAAAAAAAAAGAAAATTTAATAACGAAAACAAAACGCAGCTACCTCAACGTTTTCAATTGGGAAAACTACGTAAAAGTTAAAAGAAAGCAAATCTATAATAATGTTATATATGTTTATTGCATAGCAAACATGTAAAGATACCAACCCAATAAAAAATTTAACTTTAAAAGTTACAAAATATTTATACAAAAGGCAACAGCAAAGAAACCTTTAAAAGCAACAACAACAACAACAAATGATGAAGAAAAGTGAAGCAAAAATTCACACAAACTTTTAGAACGCCCCACGGCGAAGGCCCCTCCCTTTTAATATTAGACTGAAGCGTGAGTATAATGACAGCCAGCCCAAAAATAATTTAAATATTATACACACACACACACAACCACATACATATATATACACACACAAAAAATTCGCCTAGATTAACAGTTCCAAAGAAAATTGTCCTGAAGGTACAGATTGTTAAAATTAGTTTGTCTAGCACGCGGGGCTTCAATGTCAAAACTAAAGATTTAATAAATAAATTAACTTTACCCAGTAAAACTAATTGAATTTCTTTAAATTTTGATTAGAACAAAGTATGTAACGGAAATTGTTTTTAAATAAAAGTTCCAAAGGAATTTCCTTTGGCATATATGACAGGGTGGCAACGCCACACAACACATGCGCACAACCGCCTGGACTGCTTGCAAAAGCTCAATGCTATGACGTTTAATTTGATTCGCGTACAAATCAGCTTTTAGTTTTTATTATAAAAAACGTTTTTAATACAAATTTGAATTTAAATTGTATGTTTAAATATTTATACATATATGCAGCATATGTGTGTTGAAAAAAAAAAAAGTTTTTAGTTAAAGTATAATTTCTTGAGCACGGCAAATTATATACACTGCATAATTCATATACATATAGAGTTCTAGCTAAGCAAACTGCACTTGAAATCAAGCGTAAATGCGGGACAACAAGGAGTATGTCAAATACACAGGTCTCTTGTTGCTGAGCCATTAGCAGACTTCATCTTCCATGGGCGGCTCCTCGTCTTCCGCCTGCGAGACGCTGACCTCAGCGAAATCCTCCTCCACGCTGTCCACGAAGCTTGAGACTCTGCAAGCAATTAAGCAAAGAACACGTTAAGTGGCCAGCAATTTGTTGCATGTGGCATGTGGCAAGTGTGTTACTTCTCAAAATCGCATTGCGGCAACAGACCCACGTCCTTGAAGTGACCAACGCCCCCGCCGAAACGCAACTGGCCGCAGAGACGCAGCAGCGCCAAGAGCAGCAGAAATATGCCCGCCACATAGCTCAGCCAGAGATTGTGGGGGAAGAGTATCAGTGCCACGCCCATGGCGACATATATGGGCGCCGGCCGCCAGCTGCCCAGCCAGGCGGACAGACGCCAGCAGTCCAGGCAGCAGGCGTGCCTCTGGTAATTATCACTGAAAAATTAAAAATAAATAAATATATGGGAAATTTATGACTTTTCCTTCAGCTCGAGCTTCAGCTGGCTTCCGCTGCATCCCCCACTTACTCGCCACATTGTAGCTGCAGGAATATGTTTATCAGCCATTTTATCTCAATGAACAGCACCAGCAGAGCTGCAAAACTGAACGCACATTAAAATATTTATGATCCGGCGACAAAGCAAAGTGTTCAGACTCACAGTATATAGAGGCCCGACTGATAGCCGTGCATGTAGACATCGACGCCCACGCCGCAGATAACTGAAATGAAAAATGACCACAAATTGGCTGTTGGCTGCCTCAAGAAATTGCCTATTGGCTATTGGTGGGAGGGCTGGGAGTGGGAGTGGAAGCTGTAGGTGGAGCTGAAGCTGGAGCTGGAGTTGGAGTTGGAGTTGGGCTCTATTATGGGCTTTTCGTGCTACAGAATATGGGATTTGTCTACGCAAATAGCAGTTGTTAGGCGGCCATAAAATATGGCAAAACGCAAATATGTAATCTAAGTAACATTGATGCGACAGTCGATATGGGCGAGGGTTGAGGGAAAAGTTGTGGGACGGTTATATATTATATTATTATATAATATATTGAAAACTATCTCTAAGTAAAAAAAATATTTATAAACTTAATTTTATTTAAATTAAAATATCCCAAATTTTTTTTTTTAAATTTGGATTTGTGGTCAATATAAAATAAAATATTCATTTAGGTAAATTTCATAGAAAAAAAATAATTGATACATACCAATTATTAAAAATAATAAATAACAAATTTAAATATTAAAACAGAAATTAAAATAAATAATTGAAATTGAAATATAAATATTCAAATTAAATTTCATAAAAATTAATGAAGTCCTTATCCAAGGGAGCAAATATTTTTTGAATATATTAAATATAAATATTAAAATATATAGTTATTTTATTTATTTATATTTTATGTATTTAAAAAAAATTTTATTTTGTATAAAATATAAAAAAAGTTTAATATAATAAAGTTAATTTAACATACATTTTTTTTATCTATTTAAATTATAGTTTTAAAAAAAATAAAAAATTGATTTATATATTTTTATTTATATATTTATTTTTATATATTCCAAGCAACTTACTTCAATTTGCCCACACTTAGAACTTTTCAAGCTACCCATTTTCTGCAATTTACCCACACTCATAGCTTTTCAAACGACCCACCATCTCAAGCACATCTATTTGCATTAATATATTATATTCCAACCATACAATGCCTATCAGCGGTTACTTTCCCTTTGTGTAAATTATGACTCAACAGAGCAACAACAATAAAATCGACAAGAAAAGCCACGACAAAATGCGAAAAATTTACTCAAAACTCAATCTAATTAAGTTGTTATTGTGTGCGTCGGGAAAACAAATTCGATTGGACTGCGGATAAAAGGCAAATGAGGTTTGCGCGCACTCACACAGGGCCACGTCCACAGCCCACAAGCCAAAAACCAAAGCCAAACCAATTACATTAAACGCTTTGAGAGTATCAAAAACAAAAAATACAACAAAAACAAGAACAAATCTGAATGGATAGTCGATGAAACGTGCGTCTATGGAAAATCAAATAAAAACTAGGCAAAAATTATGCGCAGCTCTCTTTGGCGATTAAGTGGAGCTGGGGACAGTCAGCTAAAGTTTTCTCTTTTTTTTTTTGTGTGTTATTTGGAGGGGGCCAAGTGACTGGCGCCAGAAAGCCAACAACAACAGAATGCAGGATAAAAACCATAAAGGGTTGCAGCTGCCAAGGATGTGCGAATGCAGCTGCGGACTGAAAATAAAAAAAAAGGGCCAATGCCTTGTTAATGGCCCTGAGAGAGCTGCCATCCATTTTTTGTGCTGTGCTATCGGATCTTTGAGCATCACGCAGCGCTGAGGTTTATGAACTGTGAGTATTTGCCTCGTTTTTGCATAATGCACAGCAACAGACTTGGTCTAAACAAAAACAATATGGTTGGAAGCATCATTTTGAACTTGACCCAAGCAGCAGATGCGGCTGGCTGGCAACGGAGCTTAAGCATCGCTCATTTATCACATTTCCCAGTTGGGGCTGGTCAAGACTGTTGCACTATTGAGGGCGACGACCATTACAAGTGCATTAGACGAGGGTAGGGGCCGCGGGGTGGCCCACTATACAGATGACACTCATGGGAAACGTGAGGGCTGAGCATGACAAGCGCTAAAGCCAAATTTCATAACTGTAGCACATGCAAAAGTGTTTTCGGACCGATTATAAATTGCATTCAAATGCTGGAAAAATGAACTCAGGAGAGTTGGCTGCTAAGCTGGAATCTTATAGAAATGTGAGTTTGAGAGAAGTTTACAGTTTAACTTTAAGTTTTATTTAATACAGTGAAAATTAACTGAGAGAACGAAAACTGCATTTTGAGTAACAAAACATGGCAAGCATTTTTAAGAAATATTTGTATAAAATAGTCAGCAGTTTATAATAATTTAGCGATCTAATGCCCATGTTTAGTTAATTTTTTTTTTAATTTCAATTTGTATAAATTCTGTATTTAAAATTTAAAATAAATTCTCATTATTGTAAGAGTAGAATGTAAGCAGCAAAATGGCATTAGTTTTACATGCCCTTTGGGGTTCTTCATTAAAATAGGAGTGCACCGTTAGTGGGGTTGAAAAAAGGTTTGCATAAAATTAATAAAAGCTAAACAAATGCAATATAATGTAATAAAAATATGTAATATATAATATAAAAAAAATAATAAAAATTAAAAAGAAGAAAATAAAAATGTTCAATATAAAATAATAATTGACAAAATAATGAAAAGTACAAAAATTAAACATTAAATAATAAAAAATGAAATTACATAAAAATAAAAATTAAAATATTGAAAATAAAAAATTAAATAATGAAATATAAAATGATATAATAAATTAAGTAATCAAAAAAAAAAAATGTTAAATAGTAAAATAATAAAAAATAAAACATTAATTATTTAAAAAGAATATCAAACACTAAATAATAAAAAAATGAAGTAATAAATAAATAAAATAATAAAAAGTAAAATTATTAAAAATATAATTATAAATATAATATAAAAAGTTACATAATAAAAAATTAAATATTGAATTCAAAAATGAAACATTATATAATACAAAAATAAAATAAAAATAATATTTCGTAAAGTTACCTAAATTAAAATCAATATGGAATATATTAAATAAATAAATGAAAGCCTTTATAATTAGGCAAACAATTCTGAAAGCTTAGCTAAGGGTTCAATTTTACAGCATCAGATTTACAATATATAACACTCTTAGCTTAGGCTAGTCACTGTGAAATATATTAAATAAACTGTAAAACTATATAAATTGCATAAATTTAATATAAATCGTTACAAGATTAACTTCTTTGCCTTCTAGGACATTAAACGGCACCTGAGTTAAACGCAGCTTATATTCTTCCGCCTGATATAGCTCACATGAGTGCATGCATAAGTGTATGAGTGTGTTTGAGTGCGTGTGTGTGTGTGTGTGTGGGATTGTGTGCTTACCGAATGAAGTCAGCAGACCAAAAACTCTTATCACAGGACGTAAACAGTCGCAAGGCTCGACCGGCTGACGGCAGTGGCGGCGACGTCGTTGCAGCTGCTCATGTTGTTGATGCGGTTGGCTCATGGTGCACTTATAAATTATATTATTATTTTCTCGTTTGACTTTTGTTATTTTTCAGTGGCACATTGCGAAAACAACAGCCAACAGATTGGCAGGCCAGTGGCCACGTTAATACATCGGCTAATACTCGTCGACCAGCGTAAGCTCAGTGGGACTTAGCATCGGAAGACACATTGCGTTGTGCATTGAATATAAATCAAGTGAACTTTACGGCAACGTATCCAATTTCTTGGCAAGCAACTGCCCGACGACTGCCAAGGATGCCGGGGACACTGGCGACAGCAACAACGACAACACGGCTAACGAATAAAGAAACAATAAGCAGCTCGTTACGCGTTTAAGTTTCAGCATTAACTTGGAGCCAGCATACGCTGCGTATGCGTAATGCGGCCGACACTCCTCAGCGTTTGCACGTATAATTCGTTTTCCTTTTCAACAGCAGCATTTAATCACCGTAGCACTTGGTGTGTGTGTGTGTGTGGCAACTAATGGCTGCAAATTACCGTTAACATGCAGCATTCAGCTGCCAGCGCCGCGCCACACGCACAGCGTCAACAGAACTGAGTTTTTAAAACGTCCGCCAAGTTTGTGCAGGTGCCACTTGCCACTTGCCACTTGACTCTAGAGCCAAAAGCCAAAACCCGAGTCAGAGCCTGAGTCGGAGTCAGAGTCAGAGAGTGTCCTAAACTACGTCCGCACGCTTCTGGCAGCGCCAAGTGAATGAATAGAGCAATCGTCCTCGGTCGCCGCTCAGGCTGCTCAGACTCGCTAGCCAAAAGGCGGCCAGCAGGCCAACGCGATGCCCTACTTTATGAAATATTGTTGCAGCGCTTGAATGGACATTTTAATAAAAATATCTCTTGTTTACTTAATGAAAGTTTGAATATGGGTTTAAAGTTACGGTTTGTACAACTTTTTTAATTATTTTGCTTTTTTAGCGTAAATTGTATTTATTTTCGTATATAATGAAAGCTAATTTGAATTAAGTTTAGACGTATTGCAGCAGAATAAATATTATTACTATATTTAGTAAATTATAATTAAATGAGGTTTTTGGCCAATGGAAATTTAATTTATAATATATAATATATAAAAGACAATAATATTAATTTTTTCTATATATATAATATATAGTATAATAATTTTGGCTAATGTAAAAAAATGCAAATTAAATTAAAATTTATTTTTATTTATATAATAATAATAATAAAATATTTATATAATAATAATATATTTGTAGAGGTGAATCTCAAATGTGTTTGGATATATATAAAAAAAAATCTATGGATTTGTATACTTATTTTTTTATGGCAAATTCTGATAAATATTCTTAATCTTTAAGATCTCTCATTTCAAATTCATATTTAATATATGTAGCTTCATAAAATATAAATTTGTAGTTCACTCAATTTTTTTCGAAGCACTTTATATAGAATACTCTCTTATTCAAATATATATTAATAATTTATTTGTTTTTGTAGTAAATAATATTGGTTACCATAAATAATATTAAAAATCTCCCATAATTATATTTACTTAAATTAATATTATATTACAACCAAATTTAATATGAAATATATTCCTGATATAATATATAATTAATATATATATATATATATATATATATATATATATAAATATTCCTCATTAATTGTCGCAATAATTTATGATATTTTTAAACTAAATATATATGATTGAAAATTAATTATAAAATTATTTTAACAAGTTTTTGTGTAATTATAATATTTAATATTTTAATAATAATATGCTTTAAAAAAATAATTAAACTAGAATTTCATATTGAATTAGTTTCCATATAGTTTATGAATTTTTATGATAATTAGTGAACAAAAAGTTTTGAAAACAGCACCAATTTATATATTTATATTTATATAGTTATATATTTTTAAAATCTTCCATTAAAATTCAATTTAATGTCTATAAAAATATATAAGCTAAAAGTTTTGACTTCAACAAATTTAAATTAAATTAAATTTAAAGCTATTTTTATAAAAAGAGGGAAAACCCGTAAAACATTGAATAATTTTTCGTAAGAGACAGTCGAGCTCTCTGAAGTTAATATTAAACTGTTTAGCATACGCTAATAACTCTGCCTAAATTGTATTTTTTTTCCACTAAGGCAGCGCATGTCTCAAGTGCTCAGAGCCGACTTCCAATTTCTTTGTTGATTCGCTTTTATTTGTCACGTTGCCCTTCATGTTGCTGTTGGTGTTGCTGCTGGTGTGTTTTCCATGCTGCTCAGTTCCTTTGGCCAATCCCCAAGCCCCGCGCTCATCACTTTCTGTATGTTTGCTGGCGTCGTTTCAGTAATTTTCATAACTGGCGCTCTGTGTGGCAATTGCTAAGGAAGGGCGGAAGCTGCCACTGCCACTGCCACTGCCACCGCCACTGGCTGCTGCTGCTGCTTCGCGGAGCAGTTGACAATTGCGCCATCTACGCAGCGTGTGGACAAAAACATTTTTCGGCTGTGAAAATGCCACCATTCCTTGGACTTAACAACTACAGAGCTTAGGCCCCCTTCTAACCCCCTCCCCCCTCACGCATATCTCCCTCATCGCCCATGATATATTAAACACAGGAGTCGCTGAAGGAGCAAATATTTTTTTAGCCTGCTTCAGGTTTATCTACATCTCTTGCATCTCTCATTTTGGTGGAGTGCGAAGCTGTTGTGCTGTTTGCATTATGCGCCATTAATGGCATCTTTACGGGTACGACGCGGCGTATGCGCAATGCTAATGATGCGCCAGCCGGGCCCGCCTCATTTGGCAAAGTCTTTACGGCGCTTCATTATCTTGGTGATGCCAGCCACCATGGCCACCTCGGGCAGCGCCAGCTTGCTGTCCTCCTGGAAGTCACAGCGACGCGTCAGATGCAGCCACGTCCGTTCCGGATTCAGGGACAACGGCATCTGCAGCCAGCTAACGTAGTCGATCTTCAGCGAGCCCGTTAGCAGCTGGTCGAAGGGCGTGTTGCCTATGAAGAACATGGACTTCAGCACCGAGGTTTTGGCCTCCTTAATGTTCTGGCCGAGCACACCCTGAAACGGACTCGGCTCGTTGTCGCCCGTGCCCAGCTGCTCCAACAGCCAATCCTTGTTGAACTTCAGATAATTATAGATGACTTTGAGGGCCTGCTTGCCTATGTTTGTGGTGAGCACGTCGCTGGCCAGCACCTCGGCTATGTAGTCCGCAATGCCCACATCCAGCTCCATGGCATAGTTGGCCGGAGGACTGTGGCTCAAGCGCTCCGACTCGGCATTGGTCATGGCCAGATCATCCATTTTGACGGTGCTCACCGCGCTCATGCCGCCAGCGCCACGACCGCAGCTGTTGCCGAAGTCCGTGTCCAGATTGATGCTCTCCTTGGCCTGCTTGAGGAACAGCTCGATCTGATCCGTATGCTTGTCGTCCTCGTCCACGGAGCAAATGGCCTCGGATAAGGAGTAGCAAACAGCTGCCTTGTCATCATTCTTAGCTGAGAAAGAGAGAGAGAGAGAGAGAGCAGGAGAGAGAGAGAGAGAGAGAGAGAGAGAGAGAGAGAGAGAGAGAGAGAGAGACTTAAATATATATTTCCATTATATAACCTTAGTCTTAGGCATACCCTGCTCCTGGACCTCCGCCGTTTTTATCAGCTCTGTATAGAGCGCCGCGAAGACCACCTGCAGCAGCACCGAATCGCCCAAGGGACGCGTGGACACTGGTATTATGTCCTGCAGCAAGGCTGTGATCTTGTACAAGCCCTCGGGCATGCAATCCCAAATCTCCGAGATGCAAGTCAAGGCCAAGGACATGGCCTGATACATGCTGGCGCCATTCTCCACGGCATTGATCAACATCTCGACGACGCAGTCGAGCACTGGATAGACAAAGTGCATGATGGCCTCTAGCCAAGGTGTGCGCTTCTGATTCCACACCTGTCGCTTGTCCAGGCAGTCGCTCCAGCCAGTGACAGCGTGCTCCTCCAGAGTCCTGATTAGGCAGGACTTGATGTCGACGGCCTTACCCACGGCCACAATCAGGTAAGTGAGAGAGAGCACAATTTGATAGTTGGACTGGCCAACGGGATCTGCAGGAAAAATATAGGAAAATTATAAGTTTGTGGCAGAATAAGTTTGGCTAAACTTAGACCCACCTATGTCCGCTGCTATGGACTCGGTGACATTGAAGCACTCGCCACGACACAGGAAAGCTTCACACTTCAGCGGAGCTCCCTCGGCGCTCGTAAACGAATGCTTGGCCACATTCTTAAAGTTCTCCGACGATGGCAAATGCTGCATTAAATGACGCATTATAATGCCCGTTAGATAGGCATCGCGCATCAGGAGTATCTTCAGCAGATACGACCAGTGTGCCTCGGGAAAGGCGAGCAGCACACGCAGATCCAAGGAGATGGCCGTGTTTGTGGTCAGATCGGCAAATTCGGTGACCCACTGGCAGGATTGCTCCTTGGGAAAGTAACGAGGCAACGCAAAGATAATCCATGCCGAAGGCAGACCATGACGCGAGCTAAACATTTCCATGTTATCCAGGCCCTTGCGAAAGACCTGACGAGTGAACGGTAAGAAATTGGAAATACTGAAATGGAGTTGAAAGACCTAGAAGAAGTCGGGAAATTGGAAATTGCTGGCAGATGACCTGAAATACTAATTATAATAATAATAATAATAATAATAATAATAATAATAATAATAATAATAATAATAATAATAATAATGATTATTATAAAAAATTATTTTACATTTATAATTAACAATTGAAATTCTCAAGTCCTGAATACCTTAGAGAACACGGGGTTGATCTAGGAGAAATTTGAAGTGGGATTGCAAAGCTGTCAATCAATTCCTGAAGAGTTAGAAATATATATTACCAAATCATATCTGATCTGTACTATCAAAATTCGGGAGTCTTGTAGTACTAACTACCAAGGAATCCTTGTCTAGCTCTCTAGGATTTTTAATGAATTATTTTCCTACGTTCCCTCAATATCCTTACCATGGACGGCAACAGGCAGTAGAGCAGTTTCCATAACTCTCTAGGATTTTTAGTCTATTATTGGCCCACATTGCCCACAGGCAGTAGAAGTGTCCCCATACCTCTCTTTGATTATTTATCCAATATTTTCCTACATTCCTTCAAAATTCTCACCTTGGACAGCACGCCCAGGGGTGCACCGCGCAGCAGGAGGCAGTAGAAGAGCTCCTTGCACTTGGCATGAATATCCCGGACGATGACGCTCTGATTGCTCAGCTGCAGGCCCACATAGGCCTCGCCGCTCTCACAGACATGGGGCAGCAGCTCGGCGATGCAGAGCAGCATATTGCAAATATCCACCAGATGCAGTTGAGCGCGAGCCACGCTCGTCACAATCTGCGTGTAGCGCACCGTCAGCACGCTGAGCGTCTCGTTCAGCATCCCAGCGAAGATTTTCTGCGCCATTTTCGGTGGCACCGAGTTCCAAAGATCGGCTTTAGTGCCGCGCATATAGTGCCACCACATCTGCACCGTATAGGAGCCGCGTTCCGATTCGAAAAAGGGCTGCGTGTCCTCCCAGTGCAGGCAGTCCGCATCCTGAATGATGTAGAGCAGCAGCAGGCGACAGTGCAGATCCAGCAAACGCTCAGCCAGCGCCTCGGACATTTGGGCATATTGCTTGAAGCTTAGCTTCAACGCGCCGCCCTTCTCATCGCCCTTCGGCGGGCATATGGTGGTCGTGGCTGCCTGCATATAGACGCTCAGCGAGTTCTTGACCAAGGCTGCAGCGCCAATGGTGGCCGTCAGCACGGAGAGATCGGCATGATCCAATGACTCCTGCGAGAGACGATGGATGTGCTCCAGGAGGAGATCCGCTGACTTGGTGACCAAACTGACAAACTTATCCGGATCAGAAGTTTTGACCGTAACGCTGCTCTGTGGGGGCAGAGAGGTGGTGTTAAAAGATAGAGATAGATGGATATGAATAGATATAGCTGATATAGATATATAGAGATGGGTATAGATATCGATAGATATGAAGATATATATATATATAATTGTATAGTTAGGTAGATAGAGATGTAGATAAATATATATATAGATATAGATATATACAAAATACAACTACGACTATGGGAATAGATACATATACATATAGATATACACATATATATAGATATATACATAGCTAGATGCAGATGCAGATGCCGATATGAATTATCTGATAAATATACAGATTTAATTCACTTACGAAATCGCATTCGTTGAGCTCCTTTTCGGTATGCAACAGACCCGAATGCTTGCGATAGGAAGCAAAGTATTCATCCTCCCACCTAAGCGAAACTTGAGGCAGTCAAAATAGAGAGCAGCATGGAGCAACATGACCTACCAGCGTATCAGTTTTATGGATGCAAACGATGCATAGCGTGGAAAGTCAAGTTTGCCGCCCACAACGCCCGGGCAGATGGGCTCCTGCAGCACGCGCTGGTGCGTCTGTTCGTGAAACAAATCGAGAATGGCCAGTGTCAGAAACAATGTGTTAACGAGTTTTCCCCAAAGCACTTTTCGCGCATTGCGGTCAGTTTGTGGTGGGCACCTGATAGAACTCCAAATCACGCTGCAGCAAAATGGGCACGCGGTCCATTAAATTTCCCTCCTCGAGCACTTCCATTTTCACAAATTCCTTTCGCTGCCGAACTGCAAAACTGATTAGCCAAAGGCAGTCGAGGCTATCGAGCAAACAGCTAACTGCTGCTGAAATGTTGCCAGGACAACGGCAACAATTCGTGATGGATTATTTAGCGTGAATAGTGATAAGAGCAGCTTGAAGGCCCTTGCCGATATTTGAAATGTGATAATGGAAAGGTTTTTAAATTTTACTAAGAGAACTTTTCTCACACAACTAAGAATAAAGAGTAGAATAAATATCGATTATATTTGTCTGTTACATATATATATATATATATATATATATATATATATTAAATAATAAATACTCAATAATAAATAAATAAATAATCTATTTATGGATTAATAATTTCAACTTCATGACTGTGTCCCAGTTGAGCCAGTGTAGAACCATAGAGAGAGCCAGAGCTTAGCTAGCAGCAGAGCCAGAGTTGAGCCAGTGCTCAGCCATTGGCAGAGGCAGCGGCAGAGGCATCAGCAGATCAGAAACGGAGTGAGAAGTAGAGGCAGAAGCGGAGTCAGAGCTGAGCCATTGGCAGAGGCAGCGGCAGAGGCAGCAGCAGATCAGAAACGGAGTGAGAAGTAGAGGCAGAAGCCGAGGCAGAGCTGAACCATTGGCAGAGGCAGTGGCAGAGGCAGCAGCAGAGGGGAAAGGGAGTAAAGGCAGAAGCGGGGGCAAAAGCGGAGTCAAAGTTGAGCCATTGGCAGAGGCAGCGGCAGAGGCAGCAGCAGAGGCAGAGTTGAGCCATTGGCAGAGGCAGCAGCAGAGGGGAAACGGAGAGAGAAGTAGAGGCAGAAGCGAAGTCAGAGTTGAGCCAGAGCTCAGCCATTGGCAGAGGCAGCGGCAGAGGCAGCAGCAGAGGCAGAGTTGAGCCATTGGCAGAGGCAGCAGCAGAGGGGAAACGGAGAGAGAAGTAGAGGCAGAAGCGAAGTCAGAGTTGAGCCAGAGCTCAGCCATTGGCAGAGGCAGCAGCAGAGACTGCGGAAGAGGCAGCGGCAGAGGCAGAAGCGGAGGCAGAGTTGAGCCATTGAGCCATGAGCAGCAGTAAGATTGCATTGTATTTATTTATTTATTATTATTTTATTATTAATATTTAAAATATTTTTAACAATACATAAATAAATAAATAAATACAATGTGTATTAATTTTTATAATAATTGGGAAAAAAAAGTATATAAAAATATAATAATTAATACATTTTCAGTAAATTGTTGCTTATTCGCGGAACGCCAAAAATTTTGTTGCGATTTCTAGCAGCACAACATTTTTGTAAGCTGTATATACTAATTAATATAAAATATAAATATATGTATGTATGTATATTTGTGTTGAATTTGTATTTAATAATAAATTGTATAAATAATAATAATAATTTTATTTATATAATTAATATTTATTGAATAAATAAACTGTAAATATAATTTAAATTTTGTATAATAAAATAAGTATATACATATTAATATATTTTATTTAGTCGAAGTGAGTCAAAAAATTAATTTGAAATAAATTAAAAATTATATATAATTTAAAAAAATACGTATAATCAAAATATTATAAATAAATATAATAAATAACATGCGTAAATAATATAAATAAAATTAATATTTATTAAATATATTAAAGTGAAATTATTTGTCATCAATTTATGTAAATAATGTGAATTTTGTATAATCAAATAAGTATATATTTATATATTTTATTTAGTTTAAATAAGCCAAAAATTAATTTGATTTAAATTAAAAATGTTATATATAAAATTAAAACAAAACAATGTATAATCAATATATTATATATACATCAAATAAAAATTGTATAAATAATATAAATAAAATTAATATTTATTAAATATATTAAAGTGAAATTATTTGTCACCTATTTATGTAAATAATGTAAATTTTGTATAATCAAATAGGTATATATTTATATATTTCATTGCAATGTTAGAATTAATCAATCATAATCAATTTTTGTAGCTAGTGTATGTTGCCAAGAGCATTTCTATAGAATGTTATTTAATCTTATCCGCGACATAAGATCTCTCCTTTGAAAATAAAATTAAGGTGTAACTGCTTATGTACTGGCAAGCAACAATAAACAGAGAGGGGCGCAGGGAGAGTAAGAGAAAGACAGAGGGAGAGATAGAGAGTTCTATAGATAATGGCCAATGTTCGCTCTCCATTAGGCTGTTTACATATATATATATAGTATAAATATATATATGTCTATGTATAATGCCCATTCAGAGCAAGATAAGCCGTCGCTCGGACTCTCTGTGGCTCAGTTGATAATTGAGCGGTGCAGGGAGCACATCGACTAGCGGCGGACCTAAGTGGACAACAAAAGTAAGTGGAAGCTTGTGGCTGCCTCGGATGCAGTGGTAATCAGTAGCAGACCTCAATGCTGGGGGCGAGCTGTCGGAATATTTTTTAGCTCTATAAAGCAGCGACAATTTGTCGCTTATCGGCGCGATACGGTGCGCGTATCAGGCGTATCAGTAATCCAAAAATCTGACTGAGTTTCTTTGTGTGTTTCTCCTCTTGGCACAGCATAGCATGATCGCAAATTTGAGACATTTGACGGGGCGGCTCGCCGTGCAGCGTGGCCAGCTGCTGCAGCAGCAGCTGCGCAGCGCCTCCTATCTGATCGACCAGCCCGAGTACAGTTTTCTCAAGGATCTCGGACTGGAACGTGACAATCCCGGCGTCTATTCGGGCAACTGGCAGGGCCGCGGTCAGAGCATCACTAGCTATGATCCCGGCACCGGCCAGGCCATTGCCTCAGTGCGCCAGGGCACGGTGCAGGAGCTGCACCAGACCATCGGCCTCACTGTCGAGGCCTACAAGCAGTGGCGGCAAGTGCCCGCCCCGGTGCGTGGCGAGATCGTGCGCCAGATCGGCGACGAGCTGCGCAAATACAAGGAGCCGCTGGGCAAGCTCGTCTCCCTGGAGGTGGGCAAGATCTACAGCGAAGGTCAGGGCGAGGTGCAGGAGTTCATTGACATCTGCGACTACGCCGTGGGCCTGTCCCGCATCTACTCCGGCCAGCTCATCAATTCGGAGCGTGCCCAGCACACCATCTTGGAGGCATGGCGTCCACTGGGTCTGGTCGGCGTCATATCCGCCTACAATTTCCCCAATGCCGTTTTCGGCTGGAACGCAGCCATCGCTTTAACCACGGGCAACAGTGTGCTCTGGAAGGGCGCGCCCACCACTCCGCTGGTCTCCGTGGCCACCACGCGCATTGTCGCCGAGGTGCTGCAGCGCAACAATCTGCCGGCTGTGGTCAGCCTGTGCCAGGGCGGCACCGATGTGGGCGCCGCTCTGGTCGCCGACCAGCGCGTCAATCTGGTCAGCTTCACGGGGAGCTGCAAGACGGGTCGCGATGTGGGCGTGGAGGTGCAGCGACGCTTTGGCAAGGTCATCTTGGAGCTGGGCGGCAACAATGCCCTGATCATTGACGAGTCGGCCAACGTTAAAATGGCCCTGGACGCAGCGCTCTTTGGCTGCATCGGCACCAGCGGACAGCGCTGCACCACCACCCGGCGCATCATTGTGCACGAGAAACTGCACGACAGCTTCGTCGAGGCGCTGACGGCCAAATACGCGCAGCTGAAGCCACGCATTGGCCACCAGCTGGAGCTGCAGACCCTTGTGGGTCCCGTGCACACGGAACAGAACGTCGCCAGCTACAAGGCGACCATCGATGAGGCCAAATTACTCGGCGGCAAGGTGGCGTTTGGTGGACGTGTCCTGGAGCGCGATGGCCACTATGTGGAGCCCACGATTATCACGGGACTGGCCCACGATGCGGCTGTGGTGCACCGTGAGACGTTCGCGCCCATTGTCTATGTGCTCAAGGCGCGCAATGTGGACGAGGCCGTTGCCTGGAACAACGAGGTCGAGCAGGGCCTGTCCTCGGCCATTTTCACGGAGAACATTGGCCAGGCCTTCAAATGGATTGGCGCCCAGGGCTCCGACTGCGGCATCGTCAACATCAACACGACAACGAATGGGGCCGAAATTGGCGGCGCCTTTGGCGGCGAGAAGGCAACTGGCGGCGGCCGCGAATCCGGCTCCGATGCCTGGAAGCAATACTGCAAGCGAGCGACCATCACAGTGAATCACTCGGGCGAACTGGCCTGCGCCCAGGGCGTCGTCTTCAACGTGGAGTAAACGAACTTGAAATTAAATTTGATATGTAGTGGAAATTTGTTATCTTGATTTGTATTATTAAAATGTCTATAAAAAAATGCATTTAAATTGTTTTCTAGCTGATGGATGTGTCGGGCTGTCGGCTGTGTCACAGCTCGCCCAGGTCGAAGCGCCAAAAGTCAACCTCAATATCCTTTGACTTTTGCTTATGGAATTTGTAGCTGGCTTCCAGGTTGTAGCGCAGCTCGGCCACAACGCTGCCGCGAGCGCCCCACTCTTTCGACTTCTTTTGGATGTAGGCACTACAAGAGAGAGAGAGAGAGAGAGAGTGGAGATGCAAATCAGATTATATATATAATATAGGCCATATAGGACTAGGCAATAGACTTAAACAGCAATTGCAAAAAAAAAAATGTTTTCTTATTTATTAGAATATATATATATATAATTTATAGGATCATGATTGCTTTATAACAAATAATAATTTAATTTTTTTTTTTTTTGTTTTTTTTTTTTTGTTGCTTCTTCTAAAGGTTTGGTCCTGCACAGCCTGTAGTTGATAGCATTGATTTATCTCTCCGTTTACTCGGGTAAAGCACATTATTTCTGTTTTTTTTTTCGATTTTTGTTTTTTGTTTAAGGATTTTTTTTTGGCAGCTGCTCACTCACCGCGTGGACGTCTTGTGCAGCGAGTAGACTGCGCCGGTGGCCAGTCGCATGCCCACATCCAAGAAACGCATATCCATGCCGGCATTGTGTTTGGTGCCAAAGGGCGGATTCATGACAACCGTGTCGAAGGCATTGTCCCACCTACTGCCTGGCAATTGGAGCACATTGGCACGGATGCAGTCCACGTTTGGCAGCTCCATGTCCAGCACATTTTGCCTATAGGTATCCGCAGCAGCGTCATCCAGCTCAAAGCCAATCGTCAGCTGAGCTCCAAGTAGTGTGGCGCCAATGCTAAGCATGCCGCAGCCACAGCCCAGATCAGCCACTAGTTTGCCTTCGATGTCATCGTGCTGCTCCTGCATGCAGTGCGTCATACAGGCAGCTATGTGGGGCGGAGTTGGGTACTGTTCCAGCAGTATCTTGGGCTTCTCGAAGCCATCGACACCCTGCAGATACTCCTCCAGCTTTTTCAGCTTCAGGCGTGTCATGATGGGGACGTGGGCGTGTGTATTGCTCTATGAAATTACTTGGCGTTGGGCGTTGGCGGGTTCGGCACTGGTTCCAGGCGAGGCAGCACGGGTATAAAACTATTTCCAAAATACGAATCCTGCGGTATAAAGAAACCCAGAGTTGTAGAGCTCGTTGGATTAAATGCAGATCGTGGCGCGGCGATGCCGCCAGCGGCATTAGGCGTTGCGCTCACGCTCTGCGCAAATTCGGCTGTCACTGTCGGCTGTCCAAGCAGCTGCGGTGCGGGCATCTAACGAAGCGAAACAAAGTCATTAGCCAATTGCTTCAAATATATACATATATAAACATTTAACTATTTACATTTACCTGATTTGTTGTGCTACCCAATCCGATGAGCAACTGCTTCTTGGTTTGTATTTCTTCAAGTATTTTACGGTTTGTTTCTGCTTGCTGTGCACTTGATGTGGGAAAAGCCATCAAAAATAGGCGAAATTTTGGATGAATAACTAAATAAAAAGAAATTAAATAATTAAAACGGTCCAACACGCGCTTCTGTTTTTATTTTTATTTTTTTTTTTTTTGCATTAAAACTGTGTTGAATCGTTCCGATTTAGTTCCAAAGAACAAACGATTCAATAAACAGAAGGATCGGAGCAGTTCCAAACTAATTCAAAATATAAATATATATTTGGTATTTTATGTTGTTTTCATATATAGTTATATATTTTATGAATGAAATAAGAATTATTATAGCATTGTTGGTGATTAAAATTAAATGATTTGCTGCCCATACGTTTTATATACCATAGTAATTGAATGGAATGGTATTTGGTATTTTAGATGTTTTGCTCTGCGGCCACACTGATAGATATCCAAAACGTGCGCTGGCAAACAAAATAAATAAAACGCACACACTGCGACAGACGCTAGGATAAAGTAACAACACATTGCTGCACCGCCTTACAAAGCGCTAAAACAGAATCTTAATTGCGTTGCCTAAAATTATAAGAATACAACTTCAGACATGAGTATGAGCGACGACGACAGAGATGTTGACATCGAGAGTGACGTAAGCATGAATCGCTTCGCGCCACTGACGTCATAAATAATTTTGAAAATTCTCTCTACAAACAGGACGATGCCGACTCCGATAATGGTCTGGGGTCCTCGCGACACACAAGCACTGCTAATTTTACGCCGGTAAGCCCCTAACAATTCAGTAATAATAACAACAAGAGAGCGGCCCGCGTTGCTTTTGTTTATAAACAGACTGTTGTTGTTTTACTCTGCTTCTTCTTTCTGACATGAGAAAAGGCGGTAATAATTTGTTTATTTTCATTATATCAAGGCCGAAAAACGAGCACACCACAACGCATTGGAGCGCCGCCGAAGAGACCATATTAAAGAGAGTTTTGCCAACCTGCGCGAAGCAGTGCCCACGTTAAAGGGCGAAAAGGTGAGAGGATGAAGCAGGTAGATTTTAAGTGTGAAGAGGAAGAGACTAGACTGAACCAAGAGAATGTAGTTAAATATTGAAGAGCTGAAGAATGGAAATCTATACCTGGAATTGGAATGAGGGATAATCCGTTAAGGCAAAGAGCTCGAAAACCTTACTCAGGACTCTTAAATGAAATTTCTACGGCTGTATCACGAGAGACGAAATGCTTATAATTAGACTAGTAAGAGTAGTATCATATAGATCTTATCGTCTTGATGCTCATTGACAAATTATCGTATATATTGTTCTATATGTCGACCGATCCTAATCTATTCGAATCATATATTTCTAACCTTTTCAGGCAAGTCGGGCGCAGATACTCAAAAAGACCACAGAATGCATTCAAACGTTGCGACGGAAAATAAGTGAAAACCAAAAGGATATTGCAGACATTAAAAATCAGAACAGAATACTGGATAAGCAAAGTGAGACTTAATTATAAATCTAGAAATTTTCTTTTCACTAAAGACCTATCGATTTTAGTACGTCGCCTGGAGGGCAACACCTCAAATGGCAGCGATGAGCTGAGCAGCGATGTGGAGGAGGCTTTGGAGCAGTCCGACTTCAGTCGGCACAGTAAAAAGATGAAAACCTTTCATGCATAGCCCCTGCTAAGCTATGCTCTACTCTCTAAGGCTTACGTTCGCAAGCGTAAACGAATCAAATCAAACAAAATTCGAACAGCAACAGAATACCCTCTAAGTTCAATCTTAATGCCCATCAATACCTTAATGTGTGCATGTGCGTGTGTGCGTGTGTGTGTGTGTGTGTGTGTGAGTGCGTGAATGTGTTTTGTACTCTCATACTAATAAAAACATTTGTAAGTATCTAAAGAAATAGATAAGTGAAACAGAATAAATCGCATAATTTGTAAATTTGATAAATGAGGTCTATTTAACAAAGAACCAATCTATCTAAAATGCATATAATATAGATATGTTTAACAATCTGTTGTCGCTGGAAATTGAATTGAAGGTGAAATTCCCGAATTCCCTGACTGATCGCAGATTTCTGTAGTTGCCTATGAACCACACTTTGTAGGGTATCTAAAAATATATATTTTTATAAAATTAACATACGGTCACACTATTTGAACTTGAGCGTCAGCCAGAGCAGCACAAAGACGAACAGCACAAAGAGGAACATATAACACATTTGCTTGGAGCCGCCGCCCTGCTTGGCCAGTCGTACGACGCGTGTCATTGTGTTGCCTAGAAAGCCGCCAGTTCGATCCATGTCATCGTCGATGCCGCGCAACAGCTTGTCCTGGTAGCGCACCTCGTTGCCAATGTCTATTGTGAGGGATTTAAGTGCACCGATTTTCTGTTGCAGCTCCTCAGCGGCGCGTTCGTTTTCCGCCTCGAGTGCATCGTGACTAGCGGGCGCGCTGGGTCCTGGATTCTGATTTAGGGGCTGGTAGGGATAGTTGTTGCGTCGCATGCTGCCCCTGCTGCTGCCTGTGTGTGCCAGTTTTGCATCAATTTAGCTGCAATACTACAAGGGGAATGCCAGAAGGCCGTTCAGGTCGTGTGACACGTAAACCAATTGAGGCGAACTGCTTACTCAGAGGCAAAACAGGTGGTGCAATCGTTGTAATAAATCGTTGGTTGATTATTCTGTTTGACCTTTGTATCATCCAGCTGGCTATCAATTAAAGGTGCTCTATCATTAAGGAATCAACAAAACACGGTTTCTTGCAATCTGGAATTTGTTTAATGTGATGTTTATTCGAGTACTGAGTTCAGTTCCAGAACCAGCTTGATCCGAGCTGCTGTCTATGAACTTCAACTATGCGGGTATGACACCAGCAATTTTGCTAACATACATTTGATGTCATATAAATAATTTGTTCTCTTAAAACTAATGTAATTATGTCCAAACTTATAATTATTAAATACAAAAAATACAATACAATAATAATGATTGAATGCCACAAATGAATCACTAATCAGTAATCAGTGAACCAGTTTTTGTTATCGAACTAGTAGTATCGACAAGAATCAGCTGTTGAGATATAACGTAACGGCGTGTGTTTGTTTTATTTAATCTATTTGCCATAGCAACTTTTAAACCCTTTTCCAAATTATGTGAAGTGTTAAATTTCGGCTAAAATTTAATCATTCGATTTGTGGCATTATACAAACACACATACTTAATGAATAGCCCTGCCATTACGTAAATTAACTGTACTTGAATACTAAATATATTTCTAAGGTAAGAGCAACAACAACAACAAAAGTTCTGAAGGTTACTCTTGGCGTTTTAAGTAGTCTCAAAAGTTGAAATACATTTTGGCTGTACTACTCGATCAATAACCTTGAAATATTCAGCATATGGCCTGCTTATCAGCTTTGCTTTGCATTTCCGAATTTCGTTATGACCCAGTGGCGGGCCTGCCGCTATGACGTTGACCCTGATTTACTTCGCATCGGTGGGCGCAGCTAATTTCGTTGCTGACTGCTGATTCAGAGCAACAAATTAGCAGCTCGTTTCGTAGTTAATACGGCGATAATGAGAGGCGTGCGTAAATTGCTGCTCATTGAACCGCAACATATTTTCTGATAAGGCTTCCTTCGATCTACAAAGCACATTGAGTATTGATAAGGCTTCCTTTCGATCCGCAGCACCTTCAGCGACAACAACAACACCAACAGTACGAACAATGGAGCCAACCGAAGCGCTAGCCCAAATGGCTGGCGTGCCCGTAGAAGCCTTTCGGTTGCTACTAACGCTGATAGCTGGTAAAGTTATTCAAATTGAACTCCCAATAAGCTATGATTAACCCATTTGAGTCATTCAGGCTATCCGATTGCAGCGATCTATCGTAAGGGCATTGCCAACATAGAGAACAAAGCGTTCCATCACCTGTTTTTCGCCTTCTGTGGTCTTAGTTTATGTTATTTCAACTATGGCAAGGATACATATCACTCTCTATTGGCCATTAGCGTCACCTTCGTACTGGTCCATCTGCTGCGCGGTGCTCCACAATTGCTGATCGGCATCAACTTCATCTTTCACATGAGCTACTTGCTGCTGGGCTATTACTTTACGGCCAGCAACGAGTACGACATCCTGTGGACCATGCCCCACTGCATATTGACGTTGCGCATGATTGGATTTGGTTTTGATGTGACCGATGGCTTGAAGTCGGAGGGTCAGCTGTCGAAGGAGCAGAAGGAGACGGCTTTGCGACACCCACCATCATTTCTTCAGCTATTGGCATATGCCTACTTTCCCAGCGGCTTTTTGGTCGGACCTCAATTTCCGTATCGACGATACAAGAGCTTCACACGTGGAGATTTTCGGCAATACGGTGGTTGTGTGGAAGCCGGCCTTAAACGTCTGGCCATGGGTGTGCTCTACCTTGTGATATGCCAAGCCGGCTTAGCCTATCTGCCGGATAACTATTTCCTGTCGCCGGAGTTTGCGCATCAGCACTTCATCAAGCGCATTTTCTTTCTGGGCTTCTGGGCGAAGTTCACGCTGTACAAATACATTTCCTGCTGGCTGTTCGCTGAGGGCGCTCTTATGTGCATTGGTTTCACGTACAAGGGCAATGATGCCAAGGGCAAACCGGATTGGTCCGGCTGCACCAATGTAAAGCTAATGCTGCTCGAGACTGGCAATACCATGGAGCACTATGTGCAGAGCTTCAATGTGAACACCAATCAGTGGGTCGGGCAATATATATTCAAGCGCCTTAAGTTCCTCAACAATCGGAACATTAGCTACGCGGCTGCTCTGGGCTTTCTAGCCGTTTGGCATGGCTATCACAGTGGCTACTATATGGCATTCCTCATGGAGTTCATGATTGTCAGCACGGAGAAGCAGGTGAGTAGTTGATTGCATCTGTATATAAACACAGTTTCGTAAATAGCTACTTTCCCTCCAACAGATCGATAAGGTTTACACCAAAGAAGTGCTGCCCAAATATGGCGAAACGCTAAACAATTCAATGGTCTACAGAATCCTTTATTTCGTTGCCCTAAAGTCCTACAATATCGTCTACATGGGCTGGTGTCTCACCGCATTCGTTTTCCTCAAATACGAACGCTGGATCACGGTCTTTCGCGCCGTGAACTATTTCGGCTTCATATACATGTTAATCTGGGCTTGCTTGTACCGTGGCTATTTGTATGTTTTTCCCAAACAGTCGCAGAGTCGCGGGTCAGCTGAAGCAGCACCAGCACCAGCACCGGCAACTGTTAAGCAATCCACGGATTAGTGGAGCGGCCTGCATGCAATGTTCGATTCATTCTTCGATAATTTCTTTCGTTTAATACTGAGGACAAGACGTTACCAAATAATCACAGTTTACCAACATGTACACATGGTAAACGATGTAGTACGATAAGGACGAAGAGGACGCGGCGTAACCGTGTAGCTATTTTCAGTCGTTCATAATTAGAAGCAATGTCTAGTCAGTGAAAATTAGTTTGAGTTGCTCTGTGAACGCTGAATGCAAAACGGCGTCGAGACTTATCCAACTATAAAGACAATTTTTTACGCTAAATAAGTAAAGATACATATATATATTTTTTGATAGGCTCACAAACTGTATAAGAGAGAAAGAACTTCACGAGAAAGTGCAAATTTAAGTAAACTATAAAGCAATGATATCGGATAGAGATAAACAACGATTGGAAATTCTTAAACCTTGTAAATAACGTAGGATGATCAAGGCTTTTAAATTATATCGTAGTTATTTTTTAACACTTTGTTTAACGCGATTTGTTATTTCGGAAAATTAATAAACTTCTTGCTTGATTCACCCAAAGCGATCCGGGATTTTGTCTTTCAAGTAAGGCAAGCAGCGGAAGGAGATTCTATAAACGAAATATGCCCAAATAAAGAGAAACATTCCACTTTGCAGATACAATGCATTTCGTAAACATATTTATTGGGACTGATCATGAGAATGTATGAGAATCGCAGCGGGCTAGTGCTCCATGGGCTGTGCATCGCCATCGCCGGTGTCCACGCGACGCTTGGCCCCGCCGCCAGCGCCGGTTGCAGCGGTCTCCTCCTCCAGCTCATTGATCTCGCTGAACATGTAGTCGTCCTGATACTCCTTTAGTATCTTGCTAGAGCGATTCTCGTCCAGGAACAGGGAGTAGACCTTCTTAACGTCCTCTGTGTTCACCTCGGTGGCTTTGCGACGGCGACAAACCAAATTGGCTGTGGTTATCAGCTGTATGGCGTAGCGCAGGCTGGTGTCGGTGGCGATGCGTGTCAGAATGGTCAGGGCATCGGGATGCATGATGCAGTCCTCCTCCTCGCAGCGTATCTTGAGTATCTCCTTGACCTCCTTCTCGGTATATGGAACGGTGCGTATGATAATCATGCGATCCAGCAGATCAATGGGTATGCCGTGTGGACTGCGGTAGTTGGTGCCGCGAATGCGTGTTATGCCACGATTGGTGGCCATGACCACGACAGGTGCCATATCCGATTCCAGGGCACGATTGAGATACGAGAAGCACTCAATGTCCAGCATGTGCACCTCGTCAATGAAGAGCACGCCTGGATTGATCTCGGCTTTGCCCTCCTCGCGCCATTCGAGCACCTTGTTGTTGATCTGGTCGCGCACCTCCTGCTTGATCTCGCCTGTGTCACCCGAAAAGAGGGCCAGAAAGCCATGGGTGCGACTGTTGATGACATCGATCTCGTGAAGCGTCACAGTGTGCACCACTTCCTTGCGCTTCTGCAGCTCCCCCTCGGGGCACTGGACAAAGCGTGTCTGTGCCCCAGTTGCATCGTAGTCACGTGCACGTGTGAAGCTGCGTCCCAGCTTATTCACCTTGCCAGAGGCTTTGTCTATGGTGATGACATCGCCGGCCTGAATCTTCTCTTTCATGAAGCACTCGATGATTTTGTTGCCCAAATCGTAGTTGGTTTCCATTTCAGTGGTCTTCAGAGTCACCTTGCCCACCTTTTGGCCGGTGCCGGTGGCTGGGCGTTCAATCTGTATCTCGACCACTTCACCCTCGATGATCTCGGTCTCCTCTTTGATGCGCACGCCAATGCTCTTACGCAAAGCCTGTGAGAGTGCCTCTGTCTTGCTCATCTCCAATGAGTATATCTCCGAGCCAGACATACTGGTAAAAGGTGTCTCAGTGCCCAGAGCCTGAGCCATGCCCACGGCAATGGCCGTTTTGCCGGTACTCGGCTCGCCGGCAAGCAGAATACAACGTCCGGCGATCTTTCCCTCTCGCACCATCTGCACCACAACGCCAGCGGCACGGCGAGCATCTTTCTGGCCCACCATGCCCTGCGATACAGCACGAGCCTCCAGCACATCGTCCAATCCCAGGCCGCGGATGTGCGAATGGGCGCCAATGCGCTCGATGCGTGTTATGTCGCGTACTTCGATTTTCTCAGCTTCGCCCATGATTTGCAGCTTCTTTCAGTCACTTTCAGTGATAAGTTAAATAATTCAGGTTTCTCGTCGACAAGTGATTCGACTTGTTTGGAAAAAATCAACAAATTAAATGAAATATTTGATATTTTGTTGCTCGGCAACACAAAACAAATTGCCGGTTCGATAGCTGTGACATGTGTTCTGCTATCGATAATTCAGTGCCAAGCTAAGCCTATCGCATTACTTTGATTACTTTTCAGTTTGTATAATATCGATATTTGCCTGTGAGTATAAGTTCGATAGACATAAGAAGAATAAACTTGAACCGCCAATATTTGAATTTTAATACACATTTTGGTCTTTCGACGAACTTGTCACGGCAGTGTGTGCTGTTTTTATTATTATTATTATTATTATTATTAAATATTAATTACAATTTGAATTTGTGTACGAAGTATGAAATGAGAGTAAAACTCTAATATTATTAGCAAAAACTTATATGCTTAACAAAGTGCGGCAAATACAAACAGGTTAGTTGGTTAGCTATAGCTGATTAGATTTTGAGCCCCATTGAACTGTTGATGGCACCCTTAGCACTTGCCATTCGACGGCGCCTTGGGACGGCAGATTTTACTACGTCCATTCGCGCCATAAACAATATTACAGGAGAAGGTAAAGTAGCCGCACGTCGACGATTTCGTATAGTATGTGGATTGGAAGTTCTTGTTCTCCTGGGGCGGATTCTTTGAATTGTCCATGCTGCCAGTCACTGACTTGGTGACTGTTACATAGCTATCGGGGGCACGAGGCTTATGAGCGGGCTTATCGGATGCCTTGGCATCCTCATCCTCGAGGCTGATGTCGACCTTTTTCTCCGTGTTATGCAGCTCCAGGGCTTTGGTGTGGAACTTCTTCTCCACGTTGACTGTGCCACGGAAGCCACTGGGCACATTTTCGGTGGTGGTGCGTATTGGATATGTGTTGACGCGTCCGTTTTGATTCTGCACCACACGATACTGGCCCGCGTTCGGATTGGCCACCACCGCCTGCTGCTTCTGCGTGGGCGACGATTGCATGTAGGTGAGTGGAGCAGCTGCAGGCGCAGCCACGATGCCTGGCTCCTGCTCCTTGACTTGACTAGCAGCTGAGGGATTCTCCTCGAGCTTCACAGGCTTCTCATTGTAATAATCCTCCTCATCGTACTCATCGTATGGCTCTTCTTCATCCTCTTGCTCATCGTCCTCGGCCAGAGCGGGCTGTTGTTCATCCTCTTTGCTGGCTTCCCCCTTCTGAGCATCTTCCTTGCTGGTCTTTGATGACTTCAGCTGAATCTCGGGTAATCTATCTGATTCGGGCGCAATGGCTGGGCCGCTGAAGACTGCGTCAACACGATCCGTAACCCTGGAAATAAATAAGTCTTCAACTCATTTCCTATGCCGGGTCAAATATTGGAGTCTTACGCGTTGCCAGTGTTGCCAAACTGACTGATCGTATTGAAGAGCTCCCGATTCTGTTCGCGGTATGTGGCCACCTGTTCCTTCGTGCCCGATGCGGATTGTGCGGCGCCATGGTAGGAGACTCCAAAGCTAAAAGAAAATAAACCCTTAACTAGGAAAATGTGTAACTCGCTTGAGCTCACCTAGATGTGCCGTGTATCTGGGATTGACTTTGACCCGAGTGACTGCCCGACTGAGCTGACGCTTGTCCGCCACCAGCCGTATTCACTTGAGTGGCATCCTGGCCAGGACGGAAGCCAATCTGAGCTTGTGATGAAGTCTGGCCGGGTCCGCTCGATTGTGCATCGGCTAGGCCGCCCTTATCGTTGGCCTGCACTTCGCTCTGGCTCTGGTGTATGATGCCGCCGCTCTGCGATGAAGCCTTGGTGCCGCCATCCTTGCCATTGAGTTGTACTTGGGCTTGGGACTGAGATGGCCCGCCAGAGCCCTGGGACTGACTCATTGCTCCATCTGCATTGCCTGTCACCTGAGCACTTGCAGCCCGATCGGCGTCTGAGGTCATTGCACTTGCGCTAAAGGCGCTGCCCTTGCTGTAGCTGCCAGAGACTTGAGTCTTGGCAGTTCCTCCATTCTTTTTGCCTTGGGCGCTAGCTGATGCCTGTCCGTCCCCAATGGAGGACTCTGCCTGCGAGAAGGCATCATCAGCACCGCCAGTGCCAGGAGCTCCAGGTACACCTGAGGGGCACAGCTGTTAGCAACTAGTTTAGTCTTCTGTCAATCAATATTTACCAATACCACCGACAGGGGCAACGGCTGTTCCTGCATCTGTGTAACGACCGGGAGCACCAATTTGCCCACCTCCAATTCCAGGCTGACCTCCAATTCCTGGTTGACTTACATAGCCTCCGATTCCGGGCTGTCCACCAATTCCAGGCTGTGTTCCATATCCAGGCTGGCCGATTCCAGGCTGTCCACCTATTCCAGGTTGAGTACCGTATCCGGCTTGTCCACCACCGATCCCGGGCTGTCCACCAATGCCTTGCTGCCCACCAATTCCTGGCTGTGTTCCGTATCCGGGTTGACCACCACTGACTCCGGGCTGTCCCCCAATTCCTGGCTGTGGTCCGTATCCGGGTTGACCACCACTGACTCCGGGCTGTCCACTAATTCCTGGCTGTGTTCCGTATCCGGCTTGTCCACCACCGATCCCGGGCTGTCCACCAATGCCTTGCTGCCCACCAATTCCTGGCTGTGTTCCGTATCCGGGTTGACCACCACTGACTCCGGGCTGTCCCCCAATTCCTGGCTGTGGTCCGTATCCGGGTTGACCACCACTGACTCCGGGCTGTCCACTAATTCCTGGCTGTGTTCCGTATCCGGCTTGTCCACCACCGATCCCGGGCTGTCCACCAATGCCTTGCTGCCCACCAATTCCTGGCTGTGTTCCGTATCCGGGTTGACCACCACTGACTCCGGGCTGCCCCCCAATTGCTGGCTGTGGTCCGTATCCGGGTTGACCACCACTGACTCCGGGCTGTCCACTAATTCCTGGCTGTGTTCCGTATCCGGCTTGTCCACCACCGATCCCGGGCTGTCCACCAATGCCTTGCTGCCCACCAATTCCTGGCTGTGTTCCGTATCCGGGTTGACCACCACTGACTCCGGGCTGTCCCCCAATTGCTGGCTGTGGTCCGTATCCGGCTTGTCCACCACCGATCCCGGGCTGTCCACCAATGCCTTGCTGGCCTCTCGCTCCTGGCTGTGTTCCATATCCGGGTTGTCCACCACCGATTCCGGGCTGTCCACTAATTCCTGGCTGTGTTCCGTATCCGGCTTGTCCACCACCGATCCCGGGCTGTCCCCCAATGCCTTGCTGCCCACCAATTCCTGGCTGTGTTCCGTATCCGGGTTGTCCACCACCGATTCCAGGCTGTCCACCAATGCCTTGCTGGCCTCTCGCTCCTGGCTGTGTTCCATATCCGGGTTGTCCACCACCGATTCCGGGCTGTCCACTAATTCCTGGCTGTGTTCCGTATCCGGCTTGTCCACCACCGATCCCGGGCTGTCCACCAATGGCTTGCTGCCCACCAATTCCTGGCTGTGTTCCGTATCCGGGTTGACCACCACTGACTCCGGGCTGTCCCCCAATTGCTGGCTGTGGTCCGTATCCGGCTTGTCCACCACCGATCCCGGGCTGTCCACCAATGCCTTGCTGGCTTCTCGCTCCTGGCTGTGTTCCATATCCGGGTTGTCCACCACCAATTCCGGGCTGTCCACTAATTCCTGGCTGTGTTCCGTATCCGGCTTGTCCACCACCGATCCCGGGCTGTCCACCAATGGCTTGCTGCCCACCAATTCCTGGCTGTGTTCCGTATCCGGGTTGACCACCACTGACTCCGGGCTGTCCCCCAATTGCTGGCTGTGTTCCGTATCCGGCTTGTCCACCACCGATCCCGGGCTGTCCACCAATGGCTTGCTGCCCACCAATTCCTGGCTGTGTTCCGTATCCGGGTTGTCCACCACCGATTCCAGGCTGTCCACCAATGCCTTCCTGGCCTCTCGCTCCTGGCTGTGTTCCGTATCCGGGTTGTCCACCACCGATTCCGGGCTGTCCACCAATGGCTTGCTGCCCACCAATTCCTGGCTGTGTTCCGTATCCGGGTTGTCCACCACCGATCCCGGGCTGTCCACCAATGCCTTGCTGCCCACCAATTCCTGGCTGTGTTCCGTATCCGGGTTGTCCACCACCGATTCCGATCTGGTTTCCAACACCCGGTTGCGTAACATATCCAGGTTGTCCAACTCCAATTCCTTGCTGTCCAGTTGCAGGTTGACTTACATATCCAGGCTGAGTTTGGTACCCAGGCTGCGTGCCATATCCAACTTGACCACCAAATCCAGGCTGACTTCCTGCACCAGTTTGAGTCCAGTATCCAGGTTGCGTTCCATAACCACTTTGACTTCCGTATGTAGGCTGACCACCACCGATTCCCGGCTGGGTTCCATATCCAGGCTGACCACCGTCTATTCCGGGCTGTCCACCTGCTCCATACTGAGCTCCGTAAGTGGGTTGACCACCACCGATTCCGGGCTGACCACTGCCAATACCTGGTTGTCCTCCAGCTCCAGGCTGGACTCCATACCCGGGCTGACCAACTCCGGGCTGTCCGCCAGCGCCAGGTTGAGAACCGTATCCAGGCCGAACACCACCGATTCCGGGCTGACCACTACCGGTTCCAGGTTGACCACCGCCGGATCCAGGTTGACCACCACTTATTCCTGGCTGACCACCACCAATTCCGGGTTGACCACCACCGATTCCAGGCTGACCACCACTTATTCCTGGCTGACCACCACCAATTCCGGGTTGACCACCGCCAATTCCAGGTTGACTACCACCGATTCCAGGTTGACCACCACCGATTCCGGGCTGACCACCACCGCTTCCAGGTTGACCACCACCGATTCCAGGTTGACCACCACTTATTCCGGGTTGACCACCACCGATTCCGGGCTGACCACCACCGATTCCGGGTTGAATTCCGTAACCAGGCCAAATACCACCGGTTCCAGGTTTACCACCGACGAATCCAGGTTGACCACCACTTATTCCTGGCTGACCACCACCAATTCCGGGTTGACCACCGCCGATTCCAGGTTGACCACCACCAATTCCGGGTTGACCACCACCGAATCCGGGCTGACCACCACCGCTTCCAGGCTGACCACCACCGATTCCAGGCTGACCACCACCGCTTCCAGGTTGACCACCACCGATTCCAGGTTGACCACCACCGCTTCCAGGCTGACCACCACCGCTTCCAGGTTGACCACCACCGATTCCAGGTTGACTACCACTTATTCCGGGTTGACCACCACCGCTTCCAGGCTGACCACCACTTATTCCGGGTTGACCACCACCGATTCCAGGCTGACCACCACCGAATCCGGGCTGACCACCACTGATTCCTGGTTGACCACCAATTCCAGGTTGACCACCAGCAATTCCAGGTTGACCACCGCCGATCCCAAATTGATTGTAACCTCCTGGCTGCGTACCGAAGCCAGGTTGGCCACCTATTGCTGGCTGTCCTCCAGCTCCAGGCTGTGGTCCATAGCCCGGTTGGCTGCCGCCAATACCTGGCTGTCCTCCAGTCCTACCACCAGCTCCACCTGTTGGTAATATAGCACTGATGTATTCATTAATCATTTGAACATTCAAAATAATTACTCACCAGGAAAACTTATTATGGCATCGGGTCTGCCGATGCGACCACCAGAGACACTGGGACCACTTGGATATATGTTGGAGCCTCCAGGTTGATCCGTACGATACCCAGAGCAGTCGCTGCAATCTCCGGCGGAGAACTGACTCTGTGCTTGACCCATGCCATGGGTGCCGGCTAAAAAAATATTTTCCCTTAATCAGTGAATGAGCTCGAATGAGATGTTTCCACGATAAGCGACTTACAGACAGTTGAACGCGAGCCACTCTCTGTGGCCTCCGCCTCAGCTTTGCCATCCTCCTCGGGCTTACCAAAGTTTAAGTACTGAGACTGTGTTTGTCCGCGGACACTGCAAATCATTACAAACTGTAAGATTTCTGAATATAGTATTGGGTGAGTTAGTTACTTACTAGCCTCTGCCGCTTCTCTTAGTGCGCTCTAGTTCAGTCAGTGGATTCAGCTCCGCATCATCATCCACAGATGATTGATCCTGCAATTAAATAATTCATTTTGATTAATTAAGGTCAATGCTAATGTCCGGCTAATCATAAACCTAAGCGCAGTTTGTTACTAAAACTGACCTTGGTCACAAGTCTACAAACGATTCGCTCTTATCTCATTTTTATTTGGGCCGAGTTCATGTGCATTGAACTACTCTATGAGATACTCTCTCTCTCTCTCTCTGTCTCTCTCTCTCACACTCTCTCTCACTCTCTCACACACACACACACTTAATTCAAGTTTCATTAACAATTTCGGACACTTACAATTGCCGCTCCATTTGTGTATGCTATGAGCAGCAAGACGCCAAGCAGCATGCCCCAGCGAAAGGGCAACATTTCAATAAATCTAATTTGAATCCAATTGGAACGCGTGCTCGAAGTGCTCGACAGCCAGCAAAACTGTGAATTGAAATTGAAACGTATTATCAACACATTTACTAGATTGTCTATAAGTATATATATACATATATATATGTATGTATACAGTTATATTTTAATATTATTTTTTTATTAGTTCTCGGTTTTTCCTTCAAGTGCGGATCGATGCTCTTCGCAGTATCTGTCACAAGGGGTTATCACCAAAGAGACTTTATTCAAATCAGCACGCATATGCCAAAAATAATACAAAAATAAAAATATATAGAATTAATGTTTTTTAATTATAAAACTATATTTGTTCTTGGACTCAATTGTAGTTTTTGAAGTGATGTAATAACATGTGTTGGCAAATTTATATTGATTAATTAATTGAGTAAAGTGCTGAATATATTGATTTGATACTCGATATAAATATAATTGTTGATATATTTATTTTGATTTAATTTCGTTATGCTATATATTGTTTAAACTATTTTTTTTTGTATTTAATATAAATATAATTTCCTATATTTTATTTTTATGTTTTCTTATAATTATGTAAATTAAAATTTATATTTATATTTATTTATTATATTAAACATTTTCACTTTTACTTCAAATTGATTGAATAAAACATTAAAACACATTTTTTTATTCACGTATTTTTAATAAGCTCAAAGTATATAAATAAAATATTTAAATAGTAAATTTAGATTATCACAAAACTGAATTAAAAATTATTTATTTAACATCCATAACAATCATTTTTTAAATCATATTATATTAAAAAATATAAATATGCTACTGAATATTTTTATAATTATTATATTATTATATTATATATTAATATTTATGTTATATGATTTAAATTTTAAATATTTAAATTGATTTATTTATATAAATATTTATGTTTATATTTATATTTTATAAATATTTTTATATTTATATTTATTTATTTGTACAATTATTTTGCGTATGTTTTCGTATCTTATAAGACATCTCAAATTTTATAAAATTTATTGGAGCTGAACCACTTAAGCACTTCCACTTTTAATTCAAAAATAATCTCATAAAATATTTGCACTTTTTTTATATATTTTTTTTTAAATAAACTGATAATTCGTGTATTAATTTTTATTTAAAAATAAATAGATAATTTAAAAAAATTAAATTCGTAATTGTTTACTGATGCAAGGATATATTTTTTATCCTTTTTATTTTATTTTTGTAAATATGAAAATATTAAATTTTTTTTGTATTTTCTTTATTTTTGACTCTCATCCTTGACACAGTTTTGGCTGCACTGATAATATCTTTTTGATTCTTGTAACACTTGGCTATGCACATATCCTTGATAACAGTTATATAAGAGTAATCCCACAGTTTGCTACTTTATTCATTCACACATACTTCTTCGCCTTGCGTGTTTAGGATCCAAATGAAAGTTCCGATCTGCAGCCGAACGCGACAACTGCTGGATTGCGAATAACGTAACGCTGTTGGAGCATGGAGACGTAAAGTTCTCGAGCTGTGGCTCAATTCATTGAAAGCCAAGCAATTTCAAATACATTTGCATGCGCGCAGCACCAGCACCATGAATATTTATTGAGGATTCACACATAGAGCTCGGCCTTATCGCACATATGTCTAAGCACACAGAGACGAAGCACTTAGCGCTGGCAGCTGTATGGGGCTGTTAGAGTGTGTGTGTGTGTGTGTGTGCATCGCATCGTCGCCATTCATTTGAGTCCATGTTTATCAACACTTTGATCGTGTCAATCGATCACTTCGTTTCGGGGCGCCCCATTGAATGCGTCTGCCTCAGCGTTGCAACATCGTCGCCAATGGGGGAGACTTTTGACCCATTTTAGGCAAATGTGCGGCCATTTATTAGCATATAAAGATACTCAATTGTCTTACTTCCATTATCAAGTGTGCCCCGCCTCCCTCCCTCTCTCTCTCTCTCTCTCTCTCTCTGTCTTTTCATATCCCCATTAAATATGCATGTGGTCTGTCTATGGTGCAATTGTCGAGCTCAACTCTTCGATTCCGCTTGAAATGTGTCTTAGCGGAAGCAATTTGCGCTTGATAACCTCTGCGGTTCCTTGAGAGCCTCGTCATATCTATAAATAAAGCAATGCTAAGCTTATCTGTCACCAAAACAAAACTAGAATCGAAATTGTTTAACATTTATTTATTTCTTTGAACTGTACGTGAATTGAAAAGGCTTGATGAGTTTGTTTCAAGGGTAGCGATATTTTTAATTGAAACGCGCTCAGAGAGCCGAAACAACCTAGTTTGATAAGATCAACTAGAAGCAAACTTTTCATTAATAAATAATTGCCTAGGCCTATTGAAATAAATTTGCATGCACCCAAAAAATCTATTGGGAGCATCTATCAATGAAAATAGATGCTCTAGCGTGCTGTTATTTTTTTTTAATTATTTAGTTACAAATATATTTTTTTTATTTTTGTATACATATACATTGATATACATTCACATATTTCACATATTGTTTAATTTTTGAATCTCTCACTTTGGCGCTTAAATTCAAATCCTGTTACACCCTGTGCTTTGGCTCATTTAATACCAACATGCCTTAGTATACATTTCCAAGGTATTTTTTAAATACTCCAACTTGGCCACACTGCACACAAAACTGGTCTGTTTTTTGTTTACGTTTGAAAAGAAAGTATAAATTATAGAAAATATATATTTCATTGAACACAATGGCCAACGGCGACTGGATGCCTTTGCTCTTCTGTGGCCTCTCCGTGCCCATCTCCATATTCATGTGGCTGGGCAACGTGGCATTCTCGAAATTTTGGAGCTACGATTATGAAGGTAAAGATTGAATTAATGCATTTCCTGATAAGACGCCGCTTGAATTGGATTTATTAATAGAGCCATTGGTAATTTCGCCGACTCGTTGGCTATTTTCCACACTGGCACCGTTGGCGCTAATGACCATTGCACTGCGTCGCCGCTCCGTGAGTAAATCTGGTGCCGCACTGGGCGTGATCGTCGCCTTCACGCTGTCCATAGCCAGTCACCCGTTCTTCGCCAGTCTCGTGGTCTTCTTCTTCAGCTCGTCGCGTGCTACCAAGTTTCGAGCGCAGCTTAAACGCAGATTCGAGGACGACTTCAAGGAGGGCGAGGGACAGCGGAATTGGATCCAGGTCCTCTGCAACGGCGGCATGGCCACCCAGTTGGCATTGCTCTACCTGATTGACTGCGGCAGCGGAGAGCGTGCCATTGATTTCGCCCAGGAGTATCGCTCCAGCTGGATAAGCATTGCCGTGATGAGCTCCTTTGCCTGCTGCAACGGCGACACCTGGAGCAGCGAACTGGGCAGCGTTCTATCCACACGCGACCCCATCTCGATCATCAGCTGGCGCCGTGTGCCACGTGGCACTAATGGCGGCATTTCGCTCATCGGCGTCGTGGTCAGCCTGCTGGGCGGCCTGCTCGTTGGCTTCGCCTACTTTGCCACCATCCGCTACACCGTTGAGGCCAAAATGTTGCTTGTCAGCCCGCCGCAGTGGCCCATCATCCTCTTCGGCGGCATAGCTGGCCTCTGTGGCTCGCTGCTGGACTCTGTGCTCGGCGGTCTGCTCCAATTCTCAGGCATCAATGAGAAGGGCAAGATCGTGGACACGCCTGGCAAGGGCGTGCGCCACGTGAGCGGCCTGCGCATCCTCGACAATCACAGCGTCAATCTCATCTCAACCATAGTCATTGGCGTAACGATGCCACTGCTGGCGCTCAAATTTTGGCCCGTGCGCTAAACCGTTTCCTATTTTCATGCTGCTCTAAGCGAACAAGCTGACTTTTATATAATGCAAACGATAGACTCGAACACGAACACGACTGGGGCAGCCGCATCGCAACTATTCCATAATTTTGTCATATTTCTTAGAGGCCTTTCGCCTCACTAAATCATCATACATATCCATATATATATATATATATATTCATATATATATATAATTTGGATCACTGAATCATCGAACATATCAGGCAGCCTCAGCTCGTCGTTATATTGATATATATATATATATATATATATATATATATATATATATATATATATATATATATATATATATATATATATATATATATATATATATATATATATATATATATATATATATATATAAATAATACCTTAATAATTTGGTCATATTTGTAAGAGCTCTGGCTAGGGCTATATATATTATTAATATATATATATATTCATAATCACTTCAATTGTATCAAAGATGCAAAAAGCATTTCACCTGACTCAAAGTTAACAAAGCTTAAATCGAATTCTAATTTTGATGAAATATTTTTATTGTATACCCTGAACCCATTGAAAATGGGGAAATCAGGGCAGAAGGAGACGTCTTGATCAGCTCGACGAGCTGAGTCGATATAGCCCTGTCCGTCCGTCCGTACGTCTGTATGAACGCGCTGATCTTGTAAAATTTGACATGTATACTCGTGAATGCTATACGCAGTACGATTTTTTTTTCGATTTTTCCGAATTATCGATTAATTTCGATAAATTCACTTTCAATGATGTGTACCATTAAAGCTAGAGACTTCGAATTTCTTGTGCAGATAGGTGTAGTGAATGCGAACATTTTGTAGTTTTTGGATTTTGGTTGCCACGCCCCCTTCGCCCACAATTTGCAAAACCTTGTATTTCAAATACTAGAGACTTGTGCTTTGGCAAATAGACACATATGAATGCCATAATCACACTATAAAAATTTGAAGAACAAAGTCCATCTAGAAAAAAAGTTAATAAACATTTAGTTTCCCATGGCATTGCAGCCCGAGCGCAGTCGCTGCTCAGTTAGCAGAGCGCGTGCACATATTACGTTTGTGTGCGTGCGTATGTGTGTGTGTGTGTGTGTGTGTGTGTTGCTTGCAATATACATATACGTAAAATAATCATAGCCATGCTTCCAATATCGGCTATTCGATGGGTTCAGGGTATCTCCTAGTCGGGAGGTCTCGACTAGAGCTTGTTTTACTCGGACAGATTCGAGTCGTACTCTCTGAGGCGAGCCACTGGCATTGATATTTGATATTGTTAAACTTAAACTGAATTTCGAGGTTTGTTGTTGTCACTAAATATAGAAAGATTTATTAATGGCCTTGGGTTTTGTTGATTCTCCGCAGCTTTTGCAGCTCGATGCTGCGCATTAGGTTCTGGGTGAGCGCACGCAGCGCCTCGGCTGGGGGCGGAGTCATGCCCCCCGCTGGCTTGGCAAAGCCTATGGAGAACTTGATCATGAGATCGCCAATGGGCGAGTTGACGAACTGCGACCCGGTCGAGATCGTCTTGAAGATGATGCGTCGCTTGTGCTGATAGATTTGTGGATCGTGCGGCACCAGATTGCTCGAGCTGATGCCGGGCCGAGCTGTTGCCTGTGGTCGCGGCTTGTTGCTGCTGGTTGCAGCTGGCGCCGCGGTCGTCGTCGAGGGCAGCTCACTATGGTTGACTGGCGTCGTAGTTGGCGGCTTGGTTTGTTGACTCGCCTTGGCCCGAGTTGTGCGCGGCAGCTGTGTGGTGGTGGTGCGTCTGCGTTGGGGACGATTGCGTATGGTGGTGCTGGTGGTGCTGGTGCTGCTGGTGGTGCTGGTGCTGCTTGGCGACTGTGTGGAGCTGGGCATCACTGCTGCCGGATACCCAGTCTCGGGCAGCTCCTCGCCAGCTGTGGCTGCATCTGGTTTGTCCGCATTGCCAAGACCCTCCTCCAGCTCTGGCCCCGTCTCGTCCACATAGTCATCATCCGCTTCGGCCACATTGTTGTTGGTGAAGCTTGGCTTGTTGGGCGGCTGCTGCACGCGCTGCCGCTTCGTCTTCTCATCCTCATAGATGGGCACATCGGGCCCAGTGGAGGCCAGCACCTGCTCCATTTGCTTCTGCAGTATTTCATAGAGCGGCGTATTCTGCTCATCGTCCAACAACTCCACCGGATCGCTGGGCACAAACTGATTGTTGACATAGGCGCTGCGCCCATCCAAGTCTTCCTCGAGCTCTAAGATATCGTGCTCCTGTTTCTGGGCGCGCGCCTCTACGATTGGCTGATCTGTGGCCGCATGGCTCTCTGGCTCAACGGGCGCCGCCGCACAGCTGAGCAGCACTAAGAGAGGAGAGCTTTAGGATTTCAATGCCTTCTCTTTTGGCTCGCCTTCACTTACCTGCGCCAAGGATGAGCAGCAGCTTCAACACTTTGACTCTGCCAGTTCCGTTTGCCATTGCAGTCGCCGGGCTTCTGTGTGCAGTGGGTGCATCGGTGGCATCTTTTATAGGTCGGCCGAGGAACAACCCACGCAGCTTGATGGACCAATCTTCTGCTGTGATCTGATAACTCTTTGACTGTCAATCAACGCGCTTAGAACTTCCATAGAACTTGTTTGACAGTTCAACGAACCCAACACCTAAGCACAGATGCGCCCAAACGCATTTTATGCCTCTCTTTCTCCCTAGGGACTACGCAGTTAAGGCGCCCACATTTCATCTGTAAATGGCTGATAAAAGCTTTCCTACGGCTCACTTTTATCGCTTGAGGAAAATATAAAAATAAAGTTTTCTCTCACTAATTTTTAATGATGTTAAACCTTAATGAGCTATACATTCTTTTTTTTTTGTAAATAAATTTTTACGTTTCATTTTAATCAAATTAAATCCGTTTTAACTTAAAATATATAATTTAAGAATATTTTTAATATTTAGATTCATAAGAGAAGATATAGGAACATAGGATCATCATCAGTCTAATTATTAAATCTAACAGAAGTACACAATATATATATATAAATATAACAGAAGTATATATAATATAAATTACAGATGGCAAGATCAGTCTGGCATATATACATATAAATATTTACAAAATTAATTAAATAAAAATAAAATTAAGATATATTACAGATTGGAACTATATTGTTGTGACTTTATTTAACTAATATATTAAAAAACATGTAAGATGACTTTAGTCGAGTGTGTCCGACTGATATATTCCAAAACAAGCCTATTTTACATACATACATATTGTAACCGAAGAACATTCAGGCGATTTCCCCGTTTTTAATGGGTTCTTTATATAATAAAATTATTATTAAGACATTCGCGTAAAAAGAAACATTAACAAATAATACAATTTTACTTAAGATACCTACTATATTACTAACATATTACTCTGGCAACGGTAGAGATTCGGTTAACGGTAGAGTGTTTGAGAGTCGGGAAGCAGTAGAGAGGCGGGTAGCAGTACAGAGTCGGTTAACGGTAGAGTGTTTGTGAGGCGGGCAGCAGTAGAGAGGCGGGCAGCAGTAGAGAGGCGGGCAACGGTAGAGTGTTTGAGAGTCAGTTAACGGTAGAGTGTTTGTGACGCGGGCAGCAGTAGAGAGGCGGGCAGCAGTAGAGAGGCGGGCAGCAGTAAAGAGGCGGGCAGCAGTAAAGAGGCGGGCATCAGTAGAGAGGCGGGCATCAGTAGAGAGTCGGGCAACGGTAGAGTGTTTGAGAGTCGGTTAACGGTCGAGTGTTTGTGAGGCGGGCAGCAGTAGACAGTAGGTTAACGGTAGATTGGCAGAGAGTCGGCAGCAGTAGAGAGGTGGCCAGGTAGAGAGTCCAATCCAGATAGATGTTCCAGTAGCAGGAGAGAGTCCAGCAGAGGTAGAGAGGGCAGCAGGAGAGAATCAGGAAAAAAAAAGAATTATTAGTAAAACATTTGTTTAAAAAAAACAGTTATAACTAATACAATTTTACTTAATATAATTAATACTAAAATTATTAACTAAATACTTACCAAATCCAGAAGAAGAGGAGGAGGAGCTGGAGGAGGAGGAGGAGGAGAAGACACTACACTACACTGCACTGCACAGCACGACTGACCATCAGGGGGTCAGGAAACCAACTGAAGATCTGGGCAGACGGCTTGCCCTTATATAGGGCAAAACTCCCGCCAAAAATTGTGCTCAACTCTTTAGAGCTCTCTCTTGGTCGACGTCATGGCTCTATTCTTACAGTCGATCATTGAGTGGGAAATAAGAGCGCTACCTGTTTAGTTCGGTAGAGTCGGTCAGCAAAATGATCATTAACATAACAATCATTATCTAACTACTACCGTTATTATTCTACTTAATTCACAAACAATAAGTAAGGAAACTCTAATCGGAGGTGTGTATGTGCAAAAGCGCAAGTCTCTAGTATTTGAAATACGTGTTTTTTGGGCGTAGGGGGCGTGGCATCCAAAATTTAACAAAAATCAAAATTGTATAAAAGTCTCATTAAGCTAAATACAAGATTTGGAGTCTCTAACTATAAATATGTAGAAGATATAATTTTAAAACTGAAAACCCATTTTCGTGTTTAATCAATAAAAAAACGAGAAGAGTTATCGAATTTCTAAAACAAACTCGACCTGCGCGTGATATACACGAATCTATCAAAAAATCAAGTCTCTAGCTATTATAGGTACTGAGATCTACGCGTTCAAACATACGGACAGACGGACAGGGCTCAATCGACTGTATGGAGTCTGCCACCCCTCCTTCTGCCTGTTACATACATTTGGGCTGCAACAAAACCATTATACCCTGATGACCCATTTTTAATGGGTTCAGCTATATATATAAATATATATATATATATATATATATATATATATATATATATATATATATATATATATATATAAGGCTTAAAACTCTGAATAACGGCTATTCGTTAGAACACTCTTACTTGATTTTCAATTTTTTAATTAATTTTAAATTTGTAATTGTACAATTATGAAAGTCCTAAATATCTTATGAGCCTCCCTAATATTTTCCATGCTCATAAGTGATTTTTGAAAATATTTTCTGAAAATAATTTTTATTAAATATATTTTTTAATTTTTAAATTTGTTTTTATTCTTTTAAATTTTATTAGGATTTGTATTTAATACTAAAATAAATTAATTAAAATTGTAATTAGCAGCAGCATTTTCTTAAGAGACCACATATTTTAGTTTATCCTTGTCAGACTTGGGCTGGGCTTGCTGCTTGATGGGCTCTGTAGGCGTGGCAGCGTTCCTGACCGCCGCCTTAACCTGGTCGACAGCTGCTGCAACTGAGACTGCGGGCACAGAGCTGGCAACTTGAGGGACAGCAGCTGCAGCTTGTGGCTTAGCAGCTTGTTGAATTTTCACCTCGACGTCTTTGACGGGCAATGGGGGCAGAGCAATGGCTTCCACAGGCATGGCGACGGGTGTGGGCACGGGTACGGGATCAACGAGCACTTGCAAGGGTAGGACAATGGGCTCTGCCTTCTCTGGTTTGTTCTTGTTCTTTTTCTCTTTGACCTGATTCTTTTGCTCCTCACTACTCTCATTGCTTTCCTTGCTGTCCTTGTCCTTGCTGTCACTGCTCACCTGGCTGGCCTCAGCCTCAGCCACTGTTGTAGCTGTGGCGTTGTCCCGGAAATAGGGCGAGCATCTGAATTTCTTGTCCGTGTAGGCTGTTTCCTTGGGATACATTTGCTGGCACTGATCGTAGGCCAGATCGGTCCACAGGCCATGCGTGCGGCACTTGGCCACGTTCAGCTTGCATTGGTTGTAGAAGACGGCCACCTCGTTGGCCGTGCGGCCGCAGATGGGCTCGTAGGCATCCGTGCAGTCATCGTCGCACAGGTAGCCCTCACTTAGCGAGTGAGCAGCGCTGTTGATGGCAGCCGAATTGCTGGCCATCTGGCAGCCCGCCTTGGTGGACTCGCAGCCGAACCAGGCAATCGGTATGGCCAGGTAGGGCGGACTTCTGCGCCTGCCATCAGCGCCAATCAGGGGCGCATATGTGCGCTTCACATAGTACGAGTGCTCCTCGGTGGACACCTGCGCCTTGGCACCGCTCAAGTCCGATGAGCTTGACCACTTCACCTTCGACTTGCTCTTCTGCGCATCGTGATGATCGTCGCCCTTGTGCTTGCGACGCCTGGCCTCGGTGCCGGCAGGTGCTAGCAGCAGCAGCGCGGCCACTGCAAGGGACAAATGAAGATTTGGATTGCGAACTACCTGGCACTAGTTGTCCCGACTTACCTACGATGCAGGCAGCCTGGTATGTTCTCATCTTTATATATCTCTCTGTGTGTTTGGGTATGATCTTGACGCTTGCTCGCTGTGACTATCACTGGCCGCTTCTTACGCTGTGCTGGCCTCTTAAGTATCTTAGCTGTGGCCAGCTCGCTCTCAGCTGTGCGGGGAGTTCTTTTTCTTTTCCTTTACCGGTTTTCTTGGTAATCTCAACAAGTAAAAAGAAGAAGAAGCTGTAGCTGTAGCTGTGGCTGTGGCTGTGGCTATATTTTCTTCTGTTTCTGTTTGTCTGCATCGAAAGTACGCCGAGCTGAAATTTTGGTGAAATTTTTTTATGCAAACTCATGTGGTCCCCATTTGTCAGCGGACGCCCGTATACCCTTTTCTGGCTTCTAGAATGTTGTTGAATGCTGCTTGGCCACGAACTGGTTATCTGTTTATCACCTCACTGCCACCGGGCCGCCTGGTGCCGCCTGGTGCCCGCCCACCCGTTCGAAGCGCTGCAACTTCACCATCGAAAGCCGGTTCCGGAATTGGGTCAATCCGAAAGGTTTACTGATCTTGTTTTACGGCCAGCAGACAATTCTTTTCGCCTTAGGAGAGCTCATCGTGCGTTCAAGTATCTGACTATTTACTTCAAATTAACATCCAATCACGCTGCTCGCTCGTTATCAACATCTAAGTGAACAAAAAAACTGTTATTGTTGCACTGATTCGAGTCGCTGCTGGGATTCCAATTTCTGGGCACTTCATATGATTATGTGGATAATTATTGTAAACAATGTTTAGATGTTGTCGGAAAAAGTTGAGCTCTTATCGTTGCATCGCTGTTTGTTGACCCAGTTGTGATTTATGGAGAAACCTTGACTTTTCTGAGAACTTTCGAACTTTTTTCTATAATAAATATAATACAAACTTGTATTTTTCTATATTATCCTAATATATGTCAGAAAACTGAAAAAAAAAAAATATATATATATATATGAAAGTTATAAAATATATGTTGAGAGCTTAAGAAATGATTTATATAATTTAATATTATTCATTTAATTTATTAATATGTAGAAGATGTTAAACAAATATTAGAAAATTATTTATATAAGTTAATATTAACAATTTCAGTTATTAATATATTAAAAACATTTATAATAAAATATTATCTTATTTGAGAGCTTACAAAATTATGTATATAATTTAAATAAAAATAATATAATATAATAATAATAATAATAATATAATTTTATAATATATCATAAATTTAAAAAATTAAATAAAATGTGATTTATATTATTATTTAATATTAATAATTTATTTGATTAATATATTTAACTTTAATATTAGTGTTTTAAAATCTTTTAATAATTATAAGAAAAATATTTAAATAAATGATAAAAGTTATATATAGTTATATATATATATATATATATATATATATATATATATATATATATATATATATATATATATATATAAATTTATTATATAGTAATAAATTAATTAATTATATATTTAAATATAATATATTTTTAAAATAATTTAAATTTAATAATAATTATAATTTTGACACTAAAAAATGGTTTAATAGTACAACAGAATATATATATATATATGCATATTTTTGGTCTAAAAAATGAATAATCATTAATCAATAACAATAAATTTGCAAGGCAGATTCAGTTGATCAATTGCTTTCTCCTTATTGAGTGTGATTCACTGCTGATTCCCTTCATTGTTATCAGATGCATTGAGTTTCAAATTAAGATCTATGGAAAAGTTTTCCGAATGCATTAGAAAGTTCAAACTGCGATTGGTGCGGTGGATCCCAGTGGAGTTAATTATTGCATAATTAGACACAGTCCGAGGCAGAGGCAGAGGCAGAGGCCTAAGCATTGACTGATAGCCAAAACGAAATTTAATCAGTCAATTAGGTGCGTCATGCTTTTGTCGAACAGCAACAAGAAAACTCTTTTAAATTGTAAACATACATATTTGCATACAACAACAAGACTAAGTCTGCCTCGTAACGCCCGCAACTGGCAAATGGCTGTTAATGCTTAAGCCAAATAGACGAGAGATGGCCAAAACTTTTGAGCATAAATCAACAAATTTATGAAAGAAGTGACCAGAAACCGAGTTTTGAATAAATGATTTCGGTTTCTTTTGTGTTGCGTAGAGGGAAAAAAAATTAAATAAACGAGCTAAACAAAAAAAAATAAAGCACAAAAAAAAAATACAAAAATAAAAGCAGAAAGAAAGAGCGCTGAGAGCTGGCTGCAGTAGAAACGTCGGCTTGGCTCTGACCAGAGACCAGAGACCAGAGACCAGAGACCAGAGACCAGCGACCAGAGACTCCCCCCCAGTACAGAGAAGAGCGCCAGCCTGGCCGAGGCCTGGCCTTATGCATACTTTCATTTTAGAGACAAAACCGCAGCCGTCGCATGGCTATAAAAAGCGAAAGCAAAGCGCTGGATTCGCTCATAAAGACCGCAAAACTGCAAAAGTCAACTGCGCCCCGAGCCCGCTCCCGAGCCACGCCATCAGGATTAGCCCCGAACAAGCAGCAAATATGGTTAAGCACATTTACATGACACTGGGTAAGTAGCAGGTAGCATCAGCCCTAGAATAACAGCTTTAATGTGCAGCTCTGCATTGTCCACAACCAGCTGCACTGGTCGCCTTGGCCATTGCTGTGCATGCGGCGCCCGCGCGCCTCGACTTCGATGTGGTTGGGGAAAGTGATTTGCCCGCCGTAGACAAGGCTGAGGAGGCGGCGGCGGCCAACTCTAGCGCGGATAGCGACGAGGATGACGATGATGACGAGGACGATGATGATGAGGATGAAGCGCCGAAGTTGGAGAACGACGATGATGAGGAGGATGACGATGAGGACAACGAGGAAAGGTCGATCAGACGGCGACGTCGCGAGGCCGTTGAAGCTGAAGCTGAAGCTGCACCCGCTGAAGTCACCGAGGCCACCGAGGCCGCTGCAGCAGAGCCAAGCGCTGAGAGCGCCACCACAATTCCAACCACAAGCGCAGTGACAACGACGCGCAAGCCCGTGCTCGTTCTCATACGCGACGCACTCAAAAAGGTGACCACGGGCCTGCCCACCGAGCAGGTGGCCAACAATGCGCTGCAGTACTTCCAGCTGTTCGAGCACTTCATACAGCAGACCATCGAGCAGGTCATCGATGCCGCCGATGACGACGACGAGGAGACACCCGCAGCTGCCACAGCCATCCCAGCTGCCACGGAGGAGGCGGACAAAAAACCCGAAGCGCCCGAGACACAGCCCGAAAAACCAAACGAGTCCGTTGCACCAGGTCCAGCTCCAGCTCCAGCTGCAACTGCAACTGCAGTTGAAAATATCAAACCCGCAGAGCCTGCAGCTCAGCAGCTTAGTTCCTAATCCTCCCACTCAACTGCCTCAATTATTTATTTTAAATTATTTATTATTAGCCATAAAGTTTGCAAAAATATACCAAGTGTTTTTTGAGATACAAAAAAAAAATAGAAAATAGAAAATAGAAAATAGAAAATTTCTTTAGTTCTCTGCGCTCAGCTGGGCTTGAATCTGGCTGCGGCTCTGGCTGCGATGGCGGTTGGTCGCACGCTTCTTGGACGGCTCAATTTGCGCCAGCAGCCGATTGAAGTACGAGTTGGGCGACCTGGTCGAGGGACTCTTTTTGTGGCTCGAACTGGGGCGCCTTTGCAGCTGCAGCTCCTGGTCGCCAATGAGCAAGCTCAGCGGCATTTGCCCAGAGGTGTTGATATAGATGGGTATGGTTATGTAGATGGGTGAGCCAGGCGAGGCAGTCAGGGAGTCGGGCTTGGCTGGGTCCTATAAAGAGACAGAGAGAGAGAGAATAATATATTTTACTATATATATAGTTATAGCTACCTGTGGCTGGGTGGACTCCAGCTGCTGTTTAGGTCGATCTGCCTGTGCCTCGATCTCTGGCTGCTTGAGGGAATGCAAGGGATTGCCCTGGATAGTCTCCATTAGAGGTTTAGCTTGATCTGCCTGTGACGCGATCTCCGGCTCAGGCAGCTGCTTAAGAAAGTGCAAGGGATTGGCATCATGGCTCAAGCTGTTGGTCTCGGCCTCTGTCAGCGCAGGCAGGCGTTCGTTATGGAAATTATCATCATGATCCTCCTCGCTGTTGGCCACATATATTTTAGTCTCGACTGTGGAGCTGCTGTTGGGCTTTTGGGCTGTGCTGGCTCGCGTGGACTCCAGCAACGTCTGCAGCTTGAGCGCTTCGGCGGCGTCACTCGGATGGGCCGCCTCGTGGGCCATGCAGAGCGTGCCGCAGAGCAGCACAGCTGCAAGAGGATCAAGAGGGTTATGAAGACGACGCACGACTAAGGTAAATGCCATATTTTATTTGATAAAATATTACAATCTAAAGTGACTAAGTGACTAACTTAAGCTAAGGCGCCGCGGAACCCAGACTAAATCGCTCTAGAGCACCGTGCGCTTGCCGTTGAGCACGACATCGGTGAGTCCGAGTTCCTGGAACTGTTCGAGGCGCTCAACCTGGTTGCACAGGCGCTTCTTGAACTGCACCTCGCGGCTGAGCATCTTGAGATCGTCCACGCTGCACATCTTGTTGTAGATGCACATATTCTTGGCAATGAGCTCGGCGGTCAGCATGATCTTGGCGCGGGAGAGGCGCAGATAGGAGTAGTGCCTGTTGGAGCGGCGCAGCTCCTGGCGGTACAGGAACAGGTGATAGTCGAAGGTAATGTTGCTGCCGGACATCTTGATGCGTTGCTTTACTTGATGCTTTGGTTTCTCCTGCTGCTGCTTGGCCTTCGAGTTGTGCTTCTTCTTCTGTCTGCGTCGCTTCTTTTCCGCTCTTTGCTCCGGAGTGTGGCTGCTCATCTTACGCTGTTGACAGTTTGACGTTCCTGGCGCATTTAATGTCGGTCGTGCCAGGCGGTTTCCTTATATGTCCAGCAGGTACAGGCACCTACCCAGCCAGGTAGCTCATCTCATTAGCGGTCGCCCACGTGCACCGATCCAGGCTTTCCATTCGAAATATTTTCCGCAACGGCTGTCTGGGAATTTCCATAGTTTATTTATGGCTTTATGACTGGGACCCAAATGCAGACACCGCCGGCTGCGTCCAGTGCTAAGCCTCAATTACGGCTACCAACTAAGCGCCGATTTCGGAAATCTGCTCGCGTCGCGACTTTTTTTCTTGGGTTCTGTGGCGTTTTGGGTTTTCGCGAAAAACGCGCATAATTCCGGGAATTTTTGGGTGGTTCTCGTAAACGCATTAAGGAATTGTTGCAGCCCAGCGATAGCTGGCCTTGTCCCCATTTGCTAATTTCTGAGTATTGGCTGGATTTAATTTTCCTTGTTCCTAGTGGGTTTGAGCTATGCTCATGTATTGAAGGATTGCAAATAATTTCTAAATTATGCGGGCTGTGCTAGAGGTGCTTTGATATGGAGGGAATTGACTGAAAATATTTTATAATATTTATAATTTGCTGAGATTTGTGGTTTAACCTAATATGAATATTGAAAATTAGCAATATAGAATTATTATTATTTTTTTTTATTCAGTTTCAATATGCTCTGCTCTTTGGCTGTAAATATTTCACACCATAATCTATGCATATTATAGTATAGTGTACTTCATTATATACTATATAATTGCCACAAATCAAAATCTTCAAACAGACGATCAGCACACACAGCACCTCTCTAGGATATTAGTCTTAAGAGAAGACAGCTATTCCTTGTGGTAGTCTGCATAAATATTTGTAATTCCATTTCCAGATCAAGATCAAATGTAAATAGTCGTATTTTAATATTATTTTTAAGTATACAAATAATTCGCATTGACTCTACTATATAAACTCTGATCTCTGCTTATCTTGTCTTGTCTAACATATAACAGTAACAGTCATATATATATATATATATATATATATATATATATATGTATAAATAATTCAATTCTTTCCCTTAAAAAATAAGTATGTATTTATAGTTTTTTGATTAAAAAATGTTATGATAAAAAACAAAGGCTTATGAAATATTCTTTTTAATTACAATTAAAATAAATTGATATATTTATAAAATTTTCTTATTTCCAAACACTTTTCCCGTTAGGTTTTTATTTTAACGTAGTAAGCACAAATTAAAATTTATTTTTAATTTTCAGATTTCAATAAATATATATTTTATATTTAAAAAAATGTATATATATTCTCTAATATGCAAGTTCACATTTATGCTTCTATTATTATTTAATTTCCAGATCAAATAAATGTTTATAACTCTCCATAATTCGAAAATAAAATAAATTTATAAAAATATTTTCAAACACTTCAGACTGAGTTACAAGAACAAACTATATAATTCTTTAATTTCCACATTCAAAAAATGAATTTGTGTAGTATATAGAGAGTTTTCTAATTTCCAAACACTTTCCACTCTTTTTTCTTAACTTAGATGACAATAGCAAATATGGTTCAACGCACCTCCACACAGCAAGTTGATAGACCGCTTCATGTTCGTTTCGAAAATAATACTAAAACTGCTTTTGGGGAAACATTTCTATTTTATAGCGCGAAATGGACAAGAAATTTCACTCGATGCGAATCTGGTTGAAGTTCTCTTTATTTGGCTCATTCGCATATTAATTGGCCCAATCGCAATGGCCATCTTTTCTCTGCTATGCAAATGATATTATCAAAAAAAAAAAGTCTTCAAAACTGAAACGGCAACGTCATATTGTTTGTGTTTTATTTTATTTGTATTTTATTATTTTTTGTTGGTGGGAGGGCAGGCAAGCCGCATAAATAATGATGATGCGCCAATTTCATTTTGGTCTATTCAGCCATTTGATTTGTTCATTTTGCATGCATTTTATGAATTCGGAATCATCATCATTCTCATCATCTCTTCTGCTTGGCCATTCGAACGGGATGCGGCTGGATGCGCAGCTGGTAAATGTGCTCGTTGCCTTTGTCAATAGGAATTAGCCAGAGCGACAGCCACAGTCATCGATGGGTTTTATTTAAAGTTGATTTTATTTATTTTGCCAGTTTTCAACTGCCAGCACACAGAGGGCACGACAGGATAGCACAGGAGAGCACCAAGGGCAAAGGACGACAGCAGCCAGGGCATTTCCATTTGACTTGGCTCTGACTGACTTGCATAACATCTTCAGCCGTCGTCTTTTGTGGTTTGCGTTTGTCATTAGACAACGTCTAGACCAAATTTTGCCCAGTCCCCGTCCCAGTTTCCAGTCATCGATAGCTATGGCAGACGCATGTCCTCAGCCAAAGAACTTGGCAACACAATTTGGCCAGGGGCAAATACATATATCGAAATTGGCAACGTTTGTGCATGTGACTGACTGAATGCCAAATGCGTTCACCACTCTCTGCTCCTACTCAGCTGCTATTGACTTACTTGTATGCTAAACAGCACCAATATCTTGCAGATAGAGCGAATCTTTCGCTCAATACCCTACGGAGCGGCTGCTGAGTTTTGATTTAATTTTTGCTTAACTTTTAACAGCTAGTTAGTTGGAAATTATATATAAGAATATTATAAAATAATGGTATTATATATATATGTATATATTTCCGTTTCCCAATTCATGATTGCCACCTACCCTTGCAGTAGTATTAGTGTGACAGCTGGACGGCAGTTCGAAAAATATTATTCGAGTGGGTTTGTGTCTTGGCTACACGCTGCATACTTCTACCTGGTATCCTCACACTAAGAGAGAGGGAGAGGGAAAGAGCGCATCAAATTTAGCTGCTGCAGATCGTAGGTAGGCCCAGGCGTTGCTGTGTGAGAGTGAGATGGCTACAGTAACCATTCGGAGTGTGGCCGATAAGTAGCCATTAGAAATCATGTTATTTATTACTGTTGTAAAACTTTAAAATTAGATTAAAATATTATTAAAATGGAAACATTTTTAAACATTTTTCGAATCTCGTAAATTTTAAAGCAAACCAAAAATATTCATATTTTTTGGTAACTATCAACCTCCGTTCATATCTCCCATGCAAAGCTTTTAATTAGCTTCCAATCAATGAATCTTTTACTAAATCCATTTGTAAATTGCTTTTGATCATCGATTTTTATTTACTATTTCTATGAGTTGCAACACAGACAACAATTTATTGGAATTACTGTCGAATAATTGACACATTTTGTTGCGGCTTTTAGCTTTATAGATACCCTATTAAAATTCCATAAAAAATGTGCTTTAAAAAATAGATCAAATTCCATTCATTTAATTTTCAAACCATGTGAGAAATAAGTGCTTTAGGCTCAATTGCTTGACAAGGAAATTATCTCAATAGGTAGGTAGAACATGAATATTTAAAGGGTATTAAAATCGACAGTTGAATATATTTTCCGCTTTTCATTTTTTATTTTTATTGCACGACTGACGTTGACGACGTCGAAGGCAATAATTTTTCGACATTGTGTTCGCAATTTGTTAGCCATGAGGCCAATAAATTTGGCCAAATATACACCATAAAAAGGAGAGGGAGATAAAAAGAGAGAAGACTACAATGAAAGAGATCGAAAAACCTATGCACTTTATAATGAAATAAATTGACTTTCATGAAGGCGGTATCAATATGGAAGCCAAAGCCAAATAAATCGCAACTTGGAGCGCAAATTAAAATGGTATTGGGGGGCGTGGCGTGTATGCTGGACTTTGGTATATATACATAAAAGGGCAAACGCTTTGGTTCGCCGCTCAATTTGCAATAATGCCGCACATCCAGTTTCATTTCAATTGCAACAATTTCGAGCAGAGCCAAAAAGAAAGCTATAAAATAAATGTACAGATATATATCTATATATATATGTATATATATATATATATATATATATATGTAGATATATGAATAAGCACTGAGTGTACTCGTATGGGGCTAAACTTCAGCCTTGTTTGTGTGTGCGTGCGCGTCTGCGTTGCCTGTTTTTCAGCTGTAAAATGCATTTCACATTTTATTGTGCACTCAATCAAAAATCCATTTCCGTTTGCCGTTTGTGCGAACGCCCAACTCTACCAGTACGCTGACATGGAGTCCCGGCACGGTGCTTGTTTATTCGAAAAATATGCCTGCACGTGTGAGTACCGGAGGCTGGATGAGTGAATAGCTGAACTGAAACGAGGCGTCAGTCGGATGGACGTTGGCTGAGCCAGGCTGGAATTGGCATCCAAACTTTGATAATTGAGTTGAAGCTGTTCGCGCGATGCGCTGAAGTCGTGTCATCATCGACGGCTTTTACCAATATTGCAATAACAGAGCGCTGGGCATCCATATAAATCGCGTATATGGGATTGCCTACCTACCCCCCTATCCTCCTACCTCCTTCCCCCTACCATTGCTGTGCGCACTGCACGTGCCAAAGCAATCCAAATCAAACGGCAGCTGTAGCCCATCCCCTTGGCGATTCTCTGACATTTCTGAGTTTGATGAAACGCGGTCCGCAGAGCCATTCGGCTTATCGGAGTCAAACAAGCGGGGGGAGCCCATTCCAGCTGCTGGCAGAGCGAACAGAGATAGTTATGAAAATGCCATATTTGCTTGGGATCAAGCAGAAGCAGTGTTGGATAACTGCCGGAAAATTGACCTGTGCTACTTAGATGAAACACTTTTTAATATATTCGCATAATGTATAAAAACAGTGTTGTATAGCAACCAATACGAGTGTTGTAAAGCTTAAAATTGAAAAGTATTAGATAATATATTCAACAATTTTTACTTGCCTTAAAAAATAAAACATGCCTAGTGTTGTGTAACTGTAGAAAAAATATTAATTAAATTTACTGAGTGTTTTCCAACACCAATTCATAACTTTTCAGTTATACAAGACATTAGCATTCGCCCTCTAAATTGTACAAGGCCTTATGTCCATGTCATTCCCAATTTAGCTCAACGCCCCGCCTAAATGTTCCTGAATATATTCTACATATCGCCCATTTCAATTACTTTCGGCCTGTACAAATTACCCAACTTAAAGAACTCATTAATTTAACTACACGCATCTTTATAACTCGTCGTAGTTTTTTTTCCTTTTCGTCTCGTTTCATTTCAGTTCTTTCCACTTGTGCTATTCTTCCTTTCGAATTTCTTTATTATGCTCGTTCAGGAAAAATTGCAAAAGAGTTTATTGGTCTTGTTTGACTGGATATTTGTGATTTTTAAAGTTTGGATATTGAAATTGGGCTTACGAATTCGGATTATGAAAAAGTTATAACCTCCATACCTTTAAATGTTAAATATTGAAACTGGATAATTAAATTTGAGAAATACGTAACATAGAATATTGACTTTCGGTACATAAAAAAATAAAAATAATATTTTCTATAAATAAAAATAAAAAAATGAAATGAATTAAATGATTAAATTTAATTAAATAAATATGTTAAATGTATATATATTTAATTAAATTTCAATTTATATACACTTTAAAATATTTAAATTTATACATATTTCATAATATTTGAATTTATAAATATTTAATTCAATTTAATCAGTTTTCATTACATCAAATTTCTCCCTCTGCACGGCACGAGCATTGAGCAGTCTGTACTACCCCAATGCACAGTTCTTTCATGTTTCTTATTTTTGTTTGTTTGTTTTTTTGGCAGTTTGTTTGGTCCTCTGCCTCTGCTGACATGACATGAACTGTAGTTTATTTATTATTTGCTCTGATGCTTTCTCTTTTTCTAGCTTTTTTTTTGTGATGCTCCTGCTGCTTGTTTCTCTTAATTTTGTTTATATCACTGACGCACGCTAGCAACTGTGTGTACATATGTGTCAGCATCTGCATGTGTGTGTGTGTGTGTGTCTGTGTCTCTCTGTGTCTCCTGTAGTTTATTGTCAATTGTTTGTGGCATTTATTTCGCAATTGCGATTCATTTTTTTCTTTTTTTTGTCCACTCTCGGCATGTTCATTTATTTGATTAGTTTTTATTGCTGCACAATTTTGACGCTGGCGCTGCATCAGGAAGCGACTGCATTGCAGCTGAGTTTCATAACTTATGCGACAATCAACAGATACATAAATTATTTATATAATTTTATTAAAAATAGTTTTCTCTTGCTTTCGATTAGACAAGCCACAGCTTTGAGTTTTCCCGCTTCATTTTTGTTTTTCAATTTCAATTTCAATTTCAATTTTCTATGCATTAAAGTTGTCGCCCCAAATCCTTGCTTCATCTAACCGAAAGCAACCCCTTTTTGGCATTTACATGCCCGTATTGTCAACCAATTCACGCATAGAGCTACTCCGTCCACAGCTTTGGCTAAAGACTGTGGTTATTTGGCCATAAATTTTACGTACCATGGTCTATTAACTTAACGCTCCCCCAGCTCTGGCATGAGTCATGCCACACCGTACCCCCCTTCCCCCACCCCTCCTTTGTCTTAATTTGTGCAAGGTTTATCTATGAATCTGATGGCGCACAAATCAAAATACTCGTTTATATCCCATACAAAGTAGCTGGTGGCAAGTTCGTGCTTCCGCCAGTGAATAGCGAGCTTCATTTGGTCGCTTATCTATCTGATGTGGAAATTGAATTTCGCCACACACACACACACATACATGGTCGCAATAGGCTGCAAAGAGTGGGCACGAGTCTATAGATAATTGCATGATAACAGGCTAATTTTCAATTAGCGCCATTTTGATAAGCTCACATAAATTAAGTATTCTTTTCGCCTGCTGCTCGCAACAAATTGCGAATCGTCTTTTGTTTGTGGCCTAAGTAGATGCGCTCTTCCGGCTCTGCCATTGTTTCCGGCTAGAAGAAAAAAAAAAAAACGTGACTAGTTTATTGATTGGATCGAAACTACGCCAAACATAAATTAATAATAATACGAGCATTGACCAAGTAACAATTTGCTATGCTCTGCAAAATGCTTTTAAGCAGCCCTCGGATGCCGAATCGAGAAACCCAACCAACTAAAAGTCAAACACTTGAGCTGCCCTGCCGCCTGCCTGGCCTGCTGCTGACTACGTGTTGGCCATTTTGACGTCGTCGTCGTCGTTGAGGTCCTTCGAAACCTGCTCCATATAAAATTCCAATCATACTTGACCAAAAGCAAAACACTGGAGAATACCTAAACCCTGCCTCCCCGACCCAAAAAAAAAAAAAAAAAATAGAAAGTTAAGTGAAGTGCGGCGCTTAAGCCAAAGGCATTGAACGGGTGGCTGAGCTCTCTTCGATTTTGGCCAGGAGTCTCTGCTGCTACTGGCAGCAGTCAGCAAAAATTTTGTGCTTCACTTTCGCCAATAACTTGCCGTTGCTTAACGTTATATTTTATTGATACACTTGCAAAAGCCAAAAGAGTTGCTGGTTTGACTCCAGTTCGAGATTGTTCAATAGCTGAAATGCCTAAGCTCTGGCTAAAGGGCAGCAAATAGAGTAGATCTGAGGGAGTTCTAGCTATAGCTATCTCTCTTACTCTAGCTGTATGTATCTATCTCTCTCTCACTTTTCATTCAGTTATAAATATAATATCTATATAGCTATGTATATATATCTCTCTTACTCTAGCTATATGTATCTATCTATGTATCATTCAGTTATAAATACATACTATATAGATAGATAGATCTATCTCTCTTACTCTGTATGTATCTATCTCTCTCTCATTCTCCATTCAGTTATAAATATACTATCTATATAGCTGTATCTATCTCTTTTACTCTAGTTATATACCTATCTCTCTCTCTCTTCATTGAGCTATATGTTATCTATATAGCTCTTTATACCCTCTCCAATCACAATCCAATCCATCAATTTCCCTTAGTTATCCTCTTCTATATCGGAAGAGCATCTCCAGATCGGCTTTATTTTCCGCTGCATTTCTCTAGCTGCTTTGCTAAACTTTGGCCAAATGGCCCCGCGCCGCATCGTTGCATTTATTTGTGTGCTGGGGCTTATTTCCAGTGCACACAATTTTCGACAGATTTTCAGAATAGTTTCCGCAGCATAGGTAAAATGCAGCTTGGGACTTGGCTACAGCTAGAGGTCCGCCCACTTCCACTCCACCTCCAACTTTAGTTTGCAATATTTGCGGTTGGGGCGTGGCAAAGGCAGGAATTGAAATTCTTTTCACTTTTCAAACATTAACCTTTAAACACTTTGTGAAGGGCGCTGCTGTTGTCGTGCAGGTTGTCACAGCTTAATCGATTTGAAGAAAAGTTTCATGTCGTCTTCTACCTCTTCATGTTACTTTTATTTTTACGCCCCATTTGCTGGGAAGCGCTTACGGTAAATTGCAAAGGAAAATCCGTTGTCGTTGTCGTTGCCGTTGCCGTATCGAGCACCACGGCGTGCAATGATAAACTTTCGACACATTTTTCATTTATTTTCAACACCTTTGATTGATATATTGAACACTTGGCGCCCAACTTAAGCAAGCGTCTTTGGCTCAAATGGCTGTCGCTGCCACTGCCGCTGCCGCTGCCGCTGCTGTTTATTCGACGGAAGCTCGCCCCAGCTGGCGGCTCCCATTGTGCGAGCATTTCCGCCGGATGTCAAGAGGTAGGCGAGCTGAGCCACCAGCTGCTGTTCCTCAATGTCAAATGCTGCGACAAAGGTGACAGACGACTCTCTCTCTCTCTCTCTCTGCCGAGCAATGCTACTCCGAGTGCTGTTTTATAGTTCAAATTAAACTCTGCATTCCTAGAGCAATTCCAGCCATAGCAGGGGATTCAAGATAAAAAGTTAAACCTCTAAACAGAATATAAATCTGGTCAGCAACTTGAGCATATAGCAAGCTATAAATAAGCAAATATCATTAAACTAAGTCAACTAACTATTCGTGGTCTGTGCTGCTGAGGCTGCATCTGGTCTCAGCTCCAATCCCATAACAAGTATAAAATGCTTGCCATTCAAGGCAATTGCCCAACTAGTAACACAACACAACACAACACAACACAACAAACAACAACAGCAATTGCTACCGGTAACAGGCAAAAAGGAAATAAGACAGTCAACTAAACAAAGCGAAAAGATGTGCCAGGACATGGCCAGGGCAGTGGCGCCAGGCGACGGCACAGGCGAAGGCAGGACCAGAACGTTGTCGAAGCGAAGGGGCAACTTTTCATAAACATTATTAACAATTATTGTTGTTAGCAGAAGTTGCCTGAATGGCTGGATGGTGTTGCTTGTCGCGTGCAGCCAACAAAGTCCTTTTGGGCTAACACAGACACACACATAGAGAGAGAGAGAGAGAGAGAGAGAGGGAGCTGCGGAGTAGGCGAAGTTATAAGCACGGCAAAAGTTGATAAGAATGAGCCATAGACGTCGTAAGGCAGCTACTTTCAGCAGTGAGTTCTTAACGCGGCAGCTTTGTGCATTTTTTATAAACTAACGCGACGCAGACGTAGATGAGTCCTCAGTTTGTTGCAAGTTTGCAACTGCTGTATACCTGCACTTGATATCAAATGGGGGTTATTTGTTGCCTCATAAAGATAGATATATAGATATTTAGATATATATATATATATATAAATATATTTTATAATATATATATATAGAAATAGATATAGAAATAGATATAGATATAGATATAGATATAGATATAGATATAGATATAGATATAGATATAGATATAGATATAGATATAGATATAGATATAGATATAGATATAGATATAGATATAGATATAGATATAGATATAGATATAGATATAGATATAGATATAGATATAGATATAGATATAGATATAGATATAGATATAGATATAGATATAGATATAGATATAGATATAGATATAGATATAGATATAGATATAGATATAGATATAGATATAGATATAGATATAGATATAGATATAGATATAGATATAGATATAGATATAGATATAGATATAGATATAGATATAGATATAGATATAGATATAGATATAGATATAGATATAGATATAGATATAGATATAGATATAGATATAGATATAGATATAGATATAGATATAGATATAGATATAGATATAGATATAGATATAGATATAGATATAGATATAGATATAGATATAGATATAGATATAGATATAGATATAGATATAGATATAGATATAGATATAGATATAGATATAGATATAGATATAGATATAGATATAGATATAGATATAGATATAGATATAGATATAGATATAGATATAGATATAGATATAGATATAGATATAGATATAGATATAGATATAGATATAGATATAGATATAGATATAGATATAGATATAGATATAGATATAGATATAGATATAGATATAGATATAGATATAGATATAGATATAGATATAGATATAGATATAGATATAGATATAGATATAGATATAGATATAGATATAGATATAGATATAGATATAGATATAGATATAGATATAGATATAGATATAGATATAGATATAGATATAGATATAGATATAGATATAGATATAGATATAGATATAGATATAGATATAGATATAGATATAGATATAGATATAGATATAGATATAGATATAGATATAGATATAGATATAGATATAGATATAGATATAGATATAGATATATAGACGTAGATATAGATACAGAGTATAGTATATATCAAATATAAATACTCTTGTTAAGCGAACTAATATACTCTCTTTAGTTCGCGAACGACCATTTAGAAACGGAGGCTAAAGACGGCGCTTCTGCCGTTATATTTGTTGCTTGCTGCACATACTTCAAATAGTCTTATAGAAGCTGCTGCCGTCGCCATTGTAAAGTTCATAAAGTTGCGACGAAAAACGCCCACAGGTTGGCCACGTTCAGCGAAGGCTTTTGTAGCCATTGCTCATACGCCGCGTTGGACGCACAGACTGAGCAATACATAGAGATAGATATAGATGGAGTGAAACTTGGCTAGTGTTGTTTTTTTTTTATTTTTTTTTTTATCACTTTTTCTTGTGGCGACTGGCGAGAGCAAGCTGCAAGTATTGCGGGAAAGTTTAATTGAGAAAGTTGAGGAATTTCAATTAACTGGGGATATTTGTTATTTTTATTTCACCCCGCCTAAGTATTTCGTGTGTTGAGTCATGTGTGCTATTGGCTGGCTGGCTGGCTGGCTGGCAAGTCTTCTTTTTGTTTTAACGTCTAGCCTTGCGCTTAATATGCCATTAAGTAGCAGCCGGAGTCCATTAGCTGGCAGCGTTTAACTCATTTAAAGGAGCGAATTGTAGGAGTAAAACAGATTCGCAACTTGATATATCGGCATCAGCTGAGATTATAATTTAAATATAATTATTTATAAATATATAGTAGTAGTAGAAGTTCCTATGGTCAGTAGAAAATTGAATTACATTGCTCGGGTGCTTGAACAGTAGACGTAGTTGGAAGACTGTTTTCGCTTGGGTTTGTGGTGGGCATCATTCAATCAATCAATTTTAAATCACGCTGCACACCTGCTCCGCTGCTCCAGTTAATGTTGACAAGTCATGTAAGTCGTGTGTTGCTTAATTATTGTGCTCGTGTTTGCTGGGTTGGCTTACCAATAAAGCGTTAACCGCTAACGAGTTAAGTGCTTTTGAATGCCCGCTGAGCCTTGACCGCAGCCGCGGAGCGATAAGTCGCAACACAGAGAAAGAGAGAGAGAGAGAGGGAGGGAGTGCGCGCTGACATATCCTTGATGAGTTGTTGACCAAAGTCATTACATGACTGGCTGAGGATGTGGCCTGGCGAATGCTTCACTTGGCCTGAATCAAAATTGACTTCTTTATAGCTTTTATATATACATATATATGGTAAGGTATATGTAGATAAAATCTATATTCAAGTTATCTTCCGAACTAATAAAGACTTGAAATATATTCACAATTACATTTGTAACAATAATCATAAAAATGTACATATTTGAATTTAAAAAAAAAATATATTATAAAAAAAATAAATATTTGTATTAAATATTTTTTTAATATGTAAGCGGTTAATTAATTTTAAAATTAAAAAATATTAAAAATATTTATATTCATCATTTGCTCTCCGAATTCGATTGTTTTTAAATATTTTTAAAAATATTTTAATATTTTTAAATATTTTTAAGTATATAAAAATATTTTTAAATATTTAAAAATATTTTAAAATATTTTTTGAATATTTTTAAAACCCTGAAAAATACCTTTAAATCAATTTTTTCATAAAAAAAGAATACGCTCAGAGTAATGCAAACGGAGTGCATCATTGGTGCGAGATGACGTTTATGTAAATCATTTTTCTATTACGTTTCCATCTCAAGATTCAATACTATAGTCCACTTATATAGTGTGTATGCATGTGTGGCTGTGTGTGTATGGGACTGTGTTTGCGCATCGATGCATAAAATGATGTAAAATTTTTATTAGAAATATAAACAGCTAGAAGGAAATGCAAGACGCACACACGCATCCACAATAAAGAAATAAAAAGCTATACAAAGGCAACAACATACGTACAAGCCTGGCGCTTGTTGTTGCCGTCATGTTGGCAACGACCAGGAGCAGGAAAAAAGCACAAATGCATTTGCATTGCAAATGCAACATAATGCACAACAAGAGGCAGGGAGAGAGAGACACATTTGCTGACACTTCCGAGCGCTTGCCACAACAACAAAGTATTTTTGCTATGACAAGTATTTAAGTTTTGCGGCATTCAACATTCTCTTTATGCTCCATTCTCGGTTTGAAGTGTTGCGAAATATACATAAGTGAAAATAAGTAATTCGTGAAAATTTATAACCTAAATTTGTATCATAAAATCTTTCATACATTTTGGAAATTTAAAGATTTCTTGTATACATATAAGAGATGACATATGCCAACTGCGTAAAGGTCCACCCTAAAAGGCTGCTTTGATTTGAGTAAGGAGAATAGAGCTGTGCCAGACGTCAATCGAACTCAACAGTAAAGTTGTCAGAAGTCGGACATCGGGCATCAGTTATTTGTCATCGGTAATCAGATATCGAATATCGAACGTCAGACAACGGACATTGAATATTGGTCATCAGACATCTGCCATCAGACATCGAACATCGGACATCAGACATCAAAAACCAGATATCAGACATCAGACATCGGAAATTAATCCAAAATTTGCAAAACAGAGTTCTCTCAGCTAACTTACAGTCTCTTGAGTCCACTAGGAAATCCCCAGGCTGACTAATGCTAACCTGAACCGACTGCACAGACTCTGATAGGTCTGTGCTATAAATCGCTATATATATAATATACATATATTTAGTCCATTATATATATAATACTCCCTCGATACTGCTCAGGCGAGCTAAATGGAGGCAATGTGGATACTGCTAACATACAATCATGCTGACAGACTCTGTTAAGTAAAAATGCACAGGTAAGGAAGAGAACATAATCTCTGCACAGGCAGTGCAACTTTTAAGCAGCAGCCGCACAGAGACAGACACACACTCACACACACAAATAATATTGCACTTGATCCGTGCTACTTAAGAACAACTAAGTGAAGCATATAAGAAGAAACTAATTTTCAAGCTGATGTAACAGCAGCGAAAAAGACGCTGCTACGACAAATAACAGTACAATGGAGTGCGACAGAGAGAGAGAGAGACAGGCTGCAACAGCCATCAACAGCTGTCTCTTTATTTCTTTTCCAGCTTGTTCATGTGTGCATGTGTGTGCGTGCATCTCTATTTCGTTGCTTCTTTGTGTGTGTGTGTCTGTGTGTGTGGGTTTGTGAGTGAAGTCAGCTGCGCTTAATTTCAGCGCATTGCACGTGAATGCGTAAGGGAAAGTAATAACAAAGCGCATTGCATACCTTTCTGATACTCTGTAGCCCCTGACAGCTAGAGGTATTTTGACTTTTGTTGATTGAATTTTATGAATTTATATAGATTTAAAAACTTAATGTTCATAATTTCTAATGATAATAATAATAATATATGGTATATATGTATATCAATTATATATAATTATAATTGTCGTGAAGACACGTCTCCAAGCGTAAAAATATTAACTCCAGAAAATATATATTTAATTTAATATGAACAAATAAATATTAAATTCAACTATTTTAATAAATGAAAATAATTGAGCCATATCCAGGGTATTTTGCTAGTCAGTCACGCTTAATTCTCTTCCACCTGGTTGTGGTCTTAGGGTAACAAAGTCAAAAGACAAACTGGAAAAGCAGAAAAAAAAACTGCTAAAGGCGCTTGCTGAGTGGCTGTGGTGGGCGTGGCTTCATGCCTTGAGTGCACCTCGCCAAAGCTATACAAAAAGTTGCCTAAAACAATTTAAAATTATCTCACGTACGTGCGAAATTGCAAACGTATTGTGGGCGTGGCTTTGACGATACAACCGCCCACCCACGCCATCCAGCCATCCAAACTCGCCTCAGCTCTCAACAATAAATGGAAGCTTATAAGTCAAGTGAAAAGCAGCACAAACAGAAACTGAAGGACTACGGCAATTTCGGGACTGAATCGACTCAGGCAGTCAGTGAATGAAGAAGAGGAAAACACATCGTATTAAAAAACAAAAAATAGAAATAGTAACTGATTGCAAAATGTTTCATTGTGCAAGAGTGGGCGTGGCACATGGCAGTGGGAGTACCAAGCGCAGATCAACTTTCCTTTCAACAATGCCGTTTGTATGTTATCGAAATTCCGTATATATATTATATTTCTGCATCTTTGAATATAAATTTAGAAATTTTAATTCATATAGCTTAATTATATTATAATTTTGAATTAGTAATATCTGTATATGTATATGTGCATTCAAATTTATATATAATTTTAGGGTTACATAATCCTCTTCATTCTCGAATTACACATCGTTTCTTCACAAACTTGTAACACGTCCAGCAAAATAGGTCACTTCAAGATCTTTGATTAAGAATATAAATGGATGGTTGATATTAAGTGTCTCCTTAATCATGACAAGATGACTCAATCGTACCATAGAAATTGCTGAAATAATCAATAGTTTATTAATGACTAAAAGACTTGGAGACATAAATATATATAGAGACAAACCTTGGGCAGTTGTAGCCTCAGTGCCATTTTCACGAACTTCAATTGAGGATTCCTGAATGACTTCGCTTACATGTCCGTAAGAGTGAGTAATGCCGCTTAGATCAGCATTGTCGGAGAATATTCCGTGGACTCCTAAACTGACAAGAAGTTTGGCGAAATTTTTTTTAAATTGTAATTTAAATTTAGGAAGTGTGATCTTCACTAGTTTTGTTTTTGTCCGTGTAATTTCCTGGAGATCTACTTCGTGCAAGGTTTTTTGAATTTTCTCAAGCCCGTTTATATTTTTTGGCAGTAGAATAAGCATGGATATGCTTGAGTCCTTATAGGGCAGTTCTACGGCATGTGCATCCAACTTCTCTATGAATTTGTATTTATATGGTTTTGTGCTCATCATTGTGTCAACTAAATGTCCTCCTGTTTCTTTAGACTTTTCCGTCGGATAAAACGGTCTCTTTTCTGTATAGGTCGGATTAAATGTCGTTGCCCACAATCCTTTAAAGTAAATGGCGCTGATAAGCATAACTTCGGTGTCGGGCCTTACTTGTTTGATAAGTTTTTTAATTACGTTATTGGTCTTTTCGGCCACCCAGCTATTGATGGTATCAGCCGTCTCCGGATAACTAAAATTCACAGATTTGACTTCAGAGTCAAAGAGACGACGCATTGTGTCCTGATAGGCAATCGATATGTCTAGACTATTCGATGCAAAGATACGATTTGCCGAATACAGCTTTACATGGTCAGATTCGTTAATATTTTTATGCAGTTCATAATAACGCTCGTATGCGTGGCGATCTGCTTCATTTTTAATTTCCAGAAATTTGGCGAGCTCACTCTGACTTCGACCCTTAGATCCCAGATAGAGTTGAAAGAGTCCGTCGATTAACAGTTTGGGCGACATAACGACATTGGGCTCTGTCAACAGCCCCAACATATGCCCAGTTAAAGTCATGGCTACGTGGCTTGCAAAGTTACATTTAACAAGACTTGAGAGCAGCAGAAGCACAAACACTGGATAACGCGAGAACTTAGTCATTCTGAAAAATAAACTAATCTTTTCACTACATTCGTTGGTCTTATATAGGTATTGAGGGGGATAACTCTTTCGTCTCGCATTAGTCTGACCCTAACTTTAAAAGGCCTGACTAATCTACGGTACTAATAGATATACATGTATATACAGCCATATTAAAATTGCAATATGTATGGTGTGTTACTTTATAAAATAATAAAAATATGAAATAATATAAATATAAATAATGAATAATAAAATAAAAGTGAAAGGCGGAGCTAACAGAGACTGAAGCCAAGCCTGAAGGACTACGGCAATTCCGAGACTGGATCGACTGAAAGAAGAAGCATATATATATATATATATATATATATATATATATATGTAATTATTTTAGTTTTATTTTATTTATTTTATAAATTATATATTACTATAGATATATAATATATTTAATATATATATATATATATATATATATATATATATATATATATATATATATATATATATATATATATATATATATATATATATATATATATATATATATATATATATATATCTATAGATATATATATATATATATATATATATAAATTAATAATAATAATTATATAAATTGGCTTATTTTATTTATTATTTATTTTTGCCTTAACAACTCTTGTGACTTTCACATATCAAAAACTCATATTATTATGATAGAACTCGAGACACTTGAGTGGTCTGGCCGTCTGTCAAATAAATATATTTGCCTGCAGGAATATTGTATTTCAATTGAGAAGCGAGCAGTGAGTGAGTGCAACGGGCAAAATCTGAAACGTAATCAAATCATATGAAAAAGTCAAATCGAAGACGACGTTGACGTTGAGTTTGACGACGATTTGCAGTTGGCGAAAGCTATAAAAAAGTCTTTGCATACTTTTGGGGCTGGCGGATTTGCGCAACTAATGCGGCTGTTGTTGTTTGTGGCTTGTCAATGGTTATTGATTGTCTGGTGTCATGTGTGCCAACGTCTAAGCTGGCATGTAAAGCAAGGCGGAAGCTTTTAAGATATTTTGTTCCCCTTCCGCAGTCAACGGCATTTGAAATGTGAGCTGAGCTCATGTTGAGTCTGCTGAGTGTGTGTGTGTGTGTGTCTGTCTGTGTGTGTGTGTTTGTGTGTGTTTAACATTTACATTACAACAAAAAAGGTTTTCATTTCATTTTTTTTTTCTCTTCACTGAAATCTGCACATGAAAAGCAAACGCATTTGCAAATATTCAAACATGAAATCGGCTTGGCAAATCCTCAAGAGCTAAGCAGCGTATCACAAATGGCTCAGCTCCATTTAAAGCGAGACACAAGCAATGCAAGGAAGAGACAGACAGAAAGAGAGCGAGAGAGAGAGAGAGAGAGACGGAGTGAGAGTGGCGGACAGTTGGCTGACAGTTGGACATGCGGGAGCGTGAAAACTTTAACAAAAACTTTGTCATAACTTGCTGAATTAAATTTGTAAAAGTCAAGCATTGAGCGTGCATTCTTTATCTGCCCTCTCCGCCGTGGAGGAGCGCAGGGCTTACGAACTTTGGCAAATGGGCATTGCTTAGTTTTGGGCGTCGATTGCGATATGACAGCGCAGTTGGTTGCACTTTGCTGGGCCGTCTGCTGGTCAGCAGTTGCTGCCCCAAAACGTTAACTATCGACGCTTTCACTCGCACTGCCTTTGTCTGCAGCTGAAAGTTTTTAGAACAATATTGCATAGTTTTCGGGCTGACATGGCAACATAAAAAAAAAAGAAAAAGAGAGAAGAAAACTGAAAACCGTACATAAGCTTAAAATAATAATCACATGTGCTGCCGACATGGAAACTTGTTCAGTTTTTTAATAGTTTTGAGATTGTCCGGGATGTTGAGGAACCTGAATGCATTTGCTCTTGATGGCTGACGTTATGTGATTACAGTTGGTAAATGTGATATTATATTATTATTTTATGTTATATGCCACCTCATTGCAGCAAGCGTTTGAATGATTCTTTGCTGCTGGCCACCTTTAGATATATATTTTCCAAATTTAAATATCATAAATTATATAATACTTAAAGGGCGATTCACAGTTTTTGTTCGAACATGAATGTGATGTTGCTCAAATAATTTTTTTTTTATAAATAAAAAAACTTAAAGTATATTTTTAAAATACAAGAAATAATAAAAAAAAAATCATTTTATTTAAAGTATTTGCATTTGGCTTAATGCCACCTTTGGGTGCAGCCAGCCAGTGTTTAGTCAGTCAGGTCAACAGCTTTCGTTCGGTAAGCTTTGACTTATGAAGTGAGTTAGTTGGCTGCTTCAGATTGAACATGGCCATCCCGTACAATATTCAACTGAGTGTTCAAAAAAGTGTCTTCGAGTTGTTGGCCACCAAAAAGCAAATGCAATCCCAATTCGAGTTCCAATGCCGTTGGCGATGGCGCTGTTCGCTTAGTTTGCTTTGCAGCCCTTTTTCCATGAATATGCATGAGCAGTTACAAGGCATCAAAACAAGCCACAACACACTTGCCGTCGACAGTAAAGAGATAAAAAAAAGCAGAGTTGGTGTTGCTTTAAGAACTGAAAGATGCGCTACGTTCTCTGGGCGTTGCCATATGAAATTTAACCGCGTGACTAACGAGTCTATCGTTGGTGGCGACCAGACCGCTCCACTCCACTCCACTCCACTCCACTTCACCTCACTTCACACGCCACATCCGAAACATCACAACATGTGAACAGCACAGCAAACTAAACCGATGGCAATGGCAGCCAGCATGGCGTATACTTGACGTCTAACGTTCAACGTCCGCTCTCCGCTGTCCGATGTCCGACGACTTTGCTGCTGTTGTTTGACGTGTTGAGTTTAATTGGAACACTCGACGATGTTGGTTGATGGCTATGTTGCTCCGACTCTGCTGTGGCTCGGCTTTTCATTCGTAGTGTTGCATTAATTAATGCAGTCGCAAAAACATACGCTATATATTATATATACTATATACATATATTCTTTTTTAAATTTTTTTTTCAATATTCAATATTTTTGTCACTATTGCTTTAAGAAAATATGTAATTTTTAATAATTTCTGTTAAGATTAAGTTGTTGAAAATGTAGCCGAATGTTTAAAAATAAAATCAAATCAAAAAATTTCAAATATTAAAAAAAATTTTTAATTAAATTAAAAAATTAAAAAATTAAAAAAAAAAAAAAGATTAAGTAACTTGCATAAAAAAGTTTTGACGTCAGCTTGAAGAATCGAACCTTACGTCGGCGATCATCGCTTCTATCAACACAGCCGTTGCAGTACATAAGAGTGAGATAGCGAGTTCCTAAGTAAAGTTATTGAGCTACTGAGCTACTGCTACTGAGCTGCTGAACTTCTGTTTAAAATTCATCCCCAATTTGTCTTTGTTGTTGTTGTTATGAATTCTTCGAATTTTCTAGAGCTTCTGCTGCTGTTGCCACGCTCGTGTGTACGTAAACGTTTGGTAAACGTTTCGTTTAATAACATAATGCATTTCATCTATTCATATGTATATTATATTGACTTTATTTAAGTTATATCAATGTTACTCTTATTTTATATATATGTAAATATATACAGTATGTACATGTGTACATACACATGTATGTATGTATATTGCAAGCAACGCATACATACACACGCGCACGCATACGCTCTGCTAACTGCGCAGTTTACTCAGCGACTGCGCTGCGCCAATATGTGCGTGTTATAGGAAACTAAATGCTTAATAACTTTTTTTGTAGATCGAATTTCTTAATCAAACTTGCGCAGCGTAATTATATCATTCATATGTGTGCATGTGCAAAAGCACAAGTCTCTAGTATTTGAAATAAGTGTTTTGAAAATTTGGGCGAAGGGGTCGTGGCATCCAAAATTTAACAAAAATCAAAATTGTATAAAAGTCCCATTAAGCTAAATACAAGATTTGGAGTGTCTAACTATCAAGATATAGAAGATATAATTTTAAAACAGAAAATCGATTTCGTTTTTAATCGATAAAAAAAGAACGAGAAGAGTTATCGAATTTCTAAAACAAACTCGACCTGCGCGTGATATACACGAATCTATAAAAAAAAAGTTCAAGTCTCTAGCTATTATAGGTTCTGAGATCCATGCGTTCAAACATACGGACAGACGGACAGACAGACGGACAGGGCTCAATCGACTCGGCTTGTCGTCCTGATCAAGAATATATGTATATACTTTATGGGGTCTGCCACGCCTCCTTCTGCCTGTTACATACATTTGGGTTGAAACAAAACCATTATACCCTGATTACCCATTTTTAATGGGTTCAGGGTATAAAAATAAATAAAACAATTCAACCGCTAATTGAGGATTTTTATTGTTCTCCTACAAATCCAATGCGTCCAGCCAAATAAATATTATATTCGTCTTTGACTAAAAATATAAACGGACCATCTACATCAAAGTGTTGGTATATTCGTGGCGTATGGTCCTTATATGGATTATCTGAAATAGCAGAAGACTATTCTTAATATATGCTTTGAAATGATATAGGCAAAGGACACATACCTCTAGTAGATTCGTCTTCAGCATTCACTTTGGTCTGCTTAAATATTGTTTTCTGCAAGACATTGTTCACCAAATAGTTACCAGGAGCAGCATTATTTGCAGAGTGATTGAGATGAGCCGGATCGCCAAGCATATCATCGACGTGGAAATATTTATAAATATCGTTGAAGCTCTTGGTAGATGTTATAGAAAATTGTGGCACTGTGATAGCCAGAGCTCTCCAGTTGCTTGGCGTCAGGTCCCTGATGCTGAGCTTATAAAAATTCTCTTCAACCTTTTGAATATTTCCCCTTTTTCTGGGCACCACAATAACCAGTTTTATGTTGCAATTGTGATATGGCAATGCTACAACGTCTGCGTCAATATCTTCCAGATAATTGCATAGTAAATTGCATTTAGCGGTCGTCGCTCTGACAGTTAATTTTTTATACTCTCCATTTATCAAAGGCGTGTAAAATATCGAATTTCTGTATTTCGGAACTGGTAATTTTAAAATTCCATTAAAGTACAGGGCGCTGACGAGCACCACTTCCGTGGAGGCCTCAATGTCATCGATTAATTTGTTAACGTGGTTGTCAGTATTTTTGGCCGCCCAGTCATTGATGGTTTTGATCGCTTTCGAGGATTTCTTAAAGTCGATCGTATGATAGTCGGCATTGAATATGCCAATAAGTATATTTCGATATGATTCACTTATGCCAGAAGATTTGGATGCAAACATACCTGTAGCCATGTGTAGTGTCCCATTCAGAGATTTAGCAATGTAGTGTCTATTTTTTTCAAAGTCATACATTACCTCGAGCTTCGATTTGTTTTTAAATTGCAGAAATTTGGCCACGTTCTCGAATGTATCGTCAGAAACTCCTATATAGATTGGATAGAGACTGTCGCTGATTAGTAGAGGCGACATAACGAAATTGATCGTGTGAGTTCTCTGCAAAACTTTTCCAATGATTCGCGTGGCTATACTGTACGCCAGGTTCGGTTGAGCAACACTCGATAGCAGGAGGAGCACAAACAGTGGGTAACGAGAGAATTTCGCCATTCTTGAAACCTTGTCTAGACCTTGCATCCGCGTGTCTTATATACCATCTGCAAAGAAAATCCATTAGTCTCAGATTACTCCGTTATATGTAATGCCTTTTAGTTGTATATACGATTGCAACGATAATTTTCATTTAATTGTTTCAGTCTGCATCCATAGAAAATGGGAAATCAGGTTATGTTGGTTTTGTTAACATTTATGTAACTGGGTTAAGGTTATATATTCTTGATCAGTGTGGTGAGAGATGAAAAAAGAGCTAGAGACTTGAAATATTGTTGTAGTACGCAAACTTAACTTGCTTCAAGAAATCGATAACTATTATCATTTTAAGATGATCGATTAATCGTAAATAAATTACTAGATATATGTATGATATATACAATTAATCGATAATCTTAAAACTACAATTTTGCAGCGAGATTCTTTAAATTTTAGTTTTAGATTTATGTATATTTTATACAGTTTTGATTTGAAACTTTATGTGCATTCTGGCATATACGATAAATCAAGGGTTTTATTTTACATTTGCTAATATAAACAAATTCATTCATCAATTCGTAGCTGAGTAGAGAACTAAGTAAAAGAAATTTTGCTAAAGAGGCGATTAGCGATTAAATATAATTTATTTTTTATGTATAGTATTTTTTTATATTTATTTTTTTTTATGTTTATTTTATTAAATATTTTTACTTTAATGTAAGACAAATAGCATTAACTGTTCAGCTTGCAATATTATGTTTAAAGACTTGGTGAAAAAAGAGAGAACATATGGATTGCCGTGGGGTAAAGTGTGTCTACTTATCGCCAGAGGGCGCTGCATTGTTGCTCATGTTTTCGTTGGGCTTGAGTTCATTTTTATGGCAAAGCAACCGAACGACAAGCACAGGGAACGCACCACAACGCAACGCAAAGCAAACAAACAACAGCTCTCAAATAGCTGATGATGTAGTTGCCAGTTGCTGGTGTTTGTTGTTGTTGTTGCCGTTGCCGTTGCATTCCATTAACATTACAAATGTATTCATTGTTCGCAACTGCAGCAGCAACAATAACAACAACAACAACAATGACGCTATTTTACGCCGCATTATGCGAAAATGTGGCAAGTGATAGAAAGGATAATGCCTGCTCTATGCTGCCATGGCACACGCTCACGCTCACGCCCAACAACGACAATAGCAAAAACTGCAACAAGAACAACAGTATGTTTTTTTTTTCGTTCTTCTTATGCGCAAGTGGCTTTATTATTTGTTTTTGCATACTACGCTAATATGGCAGTAGTGTGTGTATGTGAAGCTCTATCGACGCTGACAGTCTGTCTAGCTGCAGGAAAACATGCTGTGTTTAGGCACAGATTTCATACTCTATAATGGTTTGTATATATATATATATATATATATATATATATATATATATATATATATATATTTTTATATACCCAAAGTGGGTCTATAACAGAATGGCATGTCAGTATGTAGAGAGCGATAGGAGAATAGATATAGATAGGGAGAGCAGGAGATGAAGAGAAAGACAAAAACTGGGTGCACACAAACTGAGGACAACGATCAGGCACAGAAAAAGACGGAGAGAGGGAGGGAGAGAGAGAGAGAGAGAGAGAGAGAGAGAGAGAGAGAGACAGAGATCACTCACACCTATTAAGTTTAGAGTGAGAGATAGAGAGAGGGGCAAACAGAGAGAGAGGGGGACATAGAGAGTGAGAGAGAAAGGGACATAGAGAGAGAGAGAGAGAGAGAGAGAGAGGGACAGAGGGACAGGTGTATAGAGGGAGAGAGAGGAAGATAGAGATAGAGATATATACATAGAAGGAGAAAAGACGAAGAAGATTGGGACAAGGCATAAAAACGTACAGGGGAGAGCTCTTGAAAATGGGTTGAGCTATAGTATAGTATGCATAAATGCATATATATAGACTATAGCCACATAGTCACACGCTGAGTAGCAACTCAACTCCACTTCCACGGCTAGCCTTCCCTCTGCCTGATGGTGTTACGCCTACGCAAGGGCAATGTTTACTTTAATCACATGCATTTTGAGAATCACATAGCAGAGCGGTATTTGCACACTCTTCAGCTCTGGTCACATTGACTATTCTATATTGCTTGGACTCATAAACAGATAGGGTATTAATAGCAGCAACGACAGCAAAATCACAGCATGTCAAATTGTTTTCCTATTATTGTTGCCATTGTTGTCGCTGCCATCGTGTGTGTGTGTTGGGTGTTGGGTGTTGGGTGTTGCGTGTTGTTGGTAAAGCTGATGTTCTTGTTGGGCTTATCGTTATTTAAATTAGCATTACAATGCACTCACACAAACAGCCACAGGCACACGCATGTCTGCCATATTGTTTTCGAAGGCGCATTGCAATTGTGTGCGTGTGTTTGTTCGTTTGTTTCTTTTTGCTTTTCTCTTAGATGCCAACAACAAAATAGGTTATGCGTTTTTCAGCTTCATTCACCCCGTTTTGTGTGCAGCATTTATTAAATTTTTAATTAAATAAGAGTTGCTCCACAGGCGATTGACAAGCGGCCGACTTAACTGACTCTGTGAAGCGCACACATGGCGTATGTGTGATTTATTTTGAGCTTTGCTCTGCTCTGTCCGCCTTTGTATAGACTATTTGCACGCTCACAATAGTATTTTAAATATTTAACTTAGCTGAAAATGTGTCATGTCCGATAGCCAAAGCGAATTGACAGTAGAGCGAGATCTGTTGAATTTAATTGCGATTCAAACTAGTCTCAGACTCATATAGATATAGAATTAATTGAAACTTAAACTATTTGGAATTGATTACAACTGATTTTTTTTTATTCAAATATTGCATATATTCATCAAATAATAATAATATAATTATAAATAAATCATAATATAAATAAATAAATATAAATATTATTTCATTATTTAAATTAAAAAAAAAATATATATATATATATATGTATAAAATATATATATATATATAAAATAATAGTATAATAAATTAATTTTGAAAGGATTTGATTAATATTTTTGTATTATTATGAAATAATATATATATTTATCAAAAAATAATATAATAAATCAATTATAAAGGGAATTGATTAATTAATAGTTATACATTTTTTTATTATTAAATAAATATATATTTCTATAAAAAAATAAAATAAAAACTTATACATTTCATTAAACAAATTTTTTGCTTTAAGCTTTAGTGGCAACTTGATCTAGTTTTGCATGCAGCATTGATTCAGCAAAGTCCACAGCAGGTGAGCAGCAACTCAGCTCTAGTTTTAGTCAATGTCTTATTTATGCCATTAAAAATGCATAGCTTAGTTAATCAAAGTGTGTAAACTGGAGTGACTTGAACTGTAGATTAAAGTGAATTTTAAATTTTAAATAAATAGAGAAGAAATAACAATCAAATGGAGAGTGGGATAAAAGAAAATATAAACTATTTCATACATCATTGAGAAATGCTAAACATTTATAAAATTTACACTACAATGCCAATGCGAGATGAATTGGGTCTTAAGAATTTGCTGCGTTTTTCATTGGGAAACATTTTTTAGTTTGGCTAAGCAAAGCGATACGCTTGAATGAGAAGCAAAAATCTGCTTTGATGTTATGCAATCGTGCGAGGCAGAGGCAGTGCTAGAAAGAGAGAGTGAGAGAGAGAAAGAGAGAGGGAGAGAGGGGGAGGTAGAGGTAGAATGTCGTACATTATTCATGCTTTGGCCTTGCTCGCTGTGCAGACAGGTGTGCGAAATAACTGGCAAATATTTTACAGCTGTCGCCTTTTTGTGCATGTAATTTAGCATTTATTTGTTTGCCTTTTGCCAAACAGAGAGAGAGAGAGAGAGAGAGAGAGGGAGAGAGAGACACATTTCCAGACGTTGCTCAAGCATGTACAATTATTAGTTGACTTTGACATTTTCAGAATGATGGCAACAATTATGTTGCCTCACATGGCGTGTTGTCTGTTATCAACAGCCTTCAAAGCACACGGTTATATAATATTAATTCTATTTAAATACGACATATAGTAAGCAGATATTTTGCAGTCGAGCTTAACAGACTGCTTAATACTCGCTCACACTTGAAAAACTTTTATAATAAAATTTAGCAGATCAAGCTATGGAGAAGATCAGCCAACTGGGAATTGTGATTTGTTTAACATCACATCAGAAATCGTATCACCCAGCCAGCTGTTATGCAACTCATATGCCCCTTTCGCTTCGTGAACGAGCATAAAAATAATATAATTTTATTTTTGAGCACAGCTTATCATAGCCGGAAAAGCAATTTGGTTCCAATTGGCTCTGCCGAGGGCTAATGCTTGATAACCCTAGGAAGATGACTACATAATTTGTGGGTAGAGTAAATAGAATATGTTAAGCTTATTTTTGTATTCTTGAAAAAAATAAAAATTTTTAATTATTTTAATACTTAAATGTAATTGAATCTTCAAACGTAGCTGGCAAATGGACTTTGATTTAAATAATTAATTTATATATTTTAAATATATAATTAATAATATAATTGCACCATTTCTGCTTGGCATATTTCCCTACAATCAAACATATTAAATTATTTAATTTAAAAACATTTCATTAAATTGTTGTATTAAATTTTTAAATTCTTAACGCTTACAATCTGAATAGCAACTGAAATAAATATTTGTATTTATATATATTTATATATACTTCTAATTTTATTATATTATTTATTTATTTAATTTAATCTAGCATTTTCCCCTCATGTACTGCGGAAGTTTATTATTGTAATGATCTAGGTTGGCGTTGTCGGTGGCCTATATGTTTGGGCCAGTTGGGGCTCACAAACTGTGAGCCAAGTCAACATACAAAATCAACAACACTGGAAACAAACAAATGAAAATAACCTTAAACTACAGCTGTTAACTTGCCAGGCGCCAAGTGGTTCCAATTGCATCCAACAGACGAAACGAAACAGCAACACGAAACATCCAAATTCCAACCTAGAGCATGCCCAACACGGACGAGGAGGGCATACGGCCCTTTAAGCGCCAGCGTTTGAGCGTGGAAGCGGGGGCGGGTGGTGAGGGGGAGACAGATCAGCCAAGCGGCTCGGGCTCCGGCACGGGCTCGGGCTCGGGCACAGCCGATGCAGCACGTTCCGAGCCGGAGCTAAGCGAGCGCCTGCGCAAGGTAATGCTATGCACCGTGTGCCTGGAGCTGCCCCATCCGGATGACAGCTATCAGTGCAGCCTGGGGCATATCGTGTGCGAGGATTGCGTGACACGCCTGCTGGCCGAGGCGGCGCTAAACAGCCGCAATGCCCAGTGCCCCCACTGCCGCACACACATCAGCTGGCAGGAGCTGACAAAGAATCTGGCCGTGGGCCAGACGCTGTGGGAGCTGCCGAAAAGCTGCTCCGACTGCGAACAGCAAATGGAGTACAAGTCCCTGGCCAAGCATCTGAAAACGGAGTGCGCCAAGCGCCTGGTGTACTGCCAATACCGCTGCCTGGGCTGCACCTGGCAGGGCTGCCAGGAGGACAGCGCCCAGCACGAGGCCAGCTGCAGTAATCTGCAGATGTCCAGCGACGAGGTGCTGAGCGCACTGGACACCATCGATCAGCTGGAGCAGATGGCCATCCAGCCGCTGCGCCTGTGCCATCTGCAGCTGAGCGCCCAGCGGATTTCATACGACGATCTAGATCTGCGCTGGCCCCAGCACACATCGCGCCTGAACACCGAGCTCCGCTTCCAGTCGGACTCCATCTTTGTGTTCGAGATGTCGTGGCGCCTGCGCGTCAAGCTGCTGCTCGGCACTGGCACCGAGCGCCGCCTCAGCTACAGCCTGAAGATCATGTCGTCGCCGCCCGAGACATTGCTCGTGAAATACTTTGTCACCTTGCCGGCGATACATGTGCGGGCCAAGCAGCTGATGGATGTGGAGCCCCAGCTGAATGAGGCCTACTACAACATGGGCGGCCAGAGTTCCGACTTCAAACTGCTGCCCATGAGCTGCCCCATCGCCACCTACCGCTTGCTGGCCATGCCACGCATCAAGCTGCGACTCTGGATGATGTTGAACTAATTACGAAACCATCAACGCCAGTCCAGTTGACTATTTAGCAAGTTCCTCAACATTTATTAGCATCGTTCGTTGTATGTTACGTGTATTTATTGCTTATTGCGCTCTTCGATATCCTTGGGGTGAATGAAACAATCAAGAGGCAAACGACAGTCAACAATCGAGTACTAACGGCGACATTCCTTCCGGACGAAGAGCTGGGCTTAGTAATTAGTTTCTCTTTATTAAGAATTCAATGAAGTTTGTACCTACATCTTACATTTTCACTAAACTTTTTTACAGCTATCGAATATTAATTTTGTGGTGAGTTCTTTTCCTGGTTTTCTTATTTCTTGGCGATCTCCATAAATCCTCTGATCAGTATATATTTGCATATGCTTGTGCTCAGATACCAAAGGCCAAGAAACCCATGTCTTAAACCAATTCTATGTATCTTATGTGGCGATAACACATAGCTCTAAATAAAATTTAAGTAAATCAACTTTTCTTTTTTGGTTTCTGTTTTGTTCTATTTATAAAAATATAAATCGAGCATGAAGCGTGTGCTGCCGGCGTCCACACACACGCACGAAAATCCAATCAACGTACAAACAACTGTAGACAGAGGTAGAGTCCCAATCCTGGTTGCACTCGTTGCCGCAAGTCCAATAGGCGAGTCCCGCTGTGTCCCTATTGACTATTGAAACAGCCTCTCTGGGCCCAGCTCTTGGATTGGCAGGCTCACCAAGGATATCGAAGAGCGCAATAAGCAATAAATACACGTAACATACAACGAACGATGCTAATAAATGTTGAGGAACTTGCTAAATAGTCAACTGGACTGGCGTTGATGGTTTCGTAATTAGTTCAACATCATCCAGAGTCGCAGCTTGATGCGTGGCATGGCCAGCAAGCGGTAGGTGGCGATGGGGCAGCTCATGGGCAGCAGTTTGAAGTCGGAACTCTGGCCGCCCATGTTGTAGTAGGCCTCATTCAGCTGCGGCTCCACATCCATCAGCTGCTTGGCCCGCACATGTATCGCCGGCAAGGTGACAAAGTATTTCACGAGCAATGTCTCGGGCGGCGACGACATGATCTTCAGGCTGTAGCTGAGGCGGCGCTCGGTGCCAGTGCCGAGCAGCAGCTTGACGCGCAGGCGCCACGACATCTCGAACACAAAGATGGAGTCCGACTGGAAGCGGAGCTCGGTGTTCAGGCGCGATGTGTGCTGGGGCCAGCGCAGATCTAGATCGTCGTATGAAATCCGCTGGGCGCTCAGCTGCAGATGGCACAGGCGCAGCGGCTGGATGGCCATCTGCTCCAGCTGATCGATGGTGTCCAGTGCGCTCAGCACCTCGTCGCTGGACATCTGCAGATTACTGCAGCTGGCCTCGTGCTGGGCGCTGTCCTCCTGGCAGCCCTGCCAGGTGCAGCCCAGGCAGCGGTATTGGCAGTACACCAGGCGCTTGGCGCACTCCGTTTTCAGATGCTTGGCCAGGGACTTGTACTCCATTTGCTGTTCGCAGTCGGAGCAGCTTTTCGGCAGCTCCCACAGCGTCTGGCCCACGGCCAGATTCTTTGTCAGCTCCTGCCAGCTGATGTGTGTGCGGCAGTGGGGGCACTGGGCATTGCGGCTGTTTAGCGCAGCCTCGGCCAGCAGGCGTGTCACGCAATCCTCGCACACGATATGCCCCAGGCTGCACTGATAGCTGTCATCCGGATGGGGCAGCTCCAGGCACACGGTGCATAGCATTACCTTGCGCAGGCGCTCGCTTAGCTCCGGCTCGGAACGTGCTGCATCGGCTGTGCCCGAGCCCGAGCCCGAGCCGGAGCCCGAGCCGCTTGGCTGATCTGTCTCCCCCTCACCACCCGCCCCCGCTTCCACGCTCAAACGCTGGCGCTTAAAGGGCCGTATGCCCTCCTCGTCCGTGTTGGGCATGCTCTAGGTTGGAATTTGGATGTTTCGTGTTGCTGTTTCGTTTCGTCTGTTGGATGCAATTGGAACCACTTGGCGCCTGGCAAGTTAACAGCTGTAGTTTAAGGTTATTTTCATTTGTTTGTTTCCAGTGTTGTTGATTTTGTATGTTGACTTGGCTCACAGTTTGTGAGCCCCAACTGGCCCAAACATATAGGCCACCGACAACGCCAACCTAGATCATTACAATAATAAACTTCCGCAGTACATGAGGGGAAAATGCTAGATTAAATTAAATAAATAAATAATATAATAAAATTAGAAGTATATATAAATATATATAAATACAAATATTTATTTCAGTTGCTATTCAGATTGTAAGCATTAGAGTTTAAAAATGTAACAAAAAATATTGTTATGTGTATATAAATTTAATATGTTTGATACTGGAAAAATATGACAAGCAGGATTCACATTTTAAATACAAATATTGTATATATATAAAGCAAAGCTTAATTTTTACAAAACTTTTTTTTATAGTTAAAGGATTTTAATTTTGTGGTTAGTTCTTTTTCTGGTTTTCCACATAGTTCTTGGCGGTCTCCATAAATCCGTTGGTATATTTCTGTAAAGAGTCCGGATTGATGTAGGTCTTAAACAGAGAGGTAAAATTACCGAAGGCACTGTTCACTTGGGCGCCAAATTGTTCAAATTGACTGTTTTGCGGCTTGGCCTCACAGCCGGTGTAGAACTAAAAATTAAAAAAAAGACAGAAAAACGTATGAGTATACATATATACATAGTATATATATTTATGTATATGTATATATTCCATATATATATATATATATACATATATATATTTATTTATTTATATTTATTTATATTCACCACTCAACTTACCACAAAAAGCGCAAAGAGAAGAAAAACAATTGCGATCTTTGCCATTATTATGGATTGTGAAGTGTTCGATGTGGCTCCAAACAGTCAAGCGACGAGATGAGTACTAATAAAATATTGGAGCAGCGACCCCAACTGTTAAAGAACTATTCTGCTCAATCCCACGTGCTGTGTACTTATCAGCTCTGAAAATGCGATCAGCTGTTCGACGTTCGGCAAGCATCGAACGAAACTTTCAAGGGAATCCGGCGTAAACTAGTATGATAGTGATTTCCGGGTAATTATGTTGTATGTATTTGGCTTTTTGTGTAACACTGATTAGTGTTTTATTTCATTATTAAATTAAAAATGTATACAAATATTATGTTTATATAAATAAATATATTTTCCAAAAGTATTTATTAATTCATGAATATTTATTTTTTCCTTAATTTTACAATTCTTCTTGTTCCCTTAATGCCAAGCCAATTTATTTTCTTTTCAAATAAATTGAAGAGGGTATTGAGCAGTCGACTACTGTCATGAGGCACTTTTTTTTTTAGCTCTGCTTATAAGCTGTGTCAATGAAAGCGGACCATGGCAGATTTCTGAATTTTTTAATAGAGAATCTCACATTATGAATGCTATATATAGTGTTAAAATATGAAAAGTCCACGACAAAGTATTGATGATGACAATAAATCTTATATAAGTAATATCAAATATATTCTATAAACTTAATTTCCAAAAATTCTCAAAAAATAAATAAATAAATAAACAATCTGAAAATTGAGTACACATTTGTTTATACTGAATCGCAGCTGAACTCATTTAATTTACCGTGCTCGGCAAATATTCTATTCACCGCCTATTTCACTTAATCAATATAAACATAAAGACAAAGGTCCGGGCTTGGTTTAATGTGCTTCAGCATTTGTTTTTCTTTATTTCTATAAGGTGAACTTTGAACATATTCATTAAAATTTAAAAGTATTTAATCGTCAATTCCTCTTTCAAGTAATGCATGATTTACGCTTTCTTTTCGGTCAGTGTTTCGGCATTCTTTTTGGTGTCCTCTAAAAACTTTTTGGCATCTTCACCGACTTTAGCGACGAAACTCTGCAGTTTATCCCCGTCGACGTTATCATCAATGAACTGCTTGGCGGTTTTCAGACCCTCATTAAATTGGGCCGCAATTTTGTCCAAAACGTCTTCCTTTTTCACCTCATCAGCGTTGCATACCTGTAACATACAATCACTCTTAGATTCTAACACAATCCGGACATCATTTCAATTGACTTACAACGACAAAGGCGCACACTAGCAGGATGAACACGAATTTGGCCATTTTAATAAGGATTAGTCTCAGATAGATCTCAAAAACTGCACTGAACGCTCTGCATCGCCCGACCACTATTTAAATATGCCGCGATCATCCGGAATCACTTTAATCAGCAAAAGTCAAGTGTAGTTTTATTTATTATTTTGTCTGTGTGTTTACGCAATAGCTGCTTGCTCAGTTTACCTACATACATTATCAGTTGTAGGGTATAGATATGAGAATAGGGCATATCTGCCATAAAGTAAATCTTATTGATATGGAAAAGAGAGAATAGAAAATAAACATTTTTTTTTTTAAATTAATAATTCAAGATTTAAATCTAAATCTAGATAAATCATTAAAAGCTTATAATTGATTAACAAAAAATATATATATATATATATTCAATATTTTTATAAAAAAAGGTGTATTGAACAGTCGGCTTGCAGCTTCCTGAATTTTTTCATTTCAGTTCGATCTCTGCTTAGAGGCTTCGTCAATGAACAACATGTGGTGGAGAGATGTGTGTCTGTATAAATATATAAACATATATTGTATGTATATATTTTTCCACTTTTTTGATAAGAGGCGTTACCGTTGCATGTGCTCAACTCATTAAATATGTGAATTTAGGCTACAATGAAATATGGAAATTTTATGGACGTAGCGGATTTAAATTTATATATAAATAATAAATATATTATTTTATTTAATGTTATATTTATGTTTATAATTATATTTATTATTTAATAATTAAATAAATATATATTTTAATTTAATTTTATATATAAAAATTAAATATATATACACTTTAATTTATTTTCATATATAATAATAAAATAAATGTATTATATAATTAAATTGAAATTGAAAATGAAATTATTATTAAGCTATTATTGAAATAAATAATTTAAAATATGAAGTTATAAAATGGAAAGCTAAAGTAGTCACAATACAATAAATATGGAATACAAAAATACATGCGTATATATTTACAGGGTATTCAAACATGTATGCTGCCGTGGTAGCTATTGAGCTATTCTAATAAATAACAATTATTTGTTCTATAATATACAATACATAGATAAGCTAATGTCTAATCATCACTGAGGTTAAACTATCGAGGCCAAAGTAAACTTGAAAATACTCAAGCAGCGGGTAGGTTAGTTCCCATCTCACGCATGATGAGGGCATTTATTATAAAAATTGGATTAAAATATTTAAATATTTATTTAAAGTTTACCATATCGCTAGATAGATAGGGTATTAGATTTTCGACTTTTTATCGCTGACACACTTGAGCACACAAAAAGTACAGTTCGGCACGTTGAGCCTCTATCATTTACATGCTTAGACAAATAAAAATATAAGCACTGATAAGCGTTGATTACATGACGTGGTCCTCATCAAAGTTGACCTTTGGTCCTCATCTGGACTGTCCGTCTGTCCGCCTGGCATCGCACGCGATTTCGAATTTTAAATTTTAAATTTTTCACTTTGTCAATATTTAAATGACATTTACAGTTGGCATAGTGAAAACTGTTGGTTCCGATCTTAATGCCATTTATTTTAGCCACATCGGCCTCATCGGATACTGTCTGCATTGTTATTTGCATTAAGTAAACACAGCAATTTATTATTGTAATATCGGCCTTTTAAGCTATTTACGTAAATATTTATGTTATTTATGTGACTGCTGGATACTCAAACAGAAAAAAAAAATAATATTATTCAATTGATGCTGATTGGAAAGTGTGTACATAAATAAAATTGTCATTTACTCTGGACTCATTTAATGTTAGTTAAGGTATTAAAGTTATCAATATATATTTGTGTACTATTTATAAAAAATTATATATATTTATAAATTAATATTTACATATATTTTTGTATTTTATTTAAATATCTTTTTTTTTTATAAATTTATATATTATTAATTTTTTACAAAATATCATACAATACATACAATACATTATCTGTATGGTTTTATTATAAATAAAATCGTCATTTACTGTTGACTTTATTATTTTTAGTTAAGGCATTAAAGTCATTAATATATATATATTTATGCATTATTTGCATATATTTAAAGATTATTATTTATATGTTTATGTTATTATATAAATTATTTTTGTAAACTTTATAAATATTATTAAACTTAGTTTTATATTATTTGGATACTATTTATATTTTTTTTATATATGTTATTTGTATATTATTAACATATTTTTATATATTATTAATATTTATAAATTATTGTTAATATATAAGAAATATTTTGTATATATTTCACACATATATATGTATGTATAATATATATTTGCTCTCCACGCACATATTTCATTTGCTTTTATCTGCCACTCACAATATGAGATGTGGCAGCAGCGGAGCGACACTTCATAAACCCGCCCAGACAGCATCTGTTTTTGTTGCTCTTCGGCGCTTAGTTTCAAGTGCAATCCATTAAAACAATTTAATGTAAAATTGCGTGCCTGAAATTAAGCGGATGCTCACTTATTGGCTGCCAGCGCAGTGTCTGGGCTCCATTGTTGTTGCTGTTGTCCGTTGTCTGTGCGGAGCTGTGAACATTTTTGGTCTGAAAAGTTTATTTTCCACTTGAAAGCCAGAAGCGGCGAAATTAATAGCGAATTCTAATAGACAGTCAGACAGACGATGGCTTTATGCCTTTGCCCAGACACCAACAAATGAAATCAAGTGGCGGGAGAGATCGACTCCTAGACCCCAAATGCAAACACAGACGCCATGTCTGGATATAAATTTGAGAATATATCCGGCTGAACTAAAAACCGCTAATAAATATCTACTCGCCAGGGTTTGGTTTGGCTTGGATGGGCTAATTAAAATCGAAGGTGTTGAAAATCGCTGCAGTTGAGAGCTATGAGTGAGGGTTGCTTAATTAGTTTCGCACTTGCAATAGGTTTAACAATAAAATCCAATCGATGCACTAAACAATATTTATTTTAGCCTAAGGCACAGAAAACAGAATATGTTCCGGCACGGGCGGATGGCATTGGGGCAAAGGTGGGCCCAATGTTGGGTAGGTGCGCAAACGTAATAGCTCCAGAATCGTTTGCAGCTCCAAGACGTGGGCATAGTGCTTGCGCACATTGTTCAGCAGTTGGCTATGTACCTTAATCTGCTCCATGCTGCAAAGAGAGAGAGAGAGAGAGAGAGAGAGAGAGCTATCAGTAATCTAGTCTATATATATATACTATATACGACTTACCGTTCATTCTGCTCGCGATCGCGACGCTCTTCCATCATTGTGTCGCGCATGGCGCTCTGCAGGGCAACATCAACTTTGAGTCGATCGATTTTCGAGTCAATCAAATGATTTTGACGTTTCATTTCGAGAGTTTTAAGCTTCACATCATCGATTTTGAGATTCCTAAAGTCAGAGTTTAGTAATAGTCTTTATAGACGAGCCTCAACTGCTATAAACTTACACGCGATCGATCTGCTTGCGGAAGACGGCAATTTTCTGCTCGATAATGCGCTCGATGGCACCGGCTGTCATCATTTTCTGTCGATCGGCCTTCATCTTCTCCCAGTTGCGCAAGATGTTCAGAAACTCGATGGTTATTTTGCACTTCTCAATGGCATCGAGCATATACTTCAGATAGGCTATGTTCGCCTTGTACAGCTTGTGCTCCCACTCCTTGAAGATCACCTGACGCCTGAAGATGGCCACGCGCTGCATGGACTTTATTTTCTTAAGGCCAGCGTCCTGTAATTGGCGTAAATATGTATAAATATATATATACATATATATTTATAGTTAAAAATTTAACAGTTTACTTTATTAATATTGCTTACCTTTATCATGTTGTTAACATCATTGATGTCGTCCACGTGCATCAGCACGCTGTTCGCCAACGACTTGACTGAGCCTCCGACCATGACCTCAACCTGGCCCAGTGTTAAGGTCAGCTGAAGAGGCATATTTCGCAAGGCCTCCAGCTATATAATGCGTAATAATTAGTATTAGTAAATAATTTATATTATATTATATTGTATATTATATTATATTCTATATAATTTAGTGTTAGTAATTACCATATATTTCATGATATATTATATTATATTAAACTATTAGATTAGATATATTATTCAGTATTAGTAATTATTTTATATTGTATTATATATTAATTAGTGTTTATTATATCATTATTATATTAATTAATGAATTAATGAATTAAATTAAAATTATATTAATTAGTATTAGTCATTATTCTATAGATTATGTATTATTTAGTACCAGTAATTATTTTCTTTTATTTTATTATATTATATATACATTATTATTTGTAATTATATTATATTATCTTATATTATTATATTATATATTAATTATTATAATTGGTAATTACCAATATTATATATTATTATCTTATATTATTATAAAATATAACATATTTCGGGCCTTGGGCATGCGTTTACTCACATAATTCTGTATTGTGCTTTCCATTTCCTTTTGGGTCAGCGCCTTGGCCTCTTTCAGACTGTTTATGTCCTTGGTGATGTTATTGAAAAAGTTCTGGGTATCCACAACCAGGTATCCGAGGCCCTTCAGGCGCAGCTCACTTTCGATCTTCTGACGGCGCAACTTGACGAGGGCATCCCAGGCCTTGGCATCCACCGAGGGTGGGCAATGCTTAGGTGCATCACTGTCGGCGATGTAGGCCAGAAAGTCGGAGATCTCCTTGGGCATGGGAAAGGTCATGCGATTGGGCTGCTTGGGCCCGAGCTTCTGTGCGACTTCGCTGCAGATCAGCAATGAGTTGAAGAGCTTGTTGGACAGCTTGGGCCGTTTCTTGAAGAGCTTGGTCATCTCGTGGGCCGCATGCGGCACAGTATTTAAGTAATTGCCCCGGAACTGTCGTTCCAGGGCGCGATCCCGCGCCTGCTGGGCCTCCAAGCGCGTGCGCCCGTCCTGCATGCACTGCTCCATAAAATCGTAAAGATTATTATATCGCTTTATGTATTCGGTCAGCTTGTCAATATCGGCCCTGAAGTCAATGATTTCCTGGCGCAGTTTCGCCCGTTGGTGGTGGATCCCCAGGGCGTTGAGCGTGCGGCCGCGGCATTGCTTCTGGGCGAAGTTGTACTTGAGCTTGACCAGCATCAGCTCGGCGATGCGCTGGTTCAGCTTCAATATTTGCTTGGTCTTCAGCGCCAGCGTCTTGGCCTCGTTCTCATTCAGAATGCGCAGATATTTGCGACGATCCTGCTGCAGCAGATTAACGGCCTCCTCGTAGGCGCGGTAAATCTTTTGGTCCTCCAGTGTATACTCGTGCGGCTGCTTTTTGAGCGTGAACTCTGGCACTGGTATATCCTTCTTGATCTCCTCCTCCCACAGTTTCTCGATGACGCCGTCCATCATGACGATCAGCGCTCGGGACCAGAACTCCACGGACCAGAGCAGCAGGCGACCCCGCTTGCCGCCCAAGTCGATGGTCTTCTTCCTGCGCCGATTGATCGCCTTAATTTCGCAGTCGTCCACCTCCATAATGCACTTGATGATCTCGTCCTTGTCCAGCTTCGGCACGGTCAGCTCCTGCGGTATGAACGGGTCCATCTGCAACAGCCGCAGCATGATGTTCATATTGTCATAGATCTTGATGAGCACGTTGTTTGTGGTCAGCACGCTCTCGATGGTCTCCTTCTTCAGCTGCTGCGCCTCGTGGAACAGCTTGTTGAATTCCACTTTCAAGGGATCGACCAGATAGTAGCGGTACTTGGTGTTGTCATTGTACAGCTGGTTCGAGGTGACCATGTTGTAGTCCTGCAGCTGAAACTGGGGTGCCATGATGTGGGCGTAGACGCTGTGTCCCTCCACCACGTAGCGCTTCAGTTCGTGGACCGGTTTCTTAGCCACCACCAGGTCCTCGTCGGAGCCTAGCTCCACCTCGCTGGCATCGTCCTCCAGCTCCTCAATGGACAACGCCGAGAGCCGTATGTGATCCTCCAGATCGTAAAATCGATATTTATCGAACACATTCATGAGCGCTTTGCGCGGCAGCGAAAAGCTCTCGAAATTCGCATCGGCGAAAATGGAGCGGACCTTGTAGTTAATGGTGATCGCGTCACTCGTGATCAGCTTCAGAATCCAGTCCCGGATCCGCGACTGGTCCACGATGGCGCGCATCAGGGACTCCCGCTCCAGCTCGCACAGCTTGTGCGCCTCCTCCGTTACGGTGTCCAGCCACTTGTAGTGGAAGCAGAACTTCTTGAACGCTCCCTGCGTCTTGCCCGTCACGGAAATGTCGTAGTCAATCAGGGCCGTGACCTTCGCCGAGAACTCCTGTATCATCTGCAGCACCCGCTCTCGCTTCATTAGGTCCGCATTGGTGTACTCCTCCTTCACCTCGATCTTTATGGTGAGCGGCAGAAACATGCGCGTCACCAGCGCGGTCTGCACCACCAGGAACTTCTCCGGCACCACCAGCTGGATGTTCTCTCGTATATTGTCCGCCAACGAGGGCAGGCGGCTTACCCACATCACGCCTTTGCTGGTCAGCACTATGAGATACCTGCAAGGACAGGCGAAGACTTGGGTATGAGATGCGCCCCCCCATGGTCCCAGCGCCCCACTTACTTTGAGTTGTAGCACTCCGTGGCCCGTTTCAGACATTGGGGTCGGAAGAGCAGGGTTATGAAGCGGGACATCATGAATGCCAGGCGAGAGCGCTTATGCTGCCGGAAGTGCACCATAATCCCATCCACACCCCAGGTAAGCAGGTGTTTGGTGACGCCAACGCCTGTGAGGTGGCCGAAGTGCGTCGTCTGAATCGATGTGTTCCAATAGAGATCGTTGTTTTCCATCAGCATGAAAATATCAAACACGGTGCTGTCCTTGACCACGGCCACGATCTCGATCTGCACCCAGCGTCCCATCGGCGGCTGGGTGGAGAAGGAGACGTAGGTGTTGGGCAGTGGCAACTCGCGCCGGTGCAGGCGTCTGTCCTTGCCCCAGGTGTAGATCCACAGCTCCTCCGCATAGCCGGGCTTCTCGACGTCCTTGTTGCGCGAGATCGGTACCAGCAGACGCGGCCCCTCTACCAGCAGAAAGCTCTGGATGAACACCTCGGTGGTCAGCTGCTCGTCGTTGAAGCTGAAGTAGTGGATCATCTTGGGCGGGCGATACTCCACGTTCACCACATGTATGTTTTTGGCCTGGTCCTGGAACACGATGCAGTTGTCGTGGTAGGCCATCTCGTAGACGGGTGGCGTCTCGCACTCGATCCTGTTCACAACATTCGGAGTCGAGGGCTTGTCAAAGAAGATGAGAGAGAGGACGCCGCTGGCGGTGCCCACGACAACGTAGGCTGTCGAGCGATGCACGCAAATGCCGGTTGACATCGGGATGGGTACGAAGGAGACAACCTTGCCCGACGGCAGGTCCATTATGGCGCAGCCATCGCTCTGCAGCACCACCACAACCTCGTCCTTGAAGCAGGCGAGCGTGCGAAAGGTCAGTATGGGTTTGCCGGCCGCGATCACCGGGACTAGCTTGCCCTCGCTCTCCTCGACCACGACGTGATCGATGCTGCCACAACTGCCCGAGGCATAGACCTCGCCATTATTACTCACGAACAGCCCGATGGAGGACAGGTCCTGGTCGATGGTCCACTCAACCGTGAAGTTGCCCGCCTTCTTCTTGATGTAGTACGCCATGCTGGTGTTGCTGATCAAAATTCCCATCTTGTGCGCCATAATGGCGTGCGCGCGGGCCACCGGTTCTCCCGCTCCAGTCGAGGGTGGACTCCAACGCGGCTTGACCGAGAAGCAGGCAATGTCAATCTGCGAGAATTCCCCAAAGTCGTTGACTACGTAGAGGCCGTTGTCATCGCCGTAGCACATGAAGTGCCTGGCAGACTTGGCATAGTTTTTCCCGATGTTTACAGCGGATGTCTGCGGCATGTGCCAGCCGTTCTCCTCGGTCAATATCTCATAGCAAATCATGCTCGTCTCCATCTTATCATACTGAACGATTGCGGGCATGTTCGACACACCCAAGATTAGAGAAAACTCTGGTGTCGATATATAAGTCGCAAGCTCCAACAAAACTGTACTATTGCGAAAATTAAATATGCAAATCGGGTACTTCGGATAGCTACCGACTCCAACCAGCAAATCAGTCTCGGAGAATTTGATCATGGCGTAGGTCAATATGGTGGGAGCTGGAATTTAATATATATATATATATATATGATATAAATATAATAAATATATAAAATATAGTACATCAGATCACTTACCCATTAGCGAAGTGAATCGTGTAAACTCGGGATATTTGTAAATGACAATGTTGGGATGAAGAACGCTCTCGGCGAAGCCGAAGAGCGGAAAGCGATTGTGGGTAGAAAAGGCACTAATCTGTAGACCGGTTGTAATTGTCTCGGCGCGGAAATAGCTCATGGTATTGGTTGAGATCTGTAGAAACCTGATCAGATTGCCTTCGCGCTGGCAGAGCACATCGGGGCCCACATTTAGGATACTTTCCGGATTATACGAATTGCACCAGCTAAGTGAAAGATATATGACATTAACTATGTATTTGATATCGATATGCCAGTTACTCGCAATTTACCATATAGTCGAGGTTATATTCATCTTGCTGCTTGTTTTCTTTTAAATGTTTTAGCTAGAAATTCCCTAAAGCGCTTCGCTTCAATCAACAAAGTTTGTACGTTGCTAAGGCTCTGACAGTGCCTGCCATGGCAACTGAAATTGAAAACGAATTGAGGCAAGCAATTTAAGTGTTTGTATTTATTTTATTTTTGTTTTTTTTTTTTTTTTTTGTGTTCCTGCTTAAGTTTAATTGTTCAACCTAGTCGTCATAATTTTTGGCAGCAAATTTCCCAGGTGGCTGCTTGAAATGACATCCATAAAACCTGCAAATAAAATTAAGAATAACATTAAGATGAGCGTCAATAAGAGGCAAATGTAAACGATGCTACAAAATACATACATAAATAAAAAAAAATAAATAAATATGTTTATTTTTATAAATATTTATTTTTAAATATGTATGTAAAAATATAATATAATAAAATAAGTAATAAAAATAAAAATAAATGTATAACAAATATAATCTTACATATATATATATATATATATATATATATATATATATATATATATATATATATATATATATATATATATATTATATATATATATATATATATATATATATATAATAAAATTTGTTTGATACCCTAACTTCACACATAACGGGTATACACTAATTGCCTTTATGCATGCCTAATACTCTGATACTATACATTTTTTTTTCAAAACCAATTCAAGCAGCTTGAATAATTATTTACAATGCACCTCATAAGATACAATGTTGTTTTATTCAACATTTTAAAATAAAATTTAATTAAATTTGTTGTTATCTATTTTTAGATACAATTAACTTTTTTGGTATATTAAATTTTATTTATTAATTTTAAAAAAGTCATACTTTGTATAGAAAAATAAATAAATTCATTTCAATTCAAAATTAAAATAACAAAATTTTAATTTTAAAAATATATATATAGATATTGTATATAAATATTTATGTATATATAATTATTATTATAATTTATTTAATCACTTATTTTTCTTCAAAAGACACGATATCTCAAAGTCGATCACTGCCCATGACAACACTCTTGTTTGCTAAAAATTTGATGTGTCTTGTTATTCGTGTCGCTCAAATGTTATTGCAAACGTCTGCTGGCTGCCGCTGTCTGGGACTCTGCTTAACTGCTTTGTAGGCCGCTCGAGTGCAATTTGTGTGTGCTCGAGTTTGTTTTTATGAAGCCGCAAGGCTGCATTATTTATTTAAGACAAATACGTTCTTCAAAGCGCCAGACTAATTTCATATATTTCTGAAAATCTTTCTAATGCTGTTGTCGTCACATTAAATTCATTTGCTCCTTTTTGGACTTAAACAGTCTGGCACAGAGAGAAAAAATGTTGAAACTCGTGCATTTAGGGCCAGCCCACAGAATTGGCATAACCAAGTAGCTGCCCTATCTATTCGAAGCCATTTTTCACATTCGCTTGCGGCACCTGCAGCCCGAGCACTTTGCTGCCTACTTTGGGGCGCCACTCAATTATTTATATGCCCCTGCAGTGCAGCCGGTTGGGGGCGGCAGAAAAAAAAGGGGTTTGGACTGGGTGGGTGCGGAGCACAGACTCCGACACAGACACATGTGCCGTAGCGCAGTTTGGAAAGTTTTTCGGCAGCAACAGCCAACCCGAAACGACGACACGGCAACTCTTTAATGTTAATGACTGAGTGCAGCAAAAGTTTGAAGCGCTTAAGGCGGCTTTGCGGCAAGACGTCGTCGCGTGGATCGGCATTGCAACTTTGTCGTTCCTCACGGCCTCTGAAATCTCTGGCGACAAGTTTTTCGGGCGCTTATAACTTTTTTCCTTAAGCACATATATATAGAGAAACATAGGGAAAGAGAGAGAGAGAGAGAAAGACATATGTGCAGCGCTCATTAAAAGCGCATTAACAATGCATTGTAAATCATTGTTGTGCAGCAGCTGATGTTGCCTCTGGGGCGATGTAAGAAAATTTATTGAGTAGTGATTTCCATAGAAGCTGTTCAAAAGGTAGAAAATAAAATGCTTTCATTCCACAGCATACCTTAAAGCACAATCTTATCAAAGGCATTGCTGTGTCCTCACTGCAATAAATATTTTATACAGGCCCAGACAATGACTGAAGTGCCAGCAACAACAACCTGTTAGCGAGCGACCTTTTGGCATCATAATAAAAAAAAAGGTAAATTTGCAGCCAAAGATTGTGCCGCTGCTCAGATGTGCTGAAAATTTCTTCCTTCCGCCGTTGTCAGACCGGCTAGAGCGTCTAGCCCACACAATTGGCTGCCAAATGGCTAAGCTGGCTGTCTGTCAACCGACAAGTTTTGCTTGGGTCGTCGCCATGCAAAATGTATGTTAATATTTCGTAGCCGCCGGGGAATGTTTAGCTTAATGGTGTGTCTGTGTCTGCCTCAAACATTTCTTTATTCATAAGCAGTTTTGCATGCGAAGGAAATCCTACATTAATATTAACTTTTGCCAGCAGCCGAAAGCTGTTTGTTATTGTTGCCCAAACTAATTTGTCTGACCGCAAATACTTAACAAATTTTTAAACAGCGTCGAGCAAATTAGTTTGCACGAACATTAATAAAATGTTAAGCCCATTTAGAGGGCATTTCCGCATTTAAAGTCAATTAAACGTGCTGCGTTAACGGCACACACTCAGAGCTCTCTACTAACTATAGAATATTTGTCGCTAATGCAAACGTTTAAATGCTCTAATTGCATTTACTGCAAAATAAATCTCGAATTTGTTTACGAATCAGCGGCGCAAAGCTAAAGTAATTTAAGCTCCCAATCACAATAATTTTGTAATTAAGCTGAATGCAGAGGTAAAAGTGAGTGTGTGGGTGGCAGGGAGATGGCTGGTGGGCAGTTAAGCCATCTAAATAATTGATTGTATGACACATTTGGGTATAGCTGATTTAAGCCAATTTTAAATTGCAAATATTGTTGAAATAAAAATTTAGTTAGGCAAGGCAGAGCAGTCGACTATGAGATACACTGAAATTAAAAAATATTGCTATGGTATACTTAGTCAGCTATACTCTTCAATATAATTAAATATTTTTATATATTTTTTATATATAAATATAAACATTTATATATTTTCTTACTATTTTATAATTTTACCAATTTACTAATTTACTATTTATTTAATATTAAATGCCTATCATGCCACTTCCCAAAATTAAATTAATTTTTAAATAATTAAAATATATTAAATTTTGTATTTATATATTTTTAGGCAATAGATGATAAATATAAATTTTATTATTTAAGTTTTTTTTATAAAATATGTTCAATTTTTATATAGTCAAGTTTTCACTCATATGAATGGATATCATATTATGTATATTATATATTATATAGTTTCCACATAATTTTATATATTTTATAAAATTTTTTCAAAATATATTTTTTATATATTTTTAATAAAATAAGTTGTAATGAAAGCTGATTAAACTAATTACAAATCGTATATCATTTATTTGATATTATTTCCAGCTTTTTCTGCACTTATTTTTTATAGCCTCTGCCACAACAAGGCTGTCACGTCAACTATCCAACGAGTTGTTTATGAGCATTTAGGTTCATGTTCTCGCTCTCACTGACGATCCCTACGCCCAGCTCTCTTATCGGGCTGACAGCTGATTCTAATGTGTAACTATTGTATGGCGATGTCCTGCTATTTTATGCCTGCCGCTGCTGCCTGTTGGCGTGCAACTCGTTAAATTTCCATCAGTGTGCGTGGTGCGCCATATTGGCCCAAAATGTCACACAGTGCAAAACTTAAGCAATGAACCCTGATGTCCTCACGTATTTGTGTAATATCGATTTGACTCACAATACTGTGCGGGTGTATGTGTGAGTGAGTGAGTGTGTCACTTAGCTGCCACACATGTACGTAATTGATATTTTATGAATGAAATGTAAACACTTTTTTATGTGCCCAGGCGACTTGCTGTGTACGCGACGAGTGGTAAAACTTTGATGCGATGTAAGTTTGCCATGTGCACCCTATACATTTGCTGTGCTCGGTTCATCATGAATCAGTGGCTGAAGGCAGCTGCAGATAAAAAGATATGGAATATATATAATATAAATTTATATGTTTCCAAAACTATTCCTAGTTACATATTATCAAAATTGTGAATTTGTCAGCTATCAATGGCAACATTTTCAGTTAGGAACCTTAAACTTTACTTTCTAACAATTTGCAGTAGCTGGTAAAGGATTCGCTTCGCTACGCTCTGATTAGCAGCCGCAGCCAAAAGTTGAGCGTATCAACGTCATCATGTTTCGCTCGCCCCATAAAATGGCAACAAAGTGTCGAAGCGAAATCTGCGCCATAAAAAAAAAATATTTTCAAGTACTTTTATACAAAATATAACGCATAAAACCCGCCTTGCTTAACCCGTAGCGAATGGTCAGCGTTTTGTGTCATGTCATAAATACAAAATTGCATTCAAAATGTTTTTCTTACACTCAGATGCTCAGATATATAATATATATATATATATATATATATATATATATAAGTTTCCCACACATTGCTTTGATTTCATTTGCATATTGAAAAGCAAAAGCTAGTCAAAAATAAATTGATGACGAAGCGATGATAATATTTTAAGCGTGCGTGTGTGTGTGTGTGTGTGTGTGTGTGTGTGTGTGGGTGTGGGTGTGCTTGGCTGCATGGCTTTGTTATCATTTGAAATGTTTATTTTAATTATTTTAATTGCATGCAAGAACTGAGCATCTTGCTTTCTTTTCATTAGCATGGTCATAATGAAAATCCTAAGCTGTTTGAAAACTTTTCGCTGGCCAACGGTGCGTATGATTGGCATGCCATCAGAGCTGGCAAATAACATTTATATATTTGCATTGTTCGTAAATCAATCGTCTGATGCTCATGGCTTAACTGAAGCAAATTTATTGCAAAATTTGCAGCTCATTGTTATTTTATTTCTTTGCTTTTATTTTACAGATAGAGCGCAAAGCTGTTCATATTATAGATATATGTATGAGCTGAAGTGGGCGCCCTGGCATCTTATGCTTTTTGGTGGCAGCTGCGTGGCATGTGTCAATGCCATACGCAGACATTGCCACACAAAATAGCGCCTATGCGTATCTGCGTCTGGCATATGCAAGCCGCACTACAACATGATATATGAGGCGACACAGCAACCCAGAAATTTCATGCAGCTACTTATAGATGATGTGCTCTCTAAACTCCATAAATCACTCGATTAGTGTGGATGTCATTAGCTAAGCCAAGTTGCTGTAATCGTTAAGGATGCTGTAACGATGAGCTATTAATGATTAATTTTTATTTATTTATGTATAATTAAATATAATAATAATAATAATAATAATAATAATAATAATAATAATAATAATAATAATAATAATAATACAAAAAACAAGTAAAAAGGTAAGACACTACACTACACTACACTGGACTGCACTGCACTGCACAGCACGACTGACCATCAGGGGGTCAGGAAACCAACTGAAGAACTGGGCAGACGGCTTGCCCTTATTTAGGGCAAAACTCCCGCCAAAAATTGTGCTCGACTCTTTCGAGCTCAGCTCGGTCGAGGTCATGGCTCTATTCTTGCAGTCGATCATTGAGTGGGAAATAAGAGAGCTACCTGTTTAGTTCGGTAGAGTCGATCAGCAAAATGATCATTAGCATAACAATCATTATCTAACTACTACCATTATTATTCTACTTAATTCACAAACAACAAGTAAGGAAACTGTAGTGGGAGGTGCCCGACTAGGAAATACCCTTATACCCTAAACCCCGCATAATTATATCATTCATATGTGTATCCTGATCAAGAATATATATTTTTTATGGGGTCTGCCACGCCTCCTTCTGTTTGTTACATACATTTGGGCTGTAACAAAACTATAATACCCTGATTACCCATTTTTAATGGGTTCAGGGTATAATAAATATTATTATTTATATATCAAATTGTGCCATAAAAAATTGATTAAAATAAAAATATATAAATATTATTATATTATTTATATATTATTTCATTTTTTTCATATAAAAAATAGAAATACATAAAAAAAAAAATATTCTACATATATATTTAATTTATTGTTATTTTTTGCATAAAAATAAAAATTTATAAAATATAGAATATTTATATATTAAATTATGGGATGTATCAGATATTTATGCCATATTATTATTATTATTTTTAGATATATAGAAATAAATAAAAAAAAAGTTATTTAGCTATCAAGTTTAATTTTTTTTTTAAATTAAATTTTATAAAAAATAATAAATAATTCCTGAATCTATTATTGCATTTATGCACAGCTCGTCGAAGCTCTACAGTTCCACAGGCAGTCGTAAAGTGGGCTTGGACCATCTGCCTCAAATCAAACTCAATCATCGCCACTCAATCAGCCCACGCATTTTGATGAGTTCTAAACAAAAATATATTAAATTATCTACGCACCATAAGCAGCACAGTAAAGTCCATAAAATGTAGTTACTATGTTTATGCTCGTGTAGATCTTCATTCCAGAAAGCTGATAAGATTCCTTTTCAGCATGTCGCATGCGTCATATTTCCCAGCAGCACGTACACACGCCCACGCACAAATAGAAAATAGCAACATAGGCGGACAAACAGAGATAGATCAAGAGGAAGAAATGCCATCACACACACATTTGCATGCTATAAGTAAGGTAACACACACGCAAATTCCATGCTCAATTTCAGATTTGTGCTGGCGGCATACCTGAGCAGAGCCACGCCCACTTCCTCAGCCAGTGTGTGGCAGACGTGTGCGAATGATAACGTGCATTTTGTGAGCATATAAATTGCGAGAGAGTCGTCGCTTGGGTTGGGCTTTTTTGGGTGTCTCGAAATTGCCAGTGGAAATTGTGCGGCCCAGTGTGCTTAATGATTCGAAGAGGGAGTGGGGCAGCCGGATGGCGGTGCCAAACGATGTCGATAGCAGCAACGTGCAGCAGCAGTTGACAGCTTTGCAGCTCACATCAAGTGCGAGTATTTTTGTCAGTGCTCAATTATGAAGATTCCGTAAATTTCGTAGCACTGCCACTTGATTTGCCATTGTGGGCACACATTTTGTAGCATATTTGAAAACACCATTGAGACGACGCAACTGGCAGGATATAAGCTCAATAGTTGCCAGAGATACGTTCACAAGTGCTTGTTGTTTGGCTAACACGTGTAAAGTTATAGTGATTGTCAAATTAAGTTCAGTTACTGGCAGGTGCAGAGTGAATATGGGCGAGTTTATGAGAAATATTACGTATACGACCAGTTGGGTGCGGAGACAGAGGATTAATGGGCAATTGCTGTTATTATATTCCATATTAATATATTTTCAGATATATTGAAAATTACAGATAAAGCAGTAATAGTATCTGTGTGTTCATTAAGCTCTGTTAGTTATGCCTATGTTAGCGAGGCGAAAATATTACGCATACGAATAGTTGTACGAAAGAAGAGATTGATAGTCAACTGCTGTAATATTTTGCATATATGTTTTAATATATTTTTAAATATTACAGATGTAATAGAAATCTTATTTGTCTGTACATAAAATTTTTAGCTATGCCTACAAGCGAGCAGTATTAAGTATACGACTAGTTTGAGTTATAGACAATTTACGCTAGAAAACTAGATATTTTATTTCTTTTCTCTTTACGCTGGCTTTTTGAGAAATATTAAAGAAATAAAATAGTCTTTATTATTCGCTTTTAATATATTATAATATATTATAAATTAAAGGTTTGCTAAAAATTGTATTTGCTAACAGACTAACGGAGCTCAGCCTACATTCGACATTATGTAAAATATTAAGTATACGCCTCGTTAGACTTATAACGTAATAAATTAAAAATAGTTTTTTGCCTGCTCATCAAACTGCGTTCGTTACGATAACATACTTATTATATTTTTGAAAAATATTTAGTAAACATCCAGTTAGAAGTACATGGAAGATAAACAAGTTATTGCATCTGCCTTTTCATCAAACTGAGTTAACTAAGCCTCTCTACTCAGCACACACATAGCGCATATCTGCGCTGCTCAATCAGCACACCCTACGCGTGCCTCATGCTGTTGCATGGAAACCACATACGTTTGCTGCCCTGTCGTGTTGCGTCTAGCACGGAAATGAACTTAATTTATGGCGCTAAAAAGGATTTGACTTTGTGGCCTCGCCCTCACTCACATCATTCTCTTCCTCTCTCGCTCTCCCTCTGTCTCTGTCTCGTTTGTTTTGTTTTATTTTGAGCCAACGCTAACTGCGATTCTCGCAATCATGGCTATAATGATTTGTGTGGCTAACGCGCCGGCGCCGCTGCTGTCGTTGTAAGCTCTAAATTATAAACTATCTGCGAAGCACAAAACATTTTACGGGAATGCGCCCCACACATGCAGTCAGTGTTAGGCTTGGTCTGCAACTTTTGTTCAGTTTGTGGCCAAAAGTTATAATCATAGCCAGTGGCAGGCGAGTGCCTGCTCCGCCAAGCATTTCCAATTACAATTTCCTTAAACATTAATTAGCATGTCAGTTTTATGGCAAATGGCTTTTAATTTCCCTCCCAGCCCATGGCATTGGCATTGGCATTGGCACTGGACTCTCGTTTCATTTGGCAGGCCCATAATTATGCAAAGCAGCTGCCCACATTGAATGACAGGCACCCAGGCAGTCAGCAAGTGCTGCCCATTATGAGCCTGACGATGCGTATACTTAATAATGTACAAATTAGCCCGGCCAGGTACTTGGTGGGCCAAGTGCTTGTTTACCAATAATTTTCTATTCTATTGGAATAAAAATAAATTTGGAGCACTTCAAGAGCAGTTAGCCTCAATTGCATTGCGATTCTAGTTGAGCAGCTCTCGAGTTCAATAAATAGAGTTGATGCTTTGGCAGCTTGTGTCGAAGCTTTCTGTGCGGATATCAGTGCGCTGGCAGAGTTTCATTAACTTGTCAGCGGAGCTTGCCAAAAATGTCAGGCGATGACATCGCTGGTTTTTGCATGCCAGACAACAGCCAAAAGATTCATCTGCAAACGAAAATTTTGCTATTTCGCGTTGGCATTGTTTTTGGTTTTTTTCTTTTTTTATTTTTCTTTCTTTTTTTTTGCAATATACGTACGGCTGGCTGTCTGCATCTGATAAATGGTTCAGGTAGACGAACAAGCGCACGGAGTATTTGGCGTAGACGTGGGTTCAATTTACGGCTTTTGAGATGTCTGCAGCGCGGCGAACCGCATGTCGAATTGCATACGGCTGACATTTGCCTAAGTGACTCCTCAGAGAGGAGCACAGAGAGCTCGCGCCTGGACTCAAAGGCACTCTGCGCTGCTGCAGTTATCATAACAATTATGCTGCTAGAGACAATGGCAGCAAATGCGCTCGAGAAACCACTTCAAACAATGACATAAAACAATGCCAGGAGTCGTTTCAGCATTGTAGTTTGCAAATTAAATAATTCCCAGTTACATTTCCGTTTCGCCAGTGCGTCGGCAATATTATTTCGCATTTGCTCGAGGAGTCGAGCCAACCATTCACAGTTGCCATCTAGCTAACAGCTTCCCAGCTTCCCAGCTTCCCAGTTTCCCAGCTCCCCAGTTGCCGAGCTGCTGCTGTTTCCGAGTGCTAATTGTGCGGCCGTTGCTGCTGCCGTTGCCATTGCCTTTGTTTAAGCACGTCAGAGTCCTGGGCAATCTCTGGAGTTATGTGACTGCAATAACACTAAATTGGCTAGATATCTCGCGGTTTTGCCGTTGTGCTGTTACTCAGCGCTGCTGTCATTAACCCAAGCTTATCCAATTTCCCATATGAATAGTAGTTTTAATATTTGAATTAATTCAATACTAGTAAATAAATAATAATAAAATATTATTGACATCATTGTCATTTACATGATCATCGTAATTTTTATTAGCATTGTCATTAGCATTCGCATCTGCATGGCCACTTGCATTAGCATTAACATTGGCATTAGCATTAGTAATAGCAATATATAAGTATTGTCACTGTCAATAGCAATAGCATTAGCATTAGCATTATCATTAGCACTAGCAAGAGCATCATCTTTATCATAATAATTATTTTAATAGTTTTAATTATTTATTATTATTGTATTTTATTAAAAGTCATTTATTATTATTATTAAATTTTATTATTAATATTATATTTTTTTTACAAATTATTTATTATTATAACATTTAATTATTTTAATTAATTTTATTATCTAAACAATTTTTTTAATACATTTTCTCTGTTCATAAATTCTGAGCACTCCCACCTAGTTTTGCCCAAAGTGCACTCAGTGGGTTAAGTGACAACTGCAAGTTGACGCTATCGTCCAGTGCGTTTAGCTTTTAATTGTAGCAAAGTTTTTGGGGCGCTGCATTTGCATATAATTATGTTGGGGAGTTTAATGCGCATTCGCGCTATCTGGGCCGTCTCATGCCTGACACTCTGTGCCGTTCAGTAGTCATTTGTTGATGGCACTGCCTGACTGTCACTGGCACATCGCCTAACCATATGCAATGCAATTGCACAAAACTGTCCATCAACGCTGTCATTTACTGGCCTGGCCTGCCCAGGCCCAAGCTGTCGTACCCATCCTGTGGCTGACGCTTTGGCGGCTGCTGATGCATTTCTTAAATGTTTGCAGGCTGTAAAATTTATTTAAACGCGTCCCTGTCATACACATGACACACAGAATGAGATGCGACTGGGTGACTGGGCGACTGAGCGACATACGCAATGCGTCATCGTCATAGCCATTCTCTGATTCTGTTGCTGCTGCTGATTCTGATTCCGATTCTGGATTTTACTGTAGCATGTAGCTGTAGCTGTCCCTTGTGAGCCAAGTAATTTGCATTTATGCGAGGTACACTCTCTGTTTGCCGTCAGCCGCGTTACAAACTGATGCAATTTGTGTGCTGGCTGCCATTGACAGCCGGCCCAGAGAACTCATTTCATATTGAGCTGTGCCATAATAGCAGTTACATTTGATTAGAATAAATTAGATTGCAGATTATGCGTACTTTAATATCTTTGAGAAATTCATTTAGCGTAGTTAGCCACCATATACAAGCCTATAGTTGTGAAAGTCTTCTTTTACAGAAAACTTTTATTTATACCGAAACTTTGCAAATGTGTTGATCTTGCTGGTATGTTAGAAATCCTGAAAATCTCTACAATCGGTGAACTAATTGACCAACAATCCAGATACGCTAGCAAACTCGCGGCGCGTCCATATCAACCATAGAAACAGGTTATTAATTTAGTTCAGTTATTTGTAAGACAAAAAGCTGAACAAACCAAAAATTTAATTTAAAAAAAAATAGATAAATAATTTAATTTAATATTTTCCATACTTGGAAACTCTTAAGTCTCAGTTAATTTTCTACCCTTTATCTCAACTATAGTTTCACATTTTTTCATCAACTTTATATGAATTTCAATTTTCAATTTAAAAGCCAAGCTCATTTCAGTCTTAACATGATTTTGCCTCTCTCTCTCTGTGGTCACAAATTTGTCTAATATTTTCGTTAACATTTGTGCTCGTTGGCCAGGCAATGCAAGGCAAGCCTTAACCTCATTTCCCTTTTGAGTTGAGGCATTACACATACGACAGGTGGTCCCCGAGCTGAACGTTTGTCTGGCCATTCTCATGTTTATTTGGGGCGTGGCACGTTGGAAACTGGTTTGACAAATAGCCTGCGGCTCATATACAATGCTGAGAAGATGTCATTGTCTCTATTCATGCTGCTTGTTGCTTGTTTCTTGTTGTGTGTGTTTTCTGTTTGTTGTTTCTCTGATGTTGCCTGCAGTTCTTGCAATTCTCGTGCTTTGTTTTTGCTGATGTTGTGGTTGGCTCTGGGTTGCTTTTGCTGTGCCAGCACAGCAGCTGCAGTGTGGGGCGCTGCAAGGACACGAGCTGCAGCACATACGCTTGAGTGCCATTAAAATGCGCCCAGGGCTGTTGATTGGTAAAGAAAAATGTAACATGTGGTTTACCTAAACTTTTACTGGGCCACACGAGCCCCGCCCGCCCGTCCGCCGCCCGTCTGCCTTCCAGCTTGCCTCAATTGATGGCTGCCTGAGAGCCTGACACCTACCTATCAACTTGAAGACAAACGGGCTTTTAAATGGCAAGAGAATCCTGGCTGAAGTTGTGGCTGCAAATGTGGTGGGGCGCAGCGGTTAAGTGGTTGCCATTGCTGTTCTAATGTGCTGCAGCTGTGCTAACTGCTGATAATTTGTTGCCAGCCCAGAGAGACAGAGGAAGATAGAGGGAGAGAGATATAAAAAATTATATAACACCAGCAGCAGCAGCTCAGGCACTAGACTTACATAGAATATAGTATATAAATACAGAGTGTACATAAAAAAAAACTATTTAACTTATGTTTGCTCACAGTGGCGTGGAGGAGACCTGCCAGCATATTGTATTTATGCTCATAAATATTCAATGCAATTTGTTTAAATTGCAAACTCGTTTCTTTCCCAAATGCCCACACGGCGAAAGCCAAATATTTATTTTGGTTAGTTGTTGAGCTTAAATACGCATAATGAATCCATTTTCCATTTTTGGTTGAATTATTAAATATTTAAACAGCACTTAACCTTCTGCTAATATAAATTATACTTCTACGGCGCCTTTATGTCTGTTTGTATGCAAAGTAAATATTTATGTGCTCCACATACAAATATATATATGTATATATATATATATATATATATATAAATTTGTATGTATGTGGATTTTGCGCATAATTATGCAGAGCTCACTTGGTTTTTGTTTGGCCAACGCAACACTTTGAATTCGTGCAAGTGCTGTGAGAGAGTTAACCAGGGGCGGATTAATGCATAATCAAGAGGGGGCTTCAGTAGTGAAAGATATTCCAAAAATCAAAAGAATATGATTCTTAAATTATTGGCAGCTTAGAGTAGAAAATAAAAAAGCAGCTTCAAAATGGAATTCGACTGAATTAAAAATATAAAATATTAAATTTAAGTATAAAGAAATAAAAATATAAAATATTAAATTTAAATATAAATAAATTTAGATATATTTTTTTCTAAATGAATTCGACTGAAATGTAAATATAAAGCTTAAAATTTAATTAAGTAAAATGAATAAATTTAAATATGTATTTTGTATGCATTTTATAATCCATATACATACCAATATTATAAATTTCCCCATTAAAATTATTTACCGCTGTCTCTGTATATTTTTTTCCTTGCCTAGCTCAGGCTCTAGAGCGAAAATAGTTGCCAAAGCGACCGCACAAATTTTCTTAATGAGCTCAAACGTCATACACACACACACACACACACACACACACACATGCAACTGTGGCCTTTATTTACCGAACACACGCTTTATTATTTTTTGTTTAAAATGTGTAAAAAATTTGCTTAGTTTAGCGTGTTGAAATTCATTCCAGCCAGGCAAACGCGAATGCGAATGCAAATGAAGGTGAGGCAAGGCGGCCTCAATAGCTGTTCGTCTTAAAGCCAAGAACTGCCACGCCCACAGCCTTAAATGGCAAACAGCATGAGACGCTTAAGACATAACAATTAAATTTCATAAGCCGCCAAGCGATTTAAGTTTAATTATTTTTTACGGCTAGCCAAAAAAAAAAAAAAGAGAGTAGGTGGCGGAGAAAAGGAAGATACGAAAAAATGTAGGAAAATTGAAGAAAAAGTGAGCTAAAGAAAAGACAGAGCTGAAAGAAATTATGAAAAGCGTGTGGGAGCACACAAAAGCAGCATAGAACTATGTCTCTCTCTCTCTCTCTCTACCTCACTCTCTTTTTGTCTTGCTTGCTGTTGTTGTATTTTGGCAGCTGGGCGTTGGCAGCTGCTTCCACTCATTAGGCGCTTTATTAAGCGAGATAATTAGCCGAAGCACGTAACTTGCAGTTAATTGATATTATTTGAACTCCACGCTCATTATGTTAAGTCTCACTCAGACCTCGAGTCGTACTCTCTCTCTCTCTCTCTCTCTCTCTATCCCTCTCTCTTTCGCTTTCATTGTTGCAGTCACTTAACCTTTGAACTTTTTGCAATTGTGCAAAATTCAGTTGAAAATTGTGTTATAATGTTAAGTAATTGTTTATGAGCCGATTACGCTGGCCAACAGCATTTCTGTCTGCCGAAGCACTCAGAGGCCATTAAAGGCAGCCGTGAGCCAGAGTTGACTACTTAAGGTCTCGGCCTCTGCTCCTTTCACCCTTCGCCCTATCGACTGCTGCAATTTGATGGGCTCTCACGAGAAACTTTTGCGGTGTTTTGTTTAGTCCTTTATTGTGGTCCAAGTCCATTGACCGAGCAGGTCATTTAAATCTATGAGCTGCTCATTAGTCGCCTTGCAGTTCATTAATTTGATTTAAAATCACACACACACACAGACACACCTACTCTCTCACACACCTACACTCACAAAGAGAGCAAATGCACCTTACTATACGTTTTAACGACTTTAATTAAGGCAAAAGTCGTTGCCAGACATTGACGTCGACTGCGACGCCGACTGCTACGCACTGACCTCGTTTTTTATAGCCGACTATAAATAACAGAAATTATGTACACACTGGACTGGACAGCACTGTAAAAGACGAACAGACGTACCAAAGAGTGGGCATGGCCCGTCGCAGTTTTTGGCCGCGTTTTCAGCGCCAGTTAAACGCGCTGCCATGAATTTTAATTCGACGACACTTTGGCCACGGGACACGCAACACGACAGTCGCCATCCCGATCGAAAAAAATATACAAAAAAGAGGAAAGAATGGAGAACAGAAACAAGCAAAAGCGAAAAAAAAAAATAATAAAATACATAATAAGCGTAGCGAAAAGAAATTAAAGTAAAACGCAGCCTTGGTTCAATGTACATTTCCAGAGCAGAGCAAAGCAGATCAGAGCAGAGCAGAACAGAGCAGAGCAGAGCAGGCTCATCAACTGAACTGTGGTGCCGCAAGCAAATTTACTTCAACAAAATATTGAGTGGGTCGCATATTTACATATATGTAAATTTACAAATTTTATGTATAATTCTAAATTGTGTAAACAAGTTTATTGAGCATATATATATATTATTTTATATATATTTAGGCTCATTCATTTTATTTGAATTTGTATAAAAATTTTGAACTAAATAATATATATACCATAAAATAATCAAATTTATATAATAATATATTTTTAAGTAAGCACTGGTAATGCTTTATTTTCATTCAAATTGATTTTAAGAAATATTACAAAATTGAATTAATTATTTAAATATTTAAAAAAAAATCGAAAAAAATTAAGTCATACATATATAATACATAAAATATTTGTTTAAAAATAAATCTTTATTTAAAAATATAAATTAAATTATTTAAATTTAATTTTAAAAAATATTTAAATTATATTTGCAACTTGATTTATTTTTTTAAACATTATTTGCAAATTTATTTATTTAAATATAATATTAAAGTTTTTTTTTAATTAACTTTTATTAAAAATTTATTTAAAAATATATTTTTGAATTATATTTTTTAATTTTATTTTAAATATATTGTACAATATTTCATTTACTACTATGTATAAAATGATGTATTTTTGAGTCCTTTGTCTTGGCGCTTGAATTAAATTTATTATATAATTAAGAATTCAGTCAATTTGAGCGTTTGCTTTGTCTGTGCCTTTAAGCTGTGCTCTAGCTAGAATTTATGGAATACATTACCGTTTTTACGCATTACGATTTAATGTTATACAATTAAAATGAAGCAGCTTTTAAAAATTCCCATTTTGTATACATATATATTTATGACTTACACATTAGTACTTAATAAATGTATATATATATATATATATATATATATATATATATATATATATATATATATATATATATATATATATATATATATATATATATATATATATATTCACTACCTGCTACCGGCTTCATGTTGTATTTGGCTACCTCAATTTCGTTTGGTAACTTTTCAAAACTTTTCCATTGTTTATTTCCAGGCAAATGCGAGCTCTGTCAAGTTGGCGACGTTCAGACGCCAACTGCCCGTCCACCACAATCGGCATTAATTTAGCGGAAGTAATGCGAGAAATTGTTGAAGTCCCAGCTCCCAGCTCCCAGCTGAACAGGGCGAAATATATTGCTCATTGTGCCGGGCGGAGGCTAATTGGCCAATGGCCTCATATAGGCAGCGCAGAGATATTGGCCAAAAGGGTTTTCCGAATGCGCTCCTTAATTTGTATATTTACTTTTATCTATTTTCTTGCTTGGTTAAATTTAATGGACACGACATTTGGCTTTATATTTATATATATATATATATATATTTTTTTTTTTTTTTTGGCCTGCCTCTGTTCGCTTCTTTAATTAAATAAACTTGCCCTTTCTTGTTTTAATGGGCATATTAGTTTTTATCGGTCAATGCTGGATCTAATGCACTCGGAGGGGCGTGGCAGCTCCAACTAATTGCCTTTTGTGTGCGTTATCTAATGGTGTCCATCAACAGAGCCTATTTCATTGTATTATGCTAATGCCATTCTAACGTGAGCTATATAAATATATATCTCGTTATGATTTACAGCTCATATTTACAATAAAACTAATGGTCTTTGTTATGGCTATTGCCTACTATATATAAAATTGAGTATATAAAAAAAAACTTATCTTAAGATATCTGCTGGCGTACAGAAATGAAGTCCTTAAAGTTGCATTTAACTATTTGCTGTGCTGTGTCGCTTGCCTTGCCTAGCGAGTCCTTCGGGTTGCTGTCGCCTGCATTCGTTCCACACAATTTGCTCAGCCTGCAATGAATTTTGTCTCGGCCCATATAAAAACGGAGAGCAGCCAGCCACCAACCACTCAGGCTTTCAACATGAATTCGACACATATTTAAAAACTCATTCACACGTCCTGCCAACTTATTTAACAACTCAGCTCAGCCCAGCCCATCCCAGGCCAGAGCCTCGCATATGGCATTTGTATAGATCTTGTGCGATGTACTTAAATTACTTGAGGACGAATGCTGCTCAGCTTGAATGCAATTTAAGTACGTACTTCACAAGCAAATGTTTTATAGAGCACCCATCTTAGAGACTCACCCACCCACACACACACAGGCACAGGGAACAGAGAAACACACACAATATCTAAACCGTAGAGCACTTTTCGACCAAAAAAGACACTTTGCACGGGAAGCTGTCGAAATAGGAGCCGACACTCTCGTCCTTGCCACCATCCTGCTGGCACTCAGCGCTCCGTATAGTATTTCTCTTTTAGTTTTTGGGTTTTACTTGTTGTTCTCGCTGCTGTTTCTACTGCTGCTGCTACTACTACTGCTGCTGCTGCTGCTGCTGCTGCTGCTGCTGCTGCTGCTGTATTTTATTATTTAAAAGCCTAAAATCTATGAAGAGCGGTGCAAATATTTGAAATTGTTAGAGCAACATTTGCAACTGACTCACTGACTGCTGCATTTGACAAGAATATTTAATTTAACTGCTGAGCCACAAGACGACTCCCACACACACACACAAACACACACACGCACACATGCTGTGTCGTTTTGCCAGCTACGATTAAGGTAAATCTCTATTCTCTGTTGGGGTATAGCAATTCATCAGCAAGCCTGGAACATTTACAGGTAATTGCATTCCGGATAAATTCGCATACTTTTAGAGTGAAGTTATATACAAAAATAATAATTTTAAAAATATAAAAATGTTCAATAAAATAAAATAAATATTTTAATATAAAACTAAAAAGTAAAGCTATTCAAAATTATATAATTTTTATATAATAAATGAAATTAATTAAAAATAAATAAATAACAAAAAAAAGAAAAATTTAATTTAATTTAATATAAATTTTTGACAAATTCCATGGGGAAAAACAAAAGAAGGAATAAATTTAATTTCTGTTTTGAAATGAAATTAATTTAAAATTATTTATTGAAGTTCGATGGACTTCAAATGATTTATAAGTAAATGGCATATCTTAAGGAGTTTCTCCATAATAGAATATTATCAATATGCCAAACAGCTGCCAACCTATAGCTAGAAATTGCTATATTCTTGCTGGGTCAGCCCACAAAAGAGCAGTTTCCATACCTTCTCTTCATCTCAACCGCTAGAGTAGGCAAAAAGTCGACTTTCCAGCAGCTCTTTTTGAGATTTGCATTTGTATTTGCTACTGTTTTTATTTCCTTTTTTTCTGATATATATTTTTGTTCTCGCTGTTCAGCATGTCGTCAAAGGTATTCAGTGCTGAGTGCTGATGCTTCCGTTTCCGGTTTCGTATTTACATTTGTGTTAAATGCAAAGCCCGCAACTTGTATGTTGCAGTTCTTTTCAAACTCAGCAGGGGCGACGGTCTCAAATTGCAGCCCCAAGCAATGCTCGAGCTGAAGTCAAATGCAGGCGAACCCACACAAGTCAGTCCAACTCTATTTACCTTTAATATTTAAAATGCTCTATTTACCGTAAATATTTTCATGGTAATTTACGCAAATTTACATAAATAAAAGCACTGATACACACACACACACACAGACACACAGACACACATGGAGTGAATGCACATGCCTAACTGTTTTGGGCCACACATAGCCTCATTTGAAAAATGTCAAACGCAGTCCAGCCATTAAATTGTGGGCGACGGCAGCCGGAGTCGGGCCGTAGTCGGCTCGGCTTGGGTGCGCCATCGTTTGTTTGGCCTAATAGCTTTTCTATAATTTATCATGGAATATTTATGGCACGCGCTTTTGTATCTAGGAATTATGCATTTATTATTCAAAATGCTTTTTATGCCACCAAACAAACGACTCCGTTCTGCGCTGTTGTCCGTCCGCTTGCCCCGCCCCCACGACGCCGTAAACGTTGTCAGCGTTTAGTTTAGTTTGTGGAAAAATTGTCATATTCACAGGACTCGCAGGAATGCTTTGACCTGGCCGACCAGCCCTAGTCCTAGCCAACTTAATTGGCACATTTAAATTGAATACATTTTTCATGATAGTGCACTGGACTTTGGCCCAGCGACAATTTAGTGCCGTTGTCTGAGCAGTTTAATGACATGAGCAGGGCTTATATGAGTGACTTAAATTGATTTCCTTTATGGCCACAGAAATGTGGGTTAAATGCTCGCTTTAGTATTAGATTGAGCTAAACACCATAGATTACGGCAATTTAAATTTAATTAAATTCTAAAATTCCTGAAGCTATTTCAATTTTAATTCAACTAAATTCTATAAAATTTCAACTGCAACTCTGTCTAAAATTCCAGAAGTTATTCTTAGTATTTAAGCTGCAGTTTGTTTCTCCGATTTTTTAATGCTCTTAGCAAATAATTTGATACGAACTGCTGCTGCTGCTGCTGGTGCAGGTAAGTAGCTTTCACCTGGCTGCTGGCCGCGCTCTTTCGCCTCTGCCGTATCCATTCCAATTGCACGGCTTTTAACTTTCGCTGCCATTGCCAGCTAAGTAACCTCAAACAAGGAACTCTACTTTAACTTTGGCCGCGACAAACTTTCGCATTGCCGCTGCAGTAGTCCAATGCCATAAATGTCAATAGACCGAAAAGCATTATGCATAATATTGCAAGCTGCTGCGCTGCAGCCTCTGTCTGTGGCGCCACTATCCCAGCTATGTTTCCTCTGTGGCTGTCAATGTGCATTCTTTACTTCTGTCGCCGCATGCTAAACAATATTTCTCCATTACAAAACAATGCACCGGCTGCATAACTGCTTCGACTCCTGTCCCCTCGTCCTGCCACCTGAGCACAAGTAACACCTTTTACTTGTGGCAAAAAGTTTTGCTTTTTCCACTTGGCTCTTTATGTCAGTATATCCAGCCAGTCAGATAGTCAGCCAGACCCGCCTCGCCCCGCCCATGCCTTGGCCAACTTTTCGTTACCTACTTTTGCGCTTGCTTATTGTCCAGTGCCGTGAAAACTTTGGCTAAATTGAAAGCGACTCGCTGCGCGGTGTCCTTGTCAACGCGTTGCGATCACTTGTCCTTGGCAATAACACAGTAACGAACAGTCGACCAAAAGGATTATCACTTGAGCCTAATCCGATTCGTTTGTTTTATTTCTGAAATGTACTTTATTTTAAAAAGGATTTACAAATAACAATTTTTAAATGCATGCTAATTAGCGAAAATCGCCTGAGGCTCGTTAACGCGCCAAGGACATCTCTGCTCTCAGCATGGATTAAATTTAAATGAATTGAACTCTAAATTTTCAAATGAATCGAAGCATGGAACGTTGTAGGTTAACGAAAATGTATAAAGATGATGTCTCGCAGCCCCGCTCATTGCCTTGTGCTCTTACTGCAGAAGAATCCTTCCACAGAATCCCGGGACAGCTCGAATTTATCGCGCACAGTCTTGTAGTACTGGACGCCCTTCAGCTGCTCCATGAACTGACGCAAATAGCTCAGATATTGTATTTTGCCCTTGGGCTTGGCATCGTCCGGGCACCAGCAGAGCAGCACCAGTTTTTCCCGTTTGATTTCCTGCTTGGTCACCTCACACATGTGGCTATATTCGAGATCGAAGACGCCGTAACGGCACTCGATGGGTCCATTGCGCGTCAGATCCTCCAGGAACTGGTTGTAGTCGTTGTCGCGCGGGCCGATTGTCTCCACGTCCACCACCGAATCGGAAACGAGGCGAAAGATAATATAACGGTATTCTTTGCTCTTGCGAATCGCCTCATAGATCTCGAAGCACGTCGGGCGGCAATTGTCGGCGCTCATTGTGTGCGTTAACTTATCGAACTTATCTGGAACCCGAAAAGTGTCGGAAAACAATACGAATTTGAGTTTTGGTTTTTTTTTTTATCTGTTACGTACTTGTCTGAACTGCTATCAGAAATAAGTATTTCAATCATAGCCCACTCAGTTCAGTGCGGGCTGCGCAAAGACAAGGAAAAACCGAGCTGCAGTCGATGGCAAAATCAACAGCAAAGAAAAGAAGAAAAACTGCCGACAACTGGAAAGCTGGAAAACTTTCAATCGCATCGCATTTTGCATTGCACATTGCTGGGAAAACTCAGTCACCCACTCGCATCGCACACAACTACAACTACGACTACGACTACAAATACAAATACAAATACTAAATACGTAAGTGCACATCTTTAGTTGGCATAGTTTTCTTAACAGTTTTCCTTCCCATTCACTTTTTTTTTTGTCGAGTTCTAACCCAGGCCTCAGGCAGCAGTTCAGCATTTTTTTCCCCCAATTGAAGTTTATTTGATTTGCCAAGTTCGTCCGACCACAAGAGAGAAAAAATGGAGTTTTAAATTATAATTGAAATGCACATAGCAAACAGATAATAGAAATATTCGTTTGTTCGCCTGGGAAGAAAAGGAAATGTGGAAAAGTATGCTGAATGCTGCATAGTTATTGAAATCAATATAAATTAGAATAAGAAGTTGTTAAAAATAGGTGAGGATAGAGAAATCAATTTTAAGGGTTTAATTGTTGAATATTTGAGAATTGCATAGAAAGGCAATGAATGCTTGTAGTATGATGAATGGAAAGAGAGAGAGAGAGAGAGAGAGGGGAATGCGAGTTAGAGTAGGAATTATAGTGAAAGAGAGAGAGAAAGAAAGAGTGAGTGAGACAGAGAGAGTGAGAGTCTGATAGAGTGAGAGTGAGAGTGAGAGAGAGAGTGGGAGAGAGGAAACGACAAAGCTACCAATGGAGATATAAAGCGAAAGAAAGAAATAGAGAAAGGAAGAAAGTGGGCAATGGCACAAAGAGAGAGTAAGAATAATGATATAGGATTAAGAAAAAGAGGGAGAGAGAGAGTATGGTATGGAGAGCACTAGAAATAGATATGGAGTGAAAAAAATAATATGTTAGAGAGAGAGAGGGACAGAGAGAGAAATGAAAAGATAGAGTTCTGGACAATAAGAAAACATAATAAAAGAACGCAAGAGAAGGAGCAGACAGGAATAAAAAAAAAAAAGAAAAAAACGAAAATGCGAAGAGAAATTCCCAAGACAAACGATAATAGAAATTATTCACAGAAAGTCTACTTAACAGAATATGAAAACAATTGACAAATATAATTGAAAGCAATAAAACACACAAAGGAATCTCATAAAAAGAGGCGCAATCTGAATTAATTTCTTTGCGAAGCAAATGCATATATGTTGCTATTAAATTAATTAATGCTATGCAATTAAAAGCGAAACTCATTCATAAAGCCATGACTAACGAGGTTTTATTGCACTGGCTGTAACTAGGCTGGCTGGTTGTGGCTGTGTGTGTGTGTGGGTGTGGCGCATTCGTTTGGTTTACTCTCGTGTTTGCTCCCCCGCCGATTAATCACTTTACGCTTTAAAACGTTAATCATGGCGGGGCGTGGGAGGCTTTTGAGCTTTGCCCTGCTTTTAATTCAATTATGCTGCGCTTTTGTCAGGCAGCTATTGGCCAGTGGGCAATAACGAGTAATCGAATTTTGGCACGACGAATCCATTTGAAACAATAAATAAATTGTTTAGCTGCAACGCCGCTGGGGGCAAACAGCCATAAAGCCATAAAGTCTGGGCTGGATGGAGGGTGCTAGACAACAGCCCAAAAATGCAAATTCAAATGCAAAGGCGCGAGGCGACATTAAACTTAGCAGCGGCTTAAGCGCTTAAGCCGAACTTTCACTTAACCGCAGCAAAGCGTTAAAAGCATTCCATATTAATGTCTAATTAAATGCAGTGGGCGAACGCCGCCCAGCTGCGGCCCGAAAATGAAATTGCGAGACAGCTTCATTTGCATTTTAGATCTGGGCAGCCGGCGATGACAATCGGATGTATTTCAGTCAAGTGCTTCAAGTGGGCAATTCGCTTCCTGCCGTTGGCTGCCTCCTGCTGTGTCCAGCTGCAGTTGATACCGAAACTCTCCCTCTCCCCTCTCTCTCTCTCTCTCTCTCTCTCTCTCACCGCTTTTGTGCTTCTTTAGCTCATAAATTTTTCAACAATTCCTGCGCTGGCAGCCATTGCTCAGCTGTTGCATTTCTTTAATAAAATATCAGTTGTCATTAAAGGTGCTCCTGATCCTGCTGCTCCTGCTGCTGTTGCATGAAGGAGCTGCCTTCATTTGTCACTTGACTGCGTTTGACAATTAAAAATTGCAATCAGCTGAGAACAAGACAGCTGCCAGTGGAATCAAGCATCAAGCATCATGTTAAGTCTGCATTGCTTGTTTTTTGACCATTGCCAGGCAAATGAATCGCAGCTGCAAAGTTGGCAGACAAAAACTTTGCAAAGCAGCACAAAGGAGCTGCCTCATGTGAGTCCTTTGGACAAAAAGTGGACAAACGTGCATGCTAATTAAGCTAAGACTTGTGCTAAAACAGCTGTGAGATAAGCCTTTAAAATAACTCTAATAAAATCAATTTACAATAATATATCTAATACATATAAAAAATAAAATAAATAAAAATAAAATAAATAAAAATAAAAATTATAAAAATATATATATATGATATTTGATATTTCATTCTATATAATATTTATAAATATTTTCTTAAATATAATATAATCATTATATTATTATAATTATATGTATACAAAAATAATAATAAATATATTAAATATATTTAAAATTATAGATATTTACATATATTTATTTATTCAAATTTTATTTATTATAAAATATATATAATGATATATTATATTAATATATATTAATTATTATATATATTTTATAATAAATAAAATTCGAATAAATAAATATATGTTAATATATATAATATACTTTTTATTATTATATCTTATCCTAATTATTTATATGTAAAATATTATTTACTTTGCTCAGCTAACAGCTGTTGCCATTGAAGCTTATTAGAGACGCCTTTGCCTTACCCACCCACAGCAATGCGCTTTAATTTGCGATCTATTATTGTACGGCTACACGTGTGTGTATTCACACGTGCTCACACACACTGAGTCGCACGCTCACACTTAATACGACGCCCACAATGAACTGTTAACAGGGCGTATGCGTGTTAACATATTTGATTTGTATATTTCAATAGGCTACAGCTCACTGTGTGTGTCTGTGTGTGTGTGATTGTCTGAGTGTGTTTGTGACCCCCACCCAATGCTATTTGATGGGTTTATTATTGGGCAAATAAATTAAAATTGTTTACCTTTCAGCGTATCCATATATATATCTATATATATGTATATATATATTCGCTGCGGCAAACAGAGACAGCACAACTCTCTCTTACTTACTCTCTCTCCCTTCCTCCCCCTCTCTCTGTTCCGATTCAATTGCGGTTTCGTGAGTGCGCGTATGTTGTGGCAACTTTATTTGCGCAAATTAATGGATAAATGTTGGCACATACATGCCCAACCACGAGCACGCACATACGAAAACATATATAACATCTGTAGATATATCAAAAACAGCAACAACAACAACAAAGCGACATTCAGCATAGAACATTCAATATAATGTGCGAGGCAATATGATGATGGCATACGGCGAAAATCAACAAAAATATGCGTAATATATATTTTGCATGTAACAACAGACAATCGAACGACAATATTGTCAACTGAATCAATATTTTGCAAAGGGGAGGCAGAGGAAAATAAAAAATACAATTCTAGGTTACTCACGTGGTAAAATGAGTTGTGAGGAAAATTTCTAAGAATAATTTGTGTGTTTATTTAAAATAAATACTTTTCAGTTAAAAGGGAATGTAAATATCATGGAATAATGCTCTTTCTGCGACAATTCAGCTGTTAGGTAAGCTTATAATATATATCCGAAAAAATATATACAACAAACGCTTTATAAAAATATATATAATTAAATATAAAGCTTATACAATTTATTCAAAATAAAATATAAATAAAAAGATTATATGTATATATATATATATATATATATATATATATATATATATATATATATATATATATATATATATATAAAATAAAATATAATATATTCCTATTAAAAATGAATAAAATATATATATGATACAAAATATATAAAAAATATTTATGATTATTCAATGTATATAAAATAATATTATTATATTTATTATTATGTATATATTAAAAAAATATTTGTTAAAAAATATATTTAAATGTAATAAAATAAAATATATAGAATAATAAAAATATCTGATAAACCAATAATAATAATTTGCGAATTAAATATAATTCACTGAGTGTCTGTTTTAGTCGCCTTTTACGACAAGCGTAGACTTGCTGTGGTGGTATTCTGATGCCCGCCAACCACACGGATAAGTATGCCTATATAATGGAATAAAATATAAATATAAATAAGTCTCACAGTATTATGTGAACACATATGTTTTTACTACAAGTAAGACTTCCTCGACTTAGACTGCTAGGCAGCTTTAAAGAAACTGCGCTGAGCTGAGTTGAGTTGAGCTGAGTTGCCATATACCATTTACTTACTGCTGCATTGCTTCAACAATTACGAGTTGTAATGAAATTACTTGCAGTGCACATGCGAATATATCCTCCATATGCAAGTGTCAGCTCTGGCAGCTTGCGGTGCCAGAGCCTCAACAAAATAATATTGAAAGGCGGTCAACAGGCAGCAGTCAAAACTTTCACACAGAGAAATAAAGCAATGGAAACTGTATGAAATGAATGCAGAGTTGACAGACGAGGCGAAAGACTTCAAATGGGAAATGGCAAATGGAAAATAGAAACTGGAAAATGCACGTAGCCACGCGGTGCGGCGGGACGTAGAGGCGCCTCGCGTTGATTGTTCGATTCAAACATTTTGGCATGTTTTGCGAGTGTCGCCGAGGGCGCAGAAGGCCAGCTAGCTCCAGAATACTGAAAATGCGTTAAATCCGCTATAAAAGCGGTTAACCGACTAAACTGCAAATGCGAAATGCGGTTCACTTCGGTTTGGTTTGGTCCGGTTTCGGTTTGATTTTGTTTGGCTTGCATGGCATGGCCAGGCCGGGCCTGGCACGGCAGCTTGGCAACTGCTGACGGGTTATTTTGACCACAGTGGGGATTTGTGTGCACAGAGTAGGCCCCGCCCTAAAACCAACCAGCTACGACTTGTCGAGATCAATCTATCAAGCATTTTACATGTGAAAATTATTAAAAGTGAGAATTAGAAAAAATCATTGGAAAGCAAGACCAGGCACAATGTCTGAGGACCAAGAAGACCTAATGTCTAATGATGAGTCCTTCTCATATACTCCGGAGATTGTGGAGGTACGAAGAGCGACTAACCATGCCTATTGTAGCGTACTTCTCAAATATCCCTCAATATCATTAGTCGTTCACCGAAACAGAGACGGAACAGGCGCTGCAGTTTATCAAAGATAATAAATTGCCGATGGCAGATCTGCATTATGCTCTCAAATATGTACGCATCTCGAATCGCGCCGTCGACCTGGACGATCAGTTTAAGGAGATACAGCAACGCTTGAAGAACCTGCGGGAGCAGGACATGGTTGTTGTCAGCCCCCCCAAGTGCGGCAACTTGAATTACAATTTCTTCAACAATCCACAAATGTGAAGAGCTTGAGTTGTTAGAATTTGCAAGAGTTTTGTGTTATTTTATAAAGGCAAGTAAACAAACCGATTAAAGCCACATCAAATTATTAGTTTATACACAGACTTATCTGGCGGGGACTTGAAATGATTTTCAAATGGTTTTGAAACCCTTTTTGCTTATGTTCGCTTAGCCTCTGTTTTTTTTTTCTGGTGAGCATGTCACGAGTCAAATAGATAAAATTTGACGCTAGATAAAAAAAAATAAAAGCAGAACAGCAAGTTAAGCACTGTGTGGGAGGTGGGCGGGTGATCTTGGGGTGGGCGGTATAGGGGCACGAATTGCATGCAAAGCGAGGAGACAAAACAGCACAAAAGCAAACAAAATTATGTTTAAGGTTATATGCTATGCATAAGTAAATAAGCAGACAGCGCTGACGGATCAGACGGACACGAGGGCAGCCAGGCAAGCGGAAACGGAAGCTCAAGTAGCAAAAGAAAGTGTCTAACTGCCTGTGTGCATGTGTGCTATACAAAATGTGTAAGCTAAATTGTATGTGTGTGTGTGTGTGTGTGTGTGACTTATGCAAGAGCCGCAGGCACTTCCTACAATTGGCAAAACACAACAGAGAAAGGCAACCAACCAACCAAGCAAATCAGCCAGGAGCGGATTAGACAGCAGCAACAGCGAAAAAAGCCTTAAAATAAATAAAATAAATTTAATTATATTTTAATGCATTAATTTTAGGTTTGCCTTCGCCTACCAAACAAATTGTTTCATATTAAAAAATATTGCTAGAGGGCAAAATATTTTTTAAGCTATTTAAAAAGAAAAGAAAATTAAGCTGAACGGAGTTCAGCTTAAAGCTTTATCTGTGTAATCTAAGTAGAGCATATTATGTGCCATTATTTAGTTAACTTGAGCTAACTAAATCGATGCGCTCCTGATCAATTTTGGTTGGGCTAACCGACGAGCGGGCAGGCAGACAGGCAGCCACAGCAAAGGATGCCTTGCACACGCGCCGAGCGAGATAAAACATTTGTATGCGCTGATAAGAACGCATCCACTTACTTTTGGTCGCACATGACCTGAATTTTTGTGCATTACACAGACACAAGCACACACACACATGCACACCCACACACATTGGTAAGCTAGAAAAAATATATTGGACTTGACGCTTGAACTTGCCAGCAAATGAAGAAATTTAAATTTGATATGGAATAGACTAGAGAGAGTCAGTAAGAGTAGTGGGGGAAGAGGTTGAGAACGAGCACTAGCAGACATAGACGCCCACTAATATGCCCACTTTTATAAGGTGAGCTAACAATGCAGACATTTTGTGAGGTGAAAACAATTAGATTTGGCAGAGCATTCAACATATCATTATATATACATTATATAAATAGAAGAAATTTAAAATAAATGATTTATTTAGTTATATTTAAAAAAAATGGAACAACTATTTAATTTAATAAATTATTATTGTTATATTATTATATTTACTTATATTTTTATAAATGGAAAAACAATTTAAATAATTTATTTAAAGTTTTATAAATAAAAGAAGAAATAAAATGTATCATTTATTTATTTATATTTTTATAAATAGAAGAAAACTCGAATTGAGTTATTTGTTTTAGTTAGTAACTATTTAATTTTTATAAATTAAAGAAAAATTACATATTTATTTTCGAAGAAAAATTAAAATGAATTATTAATTATTTATTATTTATTAATTTTATTTATTATTTATATATATATATATATATATATATATATATATATATATATATATATATATATATATATATATATATATATATATATATATATATATATATATATATATATATATATATATATATATATATATATATATATATATATATATATATATATATATATATATATATATATATATATATATATATATATATATATATATATGGAAGATTTATTTATTTAATAATTATTTTTTATTTATTATTATTTACCGACTTTGAACTTTCTTAACAACACTTAAAGCGTATTTTCACTATTCCTTTTTGGCAACATGCGAGTGTGTTTTGGGAGCAACATTAAAATGCGGCACCATGGCCAATCGAGTCTGCATTGCCCTACCAACTGGCTGTCTGTCTGTCTCTCAGAAAGTAGCAAAAAAAAAAACAAACTGAATGATTCAGTTTTTCATTCTAAAGTTCCAGTTCAGTTACACGAAATTTGAACGGAAATACGAAAATGAAAGATTCGTATCTGCAAAAGTTAGGGCGAGATTGATGTGTGCACAGCAGCAGTAGCAGCTGGTTGTAGTAGGCCCCTTCGCCCTGCCACTTTCTCTTTAACCGCCCACACATGACTCCTGCAAAGTACCAGCGCCAAAAAAAAAAAAAAATATCGAACCGCCCGCAGCACTCGAATGTGGTTCATTCTGTCTGATTCTCTGCCTCAATATTCTCCTCCTCCTCCTCCTCATCCCACATACGAATGTCTGTCTCTGAGTGAGTGCACCCCTTATGCGAAAATAGGATTTGCTTGCAAATTTTTGCCAGCCTGGCAAATGGGGTGACCATGTGCGGGTGCGGATGCCTTGCGCTCGTTTTGTTTGTTTGACACTTGCGTGGTTAGTGATTGTCCATATTATGTGACACACTGTGTGACAGACGAGCAGATAGAACAGGCACAGGGGCAAACGTGGAAAGTGTCACACTCACAGTGAGAGAGAGAGAGAGAGAGAGAGTGAGAGAGGGGGGAGTAAAGTGAGTGGGTGTAGTAAGATGATGGCGGAAAGAAAGTGTGTGGCTCCATTTCGTGCTGCATCAGCGCTGAGTTTGCAAATTTGGCCAGCTCTCGGCATAAAGTTGAGTTCAAGTTGTCAAAATTTTGGTATGTGATTGCTCACAGGCACAACTCACACTCATGCCTATAAAAGTAGCGCATTTGTGCAAGAAAAATCAGCTTGAAAGCTTTCCCTCTGTCAACTTCAGAAATGACAACTTGTACTAAAACCTTAAAAATATCAGATAAAATATAATTATAAATGTCTTCTATAATAAATATTTTTCGTAATATTTTTAATAAATATTTAGAATAAATATTTTTTGTAAATATAAAAAAAAAAATATTGGGAATAAATTTGTATAATAAATATTTTTATAATTTTAATAAAAAATTTTTTTTTGATAACTATTTTTCAAAAATATGTTCAATAGGTTTAATAAATAATAATATATAATACATTTAATAAATATTAAAAAATTATATACATATGTACATACATATAGTAAGTAAAGATTTTCAAGAAACATATTGCAAATTATTAAACATTTTCATTAAATATTTAATAAAAATTATTCATTAAATGTTTATCATTAATATTTTTTATAGAAAAATAATAAATTCTTAAAATTTTTATATAAAATTTATATTTAGATTAAATATTTGTATTTAACAATTATTTTACTAAAGGAATACATTTTTTAAATAAATATTTCAAAGTAAATATTTTGAATTTTTGCCCTTTATAGAGACATAGTCTTACCTTTAAATATTGTTTTATATTCCAATCCGATTTCGAGTTTTGTTCAAACTTTAAGCAATCAATTGACCTTTTTTAGCAAAAAGAACTTGAGCATTTCAGATGCTCTGCAAAAAATCCATTAACAAGATTTTTTGCATACGCCGATGGGTGGAAGAAAAGGGTTTTCCCCGTCCCCTGAAATGCGAGTAGTAAATAAACCAGCAAAGAGTTACAGGCACAGGCCGTGTGCATAAATTGTAATACCAAATCCATGAACGGATCGGACTAAGCCAACTAGCTGGCTGCCTGGGTGACCCCTACCACAGCAGACAACGGAAATTGTTGAGATTTATGGGCGCCTGGTAAAAAGGCCAGCGCCATATTTATTTGAAAATAAGTTTGGCCATAGGCAAGTGGGCCGAGTCGGCTGGCAAACGAGTTTACAAATTTCAGGCTCCCCAAAAAAGGATATTACATATCCTGTTTCTAGTCGTGTAAATGCCATTATAGATTGAATATTTGCAGCGTCGTCCCGCCCCGTTTGATTTACGTTGTTCCAGCACTTCCTACACGCCGTTGTACTCAGCGACGATTCTGTTTGCTTTGTTTATTATTGCTGGCTTCTTTGGCTTTCAAGTACAGCTCCTAGTCCTAGCTCCAGCTCTGTCTCTCTGAGTTATGTATGTGTGAGTATTAAAGGCCTGCTCGTCCAGACATCCGCTACGGCTCTACGTGCAAGCTGCGTTTTTCACACACTCAGTCGACATCATCATCATTATGGAGTTGGGCACGCGATTATTGCCATTATGGAATGAAAATGAAAGCCGCTCAAATCGTAGCTGCTACTCTGAGCTCTTTTGCTGAATGCCCTCACTCGCACCCCACTGGCTGCGTCTCAAGTGACTATTCAGAAGCCTGAAGATTTATTGAATGTGCGCGGTTGCCGCCTCTGGTGTCGGTGCTGTCTGTGGCTGCTGTAAGTTCTGCTCTGTCTGCTCTTTGGCATTGGGTATTGAGTGTTTATTTATTTTCAAGCATCATAAAAAATACAGAAAGCATCAGCCAGCAGCCAGCAGGCACACACACACAGACAAACACATTCAATAATATTTTTGCCTCCTGGTAGCAGCAGCTGCAATTTTTACGCCATTTTGTGCTGTGCCAAGCCAAGTGTAATTTGTGGCCCGGGAACTTTGTCTATTGCCCTTGTACATATTGCTTTTGCTTTTGCTGTTGCTGTTGTTGTTGCTGTTGTTGTTGCTGTTTAATGAAGCATTCGCGCTGAAGTAGCTGTTGCAATTTTTATTTCGTTTGCCGGTCAATGAACATGGGGAATGTGTTAAGTGCCATCGCTTGTCTTTAATTGTCTACAACTTTGCTGAATGGCTTTTAATGAAGTGTTAAACGTTCATTGCCACATTGCCACACTCAACAATAGTGCTTTGATGTACTTCGTATAAATCAAGCATACGCCGCATAGGCTCTCTCCACTGCTTGAATAAAAGGCATTTCATATTCTCTGACTCTTAATTAAATTATTGTTGCAACCAAAAAAAAAAACCCCATTTTAATTTGACAAGTTAGAATATGTCGCAGTTTTTACCGAAATACTTTGCCACACGCCAATCAGTGGGGAAAAGTGCATTAGTCGTGGGTGGCCTCTCCCACAGCCTTGGCTGCCTTTGTGCCCATGTGGCATGACGTATACGCAATGTGATTTCTCTCTGTGATGTTGCCAGTGGCAGCTCGGGGGCATTTCCGCTTGCGCCACCGCCATTACTGTCGTCATTTGGCGCTCGACTAAAAAGACGAAGAGGAGAAAAACACACACGCTTTATAAACTCGTCCAGCGTTAGTTGTTTTTTTTTTTTTCTATACTTTATGCTTGTATAAATATAAATATGAATCGGGTGCGGGAGCGTCGCGCTTACTTTTTGTTTTATGCATGCAGCGGCTACATTTTATATTACACATATATTTTTCATAAACTGCAAATTTAGGTCACAACCACGGGGTATACGAGTTAGCGTATGGGACAGTGGCGGAGGCAGAGGCGGAGGCCGGGACGTGTAACATGCATGACAGCAACGCTAATGTAGCAACAGCTTCGGGTTCCCAGCGGTCAACGTACCGCGTTGACGATGGCGACGTCAAAGCGTCGTCAAAATGAATATGCGCATAGCTGCTGCGGAAATATTAAACATACGCCGTGTATGCCGCATCGCGAGTGTTGAACATAGCGTGATGTGGCGACGATAACGAGCGGACCAGTTGATAGAGCCGCGATGTTCCCAAAGAGCGAACTGATGAGTGGATGGATATGCCAAAAGAGATTTGAGAGAAAGAAAATAAGATTTTTAAGCAAAAAAAATTAAATATTTAACTCGCAAAATTTCCTTAAATAATCATTAACTATAAAACAAAATTCCAAATTGACAAAAATAAAAAATAAACAATTTTAGAAATTAAAAAAAAAAAATAAATAAAAAATAAAACTTTAACAAATTATAAAAAAATATAATATAATATTAATTTAATATAATATAATATAATATAATATATAAATAAAAATTAAAAATTAACAAAATATAAAATAAAATATTTACAAAATATAAAATACAAAATGAATTATATATAAAATAAAAAAATGTGCAAAATAAAAAATAAAAAATTAACAAAAAATAAAATGAATTAATTCTCTTTTGGTGAAATGGCAACGAATTTAAATACTGGAACACACACAGCTTGCCTGTGGCCTGTGCAAAGGCTTGGTCTTGCCTCCATTTTCCAGCTCCATTGCTCGACCCCAAAGTATGATTGCGTGCCTAAGCGCCATCTTACGGTTGATAGCTTCATTACAGTGCTGTTGTTGCTTATTACCCGTTAGTTTGTTGTTGTTCTTATGCTGTTCGCTGTTGGCCGTTGCAGCTGTAGTTGTTGGTTGTTGTCGACGTTCTTGGCATGTTGCAAGTGCTGATTACGGAATGGCGTCAATGTGAACGCCTGCAACCTGCGCCAGTTTTTATGGCCGCTTCGCTGCAGTCAACGGTATTTTTCTAATTTTAGTTAAAGTGTTTTTCGGTGGTTGTGGTGGGTAGGTGCGGAGCTGGCGCATAGTTTGCTTAATTTTTAAATTGCCAGTATAGGCAGAGGCCTGGCCTCATTCGAGTCGCTTGTTAGCGCGTCGAGTGAAAGTTTCAGTTAAGGCGCAAGTGTTATGGCCACTCTAAAGATGGTAAAATTATGATTGGCGTATGAAGGTCTTCCTGTTAGCTGTTGTTACTGTTTATCCAAGCTGCAGCTGCTCCATATCTTAAGTGCCGTATGCCTCTTTAGCTCAACAGGTTGGCTTACTTAAGATATCAGATATCTTGGTCATTAGCTGCTATAGTAAATGAGCTCAAATTTCAGTTAAAAGTTTTCAGTTTGTTCGCAACAAATTAATATGCTGTCAGAGATAGCACGTGCCAATCCCTATCAACTCATATCATATCAAGTTTCCAGCTATATTTAAAATTGTCATATAGCACGCCATCGCAGACAGCCACAGCCGCAGCTATTTCCTTTTTTTAATACGTGTCACTAACCCAAGGCTTCCAAAATTGCAATATTGAAATGTCAAAAGTTGTCGTGTTGTTAATGCATTACGAAGTTTTGTATTGCTCCGTTGAAGTTACGATACCCTGGGCAAAGGCAGAGATTGGCATGCACTTATCGAAATTCAATTTTTTATATATTAAGTCACATATATTTATATAAATTAATTAACTTTTCTTTAAGCACATCACTTCATTATTTTTTATATTTTTTTATTTTTTAAATAAAAACTTTTCCTGAAAAAATGCCGTTGCCTTTAATTGAATTTCGATGAGTGTATAAGAGATAAAAGAAGAAAATGAAGGAGAGGAGATGAAGATTGAAAAAAAAATAAAAGGAATGGTATAAATACTTCTAGTGAGATTGTCATAGAAAATATAATGCAAAGTCTCAGCTCATAACGAAATGTTCTATCTCAAATAAATTCTTCAGGCATACAAAATATTTATATTTCAGCACTTACCTACATTCAGCCAGGCTAACGTCTATGCATACAGGGTATGTCCTCTTCAGGCCCTACTTCAATCAAAGCCTGTCTGCTTATTGCCACAATACTCAATGTGAGTTTTGTGTGTCTGCAAATAATTCAATTGCCAAAGAACACGATTTTGAGCCCAACTCAAGGAGGACAGGAAACAGACAGAGGTAGGGAGAGGGAGAGGGGAAGTCAAGCGACAGCAGCAGGTGCAGCAGGTGTCAGTGAAGGGTCTGTGACAAGGCAAGAAGAAGCAACAAATAATATGAAAATATTAGAAATTTCATAGCGCATAGCTCAGCAAATGATGCGAACTGTTCGATGTCTACTGCTGCCTGTTGACTTGGCATTTGAAGTGCGGTCAAGCATAATTTTTAAATAAAATTTGTGTGCAATCGGATGACTGGCTGATGCGTAAGCAAAAACATTTTTCGTTCAAGTGAAATTCAATTGTTATCGAAGTAGCAGACGTGGCACAGATAGACTACGACATTTGCATGGCTGGGGTTGAAGTTGCAGCCGTAGCTGTAGCTGGAGCTGGATCTGTAAACTGTTTCCTTTTGGGGGTAGCTTATCATAAGCAATAAATGCTAATGGCCGAGCTTTGCCTTAGGGGGGTTGTGTTTGGTCCTTTGGGAAAGCTATCCATTAGTTGCAGTGGCCTCCACTCGCCCCACACTGCTCTCAATAATAATCCTGGCCCCCCACACATAATTCACCCCTGCGGCTGTCGACCAACAAAGGTGACAAAAGATATCGCAATTTTATGAGTAATCCCGACACTCTTTTCAAGCCACGCCAAGTTCGAAGGTGGGCAAGATGGCTGGCTGGCTGCCTGGCTGGCTGGATGATGACAGGGACATGCACTGATTACGCCTCGGTCGACGGATAGTCCTAGCAATGGTAATAAAATTCTCACTTCTGGATAGATTTTTGCATTGTCGTTAGAGTAGATAATATGAGTGTGTGTCGTGGGAAGGACTTTTGCTTCAGCTTCAGCTTCGGCCTTTTGCATTGTTTGTCAGCGTCTGTCTGGCTTCGGATGCTGCGGATGTTGTTCTGAGTCATATTAAAAAGTAACGAGCAAAATATTATGAAGCCAGACAAAGGCATTTCCGGCAAAAGAGACGAGACGAGACGAGACGAGCCGTGGACCGAGGCCCAAAGCCAGAACCCAATATTGGATTCACACGTTGTAATGTGGGAGCAAAGATTGTGGATTGGGGCCATGTATAACGTTGTTCATAGCTTGTCTTTGTTGCTGTTTGCCGGCTGCCCAAACGGGCAAGCCACGCCAAGCCAACATGATGTGCCCGCCGCTATATTATATTGTATTTTTAGACCAGACAAGTCTGCATTGCTGCATGTGCCATGTTCACTGTCTGCGCGTCTGTGTCCTGTCTATCCTGATGAGCTACGCAGATAGCAGATATGTATGTACGAAGCTGCCCCCGTATTGTTCTGCCATTATTAATAACCATAACTCAAATCTATTGCCGCTTTACTGCTCATTGAATCCTGTTTATGGCCTGGCTCATGGCCTGCGTAAGTTTTCCCTCGCTCACTTTGAGTTTGTATTAAAAAGTTTTGTATTGACCACCGACTGATGGGCTTCTAGCAAAGGGGAGTTTAAAGGAATATGCTGTAATTCGATATATATTTGGTTAGAGTAGAGAAAAAAAATTATGTGAACTATGAGAGAATATCAAGTATATGTAAAAATGCTTGAGCTCTTTGAGTTTGTATTAAAAAGTTTTGATTTGAGCAACAGCGGATGGCCGAAAAAGAGCTTTAGTATAAAATCTATTTAATTTTGAGAATTTATAGCTCAAATATAAAAAATAATAAAAATATGAGATATATGAAACATAATATTGTTTATGCGGAAAAAATGCTTGGGTGAATATTAAGTATAGTTAGAAAATTTATTAATTTTTTTAATATTATTTATGTATACGTTAAAAATATTTATTAATGTATTAAATATTATTTTATTGATTGATCAATTTATTATATAAACAAACAATAATTATTTTCTGAATATAAACTAATATATTTTAATATTTTATTATTATTTGATTCTTTTACAATTTTGTTATTTTTCAATTTTAATATTTAGTTTATTTTTATTAATTATTTTAAAATTTTATAATTGTATTATTATATTGTTGTTTTATATTTTAATTTTTTATAATTAAATAATTTATATCTGATTATTTAATGTTTTATTCATTTTTTTATTTTATAATATTTTTATTTTAATATTTTATAATTTCAATATTTTATTATTTCATTAATTATTATTTATTATTTACTGTTTTTTTTTTTAATTGTTTCTTTATAAATTATATATAAAACCTTTCATTATTTTTATTATTTGCTTTACAAATTCCATGCAATTCCTATTCGAAATGATTTACTTTCCAGTTGCATTCATATTCTGCTCAATATACGCGCGCAGGGCATAGCAAAGTTTTTGGTAAAGCTGCTTGAAGCCCAATTTGAGTTGCTTTTGTTCAGTTAGTAAACTGTCGGCATTTGGCTTATCATTCAAAGCTTCGGCTTTGATATGCGCCAGGCGGGAACTGGCCTTTGCGCGCTAAGTTTTAATTGTGCTCATATCTCAAGACCCGTTCGAGGCCCCTTCCAGAATGTGGAGCAGAGCCAAAGTTTTTGCTTGGCCATTTGTGTGGGGCTCAAACTTTTTCGAGGCTCCAGTCACACAGAGACAAACACACACACACACACAATCACAAATTGCTCAACAATCCATGTTGCCATTTTACAACACTTGAAATTTCTTTGGACATTTGCTTTTGGCTTAGACCCGGCATCATGTTGACTTTTGCTTTAGCAAATGGCTGTCGGCCCGGGGGCCGGGGTAGGTTTCGGTATAATTTCAATGTGCACTGTCGTAAATAGCATAAGAAGCAGTGAGCAAGAAGCAGCAGCCAGAAGTTGATGCCGGCGCTGAGAACGATGAGTATTTTCTTAATTTTCTTGCGCTTCCTGCACAGCAAAGTTTTGCCAGCAAAAGCAAAGTGCGAGAGAGTTTTCTAGCTATAGCAGCAGCAGCAGCAGCAGCTTTTCCGTTTGTCACGACAGACAAGACACCAACATTAAAGTATTATGCAAGCGTATTAATGCACTCAACGGAACGAAGACGACGAAGCAGTGGAAGCTCAAGCTGAAGAGGCTAAAGTGACCAGCTAGATAGCTGGCCGGCTATGTTGATAAGCTGCAAGTCAAGTTGGGGACAATCGGACACCGACTCGGACTTTTGAGCACTCACAGCGTGTGTCGCACGGCCAAAGAAAAACAACTCGCTAAATGTGCAAAAAGTTTCTCTCGAGCAGGAAATAATATTGGAGCTGGCGCGATGCGTTAGCAACTGTCACTTGCCATTTGCCGGCGCATCTAAATTTTTAAATTTTCCTGCACATTAATTGGCCGAGAGACAGTGAGCGACATTTAATTAAATTAATCCAAAGCAAAGCAGAAAGGCAATCGAAACAATTGCCAATCCTCCTGAGTGTCGCCAGTCGTTGATCCCGAGAGAGTCTCCAGTCTGTCCACTCTTTCCAGTCCAGTCTGTTCGCCTGTGCACGCTTTGTTCAGCTGTCAGCTGTCAAATTGAATTCTAGCATATTATGCTCAATGGCACAGACAGAACGGACCCCCAGCATTTAATACACATGCCATATATGCTGCTATCAATGCCGATTCCTTGGTGTATTTCGATTTGACACCATAACTGATGATGCCCCAACAAAAGGCTGACCTCTCCTTCGCCCTCTCTCTCCCACTCTCTGTGCATTAAACGTCTGCACATTAACATGATGTATGATCCAGGTCCAGAGGTAACCACCCACCCCAGCCATTAGCAACAGAAATGGCCACTTAATGGCAGTCAAGCCCCAAGCTTGACTGCTCCACTTAAAGTGCGCTCAAGTTTTTGGGCATACGCAAGTTCCAATCAGACGCCCGCCTCGCTCACCTGGCGCGTAATCAAGTCATGTTCAAACAATTGCAGCTATGCCGCCTCCCCTCAAAATAAACTACCAAACACCCGCATCCACACACACAGACACACCCACACATGCACACACCGTCACGCACTTCAGTCCTCCACACAATGAAAACACATTGAGCAAACACTTTAGCGCACGATATTCATACACAATTTACACAATCCTGTGAACACATTGCAAACTGTTTCCACTGAGGAGTAGTTCAAGAAGTGAATTGAAAGGATTTTAAACTTATTTTTTTTTATTCAAATTAATTCTAATTTGATGTATATGATAATTGAACTGATTACGGTTTATATAAAGATTATACGATTTTTGTATAAACTTTTTGCTTTTGTTTGTTTTTATTTATATGAAATTTTTATTTGAAAATTTTAAATTTAAGATTTTATTTTAAAATAAAAAAAAAATTTTTGTAATTCTCTTTGTAAGATATTTATAAAATAATTGATATGCAAAAAGTACACTTAAATAATTTTATAGCATACGATTGGTTTATTTATTTTTTTTTATTTATAAAAAGTACTTTTTATCAATTATTTTCTTATCAATAATTTTACTTTAGTATGTAAATCATTGTTAGGGATAATTATTTTCAATATATATATATTTTAATTTGATTGTATTTTCAGTATTTGTTTAGTACTATCAGTATATCATTTAGTATTTTTGAGAGAATTTAGTATTATTATATTTTATGTAGTGTGTTTCAGTATATTATCTGGTATTTTTCCCATGGTATTTTGCGTTTTCATTATATTTCTTTTATATATTGTGTATTATTTATAATTTCAAAATCTTCAATGAACATTTTGCTTTATGAACGGTAAATAATATATTTTCTATAATTTTGAAATTTATTTTAAGATTTTTAACACATTTTTTTAAATAAATCATTTTCATTTTCAGAATTCAATCGGAACTAAATTCTATATCTCACACGATTTAATAAGTTTTCAAATGCTAACACAACCTGCTGTTCGACGGTGGAAACACGGCATTTGTGTGGCTTTCGAGTGACTTCACATCATCACATCACTTGCCCGCGCCTTTTATGCCAAATAATGTAAGCGTACAACCAAATGCACTAAGAGCATTTCAAGTGCGCCAATAGTGGGCGTGGCAGGCCATGACAAGACGTGGGCTGTACTACACTCCAAAAGACGGTTATCGTTATGTGTGTATGTGTGCGTGTGTGTGCATGTGTGTGGTGGGGTGTTATATCTGGCAGTAGCTCACACCCGGCAGAGCCTCGAGTCTGCCTTTCAATCACTTAAATTTGCCACGCTGTGTATGTGGAGGCCATGTACACCCAAAACACTTGAGAGGTCCAAAGGTTGTATAGGTTGGGGAGCGAGTGGTGCGGTGGTGTCGGGTGCTGCGCGACTTGTTTGAGTGAGTGTGTCATTTATTGTGTATTTATTTGACAAGCTCATGCAGCGCAGACTTGTGAGAAAGAGACACGTGTGCTGGTGGCACGGATCACGGGGCAACGGGGCCAGAGACGATAATTTTTAGCATGCTTAAATGTTAAATGATGCAACATTTGCTTCCGTATTCCATTGCAATATTTCAGCAACGCTTCGTGTTGATTGTTGCTTAGTTCGCCATGGCACCTTATCAGCAGGCGCCACCATTAGTTAATGTCGTCAGGCCCCAGAGCAGCCCGTTTGTTTTACTTTAAGTTTGATTTATGTCTCTGGCTAGCTGGCGGCTGACTCAGCTGTACCCAAACTCGGTTCGCAGCTGCAAAACGAATCTAATGCCCACGTAAAGTTCTTTCTCTCCCATTTTATTCTCCCTCACTTGTATAACTTTTTTTCGATATAAGTTTCGGCAAGTTTTTTTATATAGGTTTTTTGTGACGCACATGTGATTTTGATTAAAAAGCACAATCGGAATTAAAATAGAAAGGTGATTTATTTCGGATAAAACAAGTTTCGCTTGGGACTGAACCTGAGCCTCAGCCCAAGCCTGGGTCTGAGTGGCCGCCTCCGTTGTCCACTTGACATATTTTTACGGTTGAAAAAACTGAAGACTGAAGCAACACGCAATGTTTCATTCATTCATCAATCAGCGCGCGACATTGCATAAAAAATGTCAGCAGGAAAAGTCAAATAAAAATTGTCCACACAATGAAAGCCTATCAAATGCCCTATAAATTGTACAAGAAATTTAGGTGAAGCGAGAAAGCTTTAAATAAAATAAAAATGTGTTAAAAAAGATAGATTTAGGTATTTTAAATACAAAATATTTTAAGTAAGAAATATTTGGAAAGGCCAACAAATCTATGTGAAGCGAAAAAATTAAAATCTAATTTTTAAAAATATTTTAAAATATATATTTTACATATATATTATTTTAAATAATAAATTATAATTTCTTGTCCTTTATTCACCCTATTCAAAAAGCAAAATTTAAAAAATAAAAAAAGCAACTAAACAAAAATTTCATAAAACTTTAATTTGAATTTCCTTAATTATTTTAATATATATTTTATAAACTTGATATATTTTTAATATTTTGTATATTTTATATATGTCACATATTTTATATAATTTATATATCTTTTTTATTTTATATATTTTATTTTCTAAGCTTATAAATAGATTTTTTTGATCGTAAATTATGTTTACTTACCCTCCAGTCCATTCATCATACCCCTCACCCTTCTGCCTTACAGGGCATTGTCAGTTTTTTTCAGCTACGCCCACTTGCTGTGCTTCCACTTGGCTTGGGGCTGCTTTTCATTTGCCGCCTCTGAAGATTGGCAAGTCACTTTTCAGTGGTTGGCGCGCTGCTCTTGCTCTTGCTCTTGCCACACACAGTCATCAATATTGATTGCATAATGAATGACAATCAATGCTGCGTTTGACACTTTCCATTTAAACATACTCACCGAAACACACTCAGTCACTGCCAGACAAATTAGTTTAAAACAAACTACAAGCCACACACAGATAAAAAAAAAGGACATTCTAATTGCATTTAGTGCCGAGCAATTTCGAAAAGTTCAATTGTCAAAGCAATGCAAAAGATCCCAACGATGATTCAATTGACATTCTAAACGGACAGGCAGCGGATGTTGATCCATGGCAAGGACCTCGACCACTCACGCCTTGCAGCCGACTCTGCATTCAGTCGTGTGCATGTCCTTTTGACAGTTGTCCAGCTTCTGCTTCTGCTTCTGCTTCAGCTTCACTTGTCTAGGCAGCCGCACTATGACCGCCACTTGGCTGCTGCTGCTGTTACAGTTGCTACTCGACAGGTCCTTCACAGGCAACTGCTTTCCAGCGCCAACTGCCCTAGCTTTGGCTTTCCTTTTTCTTTTTTTTTTTTGTTCACTTTTCGACAGCGTACACATTTAGTTCGCTGGCTTTCCCATTGTTTTGTTACGTTTTGCTGCATTTGGTTTTATTTTGACTGCCTTTTACCTGCTGCCTGATGTTACCTTAGCTAGTCGGATACACTACCCTTGCGAGTGGTCAAGTTAGGTTATATATATAATATATAATATATAATATAATAATAATTTAATATAATAATAATTTTGTTTGGCTTTTAAATATATCCATCAATACTCACCCGCAGCTCTAGCTAGCCCCCTTTAATGTTTCTATTAGGGCATTCGAGGTTCTTTATTTGCCAAAACACACCACGTTAGTTGCATCACTCAATCAGCTGCTGCCACGTTTGCTTCGCTCTGTTCGAGTGTTTCTGATATTCTCTAAATTGAACATATTTCCGTTCCAAATGTAGTCGTCTCTTTTCCTCTCTCGCTCTCTCTCTCCCTCTCGAACGGGGTATTCATTTCCTGTTTGGCACGGCTGGAGACGAGCTCTCCCCAGCTGCAATAGTTTTTTAAAGTGTTTTATTTTTAATAAAGGAACAGTCACAAATGAAATTGATTTTTTAAGCACTGAAATGTTAGTTATTTTGATTAAATATTTAATGCATATTTAATTGAAGAAATGCGCCTGTTTGTGTTTATTGTACAGTAATTAATTTGATTTTAATGCATTTGAAAACAATTTCTTTATTTTTATTCATTTGCTGTCCATCATCGACATGGGGCCATCGACACGTGCAATTTTCCAAATGTTTCAATGAATTTTATTACTTTAATTGCGATTTTTTATTGGAACTCTGATACAAAAGAGGAGAAGAGAGGAGGGGCAGAGCTTTGTTTTTTATGTGGCAATAGTTTTAATTTATATTCGATTTAATAAAATTCAATAGGTTTTTATTTGCTAAAAGGTATAAACATTTATGTAAAAGGTATAAAGTACGCGTTATTTTGGAATTAATGCTCGAATAAAAATTATGTTTTAAAAAATATATCAGCTTTAAGGCATAATTGAATATATTTGTTAATTTTAACTCTGGAATCAATATCAAAATAAGCTTTATAGAACAATTATATTCTATGAGATTCACTTCAACTGAGACAAACCAGATTGCCAAAGATTATGCAGAGAAGAGCAAAGATTGGTCTGATTAAAATGCAAAGGAATTAAGATATCGAATTAGCAAGTGACCAGGTTACTTATTTAAAAGTAAATATTTGATATGGAAGTTTAAAATAAAAGCGCAGTCCCTAACTCAAAAGCTAATATTAATTATTTCTTTTTATTTCAAAATGTAGAGATTGAAAATAATAACATATAAATGAAAAAAAATATATATATATATATATATATATATATATATATATATATATATATATATATATATATATATATATATAAATATTTATTAAATAATTAATTTAAATTTAATACTAACTTAGTACTTTTATTTACTTATCTATTTTTTTATAATTCTAATATATTTTATGAATTTTTTTGTTTGATTGCTAAAAACTCCTATAAATATAAATAAAATAAATATAATAACAAAAAAGACTTTGACATTCATTGTCCTTCATAGCAAATAACAAAAGTGAATCAAGCAAATTATAATTTCTATAATATATCAGCAAAATCATTTAGGATGCTGAAATTCTAATTAAGACTTTATTATTTTTGCAGATTTTATTAATTTTTACTCTCATTTAAGACTGCAACTGAACAATCGAAAGTGCTTGCCATGCATTCTCGCACTTCTGTATAAATTTAATATTATGCATATCACTAGGCATACGTAAACAAAGCAAAAACTGAGTGCAATCTCTGCATTACACAAACTTCATTCTGCGAGGGTCAGCGATTTCAATTTTTTCACAGCTCATTTTTTGTTTAAGGATGTTGTGTGAATGTATATGTGAGTGTGTGTATGTGTGTGTGTGTGTGTGAGTGTAAAACATGCTACATAAAATAAATATTTTAACAAGTGTTATTTTAATTGTGTGCACTGCGGCGTGCACAGCAATTGTTATTGTTTTTATTTACCTTTGTTTATTGCACTTTCATCATCTACATATGTATATAGTATATATTTAAAAAACAATGTACATATATATATATATACATATATACGTGAACAGAGTATGCGTGTGGGCGCATAACTTTAGGCGAGGCGCTCGCATTTGCATGCCCACTCGAGAATTCGAGTCCGGAGTGACAGGCGAGATGGGACTGGGACTTGGACAGGGAATGGGAATGAGTCAGCGTATTGCATATTCATGCGCAGATTTTTACTGGCTTTAGTCATTTTATCTGATTAACGCTTCACGCATAAATCCCAGCCGCGCCCTTCAATCGATGCCTCGCGCTCCAATTTAATTTGCCAACGAGCGCTCGGCGATGGCAAAAGTTTTCACTTTGTCACCTTTGCCAGCTGAGGAGGGGTGTCGGGTCGGGCTGGCCTGCATAAATCAATTCAATTTGTAATAAATTTCAAACTTTTCATTTTATATTAATTTTTATGCCAGCACTGCCGTCGTTGAGCTCCTCCCTCTCCCCAAGAAATCAATTTTATTATAATAAAATAAGTGAAAGAAAAGTTGCGGCTCCTCGGTTAGTTTATCGTGTGCGGGCAACGCCACCATATTTTCCTACCACTTTAGCTGTCTCTATCTCAACCAGCTTCTACACCATGCCAGTGTTTCTCTCTCCCTCTCCCTTTCTCTCTGTTCTCTCCCTTTCTCTCTCTTACATTTGTCGAGCCGCCCTTTCTGCCTGCTGCTGCTGCTGCTGCTGCAGCTTAACAAATTGACTTTCTCCGCCTTAGTTTTTTGTTGCATACTTACGTGCGCCGGGCCTGAGTCGTGGCCGTAGTAACTGGACTCGTTTCATTCTTTTTACTCTCTTTATTATGATTATCATTTGAGTTATTGCTGCAGGCAGCCGCAGTATCACCAGCTCCAGCTCATGGCATCCTTTTATGGCCTGTCTGGTCGCGTTGTCGTCACTTTGTCTGCGGCAGCGTCGCCAGTCGCCGCCAGCTCAGCACATAATTTCCAATGCCAACTATTTTTGGGCGTAACTGACAAATTAATATGCATTGATTGTTCAACGGCAGTCGCAGAATAAATGGAATTGACTAAGGCACGACTATGAAGTCGTTGGTAATAGCATTTTTCGCTCGTTTTCCGCGTCCACTTTAAGGCGAGCTGACAACTTAATATCGCCAGTTATGGTATGAATATTTTTAATTACTATATATTTGCCATTTATCAGCTGCTGTCTATCTCAATTTCTGCATTTTGTATTCATATAATAATATTGTAGAGAACTTATTAAAATTCTTATCAGTTGAATATTTATTGCTTTAGCTTAAGGCCATTTTTTATTAATATTACAGAATTTGTTCAACATAAATTTCTGTGTGTGTTTCTTAAATTAATAGTTATATAAACACTTACCGAAAAATACTCCTTAATATCCTTTGAAATTAATTTTATCACAACAGCATTTCATCAGCTGCATCATTCCTATGCAATCAAATGCTGAAAAGAAATGAATATATTATTTTAAATATATTTATAAATATCAAGATCATCAAAATCATAACGATCATCATGATAATCATGCGTATTGTGATCATTATTATTTTAACCAAAAACTAATCATTTATAATAATTGTTATAAAATTGAGAAATATTGTAGTTCAAATAATAAATATTATAATAATGATTATTTTAATATTTGTTTAATAATATTATATTTTAATATTATATATTATATGAAATTATTTAATATTAAAATTATTTATAATATATCAACCTATTTCTTTTATTATAATTTCCCAAACAAATTATAATATTTAAATACAAAGTAAATATAATTAATTATTTAAAACAATAAATATTTTAAAATTATTAAACAAAATATGAATATAAATACTTACCCAAAAAAAAACACGAGAGCAGTCCATATCAACTAAGCAGCAAGAGATCTGACAGACTGATCAACCTGAGAGACAAACCGCACTGAGCACTTGAGTTGGCTCGATTGGTATGAGAGGCTGCAAAATATGAGAATATTAAATGAGTGAAATGTATGCTGAATTATATTAATACTCACCAAAGGGTGACAACATCTACCACACGACTGATCATGTGCTCCAACTGGCTTGTCCTTTTATACCTGACCGGCTCGACTCAAACCGCAGCTAATTCTTCAGTTGCCTGGATCGGCATTGGAGGCAGCAAAATAGGGGTAGTGCCAACAACATTTTTAAAGAAAATAAATATAATGCTCACAAAGAGACAAAGTGGAGTGTGGCACTGCGACTGATCAAGTGCTCGACTCAAGCTGCAGCTGAGCACAGAAGTTCAGTTGAGCACCGAACTTCAGCTAAGCGACAAAAAAAAAAAAAAAAAAAAAATTTAAGAAAATAGAGAGAAAAAAAAACACAAAAAAAACTTCGACGGATCGGCACGACGTCTGGCACACGACTGATCAAATGCTGCTGAAGGCTCGCCCTTTTATACCTGCAGAGCACCACCCGAGCTGCAGCTGAGCTCTTCTGTTGCTCGGTACGATCGCTGACGAGGTGTGGTCCCTTCGTCTAGCTATCAGTTGCCTCCCATCAATTTGACTCACGCTCTCAAGCCACTAGAGTTCAACTGCTCAGCACAAACATCTGCACAACACTTAGACTCTCTGTCTACTTAAAATTGCATAGGATATAAGCTATTTTAAATGCCAATTAGTTAGTCAGTCAATCAGGCTGTCAGACATTGAGCAAATGATATGTGATTAAGCTCTCTCACTCTCTCTCTCTTTCCGTGTAACCTACTTTGCTTAATGGCCACGCCCATTTGCTGGCAGCCTTCATTGCAATGCAATCAATTTGCGCAAAAATTTTTGTCATTTGTTAAATTGGAAATTTCTAGCTGCAGGTCATTTGATGCCATATGCCGGATTCGACTTCATCTTCGACTTGTGTCCAGTAAATTCCTTTGAATATCTGAAGTGCTCTTTGTCTGCCCATAGAGCCTGTAGAGCCTTTTGGCCGGCTCAGCCATGTAATGGAATTTTGTTGATGAAATCGCCGCTGGCGAACTCAAAACTGCTTTCAAAGTAGGTTGTATTGTTGATTTTTAATTGTGTTCGCCTACACCGCCCCGCCCTGCCTCGTTGTGCTAGAGACAGACAAATGAAATAATTTAGAATCCACTTGTCACAAAGCAGACGGACGACCACAAAGCTGCAAATGTACTCAGAGCTCAGAGCTGACTCCGAGAGTTTTCTAGTTCATTTCGCATGCAGCTGATGCTTGTCGTCTCAGAGTATTTGACGAGAGTCCAATGGGAATGAGAAGAGAAGAAATAAATTAAGTTTTGAGTTTATATTGATAATCTGCTAAGGCGCTAAATATTATTTATATTAGATTTTTTTGTTAATCTCGATATATATAAATAAAATATATGAAAAATATAATAAAATATATAAAAAATTTAAATAAAAATAAAATAATAAAAAATAAATAATAAAACATTAAAAATATGAATTTTAAATATTCAATCAATTTAATGTAATAATATATAAATATATAATAACAATTAATGAATATAAAAATAATTAAATAACAAATATTAATTTTATACATTCAAAAAGTTTTATATCTGAAATAAAATATAAATTAAAAAATAATAATAATAACAAAAATTAAATAAAAAAATAGTAAAAAAAAAAATAATAAAAGTTAAAACAATATATGTATTATTTCAAACCACATTTCATTTAACATTAAAACTAAAAATTATATATTTTTCTATATTTCTGCTTGTTTTTTACACTCTCACAAATTGCTTTATTGTTACTGCAGCAGAACGTGGTATGTGGAATGCAATTGTGTAAATGTCGCGACTAAAAATGGACAGACAATAGCTTTGTTGTTCCACACACACATACACACACACAAATACAGAGAGAGATGGATAACACACACGTTTTATTGAAGTGTTTACCTCTTTGCTGGACATTAAGAACGTCTGCTGTTGCTGCATTGCCAGCTGATGGGAGTCAAAGCGCTTGCTGCGATGTCCTTTTTACGGCTCACACTGACAGCAGCTGGCTGCTGCCCGCGCGGCACTTGGATGCGTCTTGGACTCGTCATCAACGTCAAGTTAAGGCCATTGCAGCAGCAGTGGATGCGGCTTTTGTTATTATTGTCGGTTGCTGTCAGCAGTTCATCGTCATCCTCATCGTCCTCCTCGTCACAGTCTCGTCTTTTGGCTACTGCAAGCTGTGGCATTTATGGTGCACTTGCGACGCAATTGGCTTTAGTGTTCTTTCGCTCACTAGCTTGCTTTGTATGTCATCAGCGTCTGGCAGGACAATTAATTAAATGTTGCGCGAAGTGCAGACGACAACGGCGGCGACGATGATGCAGCAGATGTCAGCTGCTCCGAAAAGATTTTTGCTTCGCTAACTTTGGAGCTGACACGCACTGGCCAGCAAATGAAGCTATCTGAGTACTGTGTAGCACAACAGAGATAGTCATTATACAAGGCAGAGCTCTAAATGATTCCTTACGGAGACTTCCTTATGGAGATTGCTTGATATTTGCAATTAGATGATGCTGCTTAGAATTGAGTTAATAAAATAAAAATTAAATGAGTTAAAAATAATATGTAAAAAATTATACATTCATATTAAATAATAAAATGTAAACGATATTTTGGCTCAACAGCAGAGTAGCGAAAAAAAAGAAGAGAAACTGATAGACAAAATATTAAATATTTTATATAACATTTTTAAATTTTTTATTAAATGCTCTAAAGACTTGATAATAATTTTTTTTAATATTTTTATATGCTGTCTATAAAAATAAAAAAAAAAAAATAATTGTCAATTTATTTATATTAATATTATTTTCATAATCAAATAAATTTAGTTTACTTACAAAAATAAGCTTTAAAACCTAAGCAAACAGTTTCAGTAATTTTTTCAATATCATGAACACATCAAAAAATATTTTTTAAATAAATTGATTTAATAAAAAAAATATATATATTTTCTGAGAGCATATAAAAAACTAAAAAGAATTTTAACGATTCAAATATTATTATTTTAGTGTTACAAGGAATTAATTCTAAATAACAATTTACAGCACAGGCCTTCAGACACACGATTAAAACAATAATGTGCATTTTGAAAAAAAAAAAAAAAATAAAATATGATTTTTTTAAGATTATTATTATAAGTTACACCAGAAAATAATAAAATATGTATTACTAAAAATATATCAAAGGGACTTTCACCATAAGTTAAAATGATTCTTAACTCAATAAAAGATTAAACTTTATTTACTCAGTAAATCTGGCCGCAAATAAATTACTTCATTCTCCAAATTGCTATATCCTTTACTTTATTAAATCACATTTTACTTGACTTCCACTCAAAAAGCTTTTTTATCCATCAAAAATATGAATCGAATTGAAATGGTTTTTTAGCTGGGAGCAATCAACATCCGTTACATTAATTCCATGTTGCTGCGCTGCTAACAATATTAAAATCTTTATCAAATCGAAATTAAAAAGCAGTTTGAATTGCTTCCTGGTGACACCCGCCCCCCGCCCCTTGCCCACACAGTCATTGCAAACTAGACTCCCACTCACTTATGAATCCAGATCCTTTGGGTCTGGCCATAAAACTTTAAATAAATATGCAGCGTGTGCTGCCGTTTCCAATGGCGATGGCACTGGCGATGTCGACGCAGTCTTCCTCTGCTGTCTGCTCCGTAACCGATAACATCATTATTGATGAAGCCGTGGGTTGCCGGAGCAGGCGGCGGGTTAGAAAAGTCACTTCCAGCAAATGGCAAAAAGGCAGCAGCAGCAGCAGCAGCGACGGCGGCAAAGCGTGCGCCGCACGAACAGATTGCAGGAATGTGCCTCAGCTGCCGCAGCCACACGGCTACGGCTCGCACTTCCGACATTTGCCAAGCATTGGGCATTGGCAAGGGGACGGCTCTGGCTCTGGCTCTGGGACACTGGCATTGGCACTTGGGGTGCCATCGGAGGGCGGGTCGTGCGCTCGTTTAGAGATTGCAAATCGCAGACATCGTCGACGTAGCAGTCGTTGTCGTAATAACTGTAATTGATTTTTGATTTGTGATTTAATTCAACACAGTTAAATGAATTGAACTCAAGAGGCAGCCCAGACTGCGACTAGGCTTAGCTCATGTCTCTGCAGCCATATGTATCCCAGCCACGATGCATTTGCCTTAATTGAAGTTAAGCGCTGGCTTAGCAGCCCAAGTGGATATTTACTTTAGATTATTGTCGGATTATAGGGCAACTATATGCCAGGTAGGCTGCCAAGCTGAGCTGAGACATTTGAGATATTAAAACATATTCAGAGATTGAGCCAGATTTCTGCTGCCACTGAATGCGATTCTTGGCCAAACCCTTTTGTTGTTCTCAGTTGCACCCCTGGAAATTAATTTCCATTTATGTAGCTAGTCTACTTTTCTCCTTCTTCTTCTTGTTTTTTTTTGTCCATTTTCGGTGGTTGCAAATTTCATTAGGCAACAAGGAACTCGCCAGGCATTGCCGACCCCATTCAGCTTCATTTGCAAGCAAACAGCCAACAACTGAAACTCCACACAACAATATCAACAACGGGCGCAACTCTTGACTTGATTTTATGAGTTTTGGCCCAACTAGCAATGACTGCAATAACACTAAAGCACAACCCCCCGAGAGAGAGAGAGAGGGGGAGAGGGAGAGGGAGAGGGAGAGGGAGTTGTATCCACAACCAGCTACAGTCGCTACTGCCGCAATTCACATCCTTCAAAGCACAGCCAGCCGCAGTCGCAACTGTGTAACCCTCTGGCCAATTATATTGAAAACTTTCGGGCTGTGCGGAAGACCAACTTCAGCTGCTCCACCCTTCGCACCGCCAGCCCTGGACCGTGTCGTGTATTTCTGACTAATTCTACATTTTAATTGATGCTCGTTTTGTTTTATGTGTATGGCAGATAGAGCCACAATATCTAGCGCCAGTGCCAGCTCCCGTCCGAAGTGCATTGTCATTTGCATATCTTGCCCGGCATTCGGCTGTTGCCAGGCCAATTTATGAGCCACCGGGCTGTGGTTAACTTTTCCACGCCATCAAATCGCAGCCACCTAACCAATGACTGGCATAATTCACACGCCAATGACTCTGAGATCGGCATGCATACATATATATATATATTTATATATATATATATATATATATATATATGTATATATATATATGAGTGTATAAATATGTACCCATATGCATTATGGCATATTATATGGCACATCTTGGCAATCTTATCGGGCATAGCACAGCTCATGTAGCGTGGAAATCGCTCGAATATTGAAATTGGCAATTTTGATATTCATTAAATGCGTCGTCCCCTGCCTGGCCCAATTCGCTCGTCGAGCTCTGTGCATGGGAGCGTGCTTATCCCGGCATCAGCTTTCGCACAGCGCCAATCAAATTCCATAAGCATCAACGTCGCTAAGCAGCGAAATCAATAGGGCCCTGGTTCTGGTCCTGGCTCTGGCTCTGGCTGTGGCTCCTGCTAATGCCGCGTCTTGGGGTTGGGCTCTGTGTATCTCATTTCCGATAACCGCAAAAAATTTCGCACGCTTTTCTACATACATATTTAATTTGTTATTGGGCGCCGCGATATTGCGTTTCATTATTAAGCGCAAGTCGTTTGATTTAAACCTTAAAGGCGTTTGCCCGCATATATGGAGAGGTGGGTGGTTGGCTTGGTCTTCGCCTTGTGTAAATTTCATCAAAATAAATACAATTTATAGCGTAATAAGCCAATTTATGCGCCATGTTCGCCATGCTAGCTAGGAAACGCACAATTTACATAAATTTTAGGCACTGACAGGGTGTGGGGCCGGGGCGGCCTAGGCACATGTTACTTAACATGAGTATATGGCAAATGTTAAATGGCAAATAAATAATATTTGATTGTTGCCCCCACCCCAGCCAAGTTCATATTTTAGTCGCACTGAATTATTGCAGAAATCGCCAAGCAGCCCGAGCCGGTCTACGCCTGCTTTTTATGGCTCAACTTAAAAAACGCTCCAGTGGAGATTGAACAGTTTGATAAAGACTAAACTAAGGCTGACTATAAGAATGGTAATATATGAACCCATTCACTTTTGGCAACATTTGTGGATGGAAATACGTAATTAAAAGCGTGCGAAAACAAATGTCGCCCATCAAAGGGAGCAAAGCGAAAGGAAGACAATTTAACTGCAGAAATAACAAAAGCGAAAACCAAAGAAAATATTCCGCAAGAGAGCAGCAGGGAGAAGTAGAAAAAAAGGACGCAAATGGATGAGCTTTGACAAATTTGTGAGCTGAAAAAATAAAAGCGAAATGAGAAAAAATGCCACACGGGGCGTATGAGCAACATTTTTAATTGTTGAACATATGTTTGCGTAATTGCTCTGGCAGTTTAACTGACGAACAGGGAGGGGCAGAGCAAGAAGACAAAAGCAAAGCTGCGTGTGCAAAGGAACTGCTAGAGGGAAAATTTAGCAAACTTAGTTCAGCTATAGCGAGAATGGGCAGCTTGAAGTTGGATATCATTAAATTTTAATTGGTATGTATATAGAATTGATCGAACTTGAATCTTAAATAATAAAAAACTGCAGTAGTACCTAACGAAAAATTCAATTAAAATATAATTAAATATTATTGTAAACAAAAAATTAATTTAATTATATATTAATAATATTTAAGAAAATGTGAAAGTTTAGCTAAATGAAAATAATTAATAAAATTATGTATATTATATAATTATAATAACGAATTTTGGTATTGTTTAAAAAAATTGAGTTATAGTTTAATATTGTAAAATTAAATGTGTAAACAAAATATATATGTAAACATTTCAATTTATAAGGCATACTAAAAATATAAAAAACAAACTATATAAAACAAGAAGGCTCTAGTCGAGTGTGCCCGACTAGGAAATCCCCTGAACTCATCGAAAAGTTGATATTCCAAAACAAGCCTACTTTACATACATATTGCAACCGAAAAACATTGAGGCGATTTCCCCGTTTTTAATGGGTTATTTGTATAATAAAATTATTATTAAGACATTCTCGTAAAAGAAACATTAACAACTAATACAATTTTACTTAAGATACCTACTATATTACTAACATATTACTCTGGCAACGGTAGAGAGTCGGGCAGCGGTAGCGAGGCGGACAACGGTAGAGCGTTTGATAGGCGGTTAACGGTAACGGTGTTTGAGAGTCGGGCAGCAGTAGAGAGGCGGGCAGCAGTAGCGAGTCGGTTAACGGTAGAGTGTTGAAGAGTCAGGCAGCAGCAGAGAGTCGGGCAACGGTAGAGTGTTTGAGAGTCGGGCAGCAGTAGAGAGTCGGGCAGCAGTAGCGAGTCGGTTAACGGTAGAGTGTTGAAGAGTCAGGCAGCAGCAGAGAGTCGGGCAACGGTAGAGTGTTTGAGAGTCGGGCAGCAGTAGAGAGTCGGGCAACGGTAGACTGTTTGAGAGTCGGGTAGCAGTAGAGAGGCGGTTAACGGTAGAGTGGTTGAGAGTCGGGCAGCAGTAGAGAGGCGGGCAGCAGTAGAGAGCCGGTTAACGGTAGAGTGTTGAAGAGTCAGGCAGCAGCAGAGAGTCGGGCAACGGTAGAGTGTTTGAGAGGCGGTCAGCAGTAGAGAGGCGGGCAGTAGTAGAGAGGCGGACAGCAGTAGAGAGGCGGACAGCAGTAGAGAGGCGGACAGCAGTAGAGAGGCGGACAGCAGTAGAGAGGCGGACAGCAGTAGCGAGTCGGTTAACGGTAGATTGGCAGAGAATCGGCAGCAGTAGAGAGGTGGGCAGATAGAGAGTCCAATCCAGAGAGAAGTTCCAGTAGCAGGAGAGAGTCCAGCAGGTGTAGTGAGTGCAGCAGACGTAGAGAGCTCAACTCTTTCGAGCTCAGCTCGGTCGAGGTCATGGCTCTATTCTTACAGTCGATCATTGAGTGGGAAATAAGAGCGCTACCTGTTTAGTTCCCACTCAATGATCGACTGTAAGAATAGAGCCGTGACCTCGACCGAGCTGTGCTCGAAAGAGTTGAGCACAATTTTTGGCGGGAGTTTTGCCCTATATAAGGGCAAGGCGTCTGCCCAGTTCTTCAGTTGGTTTCCTGACCCCCTGATGGTCAGTCGTGCTGTGCAGTGCAGTGCAGTCCAGTGTAGTGTAGTGTAGTGAAGTGAAGTGTCTTCTCCTCGTCCTCCTCCTGCTCCTCCTCCTCTTCTTCGGGATTTGGTAAGTATTTAGTTAATAATTTTAGTATTAAGTATATTAGGCAAAGTTGTATTAGTTATAACTGTTTTTTTTAAGCAAATGTTTTACTAATAATTCTTTTTTTTCCGATTCTCTCCTGCTGCCCTCTCTATCGCTGCTGGACTCTCTACGTCTGCTGCACTCACTACACCTGCTGGACTCTCTCCTGCTACTGGAACTTCTCTCTGGATTGGACTCTCTATCTGCCCACCTCTCTACTGCTGCCGATTCTCTGCCAATCTACCGTTAACCGACTTGCTACTGCTGTCCGCCTCTCTACTGCTGCCCGCCTCTCTACTGCTGCCCGCCTCTCTACTGCCGCCTGACTCTTTACTGCTGCCCGACTCTCAAACACTCTACCGTTGCCCGACTTTCTACTGCTGGCCGACTCTCCAACACTCTACCGTTAACCGGCTCTCTACTGCTGCCCGCCTCTCTACTGCTGCCCGCCTCTCTACTGCTGCCCGCCTCTCTAATTCTGCCCGACTCTCTACTGCTGCCCGACTCTCAACCACTCTACCGTTAACCGACTCTTTACTGCTGCCCGACTCTCAAACACTCTACCGTTAACCGACTCGCTACTGCTACCCGCCTCTCTACTGCTGCCCGCCTCTCTAATTCTGCCCGACTCTCTACTGCTGCCCGACTCTCAACCACTCTACCGTTAACCGACTCTTTACTGCTGCCCGACTCTCAAACACTCTACCGTTAACCGGCTCTCTACCGTTGCCCGCCTCTCTACTGCTGCCCGACTCTTTATTGCTGCCCGACTCTCAAACACTCTACCGTTGCCCGACTCTCTACTGCTGCCCGACTCTCAAACACTCTACCGTTAACCGACTCTTTACTGCTGCCCGACTCTCAAACACTCTACCGTTAACCGACTCTCTACTGCTGCTCGGCTCTCAATATGAATATGGATTTGAGAAATATTTATCTCTATTTGAACTTCTCTTATTTATGGAAATCAACTATATTATATAATAATAATTATATGTGCTATGATTCTAATAGAGTTTGCTTAGCATAGTTCAAGCAAAGCTGTGCTCTTCAGCTGCCAGCTGTTTTGTTTTTGGCTGAATAATGTATATATCTTATTTTCAGTGTCTCTGAACCTCCAGTTTCAATAGCACAAAATATAATATTCAACAAATTAATTTCAAATGCTTACAAGAAATTCGTGATTTAAGAAAACACTTTCAATCTCAATACCCTGCAATAAGCAGTTGTGACTAAAAGCTTAAATAGGCAAGATGATGCTGAGCGATATCTTTATATATATATATATATATATAAATAGATGTATATATTCCGCTAAAGCCCTTTCCTACAATGCCTCAACAATCTCATATATCGCGCCAAACATTTCTTCCTTCCTCATTCATCTCTTTCAAACTCTCCAGGGTATCTTGGATCTCGTACATTGCGTTCGCTTCCATCAGAGTTTGCTTGTTTATTATAAATATTATTATTTTATTTTTTCAGATAATAAAGTTTTTTTTCTTAATAGCTTTAATTTAATTCATGCATAAATATTTTTCAAATCCGTTTTATAAATATAATCAGCAAATATATAAAATAATGCAAAATTTAAATTATTAAATATAAATTGTCTTATATTGTGCAATAAAACTTTATATTTTTCAAACAACATATTTTATTTAAATATATAAATAATTAGCAATTATTTCAAATTATGTTACAATATTATTTGACTCTACAAATTCTTTATTGTATATTGCATATAATACATTTGCATCATCTAAAGATTTCTTCTTCCTAGCTTTAGCTTTGACTTTTGAAATGAATTTCAGAATTTTAATTATGTTACTCTAGTTTGTTGCCGGCGCTGACTTTTGTTCTACGGCATTCAGTCTGCTGCTCCTGGCATTGAACTGTTAACTTCCGCAGCGAGAGCTAATAATTCAATGCAACTACCACGGTCCAAATGATAAATTGTGTGCTAGGCTCTAAGTGAAAAAGATGTATACATAAAGTAAAAAAATATAAAAAATAAAAAATGGGCGTATACAAAAGATAAACAACACGAGAGGCGTAGGGTCGGGGGGAAGCATAAAGTAAAACTGTATTTAATTAACCGACATTGCAATTACAAATTCTGTGCAACGCGGCGCACTGAACCAGGGCCATGTCCAGGGCCAGGCGAGCCTCGGTCCCTCGCCCAGTGACCAAAGGCAGCAGCAGCAGCAGCTGTTCGGCATACTAAAAAGGACTTCAAAGCCCAAGCGACGGCAGCAAAACAATTTCATTTTATTCTCAAGCGGCTGCAGCAGGGGCACAGCCAGGACGATGACGCCATAAACGTGGCGCTGCCACCGAAACGAAGTCTGAGGCGGGCCCTCAAATATACACAATGCAGCATTTTCAAGGCGTGCAAACAAAAGCTCAAAAGCGCAGTGCGAAATGCAGAGAAGCTGCAACTGGAGCCCTTTGTTTATGGCTTCGACAATTTACACCTTAAAGAAGCGAAGTCTTCTTCCAACATTTCTCAAACGTTGTCCTGGCGCAATCATAAAAAAAGGCATAGAGAAAAATTAACAGTAGCCAAGCTATCTCCCAGCAGCCAGCAGCCAGCAGCCAGTCGGGCGAAGCTCTTTATCAGCTCTGTCTACAGGCGTTAGTCAGACGACGCTCCTCACTTCTGCTCGACGCTTTTGTGCCATTTGTAAAAATGCTAGAAAAAAAGTTGTGAATAACTCAAAGTCTTAATGAATTATGAGCTCGCTCGATGCCTTTTGCCATGAGACTTGGGCTGAGTCTGGTAAAGTTTTGGCACACGCTCGAGCTGATTTGTGTGAGTGATAAAAGAGATTATGATGATTATGAGCAGAGTAGAGCAGAGCCTATAGAGTACCATGGACTGACGTATATTCACTACTTTTTCTAGTCTATTGAACTCGGCTTCACTAATTAATGTGTTACGCTCTGGAGTCTGCTGAGTTTGTTGTTTTGCTTATTTTTATTATTATTATTTTTTGTTATTATTATTATTGTAGTTGTTCGATCAATGCACACAAAAACATGCGCCACAGTTGTAACACTATTTTTACACAGCAGAGCAACAACTCGAATGTGTGTAAATAATGGAGCCGGAGGCTGTGACACAGTTCTCTATAAATAAAATGCGAGAGCATAAAATCTAAACAACTGAAATGAATGTTGTTCCCTGGAACACACACACACACACACATACACACAGACACAGACAAGGATAACAAACAAATAATTTGATGTCAAACAATGATGAAAGTTTTGTAATTTGATGGTCTCCGCCCAGGCTGCCTCGCTCGCTGTGCAGTGCAGAAAATTAAGCAATTTAATTTAATAGATACAAAGCATCAGGCGGGGGCTATTGTTCAGCCCCCCATAAACTGGGCGAGCACTTCCTTGCACTTATGTATTGTGCATGTAGTTTGCCTGCAGAACAATAATTCAACACATATTTAAATGCGCATCTCTGGAGCCTGTAGCCTGCCGCTGCTGCTCCGACTGGGCTGTCCGGCAAATGAAAATTTAGTGTGCATGTTCCTGCTGCCAGAAGCAGAGCCTTGGTTTCAGCTGCAGTTACACTTGCACAGTCAGTTGTTGTGCCCCTCTACGCTCTACCCTCTACCCTGTAACCCCATCCACATGAAATATGCTTGTGCCAGTTGTCGTTGGGTTCGGTTCGGTTGTGCAAAGTTGCTGCTGTCGGGCAACTGCGTCGCATCGAAAGCTAAATCAAAATTTCTATGAGCAGCAGCAGCAGCAGTTGAAGATGATTCGTATCTGTGCCTGCTAAGCAACTAATTTCAGCTTAACCCACTTTTCCAAAGCAATTACCGTGGCTGAGCCACACTCCACCCCCGCAGCTGATTTATGGCCCTGCGAGCACAACAAATGCAGGCGAACTGTGTGTTTTTATTGCCACTGAAAAGACTGCCTCAAAATCGCCATTTAATGTAAGTGAAGATAAATTATTACAGCAACAACAAGCAGCTGTGCAGGCAGCGGCTGCTGTCAACAAACCGGAGATCAGGCAACATCCGCTCCATAAACGGATGTCCGGTTTGTTCGCACGTTCACGCTGTGCTGCCATTGAGAGCGAGTGAGCGAGAGAGCGGGAGAGAAAAGCCCGAGCTGGCTGCCTGCCTGGCTGACTTAAAGGCGTTGGTCAAGGCATTGGCCACAAAAGGCTTTAAGCGAATCGAGGCTATCTCTTTGCCAATCAGCTGCTACGATTTCATTAAATTTTCAATATACAGTTGACCCTTTCCATGCCATTTGCCACTGAGGGCCATCAGTCATCGAAACTGAATTGAATTTCGCAGACAGCGAGGCGCCGGCTGAAATATTACGCGAATTTAGCATTTCAATAGAAAATTGAATATTTCAAGTGGCTGGTAATGACATTTGCTCAAGTAGCTGTTGCCCCAGAACCCTCAACCTGAACCTCAAGCTGAACCTCAACAATTTCAATAGCCTGTCTGTCACTCAGTCACTCGCGATTTTGGATTTGTGTGTGGAGCGGTAATTGAAGCTGGCATCTGATTTATTAACTCAATTATGGCACGCAGCGCACACCCTCAGCTGGCAAAGCCTCTTAATGTAAAGAAAAATTGATGCAAATTTACGCAAGAAAAAAAAATTAAAAATAAAAAAATAAAAATACAAATTCCACTCAAATTCCGCACATAATTCGATTCGCATGTAAAAAATGTTGTTATTGAAATTTATTCAATGGCATTGAAAGGGATGCTTTAGAGGAATGTGCGGTGGTGAGATTTGATTGCTTTGAGGTAAATAATATGGGCATAGCAGAATATAGGAATATAAGAATATAAGAATAATAGAAACATATGCCTATCGAGGAGTGGCTACCCTTAAATCTGCTTTCAACTCGACATTCAGTTGAGCCTGCGATTTAGCAATGGCGCTGGGAACTGAGCCCCATCAACGGGCCCATTTGAAGACTTTGCTCGGCTTAACTGTACATTGCTTATAATTTATGAGCTGGAGTATTGCCATTCAGTGGTTGAAGTTCGACTCCATTAGACAATTACGCAATGGGCTTTTAGCCAGGGCCAGCAGCGTTTCGGCCATCTTTTCGTTTCGTTAATTATTTCTTAATGTCGTCTGTCAGTGAAAGGCCTTCCGCTTCCGTTTCGCCTTCCGCTGGCCCTGACCGTATCATCAATCTGAATCAGCAGACAAAAGCGCTGCTCGAGGGCCCCAATATGTCATGTCCTTAGCACAAGGGGCAAAATCTTTTAAGTGGCGTTTACAATTACGAGAGCACATTATTAGCCAGCTACGGCTATATGAATTTACAAAATAGCACAGCAGTTGGCATTAGTTGTTCGCAACTAACTAATTAACTAACTGCTTACACCTGAGCACTACAAGATCTGCATAAGTACGTGGCGCCAAACACTTGGGCAAACAAATTACAAATAATTACATGGCAATGCCATGGCACAGTTGCAGCTGTGCAACCTGTGTGCTGCGTGCTGTTTCACCTGGCCACATTCCAACTGTTCCTAACTGCAGGTGTAAATTGGCCCCATTTTGTTGCATGTGTCGCTTATTGCTGCCACTTGCGGTATTCGACCTCCCACTCCACTGATGATGGTGATGATGATGATGATGATGATGATGACTGTTGTCGCTGCCGTTGTCGTGGTTGACCCCACCCATCTGATCCCTCAACACATTGAGGGCATCACCTTCAACGGGCACTCATCAGAAATGCAATTAGATAGCATTCGGAGTCACAATGCCAACTGGTGTTAGCCAAAATGCATAGGACTTTGGAATGATTTTTTTTTAATACTACATGAATTTCTACCATATGTGCATTGGGATTTACCATTATAATTTAATTATATATTTTTATATAAATAAATATATATATATATGTAGGAGTAGAACGTATTAAAAAAATAAATTGAAAAAGATATATGCTTAAAAAATAAAATAAAAATTTGTAGGTTGAGAACAAGTTTTCAGAAAATTATATAAGTTATTTAAAAACTATATATTCTTACATAATTTTCTGAAAATTTATTTTTATTTTATTTATTTATTAATTAATATAATTTATTTATTTAATAACTATATATTTTTATACAATTTTTTGAAAATTTATTTGTATTTTATTTATATATTAATTAAATTAATTTATTAATTAAAAAGCTCTGCGTATTTGTAAATTTAATCAATCAGCAAAAAAAAAAAAAAATTTGTATTACTTAATAAATTTTAATAATTAAATAATATAAAAAATATAATTTAATATAATATATATACAAATATTTATATATATTTACTTTTAAAAAAATTCACTCCATAAAATTTATAAAATATTTATATCATATATGTTCACATTCACACTATAATCGACTATCTCACAACTTTGCTTCTAATTAAATTTCTTCGTTCTCTTTTGCAATCGGAATCAAATATGTCTGGCATTAGGCGAGTTCTTTGCGAGTTTAATGTCCTGCTCCTGCCATGTGCCACATTTGCATTGTGTTCATATGTGTTTGTGTGACACACACACACACACTCACACTATGTGTGTCCCGTGACGTTGACAACGTTGTCGTCCTATGGCCATTGTCTGCGACTATTGTGGCTTCCTTTGTTTTTGTGCATCGCGCGCTGTCGTCTAATAAAAGCGCCTCATAATGTGGGTCATTGTACCGCCATATGGCGCTGCATTTGTCACAACAACAATAAGCGACATGCTTGGGCTGCTAATTGCAAATATAGTCGCCTGAAATAGTCGCAATTGTTGCGTCGTCCTTTCATGCATCGTGGCATGTCAGCAGCTGGAAAATAAAGCCAGCGACAGAATAACGCAGATTATTCAGTGAATCTACAGATTTATGAATTTAATGTGAGCTTAATTGAGCATAATTTAATGTTTAGTTAATGCGAGTTGGCTGAAAATAACATTAAATACATATTATATTATTAATACATATTATGTATAACTATAATTCAATAATTTTTCCTTTTTTTTACTTTACAATGCAGTCTCTAGTCAACAGCTATTTAGAAAAAAAAGAAAAATATATTATATAAAAAAAAAAATTAAAATTAAATACAGATATATCCACCCTCATATTAACCTATATACTAAATATATAAACACACGCCTCAATCTCCATCTACTTCCACTCACTCACCTTACTCAACTCACATATTAGCTGTCTGCTGCTCCATCTCTGACACTTGTATTAAGAGCAGGCAAAAGTTGAAGGGCCTACTTCAGTTCATGAGAATCGCATAGTAGAGCAAAGGCTCTTTACTTGTTTTTAGGTAAATTGGCATTTGAGCGAAGAGTACGCCAAGTCTGTGCTGAGTAAACCCAAAAAAAGAGATAAAAATAAAGCATGCTCTTAGGTCAGAAAAGTTATTTAAAGATTCCGCCTAAAAGTAGGCAACAGATTTAAGCTTTATTCCAAAAAAGGTCAGCAAAACGCCAGATGGCGTTAATAGCACTAGATTATGAATGGATATTGAATAAAACGGAATTTATTTATTTATTTTTAGAATATGCAATTTAATTCACGCTGCAACCTTTATTTTATATGAAAAAAAAAAAAAAAAAAAATAAATTAAAAATTATTTTTTCCATTTGAGCAATTAAAAAATGTTGTTTGATATGCCAAAATTATGGGGGCAATAAAAATGTAGTTGATGCGAGTTTTTAGTTGGACTCAAATTTATTCATGCATATTCCGCTGTTATCAAAATATAATTGCAACTGTGTGTAGATAGCTGGGATTATGTTTACTAAAAATAAACATGAAATAAAAATAAAAAAATTGTACAACAAATATTCAGTTAAATGAAACTAAAGAGTTGACTAATTAAGCGCTTGCATAACGAAACAAATCAAATTCACAGCCAATGCAGTCGAATGCAGTTAAACATTTGTCGTGGCTGCCTTTGAGATGTTCGCCAGGCGATAAGTGCGCGAGGTAAATTTGTAGCCGAGTCGTATGCAAATTTGGCCTGACTTTTGTGACTTTCCACCAGCCACTGCATTCGGCATCTAAGTCCGCGCCTCTGAGCGCGTTTAAGACAAATTTCCAATTTGTAATAAACCAACTGCGGTGCAGCTCGGGGTGCTTTAGAAAGTACGAGTATGAGTGCGAGTGTAAAGGTTTATTTTGTTACTGTTTTCTTTTTTTTTTTTTTTTTTTATATATGTAGAATAGTTGCCAGGCTATGGCTGGTCAATCAAGTTGCGGCCTGCAATAAATGTGGCCAAAAGAAAGGCCAGGCCAAGTGATAGATTCGCCAACTCATTGAATCAGGTTACCAGCCCAAGCGGCCGACTGACAGGCGGACCCACAACTCGCAGCAGCTGGCAGCAAATGTTCTCCTCCACTTGGTCGCCTTTCACTCTTCCGTTGCTACAGTTAGATGCGGGACCTGAGCTCGGTCATCGATTTGTGTGTGTGTGTGTGTGAGTATTATTTTTTTTCTTTTCTGCAATGTTATGATTTTATGGCTAGAACTCGACGCTGATTTCCATGGCCCGCGGGTTATGACTCCAGATCGTTATGTTCGGGGCTTGTCAGTTCCTGGCCAATGAAGACATATTATGATTGTGAGGCTGGCGCTCTTATGGCTGCCCTATGGGCTCTAAATTCGAAGGGAAATGCAATGTTGTCGAAGAGCACTAAAACTAACCAACTATGTTGCCAGCTCTAATAACATGTCATATTTGCTATAGGCCAACTTGATTATTGCCTTGGCTAATTTGCCTTTAGCCTTGACGAGAAATTTGATTTGATAAATTTCAGTTGATGGCAATCGATGTAAAGTTTTCTCCACATCTGAATTGCAATTGCACTCGACTATAACTGTTCTGTCACGCCCAGCCACGCCCCGTTGCACACACTCCCTCATTATGTAAGGGAGTGCGATTCTCAGCTCTCTCATGCAGAGTTTCTCATTCAGTATTGCGCTCGCGGACAATGGCAAAAGTTTGGGCTGCGGCTCGATAAAGTATCTGTTAGATACAATTTACAATATTTTTAGCCACCGCCTGCCACACACAAGTGAAAGTTTTGGCCTGGCCAAAAAGTATGGCTTTAATGATAATGACTTTAGCTGAGCAAAAAGTGGCGCAAAGTTTAGAATACGCCAACGCAACGCTTTTGGGGATACTCAAAATGCCAAACATCAGAAGTTTCCCTCCACACACACACACACACACACACGCGCATTTCCCCCAGTTGCTTGCCACACATGAGCACACACACACACACACACACACACACACAAAAGATACGCAACGAGTTGTGCAAAAAGTTTTCTACGTGTTGGTTTGGCAATATGAAATTGATAAGACATTCCAGTGTATGGGGTAAAGCAAAAAGTGAAGTAGAACTGAACGAAGAAGAAGAAGACGCAGAAGAAGGAGAAGAAGAAGTAAAAGTAGGAAAAGTGACTGCTCTTCGAAATCATAGAGAATATGTAATGACCGAAGTTTCCAGTTGAAATTTAAACGTTGAGAATCTTTTGTAATAATTGTGGGAAGCCATTGAAATGAGAGGAAGAGGGGAGAGAGGCAGAGGGAAAAGGAAGAAGCTGGAAGAGAGAAAAAAGATGGGAAATGAAAGAAGAAATAGTAGAGATAAACGAGAAAAGGGGAAGAGAAGGAGAAGACTGGAGAGAGTTGAGAGAATGGGGAATGGAAAGAAATTAGAGAATAGAGAATAAAAAGAGTAGAAAAGAAGAATAGAAGATGAGCAGAAAAAAGAAATAAAATCAGAAAAAGGACAAGAGAGAAGAATAATTAAATATATTAGAGAGAGAAAATGCATAGACAATACAAGGGAAGAAAGGAGAGACACAAAACAAAGAGAGAGAGCGAGAGCAAGAGAGAGACAGAGACAGAGACAGAGACAGAGTAGACACGGCACATGAGTGAAAAGAAGTAACCGATGATAGATGAGATCATTTTCTTTATCTTCTCATCATTTTCTCCTGTTTGCCTCACTCTCTCATTTAACCAATGGAAGAATCTTTTCATTTTCTCATTTTTCTTCTGATTGATCTCAATCTCTCTCTCTCTCTCTCTCTCTCTCTCTCAAACTCTCAACATGCTCTCTCTTATATCTCTTATGCATTCCTTGCAATTAGCATTGCCGAAAAGCCTGGCACTAATCGCAGCGCTGCTTAGAGCTGAAAAATTGCTTAGCCCTTCGCAGCGACACGATCTGGACTTGGTACGATTTAATTTGATAGCAACACAGCAATGTCAGCGATTTATTGCATCAGCCACCAGAGCAACACAAGCAGCAGCGGCAACAACAGCCGACATTCGGTAACGTTGTAATCGCCAAAGAGATACAATAAAAAAATCTGGCGAAAAACAAGCAACCTCAGCAGCTCAGAAGCCGAACTACAAAGCGCCTCAGTCTTGGCTCTTTGGTATCGGGTCTCTGGCATTTCGGCAGCCTCATCAACGCGCTAATCTTGTTGTTGTTGTTGCTGCTGCTATTGTCGTCGTCGTCGTTGTCGTCGGCAACGTCCTCATCATCAGCATCTTCGCCTCAAACCTGGACTCTCTCAGGCTGTTAAGAGTTCAACTCGTGATGTTAGTGGTTCGCGATTTCCTCATTGGTCCACTATGCTCTGTATGTTGTTCTTGTTGTTGTTGTTGTTGTTGCTGTTGCTGGCGACATTCTGTCATGACGATCACGAAGCATTCGTAACACATTTGTTGCAATTTTCGTCGCTATTTGTTAAGGTTCAAAAGAGCTTGTGGCCGAGCAACCAACTGGAACTCTGTGGCGAGAGCCTCTGTCGCCGCCTTGGCGCAAAATTAGCAACGTGTAAAATATGCACTAGCTGGCCATAAAGCTTGGCACACAACAAGAGAATGGCTGCAGATCATAAAGAACTCACAGCGCTGACAAGCTGCAGACATGTGGAAAGTCCAAGAAGACGAACTATATATAAAAAAAAAAAAACTAGTAGAAATATGTGATTTAATATTATAATATATATATATTTCTATATATATATATATATATATATATATATATATATATATATATATATAATCGAAATTCATTATTAATGAATTAATTATCAATTAATTAAAGGCAGAGAGGGAGAGAGAGAGAGAACGAAGTCCGCTTGAGCATAAATCGTATATAATTCCTGAATATAATGCTTCATTTGCCAACTAATCAGCTTAGCTAGGACCCTCTCTTAGGGCCTCTCCTCTCCCTTGCCTCTCATAATTCCACCTTTCTTAGCCCACAGCTAGCTCAATGCTCGGCACACTTGAAAATCAATCAATTATCAATTGCTTGCGAGGCAGGCAGCAGGTGCAGCTAGCTGCAGTTGCCCCTGTGCCACCTACGTCTGCCCAAATAATAGTCCACTAATTGTTTAATTGAAACTCTATATGCCAACAGACCTGGGGAATTGAGCTTGGGCCGTCGCCGTCGCCGCCGTCGCCGTCGCCTTTGCTTCCCATTTTGCGGCTGGCCATCATCAATTTGTGCAAATTGCACGCACGTAGCTCACTCAGCGGCAGGGCAGCAAAACCGGTCGATAAACATATCAACACCTGTTATAGGGTAGGTGTGTGTGTGTGCCAGCCCGGTGCAAATATTGAAAATCACAGGCAACACACAGGCGAGTGTCTGCTAGACTAAATAGATTTTATTTGCTTGATTTTCGATGCGGCGCGCTCGCATTTTTATACAAATTTGCTCAACAATGGTGAGCCAAACGAGCTGCCAGCAGTGTGACGTGCAGCCTAGTCAATCAATGAAACAGCGGACAGGCAGCTACCCAGCCAGCCAGGCAGGCAGGTGACCATGTGTGTGTCCAGGTGTGCGTCCCTTCTAGCCCAGTTAATCTCACATGTTGGCTATTTGTCGCGTGCAACAATATTTTTGCCTGATAGCTACAACAATGTGAATTTCACACGCCACCGAATGTCCTGCAGGACACAGGACTGTGTGTTTTGTCACTGGCCATGCGCGGCACGTTCAATTGATTGAATTGAAGTCGCTTTAGCTGGATGCCCGCCCAACCGCCTGTCCAGTCTGCTCCCAGAGTCCAGTCCATGCAACAATTATTCAATTTGATGTGGACGCCTTTTGTTTAGTCCCCCAGCAACTGTTGCTGGTGTAGTTGTTGTTGTTGTTGTTGTTGTTGCCGTTGTTGTTACACTTGAATGAGTGCCAAATGTGTGGCGTCAGAGTTTACACCTGTTTCGAAGTGTGTCTCCACAACGGAAGCGGCCCCAGCCGGAAGTGGATTTAATGCGGCTGCAATTTGCAAACCCGTTTAGCCAGCACATTAACACTAGCCACACACACACACACACCCTCGCCCATCACAGTCACAGAGACATAGATAATATTTTATTGATGTCGCACTGATTGGCGCCTTCATCCGTTTGCCTGGGCTGCACAATGTATGCTGCTCAGCAGCTTGTTTAATCTAATTATGAATGTGAGATGAATTGGGCTGAAGGTGTGTGTGGAAGAGAGAGAGAGAGAGGGAAGGAGAGAAAAGTATAATAAATAGAGATATAACTAGACTAATGATAGAGTGATAGAGGGACAGAAAGATAGAGATAGAGAGAAAGAGATATAGACTTATTATATGAAAATAATTACTACAACAGATATATACTGATGAAGAGATGAGAGAGAGAGAGAGAGAGAGAGAGAGAGAGAGAGAGAGAGAGAGAGAGAGAGAGGTGAGGGAGAGAGGGAGGTAGAAAAAAGTATAATAAATAGAGATATATACTAGAAATATATCGCACTCATGCCTCCTGGGGAGTTCGAAATAAAGACATATTCATATCTATCTAGCAAGAGTACTCATCTAAGTTTATCTGCCACAAGCACAGCTTGAAGAAAGCTTTTAGAGCAGCGCCCGTTGCTGCAATAACAATTCACAGCTGATTCCCACACTCGACTGCCGCCTTGGCCACTTGATGGCGCTCGTTACACGCCACTTGCTCATTATGCTAATCAGCAAAGCAAACGCAGCATAATTGAACTTAAACGGAAACTCATAAAATGCACTTTGGAAAGAATTCCCCCCAACAAGCGGAGTGCAAACAGTTAACATGAGCTCGGCCCATGGCAGCTGCCACAGCAGAGTGCAGGCAACCAGCCAGCCAGCCAGGCAGTCAGCCAGTCAAGTCAGCCCACGCTGTCAGTCGATTAGTCAAAGCAAGGCAAAGTGGAAATTGCAAAGGCCTAAGAACTTAACTCGAGTGTCAATTAAATTAATATCAATTAAAAGCAACTGCAACTTGTTGCAGCTCAACTCTAGTTGCAAATTATGCACACGCCATCAAGTGGCTGTCTAATGAATGCAGCATCCAGCGACGCGCCGCCTTCACGCTGCAGATTTTTTCCACTTTAATGAGCGGGTCGCGCCTAATGAAGGGTTGTCCCCCACGAACTCCCCTCTCCAACCACCACTCTGCGCTCAAATTTAATCAGCAATTTCCTGTCCTTACCAAACGGGACATTTCTAGCTACGCAGCGCTCAAAATGATAGTGAATGAAAGCAGAAGTTTAAAAACGAAATTCTTAATTCAAATTAATGTGAAATAAAGTTGAGATTACGAGGTCAAAGCTTGAAGACTGAGTTAAGCTTATGCAGACATAGATAAGTTCTAAATAAATTTTAACTTGACTTGACTTGATTTTGAGGTAAAATAAAATTAAATTTATTAACATATATAAAACTCTTTACTACACTTTCAACTTATGTAATTTTATAAGCAAGTAAATTAGAATTTATTTAGAAGAAAGCTAAAAAATATTTCTTAATTTTAGATTAGAATTTTAAAATTGGAAACAATATTTTATTAAATAAAATATAATTCTCCCAGATATTTCTTAGCTTGTTTCCAAGTCTGTAGGACTTTCAACTAATGTCATTAGAAAGACAATTTTTTAATATATTTAATTGAATTGTTCCAGACACTTAAAGTTTACGGAAAATTTAATTAATTTTAAATCAATTTTATAGTCAAATAGACTTATTAATTAATATGATTACTTAATATAATTCTACCAGGTATTTATCAGCTTATTCCAAAGTATTTATTCTGTTTCAGACTAATGTGATTTTATAATCAGGAAAATTTTAATATATTTTAAAGAATTTTTCCAGAAATTTAAAGCTTACGAAAATTTAGATCAATTCTAAATAAATTTAACTGACAATAATTTTGTATTTTGAAAATTTGATTAAATTTAATAAAATTCTCCCAAATATTTCTTAGTTGAAATTAATATAAATTTTAATAATATTATTAGCAACAAATTTAATTTCATAAAATTAATAGATTCCAGGAATTTTTTTCCGTATGGGTATAACTAATTTGAATAATATAGAACTCTCCCAGATATATGTCATTTAACACCTAAATCCATATTCTACTTTCGACTAATGTCATTGAAACGTAAAGCTCGCTTCACAATTGATTCCCGAACAGTTTGTCAGCGTCAGGCGGCAGCAGTAATGGAGCGGGAAGCCGTTGGCTGGCAGCGCTCCCGTGGGTGAAGTGTCACAAAATTTGCACGCGACTTGGCGTAAAGCCACATGGCAAAAGATACACATGCGAAGTGAAGACCCGGTGAACTGGTGTCGCTGGCAGCCAACAACTTGACTGGCGCACATGTCAGCATGTATTGAATGTTGTCGCTGGCTGGCAAGGTTGTCGCTGGCAAAGGAAATGGCAATGGCCTGACTGCTAGCAGCTTCCAGTTAACAGCGCATCCAGCTACCAGCGAATAGCTCGTCAGCTTCAGCTCTTCAGTTCTAGGCTAAATCTTACGCACGCACACGCGTCGCTGGCCAAGTCAAGGAAATGTGCAAAAGTTGCGCAGTGGCAAATTTATAGCGACAAATGTTGACTTGAGATACGACGCAAGAATATCCTCAATGCACACTCCCCACACACGCTTCACGCGCTCCACATGCCCAAGACAAGGCGCAGTCGAGGCTGCCTGCTTAAATTGAATGTCAATCGATTTTAGTTTTTAATTTAAAAAGTGCGCCACGTCTGCTTGTCGTGGCTCTTGAATTGAGCTATGCGCCTGATTGCAGCCTCTCCAAAAAAAACTTCAATCTCATTTTCATTGTGAGTGTGTGGGTGTTGGAGTGTGGGCGTGGCAATCAAGCAGAGGTTTAATGGTTCAGCTAACGGCAAATGAAGCCACAGCAGCAGCAGCAGCGACATGGGTACAATCTATGTTCGCTCTTTTGCCAATCAGAATGACAATGCCAAAATAAATGTTGAACGACTTGGAGAGAGACATAGCTCAGAAGGCGAAAGGTGTTATATAACTAAAAAAATATATATATGTTTTAAATATAGATAAATAGAAATATATAAAATGTATACAAATATTAAACAAAAAATTAAAATTTAAAAATGAGTAAATATATGAAAATAAAAATGTATAAGATATATGTAGATATCTATAAAAAGAGAAGAGAATTGATATAATTTTAAATATATATTTAAGTAACATTATTTAAAAAATATATAAATATTTAATAAAAAGAAAGAATATATAAATCATGAAGCATTAATAAATATAAAAATATTTTTTAAAAATATATATATATGTATATAAAGAAAATAATATTAAATATATATAAATATTTATTAAAAAGAGGGAATATCCAATTAATAAACATATATTCTTCAAAATATATAAATATGTATTACATATACACATGTATATATTTAATATATTATTTGTAAGTCTTGACTTAGTAAGATGAGTCTTTCCCCGAAGGTAGAAAAATTTGAAAATTATATTTTATTTAATTTTCTTTTTGTGAAGTTTAACTTGAGTTTACTCTAAACAATATGTGTATAAATATTTTTTTATTTATTTTTATTTTATTTTTATATTGATTTTTAATTATATTATATTTATTATATTTATTTTATATATTATTATTTTTATTATTATTATTCTTAATTGTTAGTCATTGCATAAACTTTTATTTAATAATAATAAACATTTATATAGATATAGATCACATAAAATATTTATGCAGAAATTTCATACCCCATCTATCGACTCTTGAATCTCTTCATAACTTTTGCAGCAGTTCAAAGCGTCGCAACAAATTTGACAAGCTGCCACAAGAGGCCCAAAAGCGAGTGAGACCTTAACTCAAATCATAACGGCAACTCGAACTTATTGCCAAATGGCTCGCCAGCAATTGCAGCCTGGACTTGGCCAGCCATTTGTTGTCGTTGTCGTTGTCGTGCCTGGTCGCCATCGATGTGGCCGCTCTAATCGCTCATTAAATGGCCACAATTTGCCTGCTCTGCGCTGCATTTAAATTACTTTCCCATTGCCAGAGCTGTGGCTCCGGCTACGACTATGACTTGGACTCCAACTCTGACTCTGACTGTGGCTAACAAAATTTGTTTATGAGGCCCAGCGAAACCTTTTAACTAAAACTAAAACTAAAGCTCATAACTTTGCTCGCAACGGTTCGGGTTCGTTCGCGTGAATTTCAGCAATCAGGCGAGTCCCACAGGCTGGAGCTGGAGCTGGGCTTGCCGACCCGTCGCATTCATCAAAAAACGTTCAAGTCGTGCAGCTCGCTGCCAAATCTAAGCTGCGCCCCAACCGCGACCCAACATGCAATTCGCATTCGCCTTGTTTTTTTTTTTTTATTTTTTAGAGAATTTTCCTTTTGCATTTTAAAGAAATGAGCCCTGGACAACGACGACGTGATATTATAAATTTAAGTTTTGCGTTTGCTCTGCACAGTCTCCACCTATTTTTCTTCATTCGACTGGGTCCGGCTCTCTGGCTGGGTCAGGTTCTCTTCACTTTTCGCTTCTGACTCAGACATGAGATTCTACTTTCATTGCTGTGCTCGCTTACCTGGTTTCCGTTGACAGCCAACCTCTAATGTTTTTTGTTTTTATTTTGAAAATCACTTCTAATTAAAATGTGCAGCCATTCAATACACCTAGCCTGCAGCTGTTGCTGTTCTCTCAATTGCTTTCAGCTCACACTCTGCAACTATTCTCGCTTCATGCTTTAATTTATGTTGCCGACGGCGCATAGCTGCCTGCCCCAAAAATATCTATAGAGCATGGTCTATATAACTCCCTCTCTCTTTCACTCCCTGTTCCTCTGCTTTGCCCCTTTCCTGTCTATTTTTAATTTCGTGCGCGCTGCTGCACGCGTCGCTTTTCAATGTCAGCCCTGCGCTGGCTGCTTTCATTGTTCCAATCCCTGCCCTGTCCCAAATATCCATACATTATGTAATGGACAAGCGTCTAATATGGGGTTGGGTTGGAGTCAACACTGTGCGCTTCGTCACCTTATTATTACATGGCGTTATTTTCGTAGCACTTGAAATGCGCTTAATTGGTTCCTCGATCTGCCTGCCCCCTTTGGCTCTTCAGCCTCTGGTGGAGTGTGGCGCCCCCAGCCAGCAGTTGGACTTGTGTTATTAATATTTACAACGTGGCCAAGTAATTTACAACAGTTATGAACCGTTGCGTTGCGTCGCTTCTACCCACTTAGCGCTCAATAATAAATAATTTAAATTCCTTTTGAAGTGCGTGCATTTGTGGGCTTTAGTTTGGGGCACAGACATCTGAAATTGGGGGTGTGGCCCGGCCCGTTCGCGTGGAAAGTGTTAAAATTATACATTTATTTATGCTGGAAGTATTCCTCGAATACCAAGCATTTCCTGTTTGATGAGTTTTTAATCGATTTTCGAGTCGAACTGCGATTGGGAGGCATTGAAATAGAAAGAAGTCGGCGTGCTGAGGTCAAAGATTCATGTATTTTTTATGCTTTAAATAATGGTATTCATATGTGTTGGGAATGTTTCTCTTATGTTCTAGTCTGTTCTAGTTTTTTTGTTGGCTTATAACATTGCTAATAATCCCTAAGTAATTCAATATGCTGAATTTTGGTATGTTATGAATGCTCAGATATCTTAAAGACTTATAGAGTCATCAGAGCTTCATCATGACTAAATTTAAGTGTGGAACAAAGTAGAGCATTATAACTATAGCATTATAGTATATATACTAATTATATTATATTACTCTCACGTACATATATCCCTGACATAGTTCGTACGTATGTATATATATGCCTGAGATAGTTCTCATTTATTTAACAACTCAAGCAGCATCCCTTTTCTAGGTACATTAAAGGCTTACAGCTACCTATACCATTGCGGTCTCTCTCTCTCTCTCTCTCTTTGGCATGCTAACCTTAGTTAAATACCTCATAGGCTCATAGCTGCATCACATATGTATTGCTACTGCTCCACTCTCATATACCCAACTTTCTCTCTCACTCACTCATCCACTCCAATTCACATCTCTCTCTCTCTTCTATTATAATTCCTACAGCTAAATATCAGCATTATTAGCACAATAACAATCATATTGTTCAGGTGCGCAAGCTGTTTGATTTACGTGACTCTAATGATGCCTCGCAACAATCAACTGTAGTTGGCGAGCGAAATAAAAAACTTGTGCAAGTTCGTGGCTTAAGTCATAGAGCTGCAGCTGCAGCTGTCTTCTAATTCCGACTGCAGTTTGATTACGGCAGCGGCAAGCTCTTTCTGCATCCAAGTGCTATTCAATATGCTGGGCCACTATAAATTATGCCATTGAGCTGAGCCAAGCAAGAAATCGAAATCATGACCAAAGATTTTTTTCCGCTTGCTGTGTTTTTTCTGCTGATTATGAGACTTAAATTGACTGCGGCGAGCAGCGATCGCATTTCGGAATTGCGGCTCGGAGTCATAAATAATCATAGTTGTGCCATTTATTATGACAAAATATCATTTCGGACATTTGTTTGCAGCTACTCCCGGAGCAGGGCTGCCCTATCTGGCCGCGGCAGCGAAATCTATCCGAGAGCTGCATCTCGGGCGCATCTTCACGGCGCGACTTTGAATTGTTTGCACAATTTCATTGCTCTGTCTTTATGCTGCGTTTTAATATAAATTATTTTTAACAATTTGTGGAAGGCTCGCCGCGCACCCTTCAGCAATTTGAGCAGCAGCTCTGCCGGCCGCTTGCGCAACCATGACCGAGGACGAGGACGAGGCCGCAGGTCGAACAATGCAAGCGTCGCATTGGCCCAAAACAAAACAACAACAACAACAACAAAAGAGGAAGACTTTGGCCAGCATCTTGGCCCTTAGCGACTGGCAACGGGCAACGGGCAACGGGCAACTGGCGGCTGCAACCAAAGGCGCATTAATCTCTCCAACCAATGTCAAGAATTGTGGCTATGCCGACGACCGAGATGCAGTTTTTTTTTTCCTCTTCTTTCTGGCGTTGTCTTGGCTGAAAAGTGTAAGTTTCATTTCTGTTTCGCATTGCTTTTATTTGCCAGCAATTTTTAGCTAGCATTCCGCGCTCTGATGCGCCAGCAATGCGATTTTGATAAGCTGGCAGTAGCTGCCTCCAAAATTCTAGTCGCGACTCGCCGGCGTATCAGCCGTTGTCAACGGCGGCAAAAAAACAAAAGACGCCTCAACAGTTGGACGAGGTGCTGAGCCGCACAAATCGGGCGAGCAGTTCACATTGCCTTCGGCTAAATATTGTCATGATTATTATTTATGACCCACCAAGAGCCCAGAACCCGAAAACCCTCTCAAAAGCCCAAAAACAACCATTTGAAACCAAACAAACGGCAAGCAGTCGAGCTTGAAGCGCACTTTAATGATTTGCTTTGCTTCGCTTGGACCTGGCTGGTTTGAGTGCAACTCGGCGCGTCGCATGCCAGCGACCAGTTAGAAATATGAATGCTCATCATATCATTACCAGGAAGTATGATCCGAAAAGAACTTACTAAGTATGGTTGGATATATATATAATATATATAATATATATTTATAGAATATTAATAAAAAAACATATGCAATTGCTCTGCGTATATAGACAACTCTGAAGTAATTAAAATTATTTAAAAAAAATACTTAATTTGATTGTCAAAACATCTGATTGTTGTCACAATAATTTAATAATATTATCTTACTTATTCACAATTTACGTCAGCTTACCTAAATTGCAGAGAAGTCTATAAATTACATAACACTAATTAAAATAAAATAAAATTAATTTTTTATTATTATAATATATTATTATGTATTTTTATATTTTTTTAATTTTTTAAATTTGTATATTTTTAAATTTAATATATTTTATTATATTTTTATATTACATATATAAATATTTGTATTTATATATTTTTAATGTATTTATTTTTATCTTAATATATTTTAATATTTATATTTTAAATCCTCATATTTTCATACTTATATATATATTTATACACCAATAGTCTTTATTTTACTTTAATTCCCCACTCAAGCAGTCACTCATACCTAAAGAAAATTCAACCTCCTTTTGAACTCTCCTTCTCTCTGTCTGCCTCTTATTTTTTTTAAGCTTCAATCATGACCGCCTCTTAAGATTGATATTGTTAAATATTTCTAACATCCAGCTGCCAATAAACCTTCTGTCAACGCATACATACCTATTGCTCTGCCAAGCTGGCTGGCTGGCTGGCGTTGCCTTTGGCTTTTCCTAGTCCAGGGTTTTCATCACTTTTAACCTATACGTTGTGCTGTTGTTTTTTTCTCTTTTTTTTCTACTCTCCATCGTATGCTCGTTTACTGTCGAGTTTTTTGCCATTTCAAATTAAACTTAAACTTTTTTCATTTCCATTCACATACATAGAAAAAAGTCTCGCTACCCCTGCTTTGTGTGAATCCGTTGCGCACATGCGTTTCAATTCAACTTTTTTGTTCATCTCTCTATGCCCCACAAAAGAAAAGAGAAGAGGGTATGATGGACTGAACACACAACTAGAGTTAGGCTGGACTAAAGTAAAATATTATATATAATATATATGCCTATGTTCCAGATGTGTAAATTGCACGAGTGATAGACAGTGATAGGCAGGGTATCACCAAGTCGCTTAAACCTCAAGCTTAATTGCTTTTGCGTTTGTTCCTGGTACGCGCGGCGTGCTCAGCGTGTTGTTTGCTTATTTGAAGTTTCCGCTGGGAGCTAGCTGCCGAGTCGCATGGAGCTGGGGAGTCCAATCGTCAAGTCGACTCGAATAAACGGGCGCGCAATATTAAATCGTCTGTATTGTTTACAATCAGAAAGCGTTTTATAGACTTTATGGACGACGCTGACGAATGAGAACAGCAGCAGCCAAAGTACACTAATATTAACAAGCGCAAGAACAAGGCAATATATATTGATTCAAGCTGCTCCTATTCTCCCCCTGATTTGGCGCGATTCTATGAATCGCCGTCTGCTGGCTTCACAGTCCAATAACTTTTTGAGCAATTCGCCGCCTTGCGATTTTCATACAAAGTCACGTTTTAATCGCCGCATTACACAAATCATTAATCAAAATTAAATAATAATTATGAAGCATAGCGAAATCAAAGACCCAAAAACACACCTATAAACAAAAAAAAGCAAAAAAAAAAAAAAGGCAACTCAATGTGTGACTGGCCATTGCCCACTTGGTCAAGTTAGGTCAATCAGCAGCTGCTGAGAGGCAGGTGCTTAGCCAGCTTTGTGGGTGCTCCTCCCCCGAACCCCACAGCACATGTAAAAATAGCAGCATGAGCAACTCAGACATTGGCAAAAAAAAAAAAGAGAAAAAAAACCTACCAATTTTTGTAAAGCTTTAACATTTAATTGAGTTTTAATAATCCATAATTATGCGTAGAGATGAGAAAGAAATAGAAAAACAAATTACCAACTTGGCATATCGGTTAACAGTCAGCAGGCAGCGTGTGAATAGCATTAGCTACTGATTGAAGTGTAGAAAGAGTCTAGACAATAATTAAGATTCTCCCCGGATAATAATAAAAATTCTTGTCTATAGTGGCTTAAAAAAAAGTTGTAAATGTGCACAAATTCTGTTTACACATAAATCATGCAAAAATATTATTTATTATATGCATTAACTGCGGCAATAAAATTCTAATTAGAATATGCAATTGAATGATATTATCGATTGCATTGTATTTGATTTATGTTTACATTAATTAAGTTTAAAAAAATGTTTAATGAATTGTTTGACTAATTATAAAAATGTTTTATGCAATATTTATTTATACAATATTTTTTCAAAATCAATTATAACAAAAAAAAATATTTTATGACATTATCATGAAAAATTTATATATAATTTACAAATACTGTAGTATTCATTAATTTATTTAGCATTTTAATTTTTCATATATTTATATTTATTTTATTTATAAATAAAACATAATTTTAAAACTCAAAATTTATTTTTATATTTTATTATACTGAATTCCAAACAATTTATATATAAATATCTGAAATATCTGAAAATATATTAATATAAAATAAAATAATAATAATAATTATAATTTAATTTATTTTTATTGTTATATTCATTTATTTTTGTTTAGCATGTTAATTTTGTATTTTATTTATTATTCTACTATTATTCTACTATCCATAAAATTTTGTTATAAAAACTTTAAATATATATGTATATTGTGTTTCAATTGAAAACCCTCGCATTTGAGCTTTAAATGCGCAGTGCCTTGTTTACATGCATGTTAAGCTAAAAACCCACAGCAAACAGATTGTTTAAATTGCTTGTAAAAATAACAACAACAACAACAACAACAATAACAACGATTGCAATGACCACTACATGGAGTTTATTTTTGTGTTTTATTTTTTTTCAATGCTCGCAACTCGAATTGGATGTTTTTTTCTCCTCCCGTCGACCCCAACGACTATGGCCAACATTTATGCAGCAATTGAACCCCAAAGAGCAAAAGGGTAAATGCGAAACACCCCACTCCCATAGGCGAATGGGCAGCTGATTGGGTGTCGGCTAAGTCTATATGTAGCGTTTCATGTTTTTTTTTTTTTTACATATGTATATATATGTATATATTTTTAATGAAATGCGGAGACGTGGCGAGCGGCTAACAAAGGAAGCACTGCGAAAATGCATTTTATTACACGTTCGATTGATTTTTGGCAAAAACCGTGACCAGGGTGAACGGTGGCACCCAGCGAGACCTTTGTTGAGTGCGGAGTTTATGTTTATATTGTCAAGAGAGAGAGAGAGAGAGAGAGAGAGAAAGACAGAGACAATAATGTGTACATGAACATATACATGTACTCACACTCTGCCCCAGGGAGTCGCCTCAAATTGAAATTGTCGATTTAACATTTTGAATTATCGTTTAGCAAATGGTCAATATTTTGTAACAGCTAAACTGCTCGTACAGCCGCAGCTCCCCCGCAGCTGAAGCTGCCTGGAGCACACATCAAATTGTGCCACATAAATTGTATTGCTATAAACAATCAATTACTTTGTGTGATTCCAGTTCCCATGGTCCATTTCTCGAGGGAGTGCGACTGTTTACAGAAAACTTTTCGCTGTTCTGCTTATAGTTCTCGATAATGTTATATGGGCCTCCCCTTTTCTTTCCTCCACTTCATTATTACTTCCTTCTGAGTTTTTTTCTTCTTTTTGTGGCCGATTCAAGTTATCTGGAAGTAAACACAGATGAAACTTTAAATGGGCTTTTGTGGCATTGCCTGGAAAAGTCAAGGGCAGTGCGAATCGCGAGCATCGAGCTATCCTAACGGAGACGCAATTGATTATTTATTCAGAAAAGGGTAAACGAATTGAGAACTTAAATAAAATTGTTTCTAAATGTTTAAATAAGACGTCGAATCAGTTTTTTTTTTTATATTTTTATTGGAATTCTTGAATCAGGGGATACAGAGCGAAAAAGGGCTGTAGAAGTATGCATAGTTTAAATAATTCGTAGGAGTAGGAGAAGTAGTATAAATAAAAGTAGTATTAGCAATTGCAGTAGGAGAAATAGTAGATGAATTAGAAGTAGTATTGAAAAGTAGTAGATATTGAAAGTTAAAGTAATAGTGATAATTATTAGTAGCACTAGAAGTGGTGGTAGAAGCAATTCTCAGCGGAAGGTTTAGTGTAGTTAGTTGGTTAGTAATAGTAGTAGAAATTATAGTAATAGTACTAGAATTTATGGTGATAGTAGTAGAATTTATAGTAATTGTAGTAGAAATTATAGTAATAGTAGTAGATTTTGTAGTAATAGTAGTAGATTTTGTAATAATAGTAGTAGATTTTATAGTAATAGTACTAGAAATCATAGTAATAGTAGTAGAAATAACAATATTTGTACAAGCAGTAATAGTAGTAGAATTAGTAATAGTAATAGAAATAATAATAATAGTACTTGCTATAGGAATATCTCTAGTTTTAGTAGTAAAAACAGCGGAACTGGAACTAATAGTATCAATAGTATCACGAGTAATACGAGCAATGATAATACCAATTTCTTGTCAAAAGTTTCTGAAATTCAAGGAAAATCACAAGAGTTCCGTTTGTCGCAATTGGACTTCTGCAACCTGGATGCAATTTGAAAATCGAAATGGAAATCATTAAAGCTGCAGTCGTAAAAAATCGCCCTATATACACACACATATATATATTTATACATATGTATATGTATAAGATTTCTTGGCAAACGCTTCGACGCTTTTTATTTGGCAGCTATTAAACTCAGAACTTTATGGACATGACCAATGTGTGCACTAAACGCTTTGCCCGGCAATCGCAAATACTTTGCCCAGTTCCGAGCGCCGGTCCAGAGTTCCGCTAGTTTATGTTGTCCGTGCCAGGCGCTAACCCCACAGCACACAGTGAGTGCCCGTGCCCAGTCCCATGTGTTGGCACAAAATACAAGCCATATATTATTCGAGTGGAGCGCAGGGGGCGTTGCACGTACAAGTGTGGCAGCTAGAGGCGGAGTGGGGAGTCGGGAGTGTGGAGTGGGGAGTGGGAAGAGCGCAGTTCCTTTCTATGCTCTCGCTCGCCAAAGGGCCAATTGACAGCAGCCTGCAGAACAGCATCACAATTAACACATGCCGGAATACCCAGAATCGCTGCTCAGCCGGGGATGGAGTCCAGAGTCGAGTTGAGTCGAGTCGAGTCGACTCGAGTTGAGTCCGGGACGTGAGTGCGCTGCAAAATCCGTGAAGCGTTGCACGTGTCACATCAGAAGCAGCGTGGAGTAAGTCACTCGCTTGCATTTCACAGCTGCGATGCGGTTCGTGTCCTGTGCTCCCTGCTCCACCTTCACACATGCCCAGCCAGCAGTTGTTGGTGCTTCTTCTGCTGCTTTTATTACATTTTGACGCATTTTAATCGTTTTTCATCATTTTGCTCAGAGGGTGGCTTCGCCTTGTTCGTCACAATTTCCTTCAGCCCTCGCCGACTGACAATAATAAATTATGCTTTGACTTTTACAGGCGACCCCAGCCGCTCCACGCAGGTTCAGTCTCATAAATTGCGTAACGTCGACGACTATTAAAAATTACATAATTGCTTAACTGCAGCAGCAGCAGCAGCAGCAGCAGCAACAGCTCAGACAAACAGACAACAATGGCAATGCCCGTGCCCTGGGCTCCTCCTTTGCGTAGCAAATTGCATTATTTACTTTTCAATACATTGCCAAAAGGCCAAAGCAGCAAACTACAAAGAACCGAGCGAGGGCTGAGCGAATAAATTTGTTTATAAAATTATGAAATCGACCGTGGCTAATCGATTAGCTTACGACTGGCATAGTATTTATATTATTTCCGCTTGTGTTCTTATAAATAACATTTCGTTTTCTTTTTTTTACACTTTTTTTTCGCAAATTTAATGCAATTGATAGATTGACAAAATGAAGCACATAACTCATGCCAGATATGCTTTAAAGGTACAAATTATTTGGAGTGGTATATTGATTTGAAGTTGAGAAAAAAACTAATAAATGTGCTTCAGTCGGGTCAACTCGACTCGACGGACGGGCAGATGGATGAACGGATAGACGGAGAGATAGGCAGATGAACAGATAAATGGACGGACAGATGGATGATCGGACAGTCAGACGGACGGAAAGTTGGACGGACGGTAGATGAACGGACAGACGGACAGATGAACGGAGGGCAGGACAAATGGACGAACGGACAGATGGGCAGATAATCGGACGGATGGACAGACAGTCGGACAGATGGATGAACGGATAGACGGACAGATGAACGGAGGGCAGGACAAGTGGACGGACGGACAGATCGACGAACGGACAGATGGACGAACGGGTAGATGAACAGACGGACAGACAATCGGACGTATGGACAGGCGGACAGATGGACGAACGAACAGATGGACGGACGGACAGATATACGGACGTATAGTAAATACTTTTCACATCACATTCCAAATGTCAATAGACCTTTAGTTTAGCATTAAAAGCAAACAAACTAAATTAGCTCTACTTGAAATCAATAAGAAATGCCCGTTTATAACTGTAGAATATAAAATTACACAAGTATAGTAATACTAATTTGATATATATAAACGGATTAAGTGGAGTCGATTTCAAGGATATCATATTCGATTAGCCATGGAGTGGGAATCTGGTATAAAAAGTAATGCTGACGTGGATCCGAATGAATTTCACCAGTGCAACGTGTGTGCCGCGAGTTCATTAAGCTCAAGGAATTCAATTGGTAAGTCTACCCCAAAGAAAGAATAAGGCGAGGCTTGAAAAATTGCTGAGAAGTCAAAATGGAATAGTTACACGTGGCATTCAAATAGTTATTTTGTTCTCAATCCCGTTTGATTCGAACACAAAATTGATGAAGAGAAAAAGCAAATACCATTTTATTGGGAGCCTGCACTTAGTCAGATAACATCATCCAGCGGCTACGCTGCTGGCAGCGGTTATTGCCCCAAATTGTGGGCCATCAATTCACAGCCAACTGTGCCACTCGAATGAAAAAAGTTGCGCTTTTAACTATTCAACTTTGTTGCCGTTGCAGCTTTGAGTTTTTCAACAGCTCACCCGCTGGCTAGTTGCTGACTGACAAACTGAAGGACAGACAGACCAAAGGACAGACCACAAAAAAAAGGCGGGGGGACAAAAAAAAAAACAAAAAAATTCCGCAACTTAATAATAATTTTTGCTGCAACAATTTTTCTGCGTTCGCTTCTTCTTTTGCTGCGGCAATTAAAAATTTTTACCTTATTTGTTCCACTTTTCGAGTGTTGTCCTTTCCATGGTGCTGCGTCCCTATCAGTTACAGCTTTGTCTCGCCCCAGGACGAATTTTGCATGGTCATTTACTTCTCTCTTTTTTTTTTTTGTGCGACTGTGTTTGGGGTAACGCGGTGACATCAAGATTGTGAGCGCCCCAACGCCAGCGCACGCATATCCCTGACCAATGTCCTGGCATTGTGGCAGCGCGCTGTTACTAATTAAAAACGAAAATGGGTTTATGATGTTGCACAAGTTGCGGTTCGCTCGAGGGTTGGTGGGGGGGTGGGGGGGTGGGGGGGTGGCATGGAGCGAGGCCGGGTGCAGCAACGCTTTTACTGCTGTCGCTGCACAAATGTAACACAATAAGTGGGCAAAAGAGGAAAAACTGAAAAGAAGCTGCAAAGAAAGCGCATAAAAGTGCGCGGCATTAAAACAAATTTCTGTAACGTTCGCTTTGCGTCAGTTTCGGTTCTGTTGCGCTGTGTTTGACAAAAAAAAAATGGGGCGAAAAATACAAAACAAGTTGGCAGAGCTGCCACGCCCAGCCCACTCCCGCGCTCCCAGCGCCTTTTGTGGCTTTTGCTGACTGCCCAGATCTCGTTCACTATCTGTGGCTGCGACACGCTCAGTTGTGACTGGCATGTTTTGTGTTTTATTAGCGTGAACATTTTTCAAAGGTGTCAGCAGTTTATATAGTCTACATATATATATGTATGTATATATGTTTGTGTGTATGTGTGTGGGTAAACTTTTAAGTGCTGCCACGTCTGCTTAAAGAAGCTATGGCAATGTGTAGGGGAATAGTGCTGCAACAGCCAGCGAAATGCGGGCAACTATATAGAGAAATTAACAGTTGTGGCATAGAAATAGTCGAGTATGGAAAATATTTGTAATTGCCAAAAAAATAAAAAAAAAAAAAAGATTTTTAAAATTTACCAAAAATTTATCCTCGAGAAATTTGTTGTTTTTGCTTGGCTTTTCACAACAAAAGCAACCCCCACCCCTACTCAGTTGTTTTGTCTGCTGTGCTAATTTATATGTTAATTTTTTCTTTTTATGCTTTTTCCCATAAATATATATATATATATATATATATATATATATATATATATATATATATATATATATATACATATATATATATATATATATATATATATATATATATATATACATATATTTATTTCGTATAGTGTGCATATTATGTTTTTGGTATTTCTGTTGATGCGCTCGCTTTATTTTTGAATAGAAACACAGGAAAGGATCCTAGCCGTTGTTCTTGCCCATTGAAAGGGCGTTTTATTTCATTCTTCTTTTATTATTATTATTATTTTTTTTTTTTGGGTTTTCTATTTTGCATGAAATTTTTGCTGAATAGCAAAAAAAAAGGGCAGTTAGTCATGGCAACTTTTTAATTTTTTGCCGGGCAGAAATTAGAATAATAGTCGAACGGATATTACACAATAGATCCTGTGGACGGACCTGTGGGACGTCGGCCATTTGTTGGCCTGTGGTGCGTGCTGTGCGGATTTCCGGTCAGTCAGTTGTGGTCAACTGGAGACCCAAATAGCGTTACTAAAAGCCTGCCCAGCAAGCAACTGGCCGCAACAAGAATTTTAAATTAAAAACTTGGCTAGAAATACAAATTTGCGCTCTATGGAAAGAATCTTGATAAGACGGAATTTGTTCCTTACTACATTGATGTATTCCAACAAAAACCTATTTAGATATCAGTTTGAGTTTTTGACTTGGAGCTAAAAAAAAGTATCATTTGGGTTTCTCAGACTCAGCGTCACAGTCAGACTCAGACTCCTGTGCTTGTCCTTGCAGCCAAAGTTTTTCAGTCTCGCTTTGCCTTATGTTATGCTCATATTTATACCCGCAACAATGTGCGCCTCGTAAAACAATTTATAACTTTTGCGCTTTTGCCTAATAAGTTGGCATGTTGTGGCCAATAAGTTGCCGCAGCTAGAACACCGCAGCCGACCCCCGCACTCGCCCCCTGCGCTGCGCGACACTGGCATATCCTGGCAGACGACAAGCCGTCGCAGCAGTGCAAACTATGCGAAGTACGAAAAGTGCAACGCGTCGTTCCAAACACCCCCCATCCCACTGCCCACATTTTCCCCTTCCTAAAACTAAATTACAAGCATTGAGGAAACAACAACAACAATAACAGCAGCAAGAGCAGCAGCAAGAACAACAGCCTGCAGCACTCTCTGGCGCATCTAGTTATCCCCTCGCTCTCTCTCTCTCTCTCTCTCTTTCTGTCTTCCTACTCTGCTGCTGTTGTTGCTGCCTTAACTACTGTTAATTCTTCTAATTGTGTGCACGTTGTTTGCGTGCGCTAATGTCGCATATGCACAAACAACAACAGCAGCAACAACACCTATGGGAGACGTCGGGCGCAGGAGGTTCGTGTCATGCAAATGTGTAACTGTTTATGCGAGCGTCGCTCGCCTTCTACACTTGAGATTTTTGCTGGTCGTCGGTGTGCCGCTTGACAAGTAACATGGCAACTGCTACGCGAAAGACAGAGAAAAATATGTAAGCGAGCAAGTCAGATAGACTCAGAGCGAGAGAGAGCGAATGATGAAGAGTAGGGAATTAGTCTCTGTTCTCGCACTTATTAGTGCAAAATGCTGCACGCACTGTGTGTGTGTGTGCATGTGTGTTTGAGTGTGTGCATGCATGCTTTGTTATTGTTAAATGTAATTAAATTATGCAGATGAGTGGCAACATGTCGCTGCTGCTGTTGTTTGCTGCTTAGGAAAGCGTTTAGCTACTTTACATATTCGTGCGGAGCAAACAGTTGGCCGGCTGTTGATAAATGTCCTAAGTAGTTGGCAAAACATTTAATTGCACAAGTTTATTAAATATTTAAATAAAATAAAATTAAATTCAAATAAAAATAATAAAATTAAAAATAAAAAAAAACAGACTCAAGTGCTTGGCAGCGGTGGGATTCGAACCCACGCCTCCGAGGAGACTGGTGCCTTAAACCAGCGCCTTAGACCGCTCGGCCACGCTACCATTTAATGACGCGCTGAAGAAAATATGCTTATGAGTGCATAAAATAATTTTGTTTATAATGAATCTATTTTACATATATTATTAAAACGAGTTGATTCAAAAGTCAACAATCATAGCAATATGTATGTGCATAATTTCTATTTATATATACACAATTTGCTTTTCATTAGACCTTGCCGCTTTATTTTGCCGCAAATATTTCAGTTAACTGAGACGCAAGTTTTGTTTATTTGTTGACCGTGAATTTTCAGTTGGGCCTCTCTTCTGCCTAAATTAGGTTTACCTTGATTAAATGCGCAATATTTAATTGGACTTTGCTATATTTTGCAAAATATTTTGTGCTAATTTTAGACCCAGTTGTCTTCAATTTTAAATATATTTAAGCTTAAAAAAAAAACTTTATATAGTTTCAAAATTTATTTTTCGTTTAGTTACTGCAACATGATGAAATTTAGTTTATCGCTATTCTCACTTATCGTGGTGCTGGGTATTGTTTCTGGACAAGGAGATGGAAAATTCAATCAGTCCGATCAATTGGACGATTTGAATCAGATTGAGTTAAACGGATTTAAGCAGCAGTCAGCGATCGGACAACCGAATAAATGTCTATCGAAAGTAGGTAGATACATATATGAAATGTTTGCTTAGAGGCTCATCAAGATTCATTTTTAGTCATGGTCCATTGATTGCCCGACCAACGAGCAGCCGTATTTGGTGCCCATGAGTCCTTCGTTAGTTGAATATGTGCTTAACCTGCATAACTATTTACGTCAAACCATTGCGGAAGACATTAAACTGATCCCCTTTCGCTGGAACAACGATTTGGAAAGTTTAGCTGAAACGAATGTTAAGCAATGTAAGGTCTCTCATGACGATTGTGTGTCCAGGACTTACAAGTCATCTGGACAGAACCTCGCGCTTAATGTCTATACGGGAACATTGAGTGCTCGAAGCGATCCCGAATTGGTATTGGCATCCATTCAATCATGGTGGAGCGAGTACAAGGCCAGTAACAAAGAGAAAATTGGTATTGATAAGAACATAGTGTTAGGCTGCGCCGCTTCTAGATTCTTCTTAAACGGTTCACATAATTTCCTAATGGCCTGCAACTACGCAACAGTTGATAACTACGATCGTCTGGAGCTTATTGAGAGTGGCCAGAGTTCCAGTGGTCAGCTAGGCTATCCATATTATAATTATAATTCTTGAAAAATGGTTACGTTTGACCTAACCAAGTCTACTTCATATTTTCCCAAGTTTTATAAATAAAGCACACGTCAAACACATAATCGCCTTAGTTCTTGTGGGCTTTCACTAAAGGATTGCTTTTCTCTTATTTTCTCAAATATAATATAAATTCATTGGCATATTATAGGAATCAACCGTTAACAATTTGTCTAATTGCTTTACAGAAATGTTCCTCGATAGTATATATCTCAGTTTAATACTACTAAACACATTTCTTCTAACACTGGGAAATGTGACAGCAAAAGTGAAACCCAGAACCGGATTTGCGGTATACTCTCAACCTGAAGGCGCTAATTCAAAATTTGGCCTTGATATACATACTGTTGGTAGGACACTGAACCAATTCATGCCGAAGTATGATTCGGGTAGCCATATCTCAAGTCAACCCGCCAATAATGGGCACTATACAAACGACTTAAACTTCCCGAAATATAATTCGTATACCGGTACAGGGCAGCCCTTAAAAAGGGAACACAAAACCAAACAGGCGAATCAATTTACTGAACTGAGTGAAAGAACTAGAAAGACCTCAAATAGTGAATCTGATAGCAACGATAATATCTCGAAAATTGGCTTAAATGTAGATGTCACAATGAAGGAGAATATTGGCATCTCAGAACACATTGAAAAAGCCGTCGAGACCAGCAAGAGAATGGTCAACCAAGTTGCGGAATTTGCATTAAAAGGTTTGCAGAATGGGATAAACAGTACGTTTGGCATTGATAGTAGCTTTAGCCTTGGTGGACAGAATGGTTACGGTTCAAATGGTGGGTCCAGTTCACGGGGCCATCTTAACAGTAGTGGGGGTCTACGCGTTGGTGGTAGTCTAGGCGTTGGTGGTAGTCTAGGCTTTGGTGGTGCTACCAAACAACAGAATGACTTCGATCAGAGTTCTAATGGTGGATTCAATTCACAGGGTCGCCTTAGCAGTGGTGGTAGTCTAGACGGTGGTGGTACTACCAGTGGAGAGCAAGGCACCGATCAGAGTTCTAATGATGGGTCCCGTTCACAGGGCGGTGCTATTGGTGGCTCATATAGTGGATTCAGCGCACAGAGCCATGTCGGCGTTAGTGAAGGTAGTTATGGCATTGGTGGTGCTACCGGTAGATTAAATGGTGGATCCAGTTCACAGAGCAGTCTTAGGGTTATTGGAGGTAATTATGGCATTGGTGGTGCTACCGGTGGCTCACATGGTGGATCCAGTTCACAGAGCACTCTAGGGGTTATTGGAGGTAATTATGGCATTGGTGGTGCTAGCAGTAGCTCACATGTTGCATCCAGTTCACATAGCAGTTTTGGAGTTAGTGGAAGTAGTTATGGCATTGGTGGTAATTTTAGCGTTGGTGGCATTGGTGGTGGAATTGGTGGTGCCACTGGTGGGTCACATGGTGGATCCAGCTCACAGGGAAATCTTGGGGTTATTGGAGGTAGTTATGGCATTGGTGGTGCTACCGGTGGCTCACATGGTGGATCTAGTTCACAGGGCAATCTTGGCGTTATTGGGGGTAGTTATGGCATTGATGGTGCCACCGGTGGCTCACATGGTGGATCCAGTTCACAGAGCACTCTAGGGGTTATTGGAGGTAATTATGGCATTGGTGGTGCTAGCAGTAGCTCACATGTTGCATCCAGTTCACATAGCAGTTTTGGAGTTAGTGGAAGTAGTTATGGCATTGGTGGTAATTTTAGCGTTGGTGGCATTGGTGGTGCAATTGGTGGTGCCACCGGTGGGTCACATGGTGGATCCAGTTCACAGGGAAATCTTGGGGTTATTGGAGGTAGTTATGGCATTGGTGGTGCTACCGGTGGCTCACATGGTGGATCCAGTTCACAGGGCAATGTTAGCGCTATTGGAGGTAGCTATGGCATTGGTGGTGCTAGCAGTAGCTCATCCAGTTCACAGGGCAGTTTTGGAGTTAGTGGAGGTAGTTATGGCATTGGTGGTAATTTTAGCGTTGGTGGCATTGGTGGTGCCACCAGTAGCTTACATGGTGGATCCAGTTCACAGGGCAATCTTAGCGCTATTGGAGGTAGCTATGGCATTGGTGGTGCTAGCAGTAGCTCACATGTTGCATCCAGTTCACAGAGCAGTTTTGGAGTTAGTGGAAGTAGTTATGGCATTGGTGGTAATTTTAGCGTTGGTGGCATTGGTGGTGCAATTGGTGGCTCCACCGGTGACTCACATGGTGGATCCAGTTCACAGAGCACTCTAGGGGTTATCGGAGGTAATTATGGCATTGGTGGTGCTAGCGGTGGGTCACATGGTGGATCCAGTTCACAGGGCAATCTTAGCGCTATTGGAGGTAGCTATGGCATTGGTGGTGCTAGCAGTAGCTCACATGTTGCATCCAGTTCACAGAGCAGTTTTGGAGTTAGTGGAGGTAATTATGGCATTGGTGGTGCCACCGGTGGGTCACATGGTGGATCCAGTTCACAGGGTAGTCTTGGCGTTGATGTTCTTGGCATTGGTGGTGCCACTGGTGGGTCACATGGTGGATCCAGTTCACAGGGCAGTCTTGGGATTATTGGAGGAAGTTATGGGTTTGGTAGTGCTACCAGTAGCTCACATGTTGCATCCAGTTCCCAGAGCAGTTTTGGAGTTAGTGGAGGTAATTATGGCATTGGTGGTGCTACCGGTGGCTCACATGGTGGATCCAGTTCACAGGGCAGTCTTCGCGTTGGTATTATTGGCATTGGTTGTGCTACTTGTGGATCCCATGGTGGATCCAGTTCAAAGGGAAATCTTAGCGTTATTGGAGGTAGTTATGGCATTGGTGGTGCTACCGGTGGCTCAAATGGTGGGTCAAGTTCACAGAGCAGTCTTGGGGTTATTGGAGGTAATTATGTAATTGGTGGTACTACCGGTGGCTCACATGGTGGATCCAATTCACAGGGCAGTCTTGGAGGTAATTATGGAGTAGGTGGTGCTACCGGTGGCTCACATGGTGGATCCAGTGCGCAGGGCAGTCTTGGCGTTGGTATTATTGGCATTGGTTGTGCTACTTGTGGATACAATGGTGGATCCAGTTCACAGGGCAATCTTGGAGTTATTGGAGGTAATTATGGCATTGGTGGTGCTAGCAGTACCTCACATGTTGCATCCAGTTCACAGAGCAGTTTTGGAGTTAGTGGAGGTAGTTATGGCATTGGTGGTAATTTTAGCGTTGGTGGCATTGGTGGTGCCACTGGTGGCTCACATGGTGGAACCAGTTCACAGGGCAATCTTAACGTTATTGGGGGTAATTATGGCATTGGTGGTGCCACCGGTGGCTCACATGGTGCATCCAGTTCACAAAGCACTCTAGGGGTTATTGGAGGTAATTATGGCATTGGTGGTGCTACCGTTAGCTCACATGGGGGATCCAGTTCACAGGGCAATCTTGGCGTTATTGGGGGTAATTATGGCATTGGTGGTGCCACCGGTGGGTCACATGGTGGATCCAGTTCACAGAGCACTCTAGGGGTTATTGGAGGTAATTATGGCATTGGTGGTGCTAGCGGTGGGTCACATGGTGGATCCAGTTCACAGGGTAGTCTTGGCGTTGGTATTATTGGCATTGGTTGTACTACTTGTAGCTCACATGGTGGATCCGGTTCACTCGGCAGTCTTGGGGTTATTGGAGGTAATTATAGCATTGGTGGTGCTAGCAGTAGCTCACATGTTGGATCCAGTTCACAGAGCAGTTTTGGAGTTAGTGGAGGTAGTTATGGCATTGGTGGTGCCACCGGTGGCTCACATGGTGGATCCAGTTCACAGAGCACTCTAGGGGTTATTGGAGGTAATTATGGCATTGGTGGTGCTACCGGTAGCTCACATGGGGGATCCAGTTCACAGGGCAATCTTGGCGTTATTGGAGGTAGTTATGGCATTGGTGGTACCACCGGTGGGTCACATGGTGGATCCAGTTCACAGAGCACTCTAGGGGTTATTGGAGGTAATTATGGCATTGGTGGTGCTACCGGTGGGTCACATGGTGGATCCAGTTCACAGGGTAGTCTTGGCGTTGGTATTCTTGGCATTGGTGGTGCTACCGGTGGCTCACATGGTGGATCCAGTTCACAGGGCAGTCTTGGGGTTATTGGAGGTAGTTATGGCATTGGTGGTGCTACCAGTAGCTCACATGTTGCATCCAGTTCACAGAGCAGTTTTGGAGTTAGTGGAGGTAGTTATGGCATTGGTGGCAATTTAGCTAGTGTTGGCATTGGTGGTAGTACTGGTGGACAGAATGATATTGGTCAGGCCTCTACTTGTGGACTAAATGCTAATGGTCAAATATTAAATTGTGGAAGCGGATCAGGTGCAGATTTTGTCAATATTGGTGGTGTTGCTGGCATTATCAATGGCATATTTGGAGGAATGAGATCACTGCAATTTAACGTCATTCAGCATGCTAGATTGCTTCAAATCTGTGATGGAAAGGTATGTATTCGCAAGGGCTTTTTTTCACACCGATCTAATCCATACTTTGTGTACTGAAGTCATGGGCCGGACGCTGCTGGCAGTCATCTAGGCCCTATCTAATAAATATAAGGGCAACACTAAGGAATCCGATCCTTTTCATTCACAACTACTTACGTAATACAGTAGCAGCGACCAAATCGTATGCCGAGAAGAAGGGCATGGCAACCATGAAATGGAGTGCGGAACTTGCCAGCTTAGCGGAAAATAATGTAATGCAGTGTAATATTAGGCATGACACCTGCACGGAAAATGGCTTTAGGATAACTGGGCAGAATGTGGCACTTACAATGTACTCGGGAGCCTTCTTTAGGCAGTCGGATGAGCAGCTGGTGAATGGCACGCTTAAAAATTGGTGGAATGAATATCATATATACAAACAGCAGGCTATGGCCTATTTGTTTCCCAAGTGTGTTGCTTCAGTTGCCATCCAATATTATGTCCTTTTAATAAATTCCTTCTTTATTCACAGGAAAGAGGCTACCTTAACTGCTATGCTAAAGGAGAAGAGCGATTCCGTGGGCTGTGCTGCTGCCAGATATGTTGAAAACGGACTGAATCAATTCCTAATGACCTGCGTATATGGCACAGCCTCACCTCCAGATCTGCAGTACGGAATTGGGCAAACGAGACCAGGCTGCCTCACTGGCACCAATCCTGAATTCCGCAATTTGTGCGGCTACTCTGAGAAATACTATGCCTAGGCAAAGAAGCACCCACAATTATTCTTCTCAGAATGATTTCCAATAAAGATATTGAGTATATTAAGTTTGTCGTTTATTTGATTTAATATTCTAGTTCTTGAACAGTTTCGCAATTGTTTGTTTACTCAATTGCATTCGACGTGATCTCTTACATACTCGAGAGTTTCCGCTGATGCTCTTCACATACATATATATTTTTTTTAATTTTTTTATTTATTTTCTGTTCCGCTTGAGGGGAGTTGTAATACTTGTACAATATTAGAATATGATCATATAATTATTTTTGTGTTTTTGCTTGCATTCCTTATCATTTTTATTTTTAATTAAATGTTTTTCTATTCCTTGTTACGTTTTAATTAACGATTTTTTTTTTGTCGTTTTAACTATTCATGTCCCTTGTAATTTGCTTAAAGTCTATAAAAATTTATTTATTTATTTTCAATATATTTATGTATGTATATAAATGTGGATGAGAGATTTGTCGTGTTATGAAATATGAATATGAATTTACGTTTGAATGGATTTTTCAATTACAATTTTTTTTTTTTAATTTTTTTATAAATTTTTTTATTTTGTTTCGGTTTTTTTGTTTATATATATATTTTAGTTTAGTTTACGTTTAACTCCCTTGTATGTGTTTTGCATTTTGTTCCATTAAATTGTTAAATATGTACAATTATTAAAACAGCGCCAGCAGCTCGTCACAAAACAAAGCCCACAACCGAAAGGATATCAAATGATAAAAAAATAAAATGAAAATAAAATATTATGAATATAAATAATAATAATAAAAACAAGAAACCAATCAGCCAAATGGCCATAGAGAAAAACAACAGAAAATTATATTTGTTCGAGCATACATTTTTTATTTACACACATATATATTTATATGTATATATATTTATTTATATATATTTATTATGCTGCATAATTTGCTTTTGTATTCATATTGTGTCAATTTGTAGTAGCTTCTTCATAAATATTGTGTAGTTTTGCATAATTGTTGCTATTTTGCTGCATTTCGTAAACCTCTTTATTTATGATATTTTATTAATTCAATAAGTAATTTAATTTTACCTTCTCTGTTCTATTTATATTGAATTTATTAACTATGAAAATGTTTTCTTTTTTTGTATTTCAATTTTTATTTGTTTTCCGTTAAGATATTGTTTTGGTTTTTTTAATTGTTTTAAATTTATTTTATTTTTATTTATTTATTTTTTTTTTGAATCGTAGTTATATTTTATTTTTGTGTGTGTTTAGGCTAAATATATATTTTTATATTTTGAATGACTTGTGCTTAGAAGCGTAAATATTTTGTATACAAATTTAGTTTTTAGTTTTTTTTTTTTAATTTTTTGTATTTTTTTTATATTTTAATAATTTTTGTTATCTTTTGTGCATAGCATTTAATTATTTACATGAATTTAAATGTCTAAGTAAAACTTATTAGATAAATCACTGGATGCGAAAAAAAAGACAGCTAAAGATGATGACAGCCCTATTGGCCAGTGTTGGCTAACGCCAGGAGCAGCTGTCAAATGCCAACTGCATGTCAAACTGAATTCATTTTTCTCTTTTTAGTTTAACTAAACGCTAATTTATACAACAATATTTCGCCTGAATCGAAGTAACTAAATATACAAATACATAAATATTAATTAATGCGTACAGAAAGTAACAGAATGCGACCCAAGTCCAGTGCCTGCTCAGCCCTTGTAGAAGTGATAGAGCTCAATGTCTCCGGTGTGCTGCTGCGGCTTGGTGCGGCCCAAGGTGCCGCACGACTTTAGCGTATATCAGTGATACCGGCGCAGGCTCCCGTTGTTGTTGTTGTTGCCGTTGACCAACACTGGATTATTGTTTGACAGCGTTGCCAGATTGTTGTTGTTGGCATTGAAGGAACGCCGCCCGGTCGTATTGCCATGCACCAGCGCCATGCCCATGCCATTGCGCAACGGCAGCGCCGGCGGCGGAGGCGTGGGCGTCGGACTCGGCGGCATGTCATGGTCCAGCGGCAGCGAATAGTGCGAATTGTTGTGAATGTAGCCAGCATCGGCCATGGCATCGCAAGGCTTGGCATAGACGGCACCATTGTGATTGAAATGATCCTGGGTGAGGCGGATGCCGGCATGGCCATTGGCCATCGGCTGGCTATAATGCGACAGAGTGCTCTCCTGGACGCCGCACTGGCGCCCAGCCATATGACGTGGCAGCGAGGCATTCAGTCCGAGCACCTTGCCCCCGCCATTTGCCAGCAATCGCATGTCCTGCTGCGAGTGATGTGAGCGCGGTGTGGTTGCCGTTGCTGGTCCTGCTCCTGTTCCTGTCTGCGGATTGTTGGTCATGTAGTGAATGTGGCTGAGTTGGGCGAATGGCGCATGGGAGGCATCGACGGCGCTGGGCACTTGCAGCTGCTGCAGCGCTGTTCCTGAGTTTACCGAGGGCGAGGGACCGTTGTGACTGGAGGGGGCACCACCCCGACCCCGCAGCTGAGGTGGGGGTGGAGCTTCTAGCTATAGCTCGGTGACTGGAATCGGCCGGGTGCCCAAATACTGCGACGAATTGTAGCTGCTGGGGCAGAGGTAGCCCGATGCCGGATGCACACCGCCACAGCCAGGCCGCGTCATGGACTCCTCGTCCGAGAAGGTCTTCTGGTACTCGCGCTCCTTGCGCCCCAGCGCCGAGTGCCCCTTCAGCATTTCGCGTATGCGTCGACGGCACGTGTAGATCACCAGCGCCAAGGTGGTTATCAGCGCGGCACAGGCCACCACCATGATGCCGATGATGGCCTGCTTGTTACCGCCGCCATGGGTGCAGCCCAGCAGCGGCTCGGCCAGCTGCGTCAGTGGCAGCTCTCGCAGATTGGCCGGATAGGAGCAGATGACGGGCGCGTACTGGCTGCTGCCATTCCGGCTGATGAGCAGATTACGCAGCCACATCAGCTGGCAGTCGCACACGAAGGGGTTCTCTGAGAGGTCCAATGTCTGCAGGTCAGACCAGGGAAACAGACTCTCGGAGAGCGTGCTCAGCTGATTCTCCTTCAGGATGACTGTGCTCAGGTGTGGAAAGCCGCCCACGGTATTGGCCAGGAGCTCGTTGAGCTGCTTGTTGGCCGACAGATTCAGATGCTCCAGGTTCGTGTTGTCCGCAAAGGCGCCGCTCTCCACGCGGCGCAAACGGTGAGCGCCCGTGATCTCCAGTTGCCGCAGCTCGCGCAGACCGACAAAGGCGCCCGTTGCGATGACCTCGAAGTCGTTCTGGCCCAGCAACAGCTGCTCGAGTCGTGCCAGATGCTGCAGCGCAGACGAGGGCACGGCCTGCAGCCGATTGTCGGACAGATCCAGAAAGCGTATGCCCTCCAGACCCCTGAGGGCATCAGCCGATATATTATGCAGTCCGGCGCCGCGTAGGTCCAGGCGCGTCAGCGCCTTCAGATCCTGAAAGGCGCCCGCCGGAATGGTCATAAACGAGTTGGTGCCCAGATAGAGCTCCGCCAGGCTGGGCATGGCCTGTAAGGTTAGCTGCGATGGCACCGTGGTCAGCGTATTGTCATCCAGGTACAACATGCTCAGGTTAATCAGTCCATCCAGGGCGTGCGGATCGATGTGACTGATGCGGTTCTGGCCAAGATTCAGCTCCACCAGCTTCACCATGGGCGAGAAAGTGCGGTACTCCAGCTCGGCAATCAGATTGCCGCGCAGATTGAGCACTGTGATGGTGGTCAGGCCCGTGAAGGTCTTGTTCGTCACTTGGCCAATCTTGTTGTGGTTGAGATGGAGCTCCTGGAGCTTGGCGTGGTAGGCGAACGAGCGCTCCGGTATCGTGACCATATCGTTGTAGGACAGATCGAGGAATGTTAGCTGCGAGTAGAACTGCATCGACGAGTCGATGGTCTTCAGCTTGTTGTTCTTAATGACCAGCCGCTGTATGGACGGGTTCAGTGCGATGGGCAGCACATCGAGCGTGCCCACGCCGCAGTTGACTTTCAGAGTTTCGTCATCGCATTCACAGCCATTTGGACAATTTGCCAGGCCATTTGTCGGCACGAGCAGCCCCAGCAGCCCCAGCAGCACAAGCAGCACCACCAGCAGCGGCGACATGGTAATTGCCGTTGCCATGGCCGACGACCCTCGTCTGCTCATTATGTTGGCCCGTTGGCCTTCTCCTTTACCTCTCTATCTGTCGCGCTCGCTCTCTCTCTCTCTCTCTCTCTCTTTGTCTCTCTCTGTCTCTCCTCTTCTGTGTGCGCCTAGTCTGTGCTGTGGTTTGGTCTGTTGGTTAGTTGCCTTTGCTGTGACCAGACGTTGACTGTCTGTCCAATAGATGCAGTTGCTGCCTTCTCTCTCTCTCTCCCCTTTTGGGTTAAATACGTTTTAGCCAAGTTTGCCAATGGCTTTCGTATTTGGCGTCCGACATTCGTGGCGCTCTCCGTCCGCCGTTTAGCCTGTAAAGGGAAAGAATTAAGCGGGGTGTGGGGCTTTAGTATGTGCGCTTTAAATTGATTTTCCATTAGAGTTCAAAATTGCTTGGCTTTTGGATTTTCATTGGATTTGGCTGCCACTGCCGCTGCAGCTGCAGTCGCTGCCCGGCCAAGTTAATCGCTAGTTTTGTGGATTATTTCGCCCCTCTCCCGCTGTATCTCTATTTTGTATTCTACGCCTGGCAGTAAACAAATGAAGACAATTTAAATGGCCACGGCAACAACATTAGCAACGGCTCTCGCATTAGTGGCAAAGCCAAATGGAAGCTGCCAATGGCAGAGCTTAACTTTGGGCGCCCGGAACAAACGTCGCTTTAATGGACAGCGACAGCGACAGTCGGAGAAATGCTTGAACTGTATGTGCTGGGCCAGGCCAAGTCTGTTCATATTTTGGTCGACTTAATTAAGCTGCTTTAATTTTGAGCAGAGCTCACGTTCAAGTTTTTGCTTTGGCCTGTTGCCTTCGTTTGGCTCTTATCGAATTTTTAGGCTGTGACCCAACCCGACCCAACCCAACCCAACCCAACCCTTTGTCGCAGGGCAGCTCCCCAAAGATATGCCACATAGTTTAGTTTTGGTCGAAACTTGAAAAACAACTTGCACTTTGTGTGCTTCGGGGACATTTATCAGCAAATGGCAAAAAGGAAACTTAATTTAGCGCACAGCTCCGAGAAGTTCAAGGATGCCGGCAAGGATATGGGCAAAAGGCGCAACCCCAAATGGTCTATCAAATAAATAAAACAAAACGAAAGCGTAGGAGAGAGGGAGAGAAGCAGGGAGAGGGGGAGCAATTTTTGTTGTTTTCTTCTCTACATCTCTCTCTCTCTCTCGCTCACAAAAAACAAAAACAGCAGCAGCTGGCCACGCCCCAGCTGAAACATGTTTGGCTTTGGCGCTGCCTTTTTCATATTTTTCAACTTTACGCATTGTTCGGCATGGAAATGGTTCGGCCCCGAAGGCGTCATGAAAATAATCATAGATGTGGGTCATACTTCATGGCAAGCAGCGGGCTGGCTGCTGAGTGGGTGGTGCAGACAACTGATGGCTTTGTGTATTGTTTGCGCTGCGCCAAAAAGGATAACTGCTGGCAGCCGCTCTCGAGACTGTGCGTCTCTGGCTTCAGCCCCAACTTGACTCTCGTTTTTATTATGTAAATATCACATAAACACCCGGGAGCGACTCGGGCGCAATCATATGAAACAACGCCACAAAAATGGAGCGCCAGCGCCCAGGTCCTCGCAGTCTCTGTCTCTCCCATCATTATCATGCATATGCCATAAAGCGACTTGTTGAGACTGCGACTGCGACTGCGACTGCGACTGAGAGGTTGCTCGCTTTTTTTTTTGTTTTTTTTTTTTTTTTGGGCAGCTTGACTCGAAGCCAAACCGTTAAAAACACAAAAACAACTGACAGCAGCTACATGAAGAACTGCCAGCCTCCGTCTCTGCCACTGTGTGGGTGTAGCAGCTGCTTAAGCAGTCAGTCAACACGCACTTTCAAGCTGGCGAAATATGTGGAAAATCAAATTTAAATTGCTGAAATGTGAAATGCTGCTAAATGGCCAACAACAGGAGCGTGCAGGCCAGCCAGGTTGTTAAATGGCCCAAAGCATGCAGCGGGCAGCAGGCAGCGGCCAGGACATGACTCGAGTCGCTGCCAACAGCTATTGGCTTAGTCTCCTTACAAATGACGGCTGTTAGCCGACTGTTTTGTTTCGGGCGAGCCAATACGTTAACAGCAAGACACTTACGCGAGCTCACAAACAAAATATGGCAACAGCCGGACCTAAACCAACAGCTCTGGCAGAACACGAAGCTTCAGGCCAACTGGCCAACATGTGTAGACAAACTGTGCTTCGCCGGAAAGGTCAAAGTGTCGTGCCGGCACTTCAACTAAGACTTCAATGTTATTGAGTCTAAATTTGTGACTTGTGCAACACTGGTTTGCTTTATACCAATACTAACTCTCTGCATTGAAATGCTTTCGTTCTTTACAGTTAAAGTTAAAATTTGTTAATTATTCAATATTATGGTTTAACGTCTAGCCCTTGACCAACAACTCTACTTCATTCAACACTGCTCTCTTACGATATTCGCTCTTTATCAACACTGCTTTAACTGTGTTCTCCTCTAGTTACAGTTAATACCATTTTGAGTCTATTCAGCTTAAATTTATGACTTATGCAACACTGCTTTTTCACGTTGTTCTTTCCAGACCAACACTGCTCCCCACAGCCATTTATGTGTCTAATTTGGCGACTTATACAACACTGCTCTTTTAAATTTTTATCTCTTTACCAAGCGTCATAGCTTTACCTATTCTTGTCACAGTTAAATTTGTGACTTATGCAACACTGCTCTCTAACGATATTCGCCCTTTACCAACACTAACTGGCCGCTTTAACTGTTCTCCTCCACACAGTTAACACCATTTAAATTGTCACCCTCGGCTCGGTCGCTGGCCTCTGTCCAGCTGACGTGTCTGCCGCTCAAAAGTATGCTCTAAATATTTTATAGCTAGCCGCTGAGATTTTCTCCTCTTTTTTTTTTTCTTGCCTCGACATTTTTATTTGGTTTACGGACGGCGTCGGACAAACCTTTTTTTTTCGACTGCTGCTCCCCCGTTTTTGCTGAACTCATTTATTAGTTCTGACTGGGTTCGTGTCTGGGTCCGGGTGTTGGCCCGCTCACACTGGCAGTGCCTGGTGCCACTGCCACCAACTGACCATTGTTATAAATGTTTGGCTGTCAGTTCAACTGTGGCCGTGTAGCCTTGCGGCCATGCTGCACACAGAACATGGGAAAATAGAAACCCGAAGGTAGGAAAAAAAAACACACACACACTCTATGTCTGTCTGGGCTGCTCCGCCTGGGCTATGACTTCCGTTTTTTGTTTGCCAACCCCCTGCGCCCAGCGCCCAGCGCCCTGCTTATTGTTTAGTCGGTTGAGTTTTTGAAAATTTGCCAGCAAAAAAAAAAAAAGAAGAAAGCAGGAAAAACGCGACTTTTGCAACAGTTTTGCCTTTTGTCTTGCCATTGCCAGAAAATTGCTAAATAAATGCATGTTTCTGATTTAATGGAGATGGGGGCAGCTCGCGTGCCCAATAAGTTTTCCCTTTAGTTTTTCTATTTACTTTGAGTCTGCCATCAAATGGCCGCCCACTCGCTGGCGCTGGTTTGGCCCGCTTTATTAATTCCTTTTGCCCATCTTTAAGCGGCTCCAATTTACACTAACTGTCAGTCCGGCCCCCGGCCACGCCTCCTGCAATAAACTTCAACCGGTTTGTTGTTCTTTGCCAAATGTTTAATATTTCAAAGTAACGCCAGCCAATAGCACAGAATCCACTTTCCATATCCGCTCGAGATGTGTAGCAGTATGAAAAGGGGAGCAGAACCCGACCATCCCCACCCACCCCTCCTATACCATCATACCCCTGCTGAAGCCATCTCGCTGGTGTTATTTATATGACAATTTCGCTTGAGCGCGCGTTAAAATATCGCTGACAATATTTTATGCTCATGCTTTGCCTCATGTTTTGCCAGCGTATCACGCCCCCCTACCCCCGCCCCCCACGACCACCCACTTTGCTATGATAAACTTGGCAAATTTATCCTGCTTTGTGCCATACGTCTTTTGGCACAGTTTTGCCATTCCGTCCCCGTCTCCGTCTCCGTCCACTGCCGACTCGCTGGCTCACTATTTGCACAGTTTACAGTTGCGAGTTGCGAGTGGCGCTTGGCGCTTGGCGCTTGGCGCTTGGCGTGTGCATCTATAAGATACTTTCTGCTGCTAAACAAGCACAGTCAAATATTTGCAATGCTCTAGAAATAACAACAACAATAGTCAACAATGGATAAGGCTAAAACAGAAACAAAAACAATGCGAGAGCGACGAGTACTTGAAGCGCACGCACGCTGCAAAGTTGAGCGCGGTATTTGGGGCATTTCCCAGAAAGAAAGAAAGAAAGAAATAAAGAAGAAGAAAAGAAAAAGAAAACAATTCCTACTCCGCCCAGCTGAAGGCTGCCAGTGAAAGTCAGTCGATGGATGAAGGCAGCAGCCAGTCGTCTGTGAAATAGAAAACGAAACAATGGCTCCATTCCTTGGGGGGCGTAACGCGAGAAGTCAGCCGCTGCCGCTGCCGCTGCCGCCGCCCGACGCCAGAGGGCGCTCCGTCACACATGTTACTTCAAATTTTTCTTTCTTTTCTGTTTTTTTTTGGTAATAGTAATCGGAGAATTGCAACTTGCAACTTGCAACTTGGCAATTGCAAGTTTGGAATTGCTTTGCCCGCTTGCCTACCAATTGATTTAAATGTGGAGCTCGAGCTGGATGCAGATCGCAACGGTTCCTATTGCCAAATACTTGAGCTGTGCAAAGTAGCCACAAAGCCAGATCGAAATTCAATTTTTGGCTGCATTTACTCAGCAAGAACCAGCAGAGGAGAAAGCAAATACTTTGATAGTTGGCATAAAGTATTTGAATTAATAATGGAGGAGGTCGAAGGAGTTGGTTTCAATGAGGAGAGAGAGAGAGCGAGCGAGATAGTAATCGAAGCTGTAGGTAAAAATTATTGAACTGATTTATCGATTAACTAATGGAATCAATTTTCAAAATTATTTTAGTTAAAATTAATTGCAATAAATAAATAATAATACATTTAATTAATTTAAACCTGGCGACATGAATTAATTAGATAAATAATGAATAAATTAGATTTATTGAATTGAATTATCCCTAAATATTATATTTAATAATAATTTAATATTTAATAAGTTTCAAATTCATATGTTGGCTAAATTCATATTCATCTTAGCCCATTCCTGTATTAAAAATAATATAATATAATATAATATATATATATATATTTAATATCATCTCTCTCCTTTCCGCTATTTTAATTTACTTTTTTAGCTATGCCCAAATTCAATTATCCTCTCAATATACAAACTCTCAGCTAACACCTATTGAATTCAATTTCCCTCTCTCTCTCTCTCTCTCTTGCCCAAATTAGCATTTCAGCTAACCCCAAGTAATATGCTTTAAGCGCGCCTTTTGGCTCATTTGCTGGTATGTTTGGCCGGAAGTTTCGTAAGCTCTCACTCTATCATGCATGGGAAACACAACGCTTTAGCTGCAAAAAGTATTTTATGTGTCCCTTGAACATTGACACCAACTAAGCGACGACGCCGCGACTTAGAGACTTGAAGGCGTACCAGTTGCAGTGTTGGCCAAGAATTTGGCGCAGTTGGCACTACGACGACGCTTTTATGGCATAATTCCTGGCTACGTCTTTTTTGTTTTACGGCCAAAAACTTGGCGGGGAGTTGGGCATGGCGAATTGGCATGGCTAGAAAGTAAAGAGTAATACCCAAAGCAGTCATAAAGTAAACCAAATATTTTACATATAAACGACCGCAAGCAGACGTCAGAGTCGAGGCGAGGTCAGGGCAGAGTGTGGGCCAGACGTCGTCGCCATTTTAGCCATAATTTTTGTGAGTGTGTGTGTAAGTTTTTCTTTTCTGGCGCTTGGCTTTCTTTTTTTTTTATTTTTCTGAACTCGTGCCCATAAAACGGCGACAGGCCAAAAAGTAGGTAAGAAACTTTAGCCGGCGACCTTGCCACACGCATTCCTCGAGCTGCGCAATCGTCGTCGTCTGGAATTTTAAAGCCACGGCAAAGTTATGTGTGGCAGACAATAAATCCCAGCTATTGATCCTTGCTATATGTCTTAAACAAATTTATATGGCAAACGGAAAACTAGCTGGCTCCACTAGCTGGCAATATACTGCCACATTTTGGGCCAGCCCCCACTCTCTCAGCTTTTGATAAACGGGCATATGGCATCGCAAGAGCATGTCGAACATAAACCTTGCACGGCTGGAGATTTGCCATGGATTTGGAGCAGCGTTTAGTGCACCGAAGTTGAAAATTAAGGCCAGCGAGCGAGCGTCTACGAACATTTTATTACAATGTTTATCCTAAGAGCGAACTTTAAGTAGTGCTATAAATTCGCAGAGTGCAAGAAAAGGCAGAGAAAAGTGGCGGCTGATAAGCTAATGCTAAGATCAGCTGACAGAGCGAGTTGAGTGAGATGAGAGTTAGCTGACTAGATAATAAAACTGAGTTTAAGTGAGTTGCAGAGAGAAATGAGTTTGAGTAGTTAAGGCCATAGAACGCCAAACTAATTAGATCAAAGAAATAGAGGAGGAGAGCAACGGAGCCAGAGCAGAGCCATGGGCAGAACTATAGGCAGAGCCTTAGCAGAGCCAGAGATAGAGATGAGGCAAAGCAGGGTCTTAGCAGCGGCATAACAGAGCCATAGCAGAGGCAGAGTTGAAACAGAGATGAGCCATAATAGAGAGTTGAGTTAAAGCAGAGCGTTAGGCAGTCATGGGCTGAGCCATAGCAGAGCTATAGCAGAGGCAGAGTTGAGTCTAAGCAGAGCTAAAGGCAGAGCCATAACGGAGCTATAGACAAAGCAATAGCAGAGCTATAGGCAGAGCCATAACGGAGCTATTAGCAGAGCCATATCAGAACTAAAGGCAGAGCTACAGGCTAAGCCACAGCAGAGCTAGCGACAGAGCCACAGCAGAGTCTAAGCAGAGGCACACTTGAGCAAAAGCAGGGCCTTAGCAGAGCTATAGCAAAGCTACAGGCAGAGCCATAGCAGAGCCTTAGCAGAGCCAGAGCAGAGCCCGAGTTGAGTCTGAGTCTTGAGCAAATGTAGATTATTTTACTTTCGTGATTAAGTATAAATATTTTATGTGAACGTATATATACGTATTTATATAAATATATAAAAATATATATTTTTATGCACATAAAACTCCAGCTAAAAATCAATAAAAGCTAGAAGCAAAATGCTTTAATAAGCATAATTTAGGCTCCGGCAACATTTGAACGCCAAATAGCATTTCCATTGTCTGTTCTACTCACACATATAATTATATATATATATATATATATATATATATATATATATATATATTCTCCCACTCACACACACACCTGTAATTCCCCCGTCCCCGCCCCACTTGGGAAGTTTGCCAACTTTCGGCATTACTTAGGCCGCTTATCGACAAAAGTCAGCTAGCAGATCGGATTTGTGTGTTAAATTAAGCACTAAGTAGGCAAATATATGGGGAACAAAAAAAATGAAAACGAAACGAGAATTAGGCCAGCTGAAGAGCGCATAAAGGATTTACCAGTTGGCCAAAAGGTTTAGGCCATCTTAGCGACAATGCTGACAAGCATTAGAAGGCTGCATTTGTTGCTGACTCGGCGCGCGAGAACTGCAACAAGCTGGCAGACAAAAGAGAGGTAGAACAGAGACGCTGGGCGGGGCTCGTGGCCCAGGACTACCTGGACTAAGTAGCAGCAAACGCCATAAATCTTGGGAAATCGCGACGCGGGCGCAAAGTGCGCCACAAAATGGCGAAAATTGGACGGCAAGGAAATAACAAAAGGGCCGCAGCCAAGCAGAGAGAGAGAGAGAGAGAGAGAGAGACAGTTAAAAGAGACCAGGAAGTCGCAAGCAGACACTGGCCAGGAAGCACCGGCACATGCTCGGAGTCGGTTTAGTTGCAGTTGGCGTGTGCGAAAATTTAGTGCGCTTGAAATTTAGTTGCACAGTTGCGGTGATTTAGTTGGCCATTGCACTCGCTTGCAGTTGGCCCAAACCGTGGTGGACGCCGCTGAATTGTGGGCGGCAATGGAGGTCAAACCGGCGTAAACAATAAACTACGATTTGCGGCCACAGAAGACCAAAGCGCTTAAACTTGGCTTTAAGACAGCTTATGACATTTAGCTGATTATCGATTGAATTTGATGCCATAAGTGGAGTCTGAGTTGAGGAAAATTTTAATTTAATAATATTCCGAATATTTAATTTCATTTCAATTTAAGTTTAAATTAAATTTTAAAATTTTATTTTAATTTTCAATTTTAATTAAAATGTATAATTTTAGTTTTAATTTTAATATTAATTTGAATTTGAATTTTGATGTTTAACATTTATTTTTATTTTAATTACAAGTTTAGTCTTAATTTATAATATTAAATATATTTTTTTTAATTTAGTTTTTTATTTATTTATTATTTTTATTATTATTTAAATAAAAATTTTTTTTTTATTAATTTATTTATTTTAATATACATTTTCATAGTAATCTCTGACTTATCCCAATCTGAGCTTTTTCTATTTATTTTTATTAATTTATTTATTTTAATATACATTTTCATAGTAATCTCTGATTTATCCCAATTTCAGCTTCATTTTCATCAGCTCAGCCCACTGTGCATTTAAATTTTCACGTGTAAAAAAGTTTTGCCCACAGCCGGCCTTCAATGCCATGAGCCGCAGACCCCAACAGCCGCGTTCCCTTTGCTCATCTTATGCCGCCTGCTGCAGCAGCTGAATTTAACATGAAGGAAACCAGCAGCGGCAGCAGCAGAGGCAGCAGCAGCAGCAGAGACAGCAGAGGCAGCAGCAGCAGCCGCAGCAGAAACGTCACATGTGCCATGGGCTTGTTCGGAGATTGGGGATAGTCGAGGTTTTTGCTTTAAACAGTGCCATTGTTTATGCACGGGCGAGACAGAGAAAGTGAGAGAGCGAGAGGGAGAGAGCGGCCAACCAGACTCATTTAAAGACTCCGCGCCGTGCAGAACTCAACGTGAGTTAAGTGCGTTTGGAAAAATTTATGCGAAGAATGCAGCAGCAATATGTGCAACAGCGGCAGCCACAACAAACTCCAGCAGCGCCAACCACATGGCACACAAAAAAGGACCAACGAGGCACAGGACTCTCTCTCTCTCTCTTTATATATATATATATGTATTGTTTGGAAAAAAATGTTTATGCCCAGGCAGACTGCGTATGGCTTGGCAGGCTCACAGACAGCAGCGACTCAGTGCTTTAGACCCTCTCTCCCTCTTCCACTCCCACTCTCTCTCCCTCTCTTTGTGCTGCAACGGATACCCAAGTGTGAATAAGAAAGCTTTTGGCAGATGTTTTTTTTTTGTTTTTTTTTTGCCCGTCTCTGCTTTTTTTGCCCTCATTGTCCACTCCTCAAGGCATTATTCATAGCCGGCGCATCTCTGTGGATAGGCTGGCGAGAACTTAATAAGATTTTAATTGAAGCGCAAGAATTTAATTAATTCAATAATGCGTGCTAAAGACCAGCAAGAAAGTAAGCAATATAATAATAATATATGACGTATGTCTGCCTCTGCCGTGGCCTGCTCTGAGCTGGGGCATTGCTGTGGGTCGGTTGGCAATGCTCTCAATTAGCGAGCAACTATGCTCGAAATGTAATTTTAATAACGGAGATTGGAAATTCCTTGAATTTTTAAATTATGGGATATGCACTTGGGAATATCCATGTTGTAAATTATGGAATATATATATAAGAAAGAAAAGATATGAAGGAGCTTGAAAGACTGAAAGGGGTTGTTATACACATATAAAAAATAAAAAACAATATGATTAGAATGGAGCAAGGAAAGTCTTGCTCTAACACTAGACTCCTATCACACATTTGCCTAATATAAGAGAAATTGACGCTTGAGATATTAATATATCTGATCAGCTTAGATATATTAATATCTAAATTGAAAATATAGATATTTTGAGATATGTGAAATTTATTTAATTTTTTATTTTGAACTTATTAATTTTTGTATTTATTATTTTCCATTTATTTATTTTTCATTTTCAATTAGTTTTTTATTTTATATTTATTTATTTTTATTTTTTTATTTATTTATTTTTTATTTATTTATTTTTATTTTTTTATTTAATTATTTTTTATTTAATTATTTTTTATTTATTTATTTTTTATTATTTTATTTTTTATTATTATTTTATTTATTTACTTTTTAATTTTTTATTTATTTATTTAATTATTTTTACTTTTTCTATTATTATTAATTATAGATCCAAAAAGATCCAAAGGCCTGTCTTAAACTCAACTTTTACCTCACACTTTCTATATATAAAGCAGAAAAAATATCAAATGCTCCTCCAAGCTTAACTCAACTCAATTTCCACAAACTCAGCTCGTCTCTTTCACGTACCCAGCGATGTTCAGGTTTCAAAACTTCCTTTATCCCAACTAAAAACAAATTAAATTATCCTAAATAACAATATTATTATTGTTATGTTTAGCCATTTGCCTAAAACTTATCTAGCCCAAACTAATTAAAGTTCAATGCATTTTGCAAAGTTGGCCAAACTAACATTTGTTTCGAGTTCAGCTGGCATCCTTCGGGGGCTGCATACGTGCCGCTTGCTTGGTTGTTTGTTTGTTTGGTTTTTATTTTTGGGGTCAGCTGTACACTAATTGCGAGTTGTTAATGTTGCAGCTGCAGCCAGTTGCAGCGAGCGGCGACTCAATTGAAAATCTTTAGTGACTTTAAAACTGGAAGTAATATAAATCACATACAAAAGGTTCAGCAAGTAACCCAATGCCGGCGCATTGTTGGTCGCCTGCTTAATGACGCAAGTAATTGCAACTGCGCAGCGAGTGGCAAGTTGCAAGTTGCAAGCTGCAAGCGGCAAGCGGCAAGCGGCAAGTTGCTGTGGGGAATTGTGGGCAGCATAGAAACAACAACTGTATGGCACAAGGGAGCGACTTAATGAAAATCAAACACACAAACAAACAACAACTCAAAGTCGGTCAACTGTGCAGTGGAAAACGTCGCCGAGAGTTTTGCGACCCCCGAGAAACTCTCAAGTGGCGCATACCAAACAATAATTGATAGACGGACAGATGTACAAGTGTTTAAATGAATGAATGATGTGGCTCTCTCCTCTCCCTCTCTCTCTCTGCATTTGAGATGTGCTTTGATGTTTCGACATTATTTGCAAAGGGTGCAATGGACGCGGTAATCGGAGCGACCCAAATCAATTGATTTATGCACTGTTATGCTCGCCTCAATTGAAAACTGTAATTAAATTAATGAAGAAAGTTGACAAACTGTAGGATCTGTTATTGTTGCCATGCTCATAGTTTGTTGAGTCTATGCTCTGGCATTAATTAAGTTACGCACTGGCTAGCTTAAGTGGAGCGCAGCAGACACGGCGGCATGTGAAAGTCAGCGGCAATTGTTAGTATGAGAAGCGCTTAGAGAGGCGGCAGCTGTTGTAATTGTCACGCAATTGCCCCAAGCCAGACGAGCTGGGGCCAACGGCCCTGGATCAATGCGGAAGCTCAATTGATGCACGAAATGCACGAAATTGCATTGGAATTCTCCGATGCGCCCAAGACGTGCTTCACAGAGAGACACAAAACTGATAAATAACACAGGCTATGCAGCGCATTAAATGTCACTTTGCAATTCTTGCATACTTCTTATAATTTCACACCTTTAATTGCCGCTTGTGTGTGCCATCAGCCGAGCCTTAAGCATATTGAATTCAGCTGAAAAGCTGCAAAGCCATAAATAAAGCACTTCAATTCTCCGAAATCATTGAAAACCGATGAGCTTAGCTATAAAATATATAAATTTTAAAGCATAAACAATCGTATCGTGTTTGCTGTGTTGTAGAGAAAACAAATAAAATAAATGCAAAACTTGAGCTGCTAACATTCTGCATAAACAAATGACAAATGAGATTTTCGAGCGATTAAAATCGCGCAGCGCACATTGAAGGCGTTTTAAAACGCGCAGCGCACATTCAAGGCGTTTTAAAACGCCACACATTTGGCAAACCAAAAATGAAAATTTTACAAATGAGCAATACAATTGTTTGTGATTGTGCTTGGCGTTGTAATGCAATCAGTTTCGATTTGATTACCTTTAATTGACTTTTCAGCACTATTGAACACATGCAGCAGGCAGCAACGGCGACGGCGACGGCGACGTCATGAACATTTAACACTTTTTGTGGCTCATTAACAATTCAAAATGTGGAGCACTCTTCCCGCTTTTTCTCTCTCTCTCTCTCTCTCTCTCTTTTATTTTCATTTATAACAATTTATTTTTTCAATTTCAATTTCAACACCGGAACTTTGTTGTCAAACATATTGCATTATATTAATTTTCTTGTTGCTATTCTCATAGTTGTTGCATTGATATGGATTTGTGTGTTGCAAAAAGCATCTATAAATTATGCAAGGCAACAGCAACAACCACAGCTCTGCAGCAGCAGTGCTAAATTGTTAATAATGTCACAATTTGATGCCAACAATTTATGACAAAAGCTTAAAAAATGCATTAAAATATATACGTGGAGTGCAAGAGGCAGAGTAAGAGTATATGTATGTGTGCCTATATATATATATATATTTTTAATTTGCACTCAATATTTTTAAATTATTTATGTTAATTTTTTAATGGCTCATTGAAATACGCAATAAAATTCATTAAAACATTCTTTCTTTGCACTAAAGCAAGAGTAATTCGATTTTGTCAAGCGGTTTGTAATTAAACTTGACTGAGAGAGAGCGAGAGAGAGAGAGAGAGCATGAGAATTAAAATATTTTAAATGTATTATATTAAGATTTATAGAAATTATATAAATAAAATTAAATGTTAAAAAAAAGAGTTTATATTCAGAACTTAAAGAAAAATTTTAAAATAATGATTTATAATTTTATATAATCAGAAACTAATTTTATATTTATATATCAAAAAATAATATTACATTTTTATATAAAAAATAATAATAATATTAAATTTGTATATAAAAATGAATAAAAACAGTAACACTAAATATAATATAAATAACATAATAAATAATATATAATTAATATAGGCAAAATCTTTTTTTTTTAAGTATTAATAAAAAATATTATAAATATTAATTAAAAATAAAGGTTGGCATACCCTACGAGAATGTTCAGATATATATATATATATATATATATATATATATATATATATATATATATCATATATAAACTTATATTAATGTATGCCATAGCTAACATATTTCTTAGCATGTCATCCGAAATTTATTAATTTTAATTGAAACATATTTATGCCCTGATTTCCACTTAGGCAAACATGAATAATTATCTTTTGTGCAATTAACTATGCCGGGCACAATTGAATTAAGCGCCAAGCACAGTTAACAAAAAATCGCTATGCAAATTGTGTGAGCATAATTAATAAACTATTTTCAACGTGCTGCATTAAAATAGACACACGAAAAAAAAGGCAAAAAACTATGCCGCAAATTTAAAAATGAGCATTTCACTGGCTAAAAAGTAGCATAAAGCAAATGTGTGACAACGCGAAAAACCGCAAGAGTTAAAGAAGTGGAAATGGGGAAAAGCGCAAAGGGAAATGCAAAACGCGCGCCTGGAGAGGCTGCGACAAGAGACTGCGACTGCGACTGCCACAGCCACAGCCACAGCTGGAACACCTCGCCACCTCGGCCATGGGTCGCAAAGTGGGGCCTGCTCAGCTCCAACTGGGCTGGGGACTGGCGCTGGGTCTGGGTCTGTTTCATATGTACATGGCAAGTGTTGTAAGTATGTGCTTAAATACGCATTTATTCATACAAATATGGCCAACGGCAACAGCAGCAGTAACAACCGCAACAGCAGCAGGCAAAACAATAAAACAAGTTGGGTTCTAAATGGTGCAGGTATTAGACTATAATATATCCTGTAAAGTGAAGAGGGAGCAAAATAGAAGCCATAAATCTGACATATTTGTATATAATAATATTTAAAATATTAATTATAATTTATACAAAATGTTAAATATATTTTCTCCTTCTATTCATTCGAAAATTTCATAAATAATTAAAATATCAAATATTTTTAAAAGTTAATATATGATATATAAAATAATTATTAAATATATTTTGAAAACTAAAATAAAATACTATTAATAAAATATTTAAAATATTTTTTTTTCTTTTTGCTAATTTTAAAATTTCAAATTAAAATTTAAATATGAAATATTTTTATAAAATAATATATGATATATCAAATATTATTTATACAAATTTGTTAATATTTTATCTTTTCCTTTTGTTCTGAGATTGCATACAATTTTGTTATGGAATATTAACTTATGTGAAAAATAATTATAATATATATTAATATGTATATAATATACATTTAAATATATATAATAAATAAACAGAAAAATAGTTAAAATTTAATTAATATAAAATAAATTTATATAATATTTAAAACCCTCAAATAAAATAAATTGTCTGCAGAAAAAATACTCTTTATAACTGATGTCCAAAATTATTTTAAAATACAATTTTGAACTATTTATTTATAGTTCTCAATTCTCATTCTCTTCCTTGTAAATTTCTCTCATTTGAAACTCTCCAGTTCTCTTTGGCAACCTGCAACAGTGTATACCCCTCGAGTCGAAAGAAAAGCGAATGAATTTCCATGTCGCTGCCGTCGTAGTTGGGCAAATCAGATGCGCAACTAACGAGCAACAACCACGACAACGTTGCTGACAACGGGCAAGGACTAGAGACCATGTAGAAGCAGCGCCGGACGCTGTGCCGCGGGCCATTCTATGTCTGAGCCCGGACCCAGACTCAGACCCAGACCCAGGCCCAGACCCGTACCCGAACCCGTACGCTCTACCCAACCCAACCCAGCCCGATTCCGAGTCCAGGCGAACATGGCGCAAATGTGACAAATATGGGCATAAAGTGTGCAAGTGACAAGTCTAACATACTTACAAATTTTCATGTGGCAGCCGCAGAGCCAACAGCCAAGACCACATTATCACCCAAAAAGGAGGTTGGAGAGACATGAAGACACAGGCACAGAGACACACAGAGGCAGAGACACACAAGGCACACACAGTCATCGCAGCATAGGAATTTGCGTTTTCAAATGTATGTTAATGATCCAGCGGGCTCTCAACGTAAACTCAACAATGATTTCCAGGTTCTTCTCTTATTTTTTTTTTCTTTTTGTTTTTTTTTTTTCTATTTGCTTGGCCAAACGTATTTCCTGTCTTTTTGTTGGCAGCTCCAACACTTGGCTTGTTTTTATTTTAATGATATTTTTTCAATCAGCGAGTAGTGGAAGAAAAAATTGAAGTTCATTTGAATATGTGCAAACTAATGCCGTTGATGAAGCTGCGTTTTCAACTCTTTGTTTGCGCGCAAATTAAATTACAATTTGAAATTTTTTTTTCCCCAACGGAAATACTTAATTCGAGCAGAGCTATAACTAATGTGTTTCGTATAGAATTCAGTTGTATATAAACGGTTTTTTAGTGGGCTATAATTAATGAGCAGGTGGCAACTGGCCTCTCCTCGCTCTCAATCTCTCTCAAGCGGAAATGCGTGTATTACGCGCCAAAGTTGACATAAAAGTAAGTCACAATGGACGAGCGTGCAGCGGAAATGACAACATTCTCAGCAGGCAATCAAGCTGAGCTTGAAAGAGAGTAAATGTGGCCAGTTAAGAGCTCAGCGGCAAGCTATTGTGGGAAGTACCTCAAATGCCAATCATAGCTGCTGTTGCTTGCATGCAGCATGCAACGTGGCAGCTTCACATCTTACGGCTCTGCCCAGCTGCTGCTGCTGTTGCTGCTGCTGCTGCTCCGACTAACAAGCTGTCAATAAACGTGGCAGTTGAGCTCAACTCAACTGCTGTTGCATTCTATTTTTTTCCAGTTTCAGTTTTCAGACTCATTCAAATGCGCACGCATGAAAATGACAGTAGTTTAGCTGGTGGCAGCCCAGACACGCACTCGCCTCATGCGGCAAATTGCCAGCTACACGCACTTGGTTTGTCAACTATGTATGTAGGGCTGTCGCATCTGAAATTACATAATTACCAACAATAAATTGTAATTACTGCCTTGAGATACATTTGCTCAGATAAACGGTTTTCCGTGTCGCCTCTGTCGTCTGTGTGTTTGCACTTGGTTTCGCCTTTGTTGGCTGGGCTCTCGACATTGACTTTGGCCCGACGCTGGCATAAATTACGCTCAGCAATTACAACAAACCATCGAAAATGTAAACAAACTTGGGGAATACGCACACCCGGTGGACCCCAGTGGACAAGGGAGGCGCCCGCAACGCATCGAAAAAGAGCACACAAAACGTTTTTAAGTTCAGAAAAGTGCGTGCATAAATTGTTCAAGTCTTAGGTAATTTATACCGATTTGTTTTCAACTAAAAGGCCATGCGATGTGCTTGGGTGGGAAGCAGACGTATCTAGATATGGTATGCGGTAAATTGCTCTCAGTATGCATAAAGTTTGGTATTTTTTAAATACTGCAGAGATAAGATATTTGGGAAATGTGGAAACAACTACAAAGCGTGGATACTTTTATCGACTATATATTATATGAAAGTGATGGAAAAGAGAATAAAATATTTATTTTCCAAAAATTAGTTTTTGTTTGTTAAATGGAGTTTTATTTTTTTTTTTTTTTATTTATTCTACTCTACAGTACAAGAAAATATTCCTATAATCTTTTATTGAATTAAATTTTTTCTTTTGTCGAATATTAATTCTAGTTGCTCGCTCTTCTAGTTTTACTCCCCTCAGCTATATTCTTATCGCTATTATTATTTGTTTTTCTTATATTTTTTCCAATTTAACATCTATTACCATACATTCCTTGCATCCCCTTACAGTCCTCTCAGCTTCTATTCTGTTCTGTTCCATTCTGCTCTGTTTCTTTCCGTTCTGTTTTGTTCCATTCTATTCCCTTCTCTTCTCTTTTCTGCACTATAATCCTTAGTCTATTATTTCTCATTGATCTACTCTATTTTCTCATCTTTTCTTATATATACTCATCTCTCTTCTTCACTTTATTGACTATTATATATTGACTTCTCTGTTTTTTCTTCTGAACTGAGTTTTTATTATCTCCATTTCTCTTCTTAGATTTTATTTTCTTATCTCTTCAGCTCTCTATACTTTTCTTTATTACTATTATCTTAGTTTCTCTATACATCTCTCTCATCTGTACTGCTTCTGCATAACTACTATTCGCTTCTATCGCCTGCTTTGTGCTATTCTTCGCTTATTTCTAATTCTCTTCCCTTCTATTATTATATATTTATTATAAATATTTTTATATTACATATATACATAATAATTCCCCTATTTAATATAGAAATATATTAAAATTAATCTGAATGCATATATATATTTATTTATTTACTGAAAATATATTCTTATCAATCTGACACATAACTTTCTTATAATATTTAATTCCATTGTGCAAACCTGCTTAAACAAAATCCATAATTCCAATGCCTGATTTAAGCCATATAATAAATGCGCTCAAGTATGCACAACCAAAGTCCACTTGGCCTTGAGCTTTTAGTTCGCTTTCTACGTAGCCAGCAAGCGCCACGTAACCTTAATCCGTCAGAGTCTTGACTTTTGCGTAGCTAAATTGAATATCGAATCAAATTCATACGACGCTCTGAGCAATTCCCCAAACTAGGGAAATACTTTGACAAATTGAGCTGTGTGTGTGTGGCACAGATTGCAAAATTGAAAGTGCAATTAAATAATAATTGAGGCAAAATGTATTCGATAGGAGGCAAAAACATGTTTTGTTATTGATAAACAAAATGCAATTTCAATCAAACTGGGTCAGTTTCAGACAAAATTGAGGGGGCGTGGTGCGGTGTAGCTAATGACATAATCGGAAATTTTGTTAACGTCTGTTGGCAGCTCCAGCTGCAGCGCGCAGTATTCAAATTTGATTTGCTGCGCTCGAAGGGGCCGAGATGTGTTTAAGTTGTGCTAAGCGAGTGCAGCTCATTAGGGTCATAGCATCGCATCGAACTCATTTATTATGGTCATATAATCTAGCTGACAGGGTAAAATAAAAAATGTATATATATACATAGCCAGTCAGTCAGTCAGTTCGTAAAGTTTTTTTTTTTTTTTTTTTTTTTTTTGGCGCATTATGCAAAAATTTCGGTCGCTTTTATAAAATGTTGCTGGCTAACTAGTTCGGTCTTTTGTAAGCTGCATATTTAAGTTTTAAGCCCGAAACGATTTGCATATTTAATAATAAACAGCCAGCAGCATTCAAAGAAAACCTAAAATGCATTTTTCAATATATTTTTAATTTTTGTTTTATTTTTTTTTTTTTCATTTTCACATAAAAAATGCTAAATCAATGGGAAATAAATGCGCATAACGTTTAGCGTAATTATCGTATGCAAATATATACATATATTATAATACTAATATATATATTATATACATATATGTAGACTATAAAGAGTAGCTGCCATTGATAACACAAACGCTTTTTGTTTTCATTTTTTATTTAAATTTATTTTAAAGGTTAATTGGGTGCTGATGCGCGCATTGAGCTGCCTTCGGGGCAAGAATTCAGCGACTGAAATCGAGATAATGAACCGCTTGAAAATATATTTTATGAATTTTATAAATTTCAAACTAATCATGTATTTTTTCCCAGACAGTGAGCAGAATTTTTTGTCGACTTTTTGATTTAATTTGTTAACAATTTTTCACATAAGCTTATAATTTGCAGTTAGTTAAAGAATTTGAATAATTGATGATGCAGTGAAAGGGACATATTTTGCTTTGTACAATGTTTGACTGGCTGTTCACAATGTTGCAGTCTCGTTTGGTAAGGTATATAAATATTAGCGGAATATAATATATTATAGATGCCAATATTTATGGCGCTACTGAAGCGTCTTGGCATATTATCTGTCTCTCCATTGCCTGCCTTACTTAGCCCTATTCATTATATAGACTTTAAGCTTAGAAAATCTTTTAAATTACATTATTTTAAATTGTTTCTTAATTTAAATATTTTATTTTCAATTATATTTATTTTTATTGTAATTTATTTTCTATTAAACTATATTTTTATTTTATTTAATCTTGTATTACTTTTTATTTTATTATCTATAAAACTATTTTTTTATTATTGTAGTTTCTTTATATTTTATTTTGTATTTTATTATCTATTATTTTGTATATTTTATTTTACTTTGTTCTCAATTTATTTAGCATTTCCTTATATTGGCTAATATATCACTGGCATTAACATTATTGTTATCGCATATAATTTAATTTCATTTAATTTTTTATTGATAGTAAAAAACAAAATATATATCTTTTAGATAGCCCCTCATTACCGATGCTTCCACAAATTGCGCATTTCCTATATCAATTTATTCTATAAGCCCCGCAAATGCAAATCATCGCAGTTGCATTAGCTTTAATATTCAGCTTGGGGTTGGCTTAAAGCCCAGCACATTAAGCATTTAAGCCCAGCCACGCCCACTGTGATGTATTTATGGCGGTTGTACGTACGTACTTTTTTCTGTCGCCCCCCCTCGTAAGCCCGTAAGTCAAATCGTTGCGGTTATTTATTTATTTATTAACACACTGAGCCAGCCCTATGCGAGCGCACTAACTATTCCCTCAGTTCTATGGGCAGAGGCAAAGCCCGAGTCCATTTCCTTGGCTCATTTAATTTCGCTAGCGGACCACACACATCGCTGCCCTTTGCTGCCTCTTTTTTTGCTGCCGCTGCTGCTGCTGCCACTATTAGTTGTTCAATTTAAGTCTCAGTTTTTTTTTTTTTTTGTTGCTGCTCTTGTCCTGGCTGCTCCATTATGCGCGTCCATTATGCCTCTGTTTGCCTTGATAATGCGCCACGTCCCAAGTCGCCCGAGTCTTATGGCATTGTCAGCTTTTGCCGGCCGACTGCCTTTTTGTCATTTCAGTTTTGTTGATTTTGCAAAAAAATAAAGAATATTTACCACCTCCACCAACTCCCCCGCCCAAGACTTGAAGCCAGGCAGCGAGTCTACCTAGTTTCAGCGACGTTTGGGCCAATGTAAATAATTTATTTATGGTCTTGTTTGTTTACTTCTTCCATCGAGGCATTTTCCTGCCTTAGCTGGGCTCTTGTTTGCCTAGAGCTTAGAAGGTGCTGGCTTGGGCTACCCGAAAACGCTAGCACACCCACACTCTACACACATATATATATATATATATATATATATATTCACATTCACATTCACTTTATAAATAAGAAATCAATTGATTTGGTGCAGGCGCAAAGTTAAGAACTGTTGCCTTTGACAATATTTGCCAGCCCTTAAGGCGATTAACAGCGATTCCATTTCAGCTCTCATGTAAATATCGACGCTTTAAATGAAATTGAGGCACATTCGTTTTCGGCTGTGTCAACAAGCCAAATGACATAAATATTATTTCAGTTTCGCAGCGAATGTCGATTGAATAAAGTTAATTTCGACTTCGGCTCAGATCTTTTAATTTTGCATTCATGTTTACTCTGCCGGCTGCTTTTCAAGTATTTGTCTTGACGGGAAAATGCAATTTTTGCGTGAGAACAATTCCAATGATTCCATAAGCCATACACAAAACTGAAGATTCACATAAGATTTTTAATGAAGACTTACCCAAAAATGCACAATCAAACGAAGAAATTGGCATCAATTAGTGTGGAGGAAGCATTGCTGTAAGACAGAAGAAAAATGTATAAATTAGTAAATTATGAGAGAGAAATTTAGCTGATTTTAAGCTTATAATACGAATTCTTAATATAATACTTAAAAGTTAAACATTTCATGAGAATCACATAGAAAGGATAGGGAAACAATTTATGGCTGGTTTTAAAGAGTTACACATGATACTATTTATTTACATATATATATAACACTGGGAATACACGACTGGAAATACCCTGAACTCAGCTTAAATAATTAAATTATTTTCATATTCTACCTAACAGCAAAAAGAGCAGAAATTACTCCCATCGATAGCTAGGTCAATGCCTTGAACTGGTTTGGCCACACACATTTTGCATATCTCTCAGGTCAGATCAGAGAGTTGAGAACTGTAAACCGATGATGAATCATTGGGACGATTATATATGGGCTGACCATGGCACACAGCAATTATGCAATTTTCCACAGACCAAAAACACTTGTCGCAGTTAGCCAAAGCGAAACGTATCTGATGATTCACACAGCTCAGGTATTTTGTATATGTATCAAATTGAGCGATGCCAGCAGGCAAACAGGCTGCCCGGCCAGCCAGCCAGCCAGAAGTTGACTCAACGTATCTGCAGTTGGTTAAACAGAACACATGCAGATAGACTGAGATACAGATGCAGGCTAAGCACGATAAGCGAATCACAGCAGAAATCTTACATTTGAAACAATAAAATCTGGCTGCGACTGGCTCTGTCTCTGGCTCTGGCTCTGGCTCTGGCTCTGTGGCTCGTCTTACAGACAGTTCATATCAGATGAAATAAACACACTCACAAACAGTGAGTGAGTGAGACTAGAGAAATTGCAGATGGAGGACCGCACATGAGTTTTGCTAGAAAGCCGTAGGGGCAGCTTCGCAACAACATCAAAAGCCACAGAGAGAAGTGCCGCCAAACTCTCGACACTACGTAGCTGTAACTACAGTATGTCTCGTCTGTAGCAGCTAACTGTAATTGTATCTAACAGCTTCAGCTGACAGGCCCAGGCCAGGCCGGGCCAAGAAGCGACTGAAGCGACTAGGCGACAGCCAGGCAACGCGTCGCTCTGGAACTTGTCTTACTTTTTATGGCCAACAAGCCACCAGCAGCAACAGCAACAACAACAACAACAACAACAACAACAACAACAGTGAGAAGAGGAACGCGTGCGGCTTCGCCAGCGCAACGCGAGGAGGCGTCGCAACGCTTCGAACTGCGGGGCCACCCAAAAATGGTCAGCAAAGCGCCACCAAATTGACTGCTCGCCCCGCCACCAGATGCGACCGACTCGCAGATACTTTTCTACCCCAGTCTGCTCTGCTATGCCATTGAATTATTGTTTGAAATCAAAAACTAACCATTATTTACCAGCCGAGGAGTGCCAAACAAAAGCCAGCAGCAAGTAGCAAAAACAATGCGGGCGAGAGTTGCTTGAGAGTTTATTTGATTTAAGGCAGGAATTAAGAAAAATATTATTGAATTAATTGTTACTAAATTTTAAAATTATTAACATTAAAATATTATCATTATTGATTACCTTTCAAGTAAAGACTTTATATTATTAAACTATTAATGAATTAAATTATTTTATATATTCTTAAATATAAATTTTGTTTGTTTATAAGTTTTATTTTTAATTAAATTATTTTTATTTTTAATTTATATTTTATTTTTACTATTTTATTTAGTTTTCATTTTTTTTAATTTAAAAAATGTTTGTTTAATTATTATTTTAATATATAATGAAATTTAAAATTTAAAACTAAAAATAAATTCATTTCCTATTTATCTTAAAAATTTACCTTTCCTTAAATATAATTTTTAGCATAAATTATTTGATTATCAAAATATTTTTATTAATATTTATCGACATATTCCCAAGTTAATGAAAGAGAAAAAATTTAAAAATACATAGATTTACCTAGATATATAGATGAAATTAACATTTTTTCTTTCCACATAATTATCGTTTTCATTCATAATTCCTCAGGCAACCCTCGCCAATTGCAAGCGGTGGCCCATGAAAATTGTATTGAAAGGCGGGCGACAGAAACAGAGACTCAGCGACAGATACGCCAGAGTCAGAGAGACACAGTCAAGACAGCCAAAAGACAACAACAGCACGTTAGCGAGGGGCTAGAGCACAATTGACTAGCAAACTGGAGCTGTACATCCTGGACACAGTGTGGCAGGAACTGGCCCCGCCTGCCGTCCACCCAGCCAACTGCTTATTGCCGGGGCAAATAATAACTTATGTCGAGTGTCAGGCCAAAAAAGCCGTAAGCGCTACGGGAAATATTTTCAGTGTGTGCTTTTCCTGTGCTCCAGTATTTGTTGTAGTTAGCCGTCGACGTGTGTGCTATATACAATGTAAATAAAAAGTCTAGCTATTGTTGTTGTTGTTGCTGTTGCTGTTACTGTTGTCTTTTTTGCCGGCCTTAACTTGGTTTTCTCCACAGGCTGAAGCTCCGAATGTATCTCAGTATTTCTGCAATATTTCAACATGCCGGCGCGTATCTGCTGCATGCCTGTCTGTGGTTTTTTATTTATTTGTATTTTTTTCTGCTTTTATTTTGTGTTGTTGGCGTATCCGTTATTGAACTATTGTGCACTGCACGTAATTTAAGCCAGCTACGCCCCTTGCAGCCCCAGCCATATCTCAATTCCCCCCATTGAGTGGATTTCGTCGTCCGCTTTGCGCAGCCCAATCGAAAATTTGTTTATGAAAGGGAATTTTCTATGAAAGTAACTGAAACCTGAGCGCAAAGTTCAGCCAACAGTTAAGTGCAAATTATTAGACGAGAAATTAGTAGAGCGAGCGAGGCTGCATGCAGAACTGGCAAAACGTACCAAATAAAAACTAGAGAGAACTTTTGAGCAGCTTTTTGTGGCACATTGCGGTTGCATTTGCTAATGGAAATTGTTCCGAGGTACGCAAAACTTTTTATACATTTTTTTTTTTTGGTAAATGTTGTGGAAATCTACAACGTAGAACGGTATGCAAAAGTAGTTTTTACTATTTTGGCAGTCGCGCTATTTAAAACTAGAAATTTAACATAAAAAATAAAATAAGTCAAAAAATATTTTTAGCATAAAAAAAGATTTTATATTTAAAATACAATAAATTAAAGTATTAGACAAATATTTATGCACAAAAAATAAATGGGATATTTTATATTTAACATAAAATAATCCACTAATATGTTAAAACTTTTAAATTGTAAAATAAAAAAAAGTATATTTTTTTATATTACAAAGTCAATTAAATATTTAAAATAATTTTTAAAAAATATATAAATTGTTATAAAATATCAATAAAATATATTCTTTTAATATTTGCATTCAAAAATAAATGTATTATTTTATATATTTTTTTAATTAAAAAAAATATATTTAAGCAAAAATATATATAGGCAAAAAAATAAAAAATTATATTTATGAAGTATTTGTATTTAATAAATAAATATATTTAATTCTATTTAAAATAAAATTAAATATTTCATATTAATCGTAAATTAATTTTTCTTTTTTTTATTTATTTTAAAATTGTTTCTTTTATTTGACATTAAACTTAAATGAAATATAAAATTTAATTGAAGTATTCATCTCCAGTGGCATTTTAGACTTGCTGTCTTGACCACATTTTCAAATTGGCATTATAAATACTAAAACCAACACCGAAATGCTGGCACACACAGCCCAAAAAAGCAATTAAAGATTAAAGTCTCAGTCGCAACAACAATAACAGCAACAGCAGCAAGAAGCGAGTGGATAACTAACCAGGACACAACAAGCTGCAACAGCAACGGCAGCAGCAACTGAAATGGATGACCAACACGTGCTAAGCTCATTAGATGCTCTGATTTCTCAAGTCTCAAACGTGGGGGCAAAACTTTTGGTGCCACATAAATTCTGGCAACAAACTAATAACCAATAAAATGTCTTAAGCCGTCTAAGCTCATAAATGCTATTTTAAAATACAGCCAAGACACAAATCTAAGACCGGAGCCAAAGGGCAAACAGCTCGACCTGCAGCCTTTTAAATTCACATATATTTATATATAACATATATATTCATGTGTGCGTGTGTGTTTGTGTTCATATAGATTGTATTAAAGTGGCTCAGGAAGCCATTCAAGTTGAAAAGCCCTCTTAATAAGCATTGGCCTGGGGTCTGCAGCTGGGCTCTTAGCTGGCAATGCCAACAAGTGGCCCACAGTCGGGATTGATGGGATGGGTTGCAAAAGGGGGCCGATGCAGAATTAGTCCGAGAAACCTCTTCGTCTGATGTTTGAGTGAATGGAGTCCAAAGATGAGCAACAGACGTCGCCAGGCCAGCGAGGGCAATGATTGGCAGCCAAAGAGTGCTTGCCGCCACCCTCCCAGCCGCTCTTGCCTAACAATGACCGGCTGTAAAATAGAGCAATGCCAGCAACAACAACAAATGCAACAGCAGCAACAACAACAACAGCAGCAGCAGCAACAGTTGCTCTGTCAGTTACTTTGACTTGCGTTCGTTTTGCTGTGCTGACATAAGCGAGGGCTGCTAGAGGTGTTTTAAAGAGCAGTTATGTTTGCAGTTTGCCTAGCTTCATTTTTTAACTATTTTGATTTAGCTTTAAAACATTGATGCAAAATCAATCAAAATATTTAATATTTATCAATATATTTACATCAATAAAAAAAATATAGTATTTTTTTTTTTAATTTCCTTATATATTTTCATATTTCATGTTGTTTATATATGTACAATATATAAGAAAATATATTTATCCTATATAGTCAACCGCAGAATATACATTTTCAATAAACCAGCTTGAAGCTTTAAGCCAGAATCCCAAACTTCTCGCTCATTCAGCTCTCTTAACTATTTTTAAATCTAGAATTTAGAATGTTGTATAATTTTTAACAAACTTATATTCAAAATTTAATAAATGAAAGTATTTTTTAGTTATTAATAAATTAGTAAGATTTCAGATTATCTAACTATGCATTTAATATGATAGTTAATCAAACATTTTTTTTTAATATGCTCAATTTATATATTTAAAAAAAAAAAATATATATATATATATATATATATATATATATATATATATATTTAATGAATATATTTCTAATTTATTGGCCTGCTCTGGCATTATAATAAATTCTTATTTAGATTTAATTCTGTAACAATTAAATTATAATAATTTTATAGTTTGTAACAGTTCTTATTAAAATTCTGTAAATTTATTACGCGACTGATTTTGCATTGCATATTAAAAATATTTCAAAATTTTTAAAAAATTTTATTTAATTATTTGAATAATTTATTTGAATAATATTTTATTATATTTTTATATTTCTATATTCTATCTATATTTCTCTTTCTCTCTATTTCAGAGTTTCCCACATAAATATATATTTATAATTTGCTGCTGATATTGCCTTGCTTAATCTCTAAAGCTACCCTCGCACTTTGATGTTGCCTCACGGCAACTGGCAGGCAACTGGCAACTGCAACGCTGTTGAACTTTTAATTTGATGAATGATATACATTTGTCTCGAGTGCAGGCCGGCAAGCGGCTGGCCACAGATTGCCTAAGCCACAACCAACCAACCAAACACACACATACACACTCACTCAGTTGCAGTAATTGTGGTGGATCGCAGCTGAGTGAAGATCTGCACCGCTGGCATATTTACACAGACACATGGTCCGAGTCGAAAGGCAGAGAAAGAGCCGAGTCGAGTCAAGTCGAGTTGAGTCGAGTGCAGCCGCTCTCCTCGCCCTGTCGAGTGGATGACACATGTGTGAGAGATCTGTGAAGATCTCCGCTCTGGTATATAATTTTTGCTTAACTGCAATTATGAGATGTTGCGGCTGATCTTGGAAAGAGACGAGGCAGAAAACCACAGCAGCAGCCACAGTCGCAGCCACAGTCGCAGCCACAGTCGCAGCCGTCAACCGGAAGCTTTGTCTTGGTCTCTTTTGCAGCTTGAGAAAACTTGTTCTTACGGTTATCTCTGTTGGTTTTGCAAGTGCCTCGAGTGCAGCGCGTCTGCCAGCCAACATACAACATCCTTAATTATGACAATCAGCGCTGCTTGAATGTTGCCCCCAACTCACTCTCCCGCTGCGCTGGGATATGCGAGCTGCTGATCCAGATCGGTTGCAATGTTTATGATCGCATGGAGGCCATCTCTCTCTCTCTCTCTCTATCTCTCTCTCTTTCTCTTTCTCCTGTACCTGATTGAGCTGGCACAGTTTAGCATGAAACGCTTTGGAATGTTGAACTGGGGGTTGCAATCCCGGCCAAGGATCGTTATCTGAGGCAGAGCGCGTGAGAGAGAAAGCCAGCCGGGTGGCCAGACCAAGCCCCCAATAAAAGAGCAACAGCAATTAGCATCAATTAGGCTTAAAGCTTGAACTCATTAACATAGTATTGGCCAGGCTAACAATATAAATGATCTAATTCCAGCGCTCAAACTCAGCGAAAAAGCAAATAAATTGCGTTCTAATCAAGAATCGATCGTTGGAATTAATCACAAAATTAATCTGAAGTTAGAATCGTTAAATTGATTGGGCAAACAAGTTTATAAATTCTTGTGACAGCTGAGCTGAGACAAACTGGAAATCGGAAAAGAATTTATGAGAATTTCGAGGAAATAAATTTGATGACTTTGAGTTGAAGAATTTATGTGCGAAATATCATGGGAATCGCTTAAGCTATCTTCAGCTCAATCACAGCTCTTTTCGAGCTATAACTATTTCACATAGCTACCGTGTGAGCTAATCAGTTATGCGATCAGCCACAAACATCACTTTCGCTGCCCACAGCCAGGCACCACCCCAGACACACCCAAAAAAAAACACAAAAAGAGAGTAGAAACCGCAGGGGCACATCGGACATGCGAATGCTGTAGCGTTGATTGATTATGGGGCAGCCAGACAAGCGGCATACAGAAAACAATTAAAGGTTCAGCTTTCACCCGAGGGCAGTGCCAACTAATTACTTTCACTTGGCCAGAATGTCGAGCAGAGTTCAATCACGCAACTCGACTTCATTATTGTTATCATCATCATCATCATTATCAGGGGGGCCATAGGTTAATATGGCAATTAGCCAAAGAGCGCCAAGTGCGCGGCCAAGTGAAAATAAGAAAGCCGTTCGCCTGCTCTGTCTGCGGCAATTAACAAATCCCAAAATCGAGCCAAAACTCTATTGCGCATAACTTTCAAATGTGATTAAGGTCGGACAAGCTGCCAGGCCAAATGAGCTGGAATATGTAATCAAAGGCAACTAAATCGACAGGTTCTAGGCGCAATAGGCGCACAAATAATGTTGTTGCTCTTGCTGTGGCTGGCCGAAAAGAAAAACAATCAAATTGCGTTGGCGCACAGACAAATAGCCAACGGCCGCCAGCCAGTGGAGGCCAGAACGGATGCTGGCCGCAGCTGGCAGATTTCAACAGGTTCACGCCCCGAATACAGACGGAGTAAGACCAAAACGAGACCAAAATCAGTGCAACAACACATTAAATGTAATTTTCGAATGGAGGCAAGATCGGAGCAGGCCAGGTCCAAAGAAGCCGCCAACAAATCCCAGCTCATTGCCAATAAAATGAGGGAGAGAACATCAAAATAAAAATGTAGACGCACATTAAATACCCTAAGCCATAAACATTGACGAACAAACCGTTCGCCATTAAGATTTACGAGCTACTTTATCGAACTGTTATCGATCAAGCTAAAGCAGAAAAATCAGTTAAGTAATTGCCCAGTCCCAGCCTCCGCGATGCCCTCCCTGTTTCACAAAGCTAACGGCTACAGGGTATCGTGGACAGAGCAGTCGACGCTCCACTTTTAAGTGGTACATCAAAAATTTGAACAGTTTTTCAAGTGTTTATGACGTGGCATGGGCGGCGAGTTGCTGTCGGGAAGGGAAAGGGGGGGGGGGCATATGAATTGGTGTGATTATCGCAAGTAAACTATCTCTCACAGCTGGGCCGCTGCCGGTTTTTGTTTTTTTTTTTTTTTTTTTTTTATGAAGATGAATTTCTTTTTTATTCGAGATTTATATGTGCCTCGCATGAACCCAGCTTCAACCCCCCCTGCTGCCACTGCTGAACTCTACGAGCTGTGCACGGCTGGAGCTCCAATTACTTCACTCACTGTTGATTATTATGTTGTATGTTGTAGTTTTATGAGTTGCTGTTGCTATTGCTGTTTCTGTAGCAGAGATTCCGCAAAATCAATGAAATGAAATGCTTCACTGAATGCGAGCCTCGCTCTGCGGCGTGTGCGTGTGCGTGTGCGTGTCTGCACTGCTTAAATATTGTATAAAACATTGTTGAAAAGGGCAGCCAAGGAACAAGCTTTGTTCATTGGAAACAACTAAGCAATTGCAATCGATTGTATGCTCTATGATGGCATCAGCCTGCATTCAAGTTCCATTAGGGCGACGAAAGTGTTGTTAAATATCAAGAATTGTAATATTGCTAATGCGTAGTAGGGAAATTTCATAGAAATGGAAATGTAGGCGAGTTGGGCAGCTTTGTCTATTCTAGATGAGAGATTGGAGATTTATATAAAGATAGGTCACTAATAAAATAAAACTAAAATATTGTTAGGCTTAGAGCTGGAAATGGACTTGATATAAATAGCTATCCATTAGTAGGATTCAGGTATATCAACTGATATATATATATACATATATATATATATTTTTTTTTTCTATTTTTTTTTGTCTATCCAGTCATTGAATAAAATATTATATAAAAAATTATAGTTAAATATATATTTAGTTTAATTAAAATTTAAAACATATTTCAGTATGTTTAATTATATTAAAATATATTCAATTATTTTATTATGAATTATATTTATATAAATCTAAAAGAAAAATATTACACTTTTAATTTTTAAAATTAAATTTTATAAAAAAAAGCAAAATAAAATTTTAAAATTTTATTTTTATCTATAAAAAATTATTTAAGTTCGCTTAGCACTGTCTGCTATCATTATTTTTTTTTTTAAGTATTCTCTCAAGTCTTTCTTATTGAAATTTAAGCCAACTCAAAAGCCTTTATCAATACCAATTCAAACTCCAACTAACAGCCTTAACTTATACTCAATATCTTCCGCTCACGCCACAGCTGTGTAAGCCGCTGAAAATCCACACAAATTAGTCATAAAATCCATAAAGAAACAATATTTACACAACATATAGACCAAAACGTAAGTCGAACTAAGTTTTCTGAGCTAATGAGCCGCACTTTTGGGGGTCACGCGGTCGTCACAATGGCCACAATTTACATAGAATTCACATAGAGATCCCCATTCACATCCCCATCCACATCATGTGGCTGTTCATCTAGTTGGTATTTATCATTTTCAATAAGCCATATCTTCAGTGACAATCTGGCAGCGAGTTCTGATCGTGTGGCATAAATCACGAAGCGGGGCCAACCGAAACCAGTTTCTGTTTCTGTTTCTGTGGCTGTGGCTGTTCTGCTCTGATCTAGCGCAAAAGATCTAGGCGCATAAATTCAAATTAGATAAAAATAAACTTTTACCAAGCAGGTGATTTAGTACTTGAACCAAAATATAACAGCAAACGCAGGTGTTTCGATGCAAACTCAAAAAACCAAAATGAAACAAAAAGAGAAACAAGTTTTCCAGATTTATTCTCAAGTTGGTTTTTTTTTTTTTTTTTTTGCTTACGACTGCGACTTGACATATTTGCCTGCTAATTTCTTGTTATTTATGCGGCCGTTGCGCATTTTCTGTGCTGTACAGCCTCAAGCGTAGCCCGCCACCCCCCAGCCCCACCCAAGCCATTCACCAAGTCGTGGGCAAACAATGGAGAGCTTAGCACTTGCTGCTGCTGCTGCTGCTGGCCCCACAACTCGCCAGAGTTGAGCCTATTGTTTGTCTGACAAAATGACAATTACATGTGAGGAATTTCAACGAAAAAAAAATTATTAAAATAAATATTTGTGCGCTAAACAAATTGCCTGTCGCGACTTCAGATGAATGTGTCTCTGTGGCTCTGTGTGAATTACACTCGAAAAAAAAAAACACGAAACTAAAATTGTTATTGATACAGCTGACAAATGTAGCTACATGAAAATTGATTTGAATTGGGAATTATTCTAAATGGTAACGTTACAGCTGAATATAAAATCCAAAAATATTGGTAAATGCGCAAAAAAATAGAAGTATGTCAAAAACAGGTTTTTATATAGCACTTACAAAAATTTTTAAATTACATATAAATATTTATAATATTATATTATTATCTATTATCTATATTTATGCGTATTTTTATATCATGTGGGCAGAATTTTGTATATACTTTAATTTACATTTTTTGAAGATTAATTTGTTATTAAAATTATAAAAAAATGTTATAAATTATTTTAAATTACTTTAAACAAGACAAAATAAATAAAATAAATAATAAAAACGTAAAATATAAAAATTATTTTTAGAAAATGCAAAAACTAAAAAAAAATTAACAAAATTTAATGAAAATAAGTTTTTAAAATTTAAAAATAATGAATATAAATTAAATAATATTCATATTATTATTATAAATAAAAAAAAAAACACAAAAAAACGATAAAAACAATATAAATAAATATAGATACAAAAATAAACAATTTAAATAAAATTAATAAAATCTTAAAGCATTTAAATAACATTTAATAAAATTATTTTTAAATTAAGGAAATTTGTATAGAAATATATTAATTATTATTCAATATTAAATTTTTTAATTTTCTGCAAATACTTTAATATTTTTATATGAAGTATTTTATAAAAGAAGCATAAAATATAGTAAAATTATCTGATCAACTAAATTAATATTCATATTATAGTAATAATTACCTAATTTAATATTATAATTTAGTATTTAATTTGAAAGATAAGTCATAATGAAGCAAAACCCCAATTCAATCAACTTAATGAAGTCCCAGATCCATTTCATGGCAGCCGACGTTAAACTGAAATTGGTTTCCCTTTCAACTAGATTTCCCGCTCTGAACTTAACTTAACAATTTATACACAGAATCATATTAAACCCACTTATGAGGGACAGCCAATCCAACGTGCTCAGTTGGCAGTTCGCAGTTTCCCCCACATGTAATTTATTCAATTGGCAGCCTCATTTCGGCAGCCGCCCACACACAAATGCCTCTAGGTCAGCTCCAGCACCTTCGGCGGAATACCAAGATAAACAACTCAATGGCGGCTCTTTGTGCAGTTGCGGCAACTGCAGCCCAAAAGTCGCATGTGAAAATTCACACTGGCATCACAACAACAACAATAACAGCGAGTTGAGTTAAGGCCTTAGGCCAGGGCTGGGCTTTGGGAATTGGCTGGGATGGCACTTCATTAAATAGACGTCGCGGCGCTTTTGCCAGCCCAGCCACGCCCCCAGCATTACTCGCTGCTGTGGGTGGGGGCGCTGCTTATTTTTCACACATGCTCGGCGGGAAAAACAAATGCAAAAAAAAAGGCCAAAGAAAATAAAGAAAAAGCCAACAGAAAAACGAGGCAGAAATTTAAGCAACAAAATTTTCGTTTTCTTTTTTTTTTTTGGTTTTTTTTTTTTGCCTTTTTTCTGCTCTGTTGTTTATGATGACAATTTTTTGTCGCTCGCAACGACGATGTCGACGACGACGACATGTGGCCATAAAGTTGTCGGTAAATAACAAACAGGCGGCGACAAACGCACAACAAGTGATGGGGAGCGGGTTGGGGGCGTGGCATGCCACAAAATACAAAGAATGAAAGAGAGAGTGAGAGAGAGAGAGAGAGAGAGAAAGGGGAGAGGCGTCAAATTTTGCCACAGGATGCTGAAGCGCTGGATCCTTGGCTGCAAAAAGTATCTCACGGATTGCAGCCAAAGTATCTGCGCTCGCCAACATGTTGCATGCATTTCCGCTCGCCCAACAACAACAACAACAACAAGAAAATGTTATTTCAACTCAATTTCGTAATATCTTTCAGCTGTGCCACGAAATTATGCCCAATCGAGCGCAACATTTTGCGCATTATGCAAATTGTTTTTGCATTCAAATTTAAATGTCTGAGCTAAGCTTCACAAGAAAGAGACAGATACAGACAGCTATATATATATATATATATATATATATATATATATATATATATATATATATATATTTTTTTTTTTTATGTAGAAACTTTTGGCTGGCTCATAAATTATTTTTGTACTTAGCGCAAATTTGAGCAAATTTTGGAACCTGTTTTTACTGCACGACCTTGAAATGCCGCTAATGTGTGACCATAATTAAATTTTATTTGTATTTTTATTTGCAAAAAAAAATTGGTATATATGTATATATATTTTTTTATTTTTTTTTATATATATATATATTTTTTTAATATATTTTTATATTTTATTTCATTTAATATATAATATATATTGTTTATATATATATATATATATATATATATATATATATATATATATATATATATATATATATATATATATATATATATATATATATATATATATATATATATATATATATTGTTTCTAAAAATTCTTTTTACTTGTGCAGTTCTCACACATTTATTTATTTAATATTTTATTTACATTTTATTCAAAAAAATAAAAATTAAAAAAATATTAAGTAAACTTTAGCTGAAGATAAGCTCTTTTTTATATTTACTATTTTAAACATATATAATTTGTATATATTGCTTATTTATATATATTTATATATTATTTTATTTTAGCAAGCATTTTATATAGCTTTATTTTTTCTGAGGACTTTAAAATTAAAACTACATTTTTTAATCAACTTTAATTAAAGACAAACTCTATTAATTTATTTTTATTTTTATTCAATTATATAAAATATATATAATTTCTATATATGCTCCCTATGCTTCTCTTATACATTTTTTACTTTTTTTTATTTTTAAAACATTTTATTAGGTACTATATATATATATTTTTTTTTTAATTTTATAAAAATAATATATAAATATTTTTTTTTTTTTAAATTTATATACTCGCACTACTGTAGCACTCACTCATGCATTCCACATTAAATACCCATTAAAATTGAGACGAAACATAGCCTTAGCCAAAAGTCAACTTCCATAGACTCACCCATAAAGTGCTTGACGCTCAGCGACATGTGCTCAGCCAGTCGTCGACTAATCCACTCACAATTCGGTCTGTCTATAATCTGTAATGAAGAGCAAAACATATAAATTTAATATGCAGTGCCATAAATATCAACGCTGCACTTAAAAACAGAGTAAAAGAGAGAGAGAGTGAGAGAGAGAGTGAGAGAGAGAGAGAGACTAAATGAAAATAGCTAAAAATATTTCTAATTAAATAGAGAAAAAAATAGATTGGAAAATGTTTTGTCAGCTGTTACGATTTAAAGGATTGACAACGAAATTGAATACGCAACGAGAACTTTGGACTAAGTGAAAATGAATAGCACACACTCAAGACGATGATGACGATGATGCCGATGATGATGACGTTCAAGAAATACGTAAAACTTTCACTTGAAATTTGTTGAAACATGAAACTTGAAATGACTTTTTGAACTGTGAACCGAAACAGAGAGCTGTTGATTGAAGCTGAAATAGGATGAGCTCCAGAGAGGAGTGGAGTGGAGTGTAGTGGAGCAGAGAGGCGGCATCATAAATATAATTAATACAAATATTTCGAAGTGTGTCGCCCTGTAACTAACACGCGTGTGGTGAATGCCTGCATGCCACAGCAATTTGTGTGTGTGTGTGTGTGTGTGTGGCAGCGACAACATTTTGACACACTTAAGTGTTAGACAGCCGCCTCGACAGCCAGCATCATCAGCATCAACATCAACATCATCTCTATGATCGTAGTACATGTTGTCAGAGGGTCGCAGCGATAAATTTGGAAATTATGAACATAATTCTTCATTAGGCCGCCGAAGCTGATAATGGAGACTGAAGAGGCGTCCAGTCAAACGAGAGTGAAAGAGCAGCGGCAAGCCCCACCTCCCTACCCCCCTGTTCCCGACCAGCCACTGCCCACACTCGCTTTCATTTCCCTCTATTGCTGCATTGTGTGTGAAGCCTAACGCCTGGTGATAAATTGGCGATATTACGCACTCGGCTTGGGGGATTATTTTCACAATTTTGCACGTGGGCGTCGATCGAAAGTCCCGCCCTGAACTCAACAGCATTTCAAGAATGCCACAAAACGCACACGCAAAGCAATAGATAACCGGACCACGGACCGGGAGTCAAGTCCCATTGATGGAGCGGCGATTTAAATTGGAATAACGTGATTTTTGTGCTCCGCTGGTCACAGGTCCGACGCCGCCAAATGCCACTGCCACAGATTTTTTTCCAAAACTATTCCGACTATTGTTTTGCGGTTTTGTGCAGATTTTGTTCGGCTTTGATTTGTGTTTTTTTTTTCCATTTCTTTTTTTTTCGTAACTTTTTTCGGGCTTAAATGAATCGGAACGCACTTTTCACTCGCCTATTTTGGGTATGGGTGGGTGTGGCCATTATACGGCCTTGTGTGCTTAGCTATGACCTGTGGGGCCAAACCAACTGACATTGGCTACTGCTGGAGCTTTCTATTAAAAAAAAATTTTAAATATCAATAAAATTCTGCAGCTTGATTGCTTGGCAGTAGTTTTATTAATTCATTTTAATTTTAAAATATATAAAAATTAAAAAAAAAATTATTCATGTCTCTCCCCGACGGGGAATTGAACCCCGGTCTCCCGCGTGACAGGCGGGGATACTAACCACTATACTATCGAGGACGTTGATCAACGTTCGTCCAATAGTCTACATGAAACGTCGCAGCTAGCAGCCAGCAGTGGGCGCATAACATGCTTAAACATAAGCAGAACAACGTCACGCATGAGTAACTTTTTGACATGAAAGCTTACAAGTGTGAGTAGTTGGCCGTTTATTAATCACACGCAAAAATTAACGACGACTATTTATAGCAACAAGCTTTTGCATAACTGTTTGGCATTTGCCTTGTTGTTGTTCTTCTTCTTGCATGCCATTCATTATGCGTTGTCATTGTTGATTTTATGTTTATGAGCGATTCTCTGGTTTTGTTGTGCTTGGCACAGCGGCAAAGCTCAAAGCAAAGACATTTCTGTCCTATGTGATGTCAGAGCTATTGTACTTGGTATCTGAATAGTTTTATAAATGAATATTCTTTACTTCCGTACATTGAATTTTATTGCATTTCAGTATTGGTGTATTTCGCACATAAGATTTAAATACACCTTGTTCTGTGTGCCACTCTAACGGCACTCAAAAGCTGTCAGCACGTCAAACTTTGTTGATAACAGCTCTTTGGAGACCTATTACAAAAACTATCAAACAACTGGCAACAAAAAGTGCCGCAGTCCCAAAACGATTTCTGAACCATTCAGACATAGTAATGCATAAAGCATAAAGTAAAAAAAATAGCTCTCTGCGCCCCACATGTGAGTGTCGACTGCATTTGGGTATCTCACAGTCCAATTCACACAGTGCGCGTGCGAGCGAGATAGCAGCAACGGCACGCGGCGACCGCAGCAACCGCAAGGTGCGTTTGTGCTGTTTGCTATTATTATTATACGTATTATTGTTGTTGCAAAACACAAGGATGCAGGCACAAAATATCGTTCAAAAAAAAAACTGTAAATAAAAGAAACAATTACACAAACAATTCGATTGCAGCCGACGCTGCTGTCGCCGCTGGCAGCAAATACGCCACTCAACTGACACTCAACTGGCTGCGCTGGCTGCGCTGGCAGCGGCGGCAGCGGCAGCTCTCCCTCTATCCCACTCCCTTTTTGAGTGCAATCATGCAAATAAAACATTTTTTATATGCATGCCTTTCCGAGTAACTGTGTGTCTGTGTGTTTTTGTGTGTGTGCGTGCAAAATTTTAACCCAAATATTTTGTAGACATGCAATATTTATGCTGCAACAGCAATTACAACAATAACAATAACAGTCAGCAGACAAGCAACAGCAACAGCAACAACAATGTTTTTGATGTAATGGACATTTGCTACTTTGCAAATGGGTTTCAATTTTTGTTTGGCAACTGACAAACCAACCCCCGCCTCAGCCACACTCAGTCGAGCAGCTGTAAATTTTTGCATTGCATTTGCTTTGCTGTTAATGTCCCTTAATGCAGCTGTCCCTCAAACACTCATTCACTCACACTCGCTGTCCCACTCACTCCCGCACACGCAACAGTAGCAACACTGTAAAGCTTAAAAGTCTACACTCTGCAGTCTATGCTCCCTCTCACGCTGTCTCTCTCGCTCTCTCACCCGCATTTCTAATTTTCATAAACACATTAAAATGATAATTAAAAGGCATTTCAGTATTTTTCTGCTTTCTGCTGCTGCTACATTATTTATTTATTATGTATTCAAATGCATTTAATTGCATGGACAGCATAGTAGCGTAGCTTTTGGGCAGCGCGCAGGCGGCACGGGGCGACCAACGTCAAACAATTTGCATATTTTAGCATGTAATGAAATTTGTAATAATTCTGCAATTAATTGCGTGCGTGTCCTTGTTTATGGCCACTGCAAAACCTACGTGGAACAGCAGCAACAGCAACAGTAACTGGAGCAACATTAGGTGCTGCTCGTAGCTGTGTCTGTGTGTGTGTGTGTGTGTGTGGGTAGTCTTCATGTGGGCAACAGTGTTGGCAACTCTACAGGGCTGTGGCAACTCAGAGTGAAAAAGCCAGAAAAAGCTAAAAAGATTATTTGACTTTTCAACTACTCTAAAACTCCCCGATAACAATTAAGATTATATCATTTCTGATGCATAAGACCTTATTTTTTTTCTGCTAAAAATATATTCAATGAGAGTTCTCGCTTTTCGCATTCAGTATTTCGTAAAAGCCAGAGCTGACGGAAAATAGCTAAATTGACAACACTGGTGGGCACACAGCTGCGTCAGCCACTGTCAACACGCACACAAACACACGCAGCTTTCAGCATTTGACAAGCTGCGAATTTTGCATTAAAGTGAAAGCTTTTCATTATTATAATGTAACTGTAATGACTACATCTGTGTGTGCGTGCGTGTGTGTGACATAACAAAGCGAGTTTATTTTGCGGCAATTGAATAATTGTGCGAATTCAATTTGATTTGACACTGCGCATACCCTGTAAATATGTACAATGAATATTCTATTTTATTTGCATTTAATTTACAGTTATTGCGCCTCAAGTATTTATTATTGATGTGCAGAAGGAGAGCTTTTTTGTTTTTGTTTTGTTTATTTAAAGCTAAACAATTGCCAAGCAGTTAACTCGCCTCGAACTTTGAACTCGAGCTGCCAGTGCGCAAAATGCATTTAATTTAATTTATTTTATTTTTTAAATTGTTTCAAAAGGCTTGTTTATGTTTGTCTATTGAGTGCTAAATATTTGTGTATATAAAATATTTTGTTTTTATTTCATTGTCAGTGTTGATGCTGGGACAGCTCTGTTGCATGTTTTCTTTTCATTTGCTGAACAAATAGCAAGTAAAATATATATTGTAATTATTTTATTTTATATAGATGAATATTTAAAACTAATATTTTCATGCTGTCTGCTGTATACTTAACGCTATAGATATAGACAGTATATATTATATATATCTAAGCTCCAAATTTGATTTCAATCTAGAAATTGCACTTTTTATCTAGTATCTAAACAGATATTTTGATTTTCATTTTGTTGGCGTTTGTTTTGATGTTTTTCAATTATGTAAGGGCCGGGCATCAGTTGTTGCCATTTTCCCTTGATTTTCATTTGTTTTTCTTCTCTCTCTCCTTTATTATTTTTTTTTTTTTGTTGCCATTTGGCCGCTTCATTGCATTTGTCTCGACTCTGAACCCTCAAGGACAGACAATAGATTTCAAGGATGGTTTCCTTGCTGCCCAGCTGTGTTGCTGCTTTTCCGCTTTTCTATTTTCTTGCTTTTTATTTTTATGGCTTACAATAATCATTTCAGACAAACGAACGCATCAACAGCAAAAAATCTAATAAAATTAGTGCCAAATGGCTTTAAAACTCAATGTTTTTCTAACGTTTCGTAATTATTCGAATTGCTTTAACACTCTCACTCTCACTCTCTCACTCTCTCCCTCTCTGATTCTCACTCTGGTTCTATCTCTCTCTTTGGCCGTTGTTGATTTTTTCATTAGATTCACGCCTTCATAAGACTCGAGGCCTTGCAAGAGCGTCAAACGGTTAATTAGCTGCTCTGGCTCGACCCATGAAAAATATTGAAAAAAAAAAGAAAAAAAAAATAGAAAACAAAATTTTTATCTTTATTTTATTCAGTCGTGATGCCAATTTGTTGTGCGTGTGTATTGGTGTGTGTGAATGAGAGTGCGTAGCAAATATTTTTAATTGCCACAATTCACGATCCAATGCGAAATGTGCGAAAATTTGATACGCTCAAAATTAACAATAATTTAGACAATTTGATAGATTAACAAAAAAAAAAAAAAATGCTTAATGAATCGAGCGATTAGCTACAAATTTTAAAAGATAATAATGATAATCGTGCAATGTTAGATATATATATAAATATAAATACATTATATATATTTCCTAATGAATGGTATATAAAATAATGAAAATATAATAAATAAATAATCATAAAAATATAATAATAATGATAATGGTAATATTAAATATAAATATCTTAATATATGTAAAATAATAAAATAATATATAATTATAAAACTTATAAAATATACATATAAAAAATAAATAAATATATAGATATAAAAATATAAAAATATTCAACATATATATATATATATATATATATATATATATATATATATATATATATCTTATTCAAAAAGTCTCGACTTTTTAGAGATATAGTGTTTTTGAATTAAACATGAAATAACTTAAAATTTTTGTTGTAAATTGTTTATTTATTTTTTTTTTATCATTTGCATTTTAAAATAATTATTATTATTTTTTTATTTGTATATTAAATGATTTTTATTTATTTGTTTTTTTTTCTCAGTGATTTTTTTTCGTTTTTCTATTCCTTTTCACGCTTTCCCCTATGAACCCAATTTCGCAAATCCATCAAATTACTTCTTAAAATTAAAAAAATAGAAAAAAAAACCTTTCAAGATTTAAAGCCCAAATGTTTTGTTCATTAGAGCGTGGCCTAAAAATAGATTTGTAGACAGACATACATATATATGTTAAGATATATATATCTTCATCTTAGACTCAACAAAATTGCTGCAGGACACAAATAAACAATAAATACAAGCTTTAAATGAAGAAATGAAAAAAGCCCAAAGCCCATAGCGACGTGGGACAATGGCCAAAATAATAGTCAATAAAATATATGCGCTCAAGCGCAGCAGGACGCAGGACTTGGGCCTTGTAAATGTGAGAAGGAAAAAAAAAACAAAAAAAAACAACGCTAGATGGCCGAAAGACAGTGCTTAAAACCGTGTGTGTGTCCTGTAGTCCTTGCACTGGCAACAACATTGGAACAAGAAAAGTTTTCTTTGGCCAGGCTGCTTTTGAAGTAAGAAACAAAAGATGACAGTAACAAAAAAATAACATGGTACGTTAGGGGTATTCCCGCACAACATGTGTGTGTGTGTGTGTATGTATGGTAAGGAAAAACAATTTACAATGTTTTGCTTTCTAGTTGAAGACGTTTTATTCAATGCCAAGCGACAAGAACAAACGACGAACTCTTTACAAAGTTTATTTATTTTTTGCTTAGGTTTTTTTCCGTCGTTTTTTTTGTATTTTTTTAAGCCCAGTACGCAGCTTTTGTGACGAAAATTGTTAGCACTGAGTTGAGCATGTGCCAAGAATAAATTCTGTGTGTGTGTGTGTGTGCGACCTTCTATAACAAAAGGCAGAAAAAACAAAGCAGGAAATGGCTCAGGATATTGGCCAGAAATTGGGGGGCGTCGTGCAGTCAGCGTGAAATGCGACAACCCTGCAACTGGAACTGGAACTGGAACTGAAACTGGTTCTGGAAAGCATCAGTATATAGGAACATCTATATATACTGGTTCACTTGTAGCTCGACCCCGTCAGCTACTTATGGACATTTTAGTTAAATTTTACGAGGGTCGTAAGAGTCCTTTTCGCTACGCTTTAGCGCTGATTTCTGCAGCCAATCTATTGAAATTGCGGTCGAACGGGGGTTACGAATAAAAAAAAAAGAAGCAGAAAAAAGGTCAAGACATTAAATTTATAATGCGATTGAAAAGGACGAGTCAGCCAGCGCGATTGTGCGTCTGTGTGAGTTTGTGGGTGCCTTTAAGTAGGTCAGTTCGGTCTGTCATAAAATGCAATTGGGGCGCATTGAAGTGCCGCGATTCTGGCAAGTGAAATGTCAAGTTGTAAATAAGACGAAGCAGCGTGGGCGTGGCCCAACAGTGCAGAGAGCTTCAAGCTTCAAGCAGCTGCCTACAGCCAGACAGCCTGGCAGCCAGGCAGCCAGCTAGACCTTTAAGTTACTTCAATTAATTTTATTCCAATTTAATATCTTAAATAAAAATCTAGATCAAATCGGAATTGATGTCATATCAATAGATATTCTTTTTATATATTTTATTTGAGTTTTTATTAGACTTGGCTAGAGGCCAAGTTGTCGTCACACTTACAGCGCTAAACCGAAACGACCTTCATCAAAAAATTGAATGACAAACTACGGCTGCTGCTGTTGGTTTTATTGACAAAATGCATGTCAATGTGTCAATAGAGCCAATCAACACCAAGGCAGAGCCACGGCCACAGTAGCCTGTCATAATCGAAATCGAAGAACTCTGACCGCTCCATAAAAAAGTGGAAGGGACTATATAAAGAGTAGATGTACCTATTTACGTATATGTACACAGACGACAGACAGACATATAGTATATATCCATATATATATATATATATATATATATATATATGAATCTTTAACCGTATCTGCGCAATCTTTAACAAATGAATAGCGACAGCTAAATAAACGACGTGTGGATAAGAATCACGGATCGTTAAATATACTCGAAATGCAAGTATTTGCAAACATCGTAAAAAACAGCTGGTCGGGTGCTACCGACTGCCGAATACTCTTTAACAGCTCAGCTGCCAGCTACAAAATATTTTTATTTAATTTATTTTCCGATATGCCATGCCCCCAATAATATATATATATATATATATATATATGTATATATATATTTTTATTTATTTTTATTTTGTTTTTTTTTTTTCAAGTTAAAAGGCAAAGTTCAACGGTAAATTAATAATTCATTCTAAGGTACCCAAAAATGAATATTTATATCTGCCACGCCCTTAGTAGGTATACCATAAGAATCTTGACACTATCAAGCCAGGACATTGACGAATCTATATTTCAAATATCAAGTTTCTACATATGAACAAAACGAATATACTCATTTCACTTGCGCGAACGAGTATAAAGAAGAAAAAAAACGTAAAGCATAAAACAACAAATAAAAAAGTGGAAAAAATACAGGCAGCCGTCGAGTGTCATTAAAAAGCCAACGACTATCAAAAACTAACTGCCCGGGAGACAATTTTTACTTTTTATTTTGTGGGTCTGACTGGTAATTAAAACTTGTTGGCAGACTGTCAGGCAGCGAGTTAACAAGTCGGCAGCATCACACAGAAAGCAGAGCGAGAGTGCGAGAGAGCGAGAGAGAGAGGGGCAAAATAAAAAGAAAGAAAAATATTATTTAATTGTGAGGCGAGCGCTAATTAAAGCCGACTCCATGCAAAAGCCGCGCCTGTCGCCCATTTGGCCATAAAGTCAAACACTTTACGGCTGTTATTTTGGGCAGCTATCTCACTCTCACTCTCACTCTCACGCCCTCTCCCTCTCCGTCTGAGTCTATGATAGCCGCTCGTGTCAGCTATTTATGTTTATCGACTGGCAGCTGGCATCATCATCAGCTGGCTGAGAGAGTTGCCTTCCCGTTAAGTTAGTCATAACTTGAATGCCCCAGAGGAGGCAACGGCAGCACCAGCAGCAGCAGCAGCAGCAGCAGCAGCAGCAGAAGAAGAAGAAGAAGATGTCAAGCCCAACTTATGGTAATTGTTGCAAATTATTTATTTATGTATGCATGCTGCTGCTCGACGCTTTTGTCGCCTGATTATGTGCTTATTTATAAGCGCAGGTAACGCGACACATACTCCAGCTCTTATAAGGATGTGCGATGCTAATGAGATGCAGTCGAACGACAAACACAAAATCCACATATGAATATCAATTACTGCCTCTCTCTCTCCATCTCTCTCTCTCTCGCTCTTTCTATTGAGTCACTTACATATGGTTTTATCTTTATTGAAACCATCTGAGAAGGGGCTGGGCAGGCAGACAGTAGCTGGGCCGGGCTAAGCGCCCAAAGACATTTAGACGAACGAATGCTTTTGGCCAAATAAATATATGTAAATCTATATAAATATCTGTTTATTTATTTTGCATAAAATATTTATGGTTCAATATTAATCAATTTAAAATATATGGAAAGAAAATATGTACATTAAATAAATGTATTAAAATAAAAATGTATATATTAAGAAATATATGAATAAATTCATTAATATATAAATATTTAATTTAATATATATATTATACATAAATAAATAAGGGTACATTAAATTTCATATAAAAATTTATAAATTTTATATTTATTTTAGTACGGCACAACATCATAGTACTCCAAAACCGCCCATCATTATAAGGTATGCACCAATGTTGAGGTACAACAAAAAAGACTCACAACGTACCAATTTTATGTAGGTACATAAGCAAAAAACTCAAACTCTAAATCGCTATCATCAAAAGGTACCAAGTAGCAGCACTCAAAATGTACCTCTCTTATGAAAAGCGCTCCAATTGTACCTATTCAGTTAAGCAATATATTTATGTAATCATGAATGTTGCAATGTACCTCACTTACTAGTTGCACTCCAATTGTACCTGTGCTGGTGAACAGTAGCTTTATCTACCGTAATGATTAACTGTATATTTAGGTACAACACAACTGAGCTGCACTCAAAAGTACTAAAAACTACCTGTTATGTTATGCTTATGTACCTCAACACACTGCGCTCAGTGTGTACCTAATAAAAGTCACACTCCAAATGTACCTGAGGCTGTATCAAGTCAGTGCGGACTGAGAGTGTACCTAATGTGGTAAGAAGTAAGTTAGGTACCTCACTCTGTACCAATTATTAAATCACAATAATTGAAGCATTCCAATTGGAATGCTCCATTCCACACGCCTGTCAAGCTTAATGATATTATTTAAAGTTCGGCAGGCTATAAAAATGTGTGAAGTGTTTATTAAAATACCAAAGCAGGAAAACGAATACTCAAAACAAACATTCAATTGGTCAATTAGCCAAAACTGCAAGCAAGTAATAAAAAAGCGCGGAAAAAAAATAAATAAAAATAAATCGAAACATTCGAAAACACCTCGAGAAGACACTCGATGCGCTGGGCGAGCAACAAATGCAATTAAAATAAATATATGCAGTAGCAATAGAGAGAGAGAGAGAGAGAGAGGGGGGGGAGAGAGAGAGAGCACAAGTAGCCAACAGATACTTTAAGCCAGTACGTGCCAGAGCCAACTGGCCGAGAAAATTGCAGTAGCCATGCGAGATTTGGCTTGCACAAGCCAAGTTGACGCCAGCAACTGGAGTCTGCGATTGCAACTGCAACAGCAGCAGCAGCAGCAGCAGCAGCAGCATCTGCTGCATGTCGACGAGTTCAACTGATGCCCATGTCTAAGCATGACTCGGCAAACGATATGCGATATGCATTGGACTTGGTGCGTTCTGCGTTTTGGGGCACCGCCCGGTTTCTAATGCGCATTCGCTGTCTCCCGTCAATCCATTAAAAATTGTAGCAGCCACAAAATGTGGCACGTACACACACACACACACACACACACACACACACACACACTCGCACACACATGCGTGTGATATTTGTCGTTCGGTCAGCAGATAACATTTGTATTTAAAAGACACTTTGCCAGCCAGTCGCTTTGACCATTTGTAGTTTATCTGTGGCAAATCTTGAGGCAACGCCACATGTCAAAATGTCCATTTTTTTGCAGCCTTTTTTTCTTTTTTTGTGGCATGCAAAATGCACATGCCACATGTTGCGTAAACTAGTTTGGCGATATATCACCTGAGCGTCGTCGTCTGCATAGTTTCCTGCCAAATGTCCGCACTTGCAATTGCATATTTTATGCGAGCGACCGTCCGACCGGGCGACCGGGCGACCGGGCGACCGTCCGACCGGGCGACCGTCCGACCGGGCTGAACATCTCGTAGCTAAATCCATTCGGCTGTCGTTCCCCTGTTTGTTGTTGTAATTCAATTTGAGTCTCTCTATGATAGCGTACATGAATAGCAAGCGACTTGCTGCTTGGGGGTCTAGGTTTGGGTTACAGTTGGTGCCAAGGAGGCAGAAGGGTAAGTGGGGTGGAGGGCAGGGTAGCAGTGGCAGCCGCCAGAGCGTGTTGAACAACACGTGAACAGAGCGAATTGAACACATATCTGGACATTTGGACTCCGGTTCGGTTAGCTTTTTGCTCGCTCAGATCGATATATACAAGTAGTTCAGATGGGAATGAGAAGTTGAAACTTACCCCTAAAAGTTAGCAGCTGTGGCTTTGCCTAATCAAATTCTGTGCGTTCTGTAAGTAGAGAGAAATTATAAAAAAAAACAGTTAGAGAAGTGGAAAGTTGTGTATGTATGGGAAAATATATGAACGAAATAATATGAGTAGTCAAAGACAGTGAAATAATTTATAAATAAATTGAAATAAATAAATAAATAAATAAATATAAATATAAATATAAATATAAATATAAATATAAATATAAATATAAATATAAATATAAATATAATTATAAATATAAATATAAATATAAATATAAATATAAATATAAATATAAATATAAATATAAATATAAATATAAATATAAATATAAATATAAATATAAATATAAATATAAATATAAATATAAATATAAATATAAATATAAATATAAATATAAATATAAATATAAATATAAATATAAATATAAATATAAATATAAATATAAATATAAATATAAATATAAATATAAATATAAATATAAATATAAATATAAATATAAATATAAATATAAATATAAATATAAATATAAATATAAATATAAATATAAATATAAATATAAATATAAATATAAATATAAATATAAATATAAATATAAATATAAATATAAATATAAATATAAATATAAATATAAATATAAATATAAATAGAAATATAAATATAAATATAAATATAAATATAAATATAAATATAAATATAAATATAAATATAAATATAAATATAAATATAAATATAAATATAAATATAAATATAAATATAAATATAAATATAAATATAAATATAAATATAAATATAAATATAAATATAAATATAAATATAAATATAAATATAAATATAAATATAAATATAAATATAAATATAAATATAAATATAAATATAAATATAAATATAAATATAAATATAAATATAAATATAAATATAAATATAAATATAAATATAAATATAAATATAAATATAAATATAAATATAAATATAAATATAAATATAAATATAAATATAAATATAAATATAAATATAAATATAAATATAAATATAAATATAAATATAAATATAAATATAAATATAAATATAAATATAAATATAAATATAAATATAAATATAAATATAAATATAAATATAAATATAAATATAAATATAAATATAAATATAAATATAAATATAAATATAAATATAAATATAAATATAAATATAAATATAAATATAAATATAAATATAAATATAAATATAAATATAAATATAAATATATATATATATATATATATATATATATATATATATATATATATATATATATATATATATATATATATATATATATATATATATATATAATATTGAAGTTATTTATAATTTTATTACATCTTAAATTAATTAATTTTTTTTTTAACAAAACAAAATTTCACATAAATTTCATTTTACATACAAATTCCTCTTAAATCTTTAGAATAACCTTAATTCACCTTAATTCACGTCTGTAACTTTTATATGCCAATTCAGACGCTTTGTTACCCGTACCCGTTAGGCCCGTGAACAAAGCAGCTTTTGCAGCAAAAGCTCACCAACACGCATGCACAGACAAATTCATAAAAACTTTTTGATTGCAATTTTTACTTTTTGCGCTCACACATCAAATTGAAAGGTGTTGCAGGCGGGCAGGTATTCGCGAAACCCTTTGAACTTAGGCGCATTGAATGCGACCGTTATGCCGTTATGTAATTAAGCTGCAAATTAATTGTGCTATTCGGTTCGGCGAAAAAGCTTTCGTCACGCCAGAGAAATGACTTGGCAGCAAACAAAAACACTTTATGAGCTGTTGCCGCTGCTGTCGTGTCATGAGAATTTCTTTATTGTACCTGCGTTTGCTTCACTCTTTTTCTTTCGTTTTTGTTTCTATTTTTTTCACAACATAATTAAGCACACTTTTAAATATTCTAACCTATGTTGAGGCCGACTCGTAAAAACTAGAGTACCTCATAAAAAGCGTAAGGCAAGCAAGACCAGACCACCCAGGTGGCGTGTGTGTGGGCTATGTGGGTGGGTGAGTGCGTCTGCAAAAAGGTCAACATTTAATGGGTAAGGTATTTGGTGGCGCTTAGGTTTTTTTGGCTAAGTCTGAGTCCGGGCCTGGCCTGATGGAAGGTGTTAAATAATAAATACGTCAAGCGGGCGTACTGGGAATTGGACTGCCAATAAAAGCGGGCGCACGATTTCAAGTTGCGTGTCTTGACTTATCATTCACAGTTCAGCGGCTATGCCCGACTACCCCGAAATACCCGCACCACGCCATGATGACATTTTAATAGCCCGACCCCAAAAAAAAAAAAAAAGCCTAGGCAATAATATTTGCTGACTTTTACGAGTTGTTTGTGCAACGCATTGAAACAATGAAATAAACCAACACTTTACTTTAGCTCACTGTTTTTTGTCTTTATTCCTTTTCCAAGCTGAGCTCTTTCGGTCCGCAGGGCTCTAGTCTAACGCGCATTTAATGGAATATTTAAGCATCTGCACATAAAATCCCCAGGTCAGGCACGTGCTGAGCCCACTGCCTTTTTGATGGCTTATAAAATGTATAAACATATTTGTTATTAATTGCTTTATTTTGCTACGAATTTGTTAGTTAGCAGTACCGGCACCAGCACCAGCACCAGCACCAGCAGCAGCAGCCGCATCGATTTTCGCAAAGCCGCTTTAAGTTCGCCCCGGAAAATAATGAAATTTTCGTTAAGAGCGTGCCCCGGAGCTCTCTGCCATTCAATCTATTAAGTCATTTCTGCAGTCCAACTAAAATAACACAAAGGCAATTAAAGCCCAGCAACAGAAACAATAATGACAACAACAACAACAGCAACAACAACTATAATAACAGCAAATTTCTGCACTAATTTAATTAGTCAGAACCGAGTTGCCTTTGGGGCTGTGGGTCGAAGGGATTGGGGCAAGTTACTTAGGGCCGTTTGGGTTAGTCAAGCATTTGTTTCCAGGCCAGAAACTGTTTGAGACGAGCTGGCCTGCCAATTGCTTTAAATGTAATCAAAGAAGGGCAACAGATCCTAGCAGCAATCAAATGTCTCCTTAAAGGTGTACAAATTAAGCTCTGAAGTGAGAGATTTCAGGGAAGACAAAAGCAAAAAGTGAAAAACAAAATTATGTAAAATATTATAAAAAAAAAGGAATGAGTATAAAAATTATATTTTAAAAAATATTTTAAGCAAAATTTATTAAAAGTATGATATAAAAAAAAAATATATATATATATTATAAATAATAAATTAAATTAAAATAATAATAATAGAAATAAATTTCAAATAAAAACATATAAACTTTATTTAAAATAAATAAATATTATTTAGATCAAAATAAAATTATAAATATTAATCTAAAAAAAAAAATTATAATAAATAATAAATAAATATAAAAATACCACAAAAAAATATTTATTTAAAAAAGTTAATACTAAAAATAATTTTTTAAAAAAACTAATATATATTTAAATAAAAAATTGTTAAATAAATAAATATAAGTGTCTAGTAAATATAATAATTTTTTTTTATATTTTAACATATAGTATATAAAATCTTGTTATTGCAGTTAAGGTTCTTTATTATATATTCCAAGTTATAACAGCTGTAAAGTGTTTTTATAGTATTCTCTGCTTTAATTAGTCAGCATCTCAAATTTCAAAGTCATAATGCAAACAGCTACTGAGTTATTAATAGGAATGATATCTTATACATTTATTTATGCCTTAAAGCTGCATATTTCCTATTAAAAACAGAGTTCTACAGGAAGAGTAGGTATTACACTTTAGCAACCGCCCGCATGCCAAACCGCGCAGTCATAACGGACTTATTAATAGGAATTATATATTATATTGAAGTGATTCGGTATACCAGTACTAGCCAATTTGGAGTTCTATATAAGCATTAGCTTTACTCATACCAAAAATGTCTCTATCTTGCCCCTTCCCCAGCACTTCCTCATTTACCGCAATTATCCGCAGCTAAATCAGCTTTTTACTTGTGGCTCAGCCAGCTGCCCCATTGATCGCCTTAGCTGATAAGAGCTATCGTGTCAGCGACCCGGCGATATCTAAAAATGTAGCAAGAAATGCCATTGCTCGCAATGCTTGTGACGTCACGAGCTGACGACAGTTGTGTCGTCTGCCTGACTTTGACTGCCAGCGACACATAAATAAATATTATATTACCAACACACAACCTTAGAAGACGACGCACATATGAGACACATTTATGCCCGTCACCCAAGCCCCAGCTCGTTTGCTTGCTGAGTTGTTAATTAAATATTTACGCTGCTTATTTGCAAAATGAATAATTTTAGCATTTTATTTCAGCCCAGCACAATGTGCGCCCCTTGTCTACGTGTCTACTGTGGGCCAACTCTCGTGACCTCCCTAGCTCCCTAGCTCCATCTCCTCCCTCTCTCCCTCTCATTCTCAGCCTGACATTTTATGGCTGTTTTGTCAACAGAACTCGTCACAGTCGCGCCGGTGTGTAAACCTTTTAGCACATTTGCCTTTTGCTTAAGCTCCTTATTAGTTCGCGTTGGCGGCTCTTTAACTACATCTTTGGCAACCCTCGCTGCTTGGCTTTAATTGGCACACACAGCTCGCATGTGGTGCCCGAAGCACAGCACAGGACTTCCGCTCAGGCTGTGACAACCGAACTGTGCGCCAACTTGAAGCCAATGAAAGATAAGACACGAGCCTACGAGCTGCTCGGCTTAAGGAATTTAAGTTGTGCTCGCATTTGAATAGCAAATGCTGGAATACTACAGGAATATAGAGCAGAACAGCAGGAGAAAGGCAGAGCGAGACTAGGAGAGACTTTAAAGGTTAAAGTATTTAATGTAGGAGCAAAAAACTTGTAAGTCTTGGCAGAGCTTGCCAGGTAAGAAGATTTAATTGCTGTTGGAGTTAATCGAAGACTGTGCTGAATAGCTTAAATATGAGTCAGAAAGTGATGCTCATAGAGAGAGAATTTAATGAAATTCTTTAAGAACAAAGTCTTGAGTAAGTTTAGGTAACATCAGCAAAACTTAGTCTACATAGAAAGAGAGAGATAGAGAGAGTGAGAGAACAGAAATTCTAGAAAGAGATTCCAGATGGTCTTCAAAGGCGGGCAAAGTTTTGAGAGAATTTGAAGAGCATGTGCAAGGAAAGGGAATAGAAAAGTCTTAAGAAAATTTACGATTTCTAGAGGGAGTTTGAAGAACGGCATAAAAGAGTGAAATCCTCTTTTGGGAAATGAAAGATCAATGAAACAGCTAAAATTCTTAAGAGAATTTAAAAAGCAAAATCGAGTATATTTTGTTTGCTAAAGTATTAAGAATGTTAAGGCATGTAAAATGTAAAAAATTCAGCATCTAACGGAATTTAGTCTATATAGATAGAGCAGAAATGCTACAGAGAGCTTCAAGAGCGCTTTAAGTTAAAATGCATATAGTAAGGGATGGAAGTCTTAAGAAAACTTATAAGGCAAGTCTAAAAAGGCGTTCAATAAAAAATAAAATAAAAATAAAAAAATATAGTAAATAACTAATAAATTAAATTAAAGTAAAAAATAAAAAAAAGATAAAAAATATAATAAATTATTAATAAATTAAATTAAAATAAAAAATAATTAAATATAATAAATATATAAAAAATAAAAAAAAAGTTAAAAAATATAACAAATAATTAATAAATTCAATTAAATAAAAAGTAAAATATATAATAAATACATATAAAATAAAAAATAAATAAAAATAAAACAAATGAAACAACTAGCAAATAATTGAAATAATTAATAAATAAATAAAATAAAATAAATAAATAGTTAATAAATAAAATAAGTAATAAATAAAAAAAATAAAAATATATAAATAAAATAAATAAGAAATAATAAATAATTCAATAAAAGCAAAAAGAGTAAATTGAAAGTAGCTTAAGAGGCCTTGACCTTCAAATAAAGATAGTAGAAAGCACAAGATGAATATCTTGATAGAAAGGAAAAAGAGGTGCTTAGGCGTGTGCCAAAGCCCCAAATCTACAAAGAGACAGCAGAATGTCTAAACTGAGCTAAATAGCAAGCTTAAGTAGTCTAAGTCTACAAAGAAAGTGTAGAAAGTAAAGTAGGAAATTTAGTGGACAATAAGTCATTATTGCGCTATGAGCTATAAGATTAGGTTAACTATACCAAGCATTAGTCTCAGCTATAGCTCCAAGAGCACTTAGAACTTGATATGCACTAAATTATAAGCTAGTTTCTATTACCATCTTAAGAGAGACTTCATGTGCCTGCTCATTTCTTTGGCACTCTATATCTCACTATACAAATATATTTCTCTGTCTAATCCAAAACCCTGTTAAACCTTTCCACAGCGAAACCTATGCTAAACAAACTTTGATCGAATGCCGACCCACATTGCAGCGCATAAAGACCATAATTTAAAAACCAAAATTGATAAACAAATTGGGCAACAACAACAACAACGATATGAAACCAGGAAGCAATTACGCAGCCAACTAAAATATTTTTATTTTGATTTTCGATTTTCGATTTCAATTTCATTTTTCACTCTTTGGCTTTCGTCACTCTCGCCCTCTCTCTCCCTCTCCCACTCTCTATTTATATGGATTTGTGCCCAACGCTGTTCGGCGCTTTCGTCTATTCATTGATTACATTTCTGTTGACTTAGCCCAAATAATTTTCGAGTCAAACAAACATTAAATAAACAAACAAACAAACAGGCGACGCAGCGGACAAACAACAAATCGCATAGAAAAACAATAATTTTTACCAGCTTTTTTTTTTTTTGGGTAACACCCCTAACGAAAATACATGCCTATAATTTGAATAGTTTAGTATAAAATTAGTGGACAGTGGGAGAGAGTGAGTTTGGGTCTTTAAACTCTTATAGAAAATATTGACTTTTAATCGATTTCTAGCTGAGGAAATGTCCACACGGCAGACTTATCTAATGTGTGCTTAAGTGCGACTAATTATTGGGTCGCAGCGCTCGACAAAGGCAAATACTACTGGCCGACAGAGGGCGCAACGGACAGTGAGTGAAAATTTAGTTCATTTAAATATTTAACGATGATTACAGATATGGGAGGCGTGGCCAGCCACCTGTTCCAACAATGAAACAACAAATTATAATAATAATAATAATAAAATATATATAATAAAATAAAAATTTAAATACAAACGACTTGAAGCACCTTGAAGGCCCGACTACAGGTAACAAGCCGCCACAAACAAATGGAGTCATTTGTCTAATGCAAAACAGAGTCTCGACCTGGCGAAAAACATTATTTTGGTTGCTGTGTGAATGTCACATTTGGCAGTGCAAAACACGTTTCGCATGCATGAGAAATAAATAAGCAAACGAAGCTGAAAATGCAAATATATATATACTATATATATACATTTATAATATATATATATAGTATATTTTCGTTTGTAAATCATGAGAAAATGTCGCATATATTTTGCATGCCGAAGGCTATTCAAATAATAATTGATATGATGTAAGCACACAAAAACAGGTCTCAAAATCAGCTCGAAAGCTGACAGTGATTTTGCTATGACTTAATATGCCTCCGTTGCAGTTAGCATTGTCTTAGCCAAGCCTTGGCCTTTAATCACAATATTTTCGTATGCAATTATCAGCAGTTAGCCCACAACAACTTCCACTTAGCTGGCTCGAAGTTCTCAACAAATCAACTCAAAGTCAAAACAATTTTCTAGTTCTGTTTGCTCCACTAATCAGTTTAATAACCAGGCCAACGGCGACCCAGTGCGGGTCTATTAAAAACACATATTTTGTAATTAATTTTTACAACAAACTGAAATCGGCATCAGCCTCAACCTGAGCCATATTAATTACCCAATCTATGGCTCTATTATTTTTCGGTTAGCAGTTCAAATAATCACAAAATGTAATTACAACAATTTTACTGGCCCAGCTGCTCGCTTGCGTCTGCTTCGATATTGCACTCACGTAATATTTTAAATATATATAGCTTAACACGCTGCACTAGGCTGAAGGTGACTGCGCAATACTCGCTCACACTTGAATGAGAAGCTTTTAGAAAGGGATAGTTACCCTTGTATATTAATATTACAACTTAAGTTAAGAAATGCTGACTTAAACAGACGAGAGTATCGTAGAGTTTACTTATATTTAAATAAATTAACAAGAGTCTAGCCGTCAGAGCGCCATAAATAATTGCTTTTACATGGCAAAATGTTGGATAATTTCAAATTACTACACCGCAAGTGGGCGTAACTAATAAATTTTAACACTTTATAAACCTGTGTTTACTCTAGTATCATAAAGTGGTTAAATTTATTGGTAAATATTATATATATTCTCTAGTATCATGAAGTTGTTAAATTTATTGGTAAATATAATATATATATTTTAAAATTGTATTTTTTTTATATATATATAATATATATTCTATATATTCTATATATTTTAAAATTGTATATTTTTTTATATTTGTTTATTTTATATAATTTTTTATGTTAGTTTTCCATTATGTATTTATTTGCTTTTATTATTTTATTTATTTGTCTATTTTAAATATTTTTATTTATGTGCATATTTTTAAAATTTATATATATTTTTTTTTATATTTTATATGTTTTTATTAATTATATATTTTATTTATATTTTATATATTTTACATATTTGTCTTATTAATATATATATTATATCTTACTTATATATATTTTGTTTTCTACAAATATTTTTTATAATTCATATATTTTAATTTTTAATTTTTTTTATATATTTTTATTTATTTGTATGTTTTATATATATTTATATTTATTTATATATTTTAAGATTTCTTTTTTATATTTGTATATTTAATATATTAATATTTATTTATATATATTTATTTTATTTATATATTTTAAGATTTATTTTTTATATTTTTATATTTAATATATTTTTATTTATTTATATATATAATATATAAATAAATAATACCTTAAAACATGCTTGCCCAAGCCCGATATACTCTGCGGTTTGGATGGACGCGCATAAAAACGAAAGCAGAAAGCGACATCGATATAGACCCATATATACACAAATAATATACAAACACATATATGTAGATATATGTATATCTATATCTATATATACATATATGTGTTTGCCCTCTAGGCTCTGTCCATTGCATTCATAAGCAAAATTCTTGGCAGCCAAAACGCTGGGAACGTGCCGTTCACACCGATCGGGGCATTGTGTAGGCGCGAAAGAGAAAGTGAGAGGGAGAGAGAGAGGTTGTTAAACGATACATATACCTATAGACGATGATATAGCCCGAAATGGGTTAATAATTAAATTTTGCTGAAATTTGATGGCTTTTTGATGAATGTTGTGAGCTATTAAATTGATTTGAGGCGCATTTAAAACTTTTCTAAATGAGTTTTGGCCAGAGGCCATCAAATGGCGATGCGTCATCCACATACAAATATACATATTTATAGCACTATATATGTATTTATAATATATAGAGCTGCATGCAGGCAAATGAGTCGTCAGCAAGTCAGCTCTGCCTTATCTTTTGTTTACCTTTAACATTTTTGCTGATAAGAGAGTTTCGATAAGATAAAAAGCCCAGGCCCAGGCCAGCACAGCCAGCCCATGCAGCGCGTAGCTGAGTGAGTGACTAGCCCCCAAGGTGTGATAACTAGCCTCGCCCTCGCCCTCCCCCTCGCCACTCTTTGCTCTCATTTAGTTGTGATTTCTATGAACTGCGACTGCAATTGTTGTGCAAGCGCATTTGAGGAAATATCGACAACGTAACGAAACCCTCCCTATTTACTTATTTAGAGCCGCTCATTGTTGGTCAATATTTGCCCGAGCCAAAGCAACTTGGCGTCAAAGACAAGGCACAAGCTGCACCCTAGCCGCCAGCAGCAAACCAGAATATAATGTAGAAATAATGTCTAGATAAGATAGACTTTGATGGTGGCGATTGACAGGCCAAGCCAAAGGGGCAGTGAGAAAGAGAGAGCAGGAAAAGGTCAAAGAATGAGCTGCTATAGAAAATATAGACTAGCACACTATAATCTATCAATCAGAGTGGGAAGCTAGTTGATGGAACAGCAAATGGGCAAATAAAGAGAATTCTTGACGTGATAGAAACTGAAGTCTAACTTAGAGTAGTTAGTATAAAGGTGACTCTAAAATTATAGATAAAAAAACAATAGCAGCAAAGGAACAAAGCGAACTATTTATTGAAGCCAAGTCTAAGTAGTTTGGGCTACTATAAGTGAAGTCTAAGTCTATGTCGCAGTGAAATCAGCAAATAAACTAATAGCAGAGGCTACAAATATTTTTAAAAATATTAGTCTAAATTCATATAATTTATATCATATTATTTTTAAAAAGTTTTTTTTTTTATCTATAATCTAATTTAAATATTTATTAATATTATTTATGAATTCATATATATATTTTTTTGCATTTAATAATTAGTTCTACATTTTTAAAATATTCTTAATAATATTTTTATAAAAGCATACATCATTTTTTATTTTTTTTTTTATATTTTATTAGTCTTAAAATTTTTGTATGCATATTTTTTAATATTATCATGAATTCCTTTATTTTTTTTTTTAATATTTTGTATACAATATCTATTTCTATTTTAATATATACATATTTATTATTATTATGATTATCATTTTTATTTATTTATTTATTTATTTATTTTTCTTTGTATTTAATATTTAGTTATATAATTTCCTGCTGTCTTCGGCCCTTATTTCATAGTTTTTTTTTATGCTGAATGACTAATTGTAGTACATATTGTAAAACACATTTAGCTGCTACGCATTTCTGGCAAACAGCTTTCAGCCGCCTCATTAGCCATATCATGCTTCATTTAGTCTTTAATCTTCTAGCTTAGAGCAAAATGAATTATACTTTGGCACGCCCCCACCAACGAGCTACGCCCAAGTCATGGCCATGTGTCAGCTTCTGCTCAACCATCTGTTTGCACAAAAAAAAAAAACAAAACGAAAACTATAAACTATAAACATTTCTAAATATATATTTCAGCTGTCCATAAAAACAATGAAAATACATTTTTAAAATTTGTCGAGGCATTTAATAGTTTGAACATTGTTTGAAACATGCCCACAGCGAGCATAAAACAGAAAACAGAAAACAGAAAAACTCAAGAGCAAAACATGGGCAAAAACATGATCATAAAATGGGAACAGAAAATTTATGACAAAATATGCAAAAATTTGTTACACTCGAACTTGACAAAATAGATAAGTTGAAAAAGAGATGGACGAGAGAGAGAGAGAGAGAGAGAGGGACAGAGAAGCTGTGCTGTGGCCACAGAGTTGACGCCCCCGGAAAACAAGCGCAGTCCAAATAAAATATATATATTATATATATACATATATGTATATATATATATATATATATATATATATATATATAATAAATCTGTGGGCTAACAACAACAACGGCAATTTCTTTGCTATTTATTTTGTGGACTGTTTCAGTTTTTAAAATTTATGGGTTTATTGATACTTGTGGCAAAAGTTAAATTTCTGCTTTATCAGCAGCCGAGTTTCACAAAGCAATTTCCAACTGTCACAAAAGAAAACAGAAAGAGACAGAGCGAGTGTAAGAGAGAGAGAGAGAGAGGGAGACAGGCATCGCCTCTCTTTAAAGTCGAGTTAAAATTAAATGCTTTCGGGCTAAGCCACTAAGCCGAGCCAAGCGATTAAATGGCCCAAAACTAGCTGAGGTACAAAACTTTTGGCTGGGCCCAAAAAGCCACTCGCCAATTAAGCCAAGTTAATTTCCACAACAGCAACAGCAACAACAACAAAGTCTAAGCCACCCGCACATGTCAACAATATTTGTAAGGAATGGGTTAGGCTGTGCCCGGTCGGGTCCACAAAGCAAATTAACTCGGTAAACAAAAAAATATTTGCTTAATTAACTGACAAAAACTTTGGGCCCCAAACGCCCACAGACATGCAGCAAAGGATGCGGAAAAGGGCGCCGTGAAAATGTTTTCATAACGCACACTTTTCACCTAGGCAAACATATTTGCAGGACGCAGGACACGTGTCTATAAATAGTCTGACGAAAAGTTATTGACAGCTGGCTGAAAGCGAAGAGAAGAAGAGAAAGAAATAGGCAGAGGCAGGAGGCAGAGGCAGCAGGCAGCAGGCAGGAGGCAGGAGGACGTAGTGCTACGGCCGTAAAGCAAAGCGTAAAACTTGCAAATAGTCGTCTTACGTGGCGTATGCGCAATTAACATTTATGGTTATTAATTATATTATGTATACGACGCGCTGTACACACCAAGCACAATTAGCCAAGGCTGTGTGTCTGTTCCGCTGCTTACATCACTTTATCTACATTATTTTGTAGACAGACCTTCACTCTGCGCCACTCTCTCTCTCTCGATCTCCCTCTCTGTTTGTCTGCCTCTCTCTTTGCCTTTCCTTTCTCTGTCCTCGCCCCGCCTAATTAAGCCATAAAATGCATGCCACATGAAAGTTTGCCAGCTAGTTTTTCCGCCTCACTCTGAAGACGTTTAAACTAATTTTGGCACAAGGGCTAAGAGCTGCGGAGACCCGGCGGCGTCTCCTCTGTCATTTTAACTTGGCCATAATTATGGGCAATCAAACGTTTTTATTAGACGCTCCAACTAATGATCTTTTGTTCCGAAACGCGTTCTGCGGCAAGGTCAAGTCTTTGCTTTTAACTGAAATTCAATACGAACGCTGCGGTCACAAGCGCAGACATCTGATTAGACAACTCCAAGTCCACGGCCAGAGATCTGAATGCCTCATTGATTGACCAAATGATATGGTTCTGGAATGTGTTAGCTCGAGAACTCGAAGTGCCGCGAAACATGGATTGAGGGCATAGACAAATCTATGCTAAGCACAGGCTGTCGCCGAGTCGAGTCGACTTAACTAAAGATCCAACAACTTGTTACCACTGGCTAAGCAGCGCGCTGTCGGCGCTATTATTTAGCCCATTTGCCATGGCTTGGCAATGAGCAGTGGAACTATATATCTAGCTATATGTTACATAACTGCATTTTCTATTATTATTAAAATTAAATATATTTTAATAATAATAAAAATAAAATATTTGTATATATAATATAAATCTTAATTTATATATTAAAAATTATATTATTTTATTAATAAATTATGACATTCAAAATTTTGGTTTAGCTATTTCAGTTAGTTTTCCTTTTCTCTGTTTTCTTTTTACAGTTCTCTTCGATCTGCTTCAGACTTCACTCTGCTGGCCTCTCTCTTCGCTTCTCAAACTGCTGTCATCTGCCCTTTTTTGGTCTTTTCTATACACTTTTCTTCTTTCAACTCTCTTTTTACTTTCCTCTTCTGCCTTCTATTTTTTTCTCTCTCTTCTCTTCTCATTTGCCCTCTTCTCTTTTTCTTTCTTCTCTCTAATTATTCTTCTCTCTTCTCTTGTCTTTTCCTTCTTATTCTGCTCTTTTCTACCCTCAGCTTTTTTTCTCTCCCTTTTCATTTTTCTTCTCTGCTCATTATTCTCTATTCTTCAGCGTTCTCATTTTTCACTTTGTTCGTTCTTGTTCTTTTCTCTCTTCAGCTTCTTCTCGCTTCCCTTCTACTCTCTTCTCATTTTTCATTCTTCTTCGTTTCTCCTTTTCCTTTTCCCTCTTTTATTTTTATTTTCTCTTTTTATTCTTATCCCTTCTTATTATTCTTTCTTCTCTCTTCCAAGTTTTCTTTTTTTCATTCTTCTTTTCCTCCTGTTATTCTCCTCTTCTCTTCATTCTCTCTTCCCTTTATTTACATTTCTTATGCTTCTCTTTTCTCATTCGTCATTTTTCTCTTTTCTTATTCTTCATTCTTCCCATTCTTCTCTCTTATCTCTACTCTTTACTGCTTCTTCTTTTTTCTCAGTTCTGACTCCTCTTCCATCTTCTCTCAACTTCCTCTCCATATTTCTACCCACTCTTCTCTTCCTTCTTTCCTCTGTCGCCCACACTTCCATCTAACTTATCTAATTAAAACGTTACTTAATACCAAAACAAAGGTACCGCTACTTAGGGCCCGACTCCAGCAGCTACCAAATGTTTGCCTGCCTTATCAACGGCCTCCCGGCCCAGAAAACTAAATACTAACAAGATTTATATAACATTTTCAAGGCCAAACACACACACACCCACACGTATATATATATATATATATATATCAACCTGCATTAGCTAATCTGAGCAGACGAGCAGCAAAAACTTTTTAATTACCAACAGGAAAAGCCGTCGAGATAAGCGAGAGCTGCAGAGAGGCTGAGGCCCCAACTGAGGCCGACACTGAGGCAGCAGCTAAAACATTTACATAAATTTCAAATATAGCGAGAGGAAAATTGTGTTTTATACAAAGTTTTATGTGCGAGTTTATCAAGTGACGAGGCCCAGACTGAGACCAGGTCGAGAGTCCGAGCTTCAATTTCTGCCCAAAAATCTAAACCTTTTCAATTTTTTTTTCATTTTTTTTCTTTCATTCTTTGTCGTTTCGAAAGGTATTTATGACTTCTGTAAATACCAGAAAGAAAAGAATCGAGTTTTTTCTTCACCTGCTTTTAGCCAGCTCACGGCAACAATTTTACAGCTTAAATATTTTTTAGCCATTAGATAAACAAACACAAAGAGGCGGCTGGCGTTGAGGCACCCAACGAAAATATCTTTCAAGTACAATGTTAGGTAAATATAAACAAAAGTTTGTTCTACCTCGCTGCTGCTGCTGCTGCTGCTGCTGCTGCACTTTGCTGCTTTGTTTTCTTTATTTTTATTCCCATTTTTTTTTTTTTGGCTACTTTTAAAGCTTTTAGAGCATAAGAAGTCATATAAATTACATTAGCTAAGTGCTGGGCGGCAATTAAAAATACGAGACGGTGAGAGAGCCACGTAGCGGGCTAATGATGTTACGGCTGTGCCCCACGCCAGTCAACATCATCATCAGCATCATCATTAGCATCATTGTAATCAGCGCGCACATTATCAGCAGCATTAGCAGCATCATTAGAGCGTCAACTTAATCAAGGTTAGCAGCAAAGAAAATGCCGGAAAATGTGCGCCGCCCGCTTATGCAACAGAAGCTCAAGTGGCAAACAACAAATAAACAAACTGCATATCTATATATACATATATATCTACTATATACTTACATATATATATATATCTACCATAGCCACATATACGCTTTTGATCCCGTTTGTTTAGCTGATTCTACTTTAAACATCAATTTCACATTTTCAATGTAAATTTTTCATTCGCTCGCGCGTTTTGCTAATGCGATTACAAAAGTTCGCCGCGTGTGGCAAGTGTGGCAAGTGCTGCAAGTGTTGCAAGTGTTGTGCAATGCTCGAATGTGCGCGTTCAATTTGGGCTAATCAATGAGCAAACAGCAAGCAACTTAAATCCAATTAGAATCAAATCAGAGCACATTGCTGGAGTCTATTTAAGGTGACCACATAGGAGTGAAGCTATTTGGAATAACTGTATGTGCACAGTTATTAAAGTTATCGATAAGTTTTCGATGTGAAATTGTTTGGAAAAGTTTGCCATTTGATGAGAAATTATTTTAAGCAAGATATACATTTAAATTCATAAAATTATGAGTGCATAATAAGTAACCAATAAAATAAATAGAGCAAATTTTGTTTGCCCAGTTTCAAAGTTTAATTAAAATAAATAATAAATAGATATATATTCAAATTTACAAATATTTATAATTTTTAAGTTTAAAATTAATTGAAATAAATTTTAAAAATATTAATTTTTTTTTCATATATTTAATTTTTAATTTTAAAATAAATTTAAAAATATTTCAACAAATTAATTTTGTTTTATTTGAAATAAATATATTTTTTTAAATTCATTTTATTTTTATTTTAAAATATATTAATTTAATATTTTTTTTAGTAAATATTTTTTATTTTTTAAGTAATATATTAATTGAAAATATTTAAAAATTTCTCAAAAAGTCTAGGAATTTTTGGGCTACGCAATTGTCTTACACAACATCTGGGCCTAGGCCAACGTTATGCCCGCTCACGTTTGGGCCATTAAGCAACGGTTCTGGGCACAAACAGAATGAGGAACACGCCCAGTTAACACCGCACACCAGCTCAAGTCGAATGGTAACTGTTCTGCAGAAGTGTCAAGCATTTCCACATAAAGAGCAACAACACATGTAATCTGTGTCCACGCCCCACAGCAGCCGCAAGCCCAAGATCGAGCTCCATTCATGCTGGAGATTCACATCTCAGTGCGAAGAACAAACAGAGGAACAAACACCTAACCGAAGAGTTTCCAACTTCCACGAATTGCACAAGCTTTAAGGTCTTCTAATGAAACGAAAAACCTGTTTTTCTTTTATTTTTTTTTTTACACTTTTGGGGAATGACATAATTAATGATTGTAAATTTTCACCAAGACCCTATCGATTGCTGGACAACAAAGTGGAAGATATAAATTATATGAAAACAGCTCACTGACAGCCGAAAAAAGCTTTAAAAATATATAATAAAGCTAGAACTTATACTGGCAGCCAAAAAAATAGCCAACAAAATATTCAAGAAATAAAGCTAGAACTCAAGCTATGGGACACTTCGAACTGCCAGACGGAAATAGCTAAAAACAAAATAAAGCTAAAACTGAAGCTGCCTCAGTATTAACTTAATAAAGCTTAAAGTACATTTTTATTAAAACTTACGTTTGCAAAATTTGTGGAAAAAAGAAGAATCGTAACACGCGAAATTATTTGCTCGACTTTGTTTTTGTTTCGTGTGGGCAAAAAACGTTTTTTGGCAAACGCCTAAAAAAACAACAACAATAACAAGACGCAAGCACGCCGCACCGCAAACGGGTTAACGCTCATCACTAGGCACTGTAACTGTATGTGTGTGTGTACGCGAGAGGGGGATGGGTAACTAGAGCAGAATTTTTGCACGCGCGCGTTGCACTGATTGAAAACCGTAATAGTTAACCGGCTAACGGTATCAGTTTTGAGTTTTTGTTGGTTTTGATTTTGCTATTATCGGTTAACGTTAACGGTTTAGTATTTCGGTTTCGATTTCAATTTCTGTGGCTCTCCACAACGCTTGTCCATAAAAACGTCCACACACGTTCACGTACTCGGCTCAACTGTCGAAAAGTATCTGAGAGCGCGACGAACAGCACTCGCAACGAAACTTGTTTACGAACTGAAATTATCTGGCAGCCGCCACCACGCTCATACACTAGCGCTCGCTCCGCACGAGGGCACGACAGCCCAGCGCACGAAGCGCAGCCAGCGAATTGGATAGTGCAAAAATCTGGTGAGCGCAGCGATAAGTATGTGAGTGAGAGAGCGAATGAGTTGCACTCAAATTGGATTCTCATTGAGTAAGATAAACCGCTGCGTGCAAGGTTTGAAACTTGGCTAAGCGCTACGATGCCTTTGCCCATTGAATATTTGTTTTGTTTTTTTTGTGGGTGTCAATGGGGTGTACAAAAATGCGAGTGTGTGTGAGTGGGTAGTAGGCATACAGGTGTGCTTCAGCGCCAGGTGAAACAAATAATTTGCTAACTCAAGGAAGTTATCAGCCAAGCAAATGGACATATTAAGCTAATTGGTATTTTTATTTAATGTATTTATTTCATTTATAATGAATTAAATTATTTAATAAATTAATAATTTACGATATTTATTTAATTATTTTACTATTACATTCAAAATTCTATTAATTTTTCACTTCTTTTCGCTCGCTAACCCAATTCCGCTATAAATTCCAATTGGATAATAACTCGACATTCTTATCAGCTTATCAGCAAATATCAATAGGAATTGACTGCGGCTGGAAGTGCACACAAAATATGCAAATCACATTTTTGGGAGCGGCCACAAATAACAACAACAACGAATGGCAAAGCAAACAGCATGCATTGCCAAAGATAAACAGAGAGCCAACGTTGAGCGAGAGAGCCTGGCAGAGAGAGAGAGAGAGCGAACAGCAAATTTACGCTCTGTTTTGCCGGCATTCGAAGTCACTCAAACTACGTGCGCTCAGCGAGCGCGACTCTTAGATAAAAATGCAGTTTTTCCTTAGCGGGCTAGTTCCGCTAAACACGCACAGATGGCGCTAGTGTGCTGTAGATAAGAAAAGCCGCCTGCAAATGCATTTGAAATGTTTTTTCTGTTTTTTTTTTTTTTTTGAATGCATTAAAGTCGCATGCGACGTCATCAGTTGCTGCGGAAGTTGCAACACGGCATATGTCGCCAGGTGGGGGAGGGGTTATTAATCGCAAAAATTTTTGAAAACGTAAAAAGAACTTGAAAAGTTTCTGAGCTGAGCTCGGGTGGTGCGAGTGCTTCGAGTGGTGCGTGCCATTGTTCGACAGTTGCCCCAAACACTTTTCTGTTATTTTATTTTTTTTTGTGAACATATGTGAACAACTGCAGTCGCCGTCGCAGTCGCCGTCGCCGTCGCCGTCGCCGTCGGCGTCACAGACTCCTTCTGCTGCCACGAGCCACCCCCAAATGGGATGTACTGAGTCTGCCTCCAGGCAGCGATTAATCACGAAATTTTCACAGAAAATATCCATTAGATATGAATTAAGTCATAATTGAGAGAGTGCAAGCCGTGAAGTGCATGTGTGAGCGGGAGGGGGAGAGGCTGAGGCACTGGCAGTGGCGTAGGCGAGGGGCTGAAGGTGAGGCCAGAGGTGTGAGTAGAGCAAATGCCTTGGGGTTGCTTGCAGCGGCGTTGGGGGTTGTTGCATTGTGTGTGTGCGCCTGCATAAATAACGCTTGCCTTTAGGGAGTATGTACTACATACATACACACATACGTATAAATCCACACACATATATATATATATATATATATATATATATCTATGCCTGAAATATGCTGGAATTAAAGATGCTTTGCCGCCATTGAAACTCTTTCGGCTCGAGTGCTTCTTGAAGCTGAGTTACACTAATTACAGCTGGAGAGGCACTGAAAGTGGGCGATTCGGAACAATAAACACAGATGACTTAATTATAATTAATTTAAGCTCTTAAATTATTTAAAAAATAAATATTGCAGATTTGCTAAAAATGAATAAAATATTTAACTTAAATGTTTTTAAGAAAAAAATATGGATTTGAAGACTAAAAAATAATATTTCACAATTAAATTATAAATAATTACATTAATTAATTAATATAAATTAAAAATTTTATTTATCTAATTTTTTTAATCTTAAATTTAATTTTATATTTAATAATATTTTATATATTTTTCTTAAATAAAAAAAAATATAACAAATATATGAATTTATTTTTATATTTTAATAATATAAAATATAAAAATAAATTAATATATTTGTTATATTTTTTTCGAAACTTTTATTCATTGTAAAAAATACAAAATTAATTACTTAAATATATTGTAAATATACTAAACAAAAAATTAAAATTCTTAAATATGTGAACATTATATTTTGTGCTTTTAAAAATAATAAAAAAAATTGTAATAAAAATAATAATAAAAATAATAATAAAAAATAATTAAAAAATTCGATTATGGTATAATATAATACTATACTATATATATATATATATATATGTATATATTTTTTTTATATGCTCTTTGCTTATATTTATTTATTTTATAAAATTTATTATAAGATTAGTAATAAATATAATAACACAAAATATTCCGTCAACATTTGTTCATAAGGCATTTACTAGTTCATAGTAATAATTCAACAATCCATGAAAACTAGTTCATTTGAGTATTGCTTTAGAGTTATTGAACCGTCGCTCATATTAAAAAAGAATCACTGAATAACTCACACAAAATAATCATTTAATATCCTTTAGAAATCTGGTATAGCTCATGAACTACTAAACTAACTGAACTAGTTACTTGAATGAATAATGTGGTTCAGAATTGAAGCAATGAATCGCAGTTCTAGCTCGAATCTTGGATTTTCCCTTATAATTTCTTGATCGACATTATCTCGTTACTATCTACACATATATACGCCTATATAGAGCTAGTCATATTACACATATACCGTTAAACCAAAATATTAATTACACGTTATTAATTTGCGTTTGGTATGAAAAATGATTCGCTTCCTGCCAAGTGCCCCAGCTATTATTTAAATGAATTGTTTTGAGCCAACAACAATAACAATCAGAATAACAACAACAACAACAACAACAACAACAACAACTATAACAATAACAAATTTTTGGGCAGCTGATAAAAACCTTTTTCTCGAAGCGCAAGCAAAAAATTTGCGCGTGGGCGAATCATATTTTTTTTTTTTGGCAGCTAACCCCGCCCACCGCCGCCCTTTAGCGCCTACAAGGTGCCGTGCAACGGCACCGGCAGCGGCGGCCTATCTCGATTATTGTTTAATACGCGCTCATTAATCAATTTGTTTGCCATTGTTTGGGGGCCACACGGTAGTTGTTGGCTGTGGATGTCTTTGTGGCCAAATTAATTATGGTTACCACATCTCAAATGTGTGTGTGTGTGTGTGTGTGTGTGTGATCGTGTGTGTGTGCGGCACGCGTTTCGGCCCAATAAACAACAAAAAAGTTGAGCCAAACGTAAAAACAACAAGTAAAAGTGATATTATGTGGAGTATTCGACTAGCAAATACCGCGCACCAACTATTCCTATGCTTTCTTATGATAATTCTCGTATAAAATTAATAAATATAAAATTAATTCTTAAATAAAATAATAATTATTTTAATTTTAATTTTTAATTTTAAGTAAATAGTAATAAAAATTAATAATAATAAAATTAATACTTTTCTTAAATAAAATAATAATTATTTTAATTTTAATTTTTAATTTTAAATAAATATTAATACAAATTAATAAAAATAAATGTAATACTTTTTTTTTTTAATACAAAAAATAATAATTTTTATTTTAATTTTAAATAAATAGTAATAAAAATTAATAATAATAAAATTAATACTTTTTTAAATAGATAATAATAAAAATTAATAATAATAAAATTAATATTTTTTTTAATAAAATAAATTTTTAGTAACATAAATATAATTTGTAAAAAATTCTCAGAAATTGATATTATGATACCGATATTATTCAATTGGAATGCAAAATATTTATAAAGTCAAAATATATAAAGAACAAGTTAATTAAATTATGAAAAATAAGTAGAGCTGTGAATAAGTTTAAATTGGAATTACATATATACGCATATATCTAATAGAAATTATCTGTATAGAGTCTAGGCTATGTGTTAGTCGAGCAGACTCCACTTAAGACATATAAAGACAAACATATAGATAAACATACTTACAGTCTCTCATCCAAATCAAAACAAGATCAGAGCAGTCTCATTTTAGTGCCTTTCCCATGCCCGTTACACACATACCCACAGAACCAATATACCCCATCTACCTAGTCAGACTGCTCTAATAGCAAGTGCACAAAAATAGTGACAAATAATTTGCGGGATTATAAATGAGTTTGTTTTGTTCGCTGTCCCAAAAATAATTTATTACGAAAATCTGTATACGAAGAGCAAGCGAAATGCATAAACAAAGAAAAACTGATGAAAATTCCAATAGTCGCAGATCGTTTATATAAATTACGGAAGCGAAAAATTAGATTTGATTCGAAACAATTCGCAAAGGTAATTCGCAATATTATTATAAGCGAAATTAATGGGAAATATGAAAAGGGAAATATCTGCAGATAATGTAAGGTATATAAACTTTATATATAAACATATATCAAATATTTAAAATTTATAAAAAATTAGCAGATAACGTAAAATATAGAAAATTATTATACAAATTTTATTTATAAAAAATATTTTTTGAATAAAATATGAAAATAAAAAAATATTTATTTTTATAAATAAATTAACTAAACAAATTTAAAAGAGAATATAAATATTTTGTGCTATTTTTTGATGTAAAAGTTTATTTATTTTATTATTTTAATTATTATTATTATTGTTTTTTTTTTAAATAAAAACAAATATAATTTTTTATATATTTTAAATCATTAAAAATAAATATTACAAATATTTATCTAAAGTAAATTAAATAATTAATAAAACTATTTATAAAAAAAAATAAATTATAAATCAAAATGAAATAATTTATTTATTAATTATATTTTAGTATAAAACTAAATTCAAAATAAATTGAAAAAAAAAATTTTTTTAATTTTACACAATAAGTAACTTAAATTTTTAGTAATAATGCAAATAATTTTAAACTAAAAAAAGAAATATATGTATTTAAAAAAATATGAAAATTGTAAATAAAATTAAATAATTTGAAAAAATGATTTAAGTACAACTTAAATTAATAAATTAAAAAATAATAGTAATTAAACAAAAAACAATAATAAGAATAATTATTCAATTCCTATTTTATTTTCAATGTTAAGAGATTCCATAAACACATACGATCGTTTTTATGGCTTAACACTTGGCGAACTCTAATGAATGGTTGGCTGTGATATTTGCATAAATTAATATGCATTAAGCACTTACCTTGTAACTGGTCTTAATTGAAAATGCATTGTTTGTGGGTCACTTCAGTTGTTTGCCAAATTAAAATGCAATTTGCGAGTGGTTGTTGTTGTCGTTGTTAAATCTGAAATATTCATGTGTGACAAGTGCATCAATTACAGACAGTCGAGCACTCGATGAACATTTTTGCGATTTGCTTTTGTTTATGCCAATTTCTTCAATTGCACTCGAAACAAAATTATTCAAAGTCTTCCACATATATATATATGTACACATATATGTGTGCGTTCAATTACAAATTGCTCAATGTTGGTATGAAATAAATTATTTATATAACATAGCCATACGCCGTTGTCAATAAAGACATAAGTGCACACAATCAAAAGCAAATCAAACAGATTGACTGACATAGGTATAAAGTGCGACAGGGATAGACAGCTACACAGAATGGGAGAGTGTGTGAGTGAGCAGTGAGTGGGAGCGGGAGGAAGGGAGGAAGAGTGGCCGCACTTGACGTACTAACTGCGCTCGCTATAAACGCGCAAAGCAAAGTGCAGCCCATAAAAGCTGAGTGTGAGAGGGAGCGGGAGAGTGAGAGAGGCGCTATAACAAAGCATTTGACACCAAAATCAAATTAACATACACACTTACATATGCCACGGTCGTTGTTGTTGCTGTCCAAAAATCACAGTTGGATGTCAAAGAACTGTCATAGGCGAGAAGGGGACAAAAAGCCTCAAAGAAGACAACAACAACGGCGTATAACACTTGTAAGTGAAGTTGTTGCTGTTGTTGTTGTGGCAGTTTCATTTGGTTATTTTTTTTTTTGTGCATAGAAATATGAATTTTGTTTGAGCTTTATTTTTTGTGTTTATTTCTTTTTTTTTTTTTTTGCTGTTTGACAGTTTACCAAATTCTTGTAGTCCGACATGTACGACAAATTGGCGTGTTTTTATGTATTTACATATATATGTATATATATACATATATATTTTTATTTTTTTTAATTTTAAGGTATTTTGTTTACTACCAACAGGTGTTCCAAGGCGTTGCACAACACTGCTCAATTATGCAGTCTCTTTAATGGGTCATGACACCTCTGATCGGTTTGCATTCGAAGTTGACTTGAAAGAATGGAACACGTTAAGAAGTGCTTGAGACTTGAGCAATGAAGTTGAATGAGATATTGGAATTTTTACACTGAAAAAAATTGTTTAAAATGCAGTGGAATTTTTGAGCGAAAGTATATATTTTCTTGATCAGAAGTAATAGTCGAATCGATTTTTGACGTGTAATATTCACAACAACAAATGCCGTTAGCCAAACTTCTAAGCCAATTAGCAAGGGCTCAACAAAATAATTGAGAGCGCCGAAGACAACGAGAGCTGCCAATAATTCAATCTGTGAAATTTATCGCTAAGCTGCTTGGATCGTGAACGCAACGAAAGTCGAAAACTATTTCGCTTTCAATGCGAGTTGCAGGCAGCTCATAAAATGCCGCAACGCAACGCAACGTAACATAACGTAACGCTTAACGTAATAGCCTTTCATGTTTGCTTAGTAACCCACATCAATTCTAATCGCCTGTAGCTTTAGCCAACACCAACACACACGAAAGAGCTTTATCTGTGTGTGTGTGTGTGTGTGTGTGTGTGTGTATGGCCACCCACAACATCGGAGCAGCAGGCAAACGATTTATGGCATGCTTTCACATACTTTCACCTAGGGAATATTCCTGGCCATGTGCATAGTTGTGGTTGTGCTCTGCCCCTGCTCCTCTATATAATATATATATATATATATATGTATATGTACATACAGATATCTGTGCATGTCTGTGCGTATATGCATATAGTGAACTCGGTCGTTCGGGCTAGTTTATGGTAGCATATTAATTTTGGCATTGAGTTGAAGTTAAATGCAGGTGCAATTGTTTTGTGTAAGCCATGCGGTTGCTTTCTGGCATTTACCAACACTTGCCAAATGCACTATGCAACACACAATATATAACCAATCCGGTTACATTCTATTATTAGAATATCTTTAAAGCTTGAGTTGCTAATGCCCTAAATTGTGTATTTCTAGGACGTTTTACAACACTACACATTTTATACTACTTCAGTTGCGCTTCATTTCATACGGTTAAAATCTATTTTTAGAATATCTTTAAAGCTTTTAGCTACACAGCGCTCTGTTTCCCAATTCTGTGACGTTTTACAACACTGCACATTTAATACTTCATTTGCGCCTCATTTCTTACGGTTAAAATCTATTTTTAAAGCTTTCACCTACACAGCGCTCTAAGTAATGCGATTCTATGCCGTTTTACAACACTGCACATTTTGTACAACTTCAGTTGCGCCTCATTTCGTACATTGTAATTGACCCACTTCGTCTTACTTTCCAGAGCATCATCAACTGCGGCTGCTGCCTGACTGTAAAACTTTGCTCTTAACTTTCCATATTTTTCCATATGGATCAGTTACAACAACGTCGACTTCTTACACTTTTGTCATTAGCTATTTTTTTATGGCATTCAGCTGCCAACTCTTCCCTTGCACTCGAACTTTTAACCATATATGAATTGCCACACACACAGACTCATACACTCAACTTTACAGCTTCCAAAACTTTAATTTCTGTATCATAACTTTTATTTTTGCTCCAGTTTTCATTTTTTTTTTTTTTAATCTGACATTCTGCCCTGGTTGCTTAGTTTCCAGTTAGTTTGTAGCCAGCTGTAACTAGTGTTAACTGCTAAGTGTTGAACAATGCACGATATGGCAAGAGCAATATTTTCTAATGCAACACATTAGGCTGGGTGTTAGGCTACGGCTTATGTTCGAGAGATTTTTATTTATTTAATTTAAATGTATGCCAAATATTTTTAAGGTAATATTAGTGTTAAAAATAACACCAATGAATATTAGTTTAGTAATATTAAATAATACTCAAATTAGTATATGATACACTTTAGCTGTTTAAGAAAGTATTTTTGTAGTAATTATTAGTGTTAGAAGGAATAACAGTACAATTGTAAAATACTTTAAATATTTATTAAATATTTATTAAAAATTTTTTATAAATTTGCAACATTTAAATATTTTTAACTTTCAGCAAAGAAAACCGATTTTTTACAGACCTTCCGGAAGCTACGCTCTACTCGCTGCTTAAATAGTAATTCAATTGACCCGCCTGGCGTAAAAATTCCTGGCGAAAGTTTCCTAGATAGTTTTCTAGATCGAGCGACATTCGCTCAGGGAAAGGGCGTTGTCGACATTAACTGGAAAAACACTTTGATTGCCATTTTCTTTGCTTTTCTTTTAAAATTTTTTCTTTTCGATTTGGTTTGTCGGCGTCTTTCACTTTCTATTTTTCTTTAGAGCCGTTGCAGAAAAACTTTTCAGTTAACTGCAGCAACGGCTGCATGCCACAAGAAAAGAAAAAAATCGAAAAATACTGTTAGAATGTTTTTTTATAATAAAAAACTGATACACTAGAAAATACCCTAAAACTTAGGCTGCTAGAATAGGCTAAATTTTTTATATTTTATTTTATATAATCAATTAAAAAGTAACAGAAAAAAATACAAAAATATTGATATATATATAATAAATAATATTCAAAAGGCTCAACTAGTAGATACCCTGGCTAAAGCTTCTTCGGTTACAACTCAAGCTTAGAAATTAAATTTATACTACAAAATTTCTAATAAAAACATGGAAAAAAGAAAAATAGAAAAAGGATTATCTATAGATACACAATGTGTGTTACACATACATAAAAATGATTAGCTAGAAGATACCCTAACTTAGCTAAATTTCCTGCTTTTATAGCTAATTTCTTTTGTGATTTAAAAGTAAATTGTACAAAAATGCTATGAAATAGGTGCATGTATATGAATATTAAAATGGCTCAACTAATTGATACCCTAACTAAGTTTGCTTAGATTGGTTGTAAATAAACGTTATATAAAATTATATAAAATTATAAACTAAAACTGAATTTTTGATAATAAAAAAAAATAATAAAAAAATAAAAATAATATATATATATATAAATATATATGCTTATTATTTAAATTTCAAATACGAACTTTCGTTGCCCATTCAAATAATCCACAGTTAAGCCTTGCTTAAGAACACTCATATGACGCGATTTAGCCGTCCAAACAACAGCAACTTATCTACACTGAACCGATCAAATTGCAGGGTATATTTGTAGAGAACTTGGCATAATTTAGCTGGCAGGCCATTTAAATGGAGCACAAGTGTAGCTAATCTCGCAGCAGCGACGATAGCGACGACGTCAACGTGCTTTTTGTGCCTTTCA